>OY757915.1:83132992-83652992 GCA_963585895.1 Sepioteuthis lessoniana
ACCATGGGTCTATTCTAGTTTTTTTTTTTTTTATCAAAAAGATCTGAAGAAGTCCTGTTACTTTTTTCGTGTTTTTGGAAATTTCAAAAATGCGTAACAGGATTGAAATAAATTTATAATCCTATGTGACCGGTTTCCTTGTTTTTCTTAAAGAAGTATATATATATATATATATATATATATATATATATATATATTTAATCCATGGAAAATATTGTTGCAGAACAATATTTTCCATGGATTAAATATATATAAGTAAGTAAAGTTGGCGACCATAGTCGAGGGTAACCCGAAGGCTCCCTTTTCGATAGCTACTACACCAAGGTGTAGGGGAGGGCGCTACTCCTTCCCTGGATTGCTCTACTTTACCCTTGATTCGTACCTTATAATGCTGAGTGTTAAGCAAGGAGGCATCAAGTACCATTTTTTGAGTCTTTGGCATGACGCGACCTGGGATTGAACCCAGGTCTCCCGGGCCATTGGCGAACACTAACTCCTAGGCCAATGTCCGGTATAAATATATATATTTATTTATTATCATTATTATTATAATAGCTCTGTCATAGATATTGAGCACTCTCCATATCATATTGCACTTGGTTGACACATAACCACATAGTGATTTACTGACGACCAACACTCTCATAATATATATATATATATATATATATATTTTCATTAAGAAAAAACAACGAAACCAATCACAAAGGATTATAAATTTATTTCAATCCTGTTACGCATTTTTGAAATTTTCAAAAACACGAAAAAAAATTAACAGGACTTGTCCTGTTAATTTTTTTTCGTGTTTTTGAAAATTTCAAAAATGCGTAACAGGATTGAAATAAATTTATAATCCTTTGTGATTGGTTTCGTTGTTTTTTCTTAATGAAATTATTGCTCTGTATAATTGATACATTGAGCTCTTTACCAGGAAGATCTAAATATTCACGAATATTTTCTTGTCCTGATGGAATTACTCCTAACTCCAGTTTAACTGGACTAAGTATTCTCTATATATATATATATATATATATATATCTTTATATTTAATCTATAATTCTGTTGGTGTGAAAAAAAACCCAGATTGTACAATTTGCAAATTTAACAAACTGATATCTGGGAAAAACATTCAGTAAAAAAAAAAAAAAAAAAAAAAATGAAAAACACACGTGCTACTTGAAAATAATCAAGCAACACATGTCTAGTCAAAAGAAAAAACACCGACAGAACTACTTAAGCTAAAACATAATAAAGTGCTCAATACATGAGATAGAGCTAATATTATGAAAATAATTCCTACTGGCCAGTACAATCCTGAAGAGCCATTTGGTGAAACCTAGGCAGACTCGCTCTTTGGCATGTAGGAATTATTTTCATAATCCTATATATATATATATATATATATATATATATATATATACACACACACACACACACACACTGCCCCATTGACATAATGGTTAGTGTTTGGCAATGGTTCAAGAGACCTAGTTTTAATCCCAGGTCAAGACATATCAAAGACTCATAAAAAAAAAAGAAAATGATGCCTCCTTGCTTAACACTCAGCATTATAAGATATTGATCAAGGGCAAGTGGAGCAATCCAGGGAAAGGAGTAGCGCCCTCCCCAACACCTCAGTGTAGAAGCTATTGAAAAGGGAGCATTCAGGTCACCCTTGACTATAGTCAGCCAACTTTATATATATATATATATTACACACACATACATACACAAGGGTAGTTCAAAAAGTTCTAATCCTCACCAAGAAAGAAGAGCCATAGCTGAATATTTTTGTTGTAGTGACACACGACCACTTATAAAACTAGAAAAACTAATTTAGATTTTTCAGAATGTTCAGAAATAGCTCTTCTTTCATGGTAAAGCTTAGAACTTTTTGAACAAACCTTTTAATTCAATGATTATATCATTCATGAGATTGCTACATATCCACCCCACCCCAAAGAAAAAATACTTTGAAAGAGATGGTGGAAACTAAATGTTATAATTCAGTGCAAATTATTTACATTAAGAATAATTACCTGAAGCTATAATTTTATCAAGAATAATTCCTTGACGTATTAATTGTTTACAAAGGATTATCATTATTAGTCACTTGAACCCACATATAATGTTGGAATAAATGTAAAGTCCAATTTTAGAGTATATATTATAAACAAAAAACTTATGATTATAGAAATATTTAATCATTAACATAACTTCTATTGCTTCCCAGAACCTCATTCCATATGTCAATAAGCTTATAAATACCATGTTATTAAATTTTTTGGTTTTGACACAAAATATGAAACCAACTCGTGTTAAACCTCTTCTCTTGATGTCAACCTAAGACCATCTAAATGATTCTGTATTCCCCTAAACAAGAGATAACCAGGAGGGACAAAGTCAGGAGGATATAATAAATGAAGCAATTTTTCTACACTAAGCTCCTCGGAGAGATCTTTAGTCAATTGACTCACAACAAGCAACACCATTGCAGTTTCTTTTTAAATAAGTCATGCAGATTGTCTAAATTTCTGAGACGAAGCTTGATGATACATTGCATAACGGTTATAAGCGTTGGTTCCCTAAGCTTCTAAGGAGACAATCATCTGGAGGTTGCAGGTTATGGCTAATGGAATCAGAACAGGCAACCCCCATAGATTTAATAAAAGATGTAGTTCAAAGTTCCATGAAGGTTACCGAGTTCGATAAACACCTGAAGAAGGCTGGAGGACATATGGGCCGAAACATTGTGGAAATAACAATAAAGATGAAGACAATAGTCTAGAATACCCTTAATGATAAAAAGTCATGTAGAATTCATTTTCCAACCACCCAAGCCTTTCCAATCCTGTTAACAGTTGGTGTCGAACAGTTGTATAGTTATATTAAATTTCTCAGTGAGTTCCCTAGTAGCAGTAGCTAGATTTGCTGTGATAACAGCTTCCAGCTCTTTGGAATCTTTTTTTCTTTTTTTTTTTTTAAATAAACAACTCTTCTTTGGCTGATTCTTTAGACTGAAATTCCAACTTCAAAAACAGGAAAACTACCTTCTGCAATTTCTTTCATTCAATGTATCATCCCCATAATTACTCTGAATGGATTTTGTTGCTGTACTTGCATTGACACCTTTATGAAACTCAGGGAAAAACATGTCTAATGTGTTCTTCAGCTGGGATGAACATAGGTTTGGTTTGGTTTTATGGCATATCAACCATTGTAGGTCATTTAATGCCAAATCCGGTTTATACATAATAAATATACATATATATGATTTGATTTGGTTTTAGACCATATCAACCATTGTAAGTTATTTGATGCCAAATCTGGTTTATACATATATATTAGATATATATGGTTTGTAAACATAAGTCAACAAAGTTAAATAGTTCCAAGTATTGCTATGTATCACTAACAATTTAATTAAACATCATTCACTTGTTTACACACAGTTAAATGATCAAACAGTTCTATTTGAAACAATTCAATTTAGCATAAGTCATTTATTTGCACTCAGTTTAAATGTCAAATATTTGACACATAGATAGGACCCTATCTGGTGTTATTAATAATCCGAGCCAAAGAGGACCTGGGAGCTATGGCAATAAAGAGGTACACCGCATTCCCCAAAGCTCCAGCATTACTGGAGCCACACCATTAGGTAGTTTAGTGTCATATCCAGGACACTTGTTGGAGGGGGTCTTACCCCTCAGAAGAGATGTATTCTACAACTCCAGCTGACTGGGCTGACAAACATAGGAGTGAATATTGAACAAAATTATGAATAATATTCTTATAATGTTAAATAAAAAGATAAAAATTACTCATTGCATCATTTCTAAATGATAACAAGTAATACTTTAATAATGTTGTCTGAATTTTTCATCTAGAAAAATCTAACATAACATTAGTTACAACCTGATATTTACTTAAAAAAACAAAACAAACAACAACAAAAGAACAACAACAACAACAAAAAATATTGACTTTGGCACTAAATAACTTGACAACCAATTGTTGGCTCATAGATTTTGTTCTAATTCTATTTTTAGGACAGATGTATATCTTTTTAGGGCAGTTTTATATATTATTTTTGTTTCAATAATTTGGGTGATGTGATAGTAAAAATAGCTATCACAATGACTGACTTTGTAGTTTTCAAAAAATTGATTTTTGACAAATATCATGTTCCAGTATTAACACAGTATTAATAATTTTTCAAAAAGCAAAAATCTTCAGATCAAAACACTGGAAACAATCATTGTATACAAATTTTTTCAAAAATTTTACAATAAATTTTTATATCTAAGTTTTATTTGTATTTCATCACATCAATTTTTTTAAAAAACTTTTGTAGAGGAAGTAATTACTTAGGTATGAATAAGTATTTTTCAATTTTTTTTTTACACACTTTTCAAAAAACATTCCAAAACTTGTATAAAATTTAAAGAAAAAATAAAAGTGGAATTATAAATTTAACAATTTTATAAGGGTACAGTCCAAACAGTATAGAATGATTAAAAGTTGTTAATAATGTTGAATTTTTTCTTTTTGGCTGATTTAGGAACAAATAACATTAGCTACGTGTAAAAACATGGCAGTTTTAAAATGTCGAAAATAAAATTTCCTCTTTTATGGCATTTTTAGAATATCAGATTTAAAAATGAATGTTTTAGAGTTTATTCATAGCATTATTAAGATCATTCAGAATACTGAAAAGAGTCCTGAAGACTTGCTGTCACTCAACCTCCAGTGAAAGACCATCAGCTAACGCTGGTGTGATAAACTCTCAAGGAGTAACAATAAGAAGCTTTGATAAAAATTAGTAAGGCTAGAAGAATAAGGTTTGGTTTGGTTTGGTTTCTTTGTTTAATGGCATATCAACCTTTGTAGGTTATTTAATACCAATGCTATTCTCCTAGAAGAACAGTAGTGGTACTATTTAACCCATAGCTCGGAGGATAAGGGGGTTCATACCTTTCCCAAGGGTATTTGCCCGAAAGTGAACGTAATAGCGTGACTGGAGTACAAACTCGCATACTACAAATCCGCAGTCCATCGCTTTAACCATTACACCACGGGGACACCCCCCTAGAAGAATAAGGTCTCTATTGAACACATGTAGTACTTAAAAGAATTTATATTATGAAACATACATTTTATGTATGCCAGCCTAACAAAGATATAAATGTTCTAAGACACTAGACTAACACACTAATGTTAGTACTAAGGAACACCAGCACACCACTCTCAAACAATGATAACAATTGTAAAGAACACTCTACTGTGTCACTCTAACACAACAGCAATCATCACAACCCAATGCTACCACTATAAATACACCATAATGTTAATGTACACCAGTCAATATCATCAAGACAACCAGTACAAAAGTATGCCAGTTGAAAAACACTTTAATTACAACTTTGTGTTATCACTATAAATACATTCTAAGTCCAAAGTACACAAGTAAAAAAACAGTATCAATACAATCTGACTATTATTACTACTACTACTACTACTACTACCTCTGTTCCATCATAATCATTATATTTACATATATAAGGTGTGTTCAAGACAAACTGTATTTATTGACAGAAATGAACAACAAATGAAGCATTCATTTTTCTTCAAAATAATCTCCTTAGCATTTGATACTCATGACAGTTTTCCATTGGTCAAAACACCTCTGAAATGCTTCTTTATATATGGTGTGAAGCTATGTTGTATTTCTTTTGACATCTTCATATCCTCAAATTTTACACTCAAGATAAATTTTCAGTTTAAGAAACAAGAAAGTTGGTGAGTGTAGACAGCAGTCTAGACCTCATCCCTTTATATAAGTTGCTCAACTGTGCACAGGTCTAGTCAGTAATCTAGATGTCTTGACACCATCCCTTATTATACTAGTTGCTCAACTGTGCACAGGTCTAGTCAGTAATCTAGATGTCTTGACACCATCTCTTATTATATAAGTTGCTTATCTGTGCACAGGTCTAGTCAGTAATCTAGATGTCTTGACACCATCCCTTATTATATAAGTTGCTTAACTGTGCACAGGTCTAGTCAGTAATCTAGATGTCTTGACACCATCCCTTATTATATAAGTTGCTCAAGCTATGCACACACATATATTTATTTAGATTTTAAGATCACAATTAAAAAACATTAAAAACTTTAATCTCAATACTTTTACTGACCTTCATATATTTCACACACTAAATTTAACAACTGGGGTAGTATTTATTTAATAAAAATTGTTAAATTATTTTCATTATGTTTTGCAAGACAAATGCAGTACAATTAAGATCATGATAAAAATTAATTCAGTATTCTTTAAAAAGATCAAATCATAAATTTATATTGTTTATGGTTTTGGTTTGGTTGGTTGGATTTATGGCATGTCAACTCTTGTTGAGTTATTTAATGCCAAGTCATTTTTTTCTTTGATTTTACAAATAAATGATTTTAAGTAATTAATGATAATCATTTATAAGTAATTATAATTCAAGTATGAATTCTTAATATAAATAATTTGCAGTTATATGATTTCAAGTATTCCTATCAAATACAAATAATTTATACACAATATATGATCTCAACTAATAATAATGATAATCACAACTTGTAAACAATTATTGCTTCAAGTAACTATTCTTTATACAAATAATTTTTACAGAATTATGATTTCAACTATTTTTATCTAATACTAATTAATAATTTTCAAACAGATCTATTTGATGGAATCCTTAGCAGGTACTACTACTACTACTACTACTCCCAGTAAGAGTGGACCTGGGAGTAATGGCAACAAAGAGTTGACTCTACACTTTCCAGAGCTCCAAAACAGGAGCCTCATCACCAGATGCAATTTAAAGTAATACACAGAATATGATTGTATTTATTTCAAATAAGAAAGATAAAACAGAATAAAATTATCAAGATATAAAAAAAAGTCTTGTCCTTAAATATTGCTTTTCAGATATCTATATGGCTAAACTAAAAAATAATGTATCATGCTAACAACATTCATATAAACTAAAAATATGCTCAGCTGGGGGTTAAAAATAGTCTAGCTTGCTGACATATACGAAAAGGATAACTGTAATGTAACTGCTTTTTACAGGCATTCCAAGCAAGGTATGTAGTCAAGAGTACAAAGGATTGTACTAACTGAATCTTCCTTTGTAGATAAAAAAATAATATTCTATGTTTGTTTTTCTTTAACCATTAATAGACTGATAAAATATCTTGAGATATTTTCACAGTATATCATCACACACTGACAAATATTGCTATAACTTAGGGTCTATTGAAAATAGTAAAAACTGAGTTACCCACCTTGGTAATGAATGAACTCTAGTTCTACATATTTTTACAAAGTGCTGATATTTATGTTTACCAATGGTAAATGTGAATGAGACAACAGTCAGTAAACATACTAGCATTTCAAAATAAGTTCTCATCATGAAATCTAGTAAATATGTAAATGAGCAGACGGAAGGAGAGAAAGACACTTTGATAGTACAATATCATGATTCAAATGATAGATACTAAGAAAATACACTTTATAGATATTAATATTAATTTAGCCTTCTAAAATTAAAAAATCACTTAGCAACCTTCAAACATATATGCAAAGTCAAATCATTTATTGAACCTGCAAACATCAATCTTAAAGTCATTAAACAAAATGATCATAGAATTCAAAATAGCATTTAATAACTTTCACTAAAAACTAATAGAAAATTACATTCATAATGAAAAGAAAAAAAATATATGAAAATAGTTAATTTAAGAGTTAGACTGTTTATTTTTTGTAAGTAATGAGTCTTTTTTTTTTGCAGGTAGTTAGGTAGCATAATGGTTAAGTAAGCTAGGCTAGCAGACAATTACAAGTAAAATTAATTCTCACTGAGTGCCTTGTACTTCTGACCTTGGACCAAACTAAATATACTGGTTTGTGGACTAGTCTCAGAGATCAATTATGAGTAGTGAGCTGGATCCTCACAAGGTGCACCAAATTTTTTGGCTTTGTGCAAAATCTAAGCTCCATTTTTTAATAAAAATATATTTACTTGTCATAGGTAAGATCCTCCCAGTCATCCAATAGACATCTTGTTCAGTTTTAGGGTTGCAATGCCCTGAGGTGCTCCTAAGAGGAAACATTGACTGAACTGAGCTATTCTTGGTACCACACAACTATACTCAGATTTTTTGCAATAAACTTGATCTGGTATCACATCATACATGGTGATGGCATGGGGGGGGGTAAATATATATCCAAGCAGTGAATCAGATAATGATTCAAAGCAAGTAGTAGATGATGAAGAAGACAATGACTGCCTCCATGTGGTGGACAATACATTTCACTGATATTACATCACACACTGACATTGATAGTATATAAAAACCTTAAAAGAATGAATATATATATATATATATATATATATATATATATATATATATATATATATATATATATATATATATATATACACACACACACACCAATCCCTTCGCATGAGCAGGATACATTTTTTTGTTGTTTGGTTGGTGTTTTATAGTATATCAACCCATGTGATTTTTAATGCCAAATCCTATATATGATTTGTAAGCAAATAATTTGTAGGGAATTTTTATTTTTAAATGAGTTAGAGCTTATTTGTTTGCAAGAGCAATTTGAAGAATATGTTTGGGACAATCACATAGGAGCTAGAGTTTGACATGACCAGCCAACTGATCAGATTAGGCCTCTCTGACTGCTTATTTAGCCCAATAAATGCCAAAGACCACTTTGGCTGCCAAGTCTTGTATTGCTTAGCCACCAAGATCCCATCCCCAAGCATTACAGGTTACAATCCATGACCATTATGTGGCCTTGTTGAGGGGGGAAGTCTTATTCTTCTATAAAGATGCAGTTGGCATATTCTACAACCCCAGTCAACAACTTAGAAGATGTAATACAAAATCAATTTTTAAGCAGAGTTGAACAGGCTTGAATTCAGAGTTTTCTTGTTCCTAGACTAGTTGGCATTCCAAAATTAAAGATCCCAGTCTGCCCTGCTATTAACCCATAGCAGGATTCATGCTTTTCCCCAGGGGTATTAGTGGAATATGAAATGAAAACAACCTTGTCCAGGATTTTGTCCACTTTCAACAGTGATAACCATTACACTATGAGAGCCTCTTCTCTTTCTCTCTCTAGAGAGATAGCGATGTCAGTCACTTTAATATTGATACTTGGGAGTCTTCCAATTCCAATTCTTTAATATATATATATATGTGTATATATATATATATATATATATATATATATAAATCACTGGAAAATGTAGACTTGTTGCCAGATATTGTACACCTAGCAAAATTCCTGATTGAGTATTAGGGCCACTAGTGAAATGTCATTGACATACAACCAGTTCAAAACATGAATCATTTAAATGACCAAACAATCTGGTTCTAACATTGTTAAACTTTTTCAACTTAATATTCATGATCTTCTTAGCACCCATCAAGCTCCTTCTTTAGTTAAAAATAATTCAAGAATTAAAAGGTGCATTTGCATTTATAGTTTACTGATTTATTTCTCATGTAAATTGTATTAAACACTGGTAAATTAGCTATGTTTTGTAATTTAACATTCAATTATTTGGGATTGAATGGAAATTAAATTTGGTTCGAAGTCCATCAAGTAAAAACTTTGAGAAGCCGTGAATTAGATTATTTGTCATTCAAAATATCATCATTTGAAATCAAAGGCTGGTCTTATGAACCATTTAAAGACTCATGATATATATATATATATATATATATATATATATATATATATATATATTAGTCATCCACAGACAGATATATATCACCAGTGTTGATAACAGCATAAATCCTATACTGAGATTGTAAATCACTTGAAGAGATCCAGAGTCAGAAGTTCCTCGAGGGAGATAAGATTCCTTTGTTGCCAGTTTAAAAGCAGTCATTTGAACTTAAACAATGTAGAACATTGACTTGATTTTCCAATGATATCTTGTCATATGATTCAAATAATTATCATTGAACTATTGGATTCATTAATGATCTTGTACACTGACTTTACAAGTGAATTAATGAAAATTCTATTCTCATTAAGTATAATGTGGCATCTAGTCAGTTAATTTAAATCTTATTTCACTGAATTACCACTTATTTGTGGGAAAGTTGTGAAACAAAAGATTATATGAAGAGGCTGAATCTTGATCTGATATACTCATGTGATGAAAAACCATAAAAAATCTGGTGGCGTTCTAAGATGGTGTTAGTACACTCTAAGTCAGTGGCAATGATAGTTTGACTGAAACTGCACCTGACCCATTTATAAAGGTTTTATTGGCCACATAGTGTTGCTTTTTTTTTACAACAGATTGTTTGGTTGAATTTTATAGCATATCAACAATTCTTGGTTATTTAATGTCAAATCCTGTTTTCACATATATATTAAATATATGATTCGTAAAAACTTTTTGTAGATACACAGTTAAACGATCAAACAGTTCTATTTCAAACAATTCAATTTAGCTTGAGTCAACAAAGTTAAATGGTTCCAACTATTGCTATGTATAACTAACTATTCAATTAACATCAGTCATTTGTTTACACACAGTTAAATGATGAAACAGTTCTATTTCAAACAATCTAATTTAGCATAAGTCATTTGTTTGCACTCAGTTTAAATGTCAAACAATTCTATTTGACTTACTGACAGGACCCTATCAGGTACTACCACTCTAGGTTAGAGTTGACCTGGGAGCAATGGCAATGAAGGGGTACTCTGTATTCCTCAAAGCTCCAGTACTGGAGCCTCACCATCAGATTGTTTAATGTCATATACAGGACACTTGTTGATGAGGGGTCTTACCCCTCTGCAGAGATGAAGTTGGTGTATTCTACAGTCCCAGCTGACAGAGTTGGTTTTGCACCAGAGGCAAAATGTGATATATATATTAATTCCATGCAATTTTTTCTATATTCCCAAACTGAAAATTAATCTCAAGAGTAAAATTTGAGGATGTGGAAGACATAAAAAAAAGAAGCCAATTTGTTAGAAAATTCATTATCATTCATAGTCTCTTGTTTCTGATTATATATTGGATTCTTTTTTTTTTTCCATTTCAGGAGAATTAATATTTAAAAAAAAAAATCTTTGTAGCAAAACAGAAAAGAAACAATGTACATGTTAGATTATCTATACTAGCTGAAAACATGCTCAAAGCGTAAGATAGGTACCCTTTTAATGTTCAAGACAAATTAGGTGTCTACTCATATTTTCACTAAATTTTATCCTTTATTTTAAATGAGCTACATATGATCCTTAAATGTATCATAGGAAATAATGTTCTGTTTCCTACTAAATATTCTGTGTTAGATTACTCTCTATGGGATAACTGAATGCGTTATAAGAAACGGGGTGTTATCTATGAATTAACACCTTGTTAAAACATTAAAAGGGTTAAACTAGTTCTTGCAGAAGTCTTTTGGTCCCAATAAGAGATCATAATTTTGGCCTATGTATTTATTAAATCATTCCTTAGTAAAGGAGAAAAAAAATCAATGATTTATTGACATGAAATTTTTGAATCCCACTTTTATTGCAGCAACCAACACAAACATAACACCTAATAGGAGTTATAAATTTATAAATGTCATTGAGAGATTAAAATTGATGGCCCCCTAGTGGCCATTGCAGCTACTACAAATGTATAAATGTAATACAATTTTTTTCTTTAAAATATTGATTTTCTAATGAGCAGAAAAATGTTATAACTAGTTTCTCACTCAGAAATTTTCAGCTAAGTGTCTACTTTAGATGGTTAAACAAATTAAGAATTAACTCATAAACTAAATTTATAATTTTCCAATTTATAAGGAAATTACTTTCAGAGAACACATAAAAATGGATAGAAAACACACTGAAACATCTATTTAACCTTTATTACTGCAAATATAAATTTTATTAATGCATAGTATATATTCAATTAACCAAAATGTATTTAATGAGCTTTTCGTATTTATTTTAACTGTCCTCAAACAAAGACATTGGGTTATAATATTTTAAACAGATTAAGATTCAGTTAAGTTAACAGATACAAAAATCCCATTTAGAATTATACTTACTGCCATATCATATGTAAATTAGATGCACCCATAAAAACAGTAACCTAATACCAAGTGGTGTCTAGCTAATCCTATTAGTCAACATCTACTCTGCAAGATATATACATCATAACAATGGCGCAGCTGATAAAAGCCTTAATGACACTAGATGAATGGGAACATATAGAAATGTGGATCAGATATTTTACAGTATTGGCAAAGGTTAAAAAATTAAAGGATGAAAAAGCTAGCAGAGAAGAGGATGAAATCAAAGACCTATTTCTAGCTGTGAAGAAAATATTGACAATAGATTACCCAAGATAATTAGAATAATTAACTCATGAAGAAATTGTTAGAATGATGAAGAAAAATATACAAAAAAAAAAAAAAAAAAAAAAAAAGAAAGACTAATTGTCACTGAGAGAACCAAATTCATGGAGACTAGACAGGACCCAAATAAAACTATAATACATGTGTTGGGAGACTAAATGGAGTGGTCACCCTTGCCACAATGTTTAAGGAACTCTCCCAAGTCACAAGCTCCTTGTGGTCACATGACAAGATGAACCAAGGAATCTGCCTCTTTCACAAACTGGACTTGAGAAGACCAGATTTCGTAGTTCACTCCTCAGCAGCAAGCACATGTGGTTTCACTCCTTTATTTTCCAAAACTGAGAAGAGTAAGTGGTTTCTACCTTTCTGCTGTATGGACTTTTCTGTTTGTTCCTTGAACGCTTGTGACTTTTGAATAGTCTAGGATGAGAACCGAGTTCCCTATGTGTATTATGTACAATTAAATGTCATATTAATTGACTTGTTCTATTTCCTACCAAATATTTTGTGTTAGGTTACTCTCTTTGGGATAACTTGATGCGTTATAAGAAATGGGGGGGGTATCTATGAATTAACACCTTGTTAAATCTTATACATACAGATTAAAGGAGGCATCTAAATATTGTGAATGTGAAAAACTGGAAACAAAACATATGACTGAATTGATGAATGAATCCTTCTCAATTTAATAGAAGGTATGCAGGACATGTCATACAAACATAAAAAGACTTGAAAGGTTTATATACATAAGTAACATGAATTTAGAAGCATAGAATTTTTTAAAACTAGAATTGATTAAAGAGTTCAATCAACAAAAATATTCTCAAGAGACCTAAAACATAACTAAGTTTATGATCAAATGCAAAGATTGTGGCTAGGAATTTAAGAGAAATAGGAATAAATGTCCCCCCCACTAAAGGAAAAATAAGTTCAAACAGCAAAAAGAAAGATCATTTTCAGGTGGTATGCAAACACAGAAGATAGAAAGGGTAGAAAGCACAGACCTTCCAACAGAAAATGCTGAAATATATGCAATAAATATGCCCACCAAGATCAAAGAAAAAATAAAGTTGAATGGCATATTTTTCACATGCAAGTCAACACAGGGAGTGATGTCACTTTAATATGGAGAAACTTTAGGGAGAAAATAGGCAAACCAAAATTGAGAAAGAGCAATTTTCCATTGAAGCATGACTAATTAAAGTAATGAGCACTTTTGAAGGGACATTCTAAACAGAAAAGTGTTCCCAAAAGATTTCCATCATGGTAGAAACATGTAATAAAGATCATGGACTATTAGGGATTGAAGTATTGAAAGTGGATACCACAAAACTCATTAATTCTATAAAAGCAGAAAAAAATAACATAGGGTTGTTAAAAGGTTATAGGGATAGCATTCATTTAAAGGAAAACCATAACCCAAGCTATTTAGAATCTAGAAAGTTACCAATTCATGTTCTACTTATGGCCAAATTAAAAAAAAAAAAAAAAAAAAAAAGCAGAGAATACAAGAAAAAGTTCCTCAGGGTGTTAGCAACAGTGCTTCCTTGTTTGTAGCCATAAGAAAGCTAGATGAGGATTTCAGAATATGTAGAGATTACAAGAGAGGGATGAATCACTCATTTCTGTTGCCAAATATTGAAACTATGAGCCAAGAAATATTTTGCAAAAATAGATCTCAAGTCTGTATACAACCAAACAAAAATTGATGAGAAATTCAAGGAAATTACCACTGTAAACCCCCACTATGAATAAGCTTACTAAGGTGGACCCATCTGCCACTTGGTATAAGGACTTTATGCCAAATTTTTAAAAATTTAACTGAAAAAAAATTTTATCATGAAAGATTTAAAAATACCATAATATCTTAGCGCAATATAGGTGTGGGAGTGTTCAAAAAGAAGAATTGAAACTTAAAAATGGAGCAAATCTTAAAGAAGTTAAATGAAGCAGACATAATTAAATCAAGGACAAATGCAAACTAAATTACGATAAGGTATCATATTTACAATATCAAATATTAAAGGGTGGAATATCACCCAATAAGAGAATAATCAAGAAAATAGCAGAAATGTCCATATCAAGAAACAAAAAGGAATTGGAATCCATTTTGGGACAAACAAATTTTTATAAGTAGATACCCTGATAGAACCATTTGAAAAATTATGCAAAAAGAAGGTCAAATTTAACTGAACACAAAGACAAACTATTTCCTTTGAAATAGTGAAATGGACACTAATTAAAAGAAGAAAAAAAAAAAGAAAAAGTGATTAAAAAGTCTTTGATCCAAAGAAAAGTAACGCTAATCACAAATCCAAGTGAACATGCCATAGCAGTAATCCTATCACAAGAAGGTCAATTAACAATATACCTATCAAGAAAGTTAATGGCAGTAGAAACGAACTACTTGAATTTTGAAAAGGAAGCACTAGCAATAGTGTGGAGTATAGAAAAGGTGCAAAACTTCTAATTAGGATGGAAATTTTTTTTACTAAAGTCAGACCACAAACTGTGGGAATTCATATTTAATCCCAGAAAAGATTTGCCAAGAGTCACATTAAGATTTTTAAGATGGGCTATTAAACTTATAGCATTTGATTTTGACATGATGTAGATAAAAGAGAACATAATTCTGCATATAGATGTCCAGTACAGGCTATTGTTTGGTAATGAAAAAGTAGAGAATCACAATGCAGAAAACAAAATATTACATTGGGTGGAAATGGATTTTTTTTGCCTTTAAAAAAAAAAAAAAAAAAAAAAAAGTCAACTCATTGGCAGAGAGTCTCTTCAAAGAAATGAGACACAAACTAATCATAGAGAAGGTCATAATATGCCATGAAGACAATAATAGATCCACAAAATCTAAGAAAGGACATATTAAAGAGTACACATGATGTACAATGTGGCATAATGGCAACACAAAGAAGGTTAAAGTTGCAAGTCTGGTGACCAGGATATTTGAAAGTAGAAGATTAAATTAAAAAATATCCAAAATATGCTAAGGTAAAATTTAAAAAAAAAAACAAACCCAAAAATAAAGTTCACTCATGGCCCAAAGTAAAAGATCTGTGGATTAGAGTCTATATGAATCACGCACATGTCAAAGATTTAGGCTTATTCTTAATATTAGTGGACACAATTTCAGGATGCTCTAAGGTAATTAAAGTCACAGACTGAAACACCACAACCATAAAACAAATACTGAAAACAATATTCTTAAGAAATGGAGTACCCAAAAAGATAGTCAAAGACAATGTGCCAGAATTTTGTGATGAGAATCTATGTTCATGGCTAAAACATATTCATTGCATCCAATACAAGACATCACTGTACCCCTCACAATTGAATGGGATTACAGAAAGAATGACGCAAACTGTGAAAATGGGGTTAAAAGAATTTTCCTTATTTAATGAAAGCATAGAAGCCTACCTACCCAGATTTTTTCTAAGTTACTGAACATGCAGGAAAAAAAAAAAAAGTTCTTCTGGATTAATGGGGAAATAAATCTCCATAACCATATCATTTTTAACAAAAAAAAAAAAAAAAAAAAAGTTAGGTTTAGGAAAGATAAAGCATCAAATTCAGAAAAAGTAAAATTCCTATTACAAAAAGGTGATAATAGAGCATTATTATAGAAAAATGGGCAGCATGTACTGGCCTATGTAGATCAGTTTACATCCAGAACTGAATGAAGAATTGGGTAATAAGGAGTAGGAGACCTATGATTTTAACAGTGAAACAGAGCAGGAGATGGAAGAAAGTGATAATGAACTGCTAGAAAAGACTGACAAAGAAAATGAGCTTAGATCTAAATCACTCATAAGAAGAAACCAAGAGAGACATGAAAAACAACACAGGTTCTCAAGAATAATCAGAAGCAAGAGCAATCAAGAGCATATAACCTCCCAGGTTCAAGGAGGTGTAGTATTGTATGTAAATTAGATGCACTCAGGAAAGCAGTAACCCAACTGGTGTCTAGCTAATTAGCCAGTAAACATCTACACTGCGAGATATACATATCATAACACATTGTAAATGCAACTTCCTTGTTAAAAACTTAAAGTTTTGCAATTTTCAAACACCAATCAATATGCAAGGAATATGTTCCAAGGTTCCAATAGTAAACAGAAAATTTGGTGACCATCCTTGAGTTATGTGATGATAGAAAGCAAAAAAGATATTTGGTGAAGTATAAAGAGATAATACTAAGAATCCAGACATCCTTAAAATGTAATAACTTAAAGAGTGCAAATATATCCCAAGTAGGCTAACAGGACAAACCAGTTAACAAAGTCCCAAAATCAATTTATCACTGTCAGTGGTTAAAGGAGAGAAAAACTAAAGAAACATGACCAATGATTGTTTTCAGAAAATAAATGACTAAAAGTTATTCTTATTTGGATGGGGAATATAAGTATTTACACTACTATATAATTTTTTGTACATAACTGCAGAATTAACGGAAATTTTCATAGGTGGGTTATTCGGGATAAATACTAAACAATGTTGAATAAAACAATTTCCTGGCACATTTAGGTGTGTTCATATATTTACATATATTATATCTACGTTTTTGAAGGGTCAATATTTTTTTAAAATAATTTTTTAATAAAAAAGAAAGAAAGAAAAGGAAAAAAAATTGAAGTAAAGTCCTTTATGTATTGAAAAATAAAGTAAAGCAAATCAATAATTGGTCTATTTTTCGTGGAAAAAAAATTCCACGGATAAAAATCAAGGGAAGTTACTCTTAATACAAAGTTCAAAATATAGGCCGGTTTTCGTTAAATTAAAAAAAAGTGCTTGCTAATTGCAATAAAACAATTTAAAGATTCACTATCTATTTATAAATTACAAACGAGGTACTTTTAAAAATAAACTTCATTTTGAGTGATTTAAAAAAAAAAAATAGAGCGTAATACAGAATTTTAAAAATATAGAATAGGGAAATAAGTAATGAAACCGCGATTTCAACTAGGTTAACATGATGTACAAGGTAGTGGACAGTTTTTCAGCGTGAAATAATGTCATGCACAACAAGAATATGAATTTGTTATAATTTCTGAGGAAGATATGACGTTTGAGCATCGTTAATACACCTTTTATTTTGGAACCTGTGCGCGTATTGAGAAGAGACCATTTACTGTAAATCAGGAAACATTTCAACGATGTGTACAATTCTAAATTTTCTCAAGAGATGAAAAGCACATTAAATCTAGAGTAAGTAAATAAATAAATGGAAATTTTGCAATTTATTTTCAGGCTGTACTCTTAGTTTTAGGTTTTAAATTAAATTTTTTTATTCGAATTGTATCTTTAAAAAAAAAAAAAAAAAAAAAAAAAAAGAAAAGTAAAATAAAACAAGTACAATTTTTTTCCCTTTTTCACAAAATAAATCAAAATCCGTTAAAAATGAAAACGGTAACTTTCAAAAGTTTTTTTTAATATTTGACAACATAAACGAAACTGTCATAAAATTTTTTTTAAAAAGCTACAAGAGAAAGTGATTTTTCCTTTTTTATTTCGATCTACAAAACTATTTAAAATTATATATATATATATATATATATATATATATATATATATATATATATATATATATATATATATATAAAAACAAAAAAAACTTGCAATTTTATTTTTCGTCTGTATTTTTAGTTTTATTTTTCAGTTTAAAATTTAGCGAATTTATGAAAGTTTAATCTTAAAGTAAAAATAAGACAAATATTATTTTTCGCTTTATCCCAAAATTCCTTTGCATTAAAAGAAGAAAAAAAAAAAGAATAAAGGTAGTGTCACAATAAAAAAAAATTCCTGAGAAAGTGATCTTCTCCTGTTTTTTTTATCTTTATTTTGACCTATAAATCTATCTTTACAGTAAGCTGGTCATCATTAGACACACCTCCCGACACGTGTTTTTACGTTTAATATTGTTTCCGACCAATATTATTAAAGACTTCTTTTTTCTTAAAATTTTTTAGATGGTAACGCTTTCAAAACATTTTGAAAGATCACTTCTGGTTGGGCATAAAATAAAACCAAGGAGAAATAAATTAGTGTTTTACGGTTTTGTTTACTATTGTTGCTTATTTTCGTTGAAACAATAATAATGATAAAATCCATGCGTTATAACTGATGATAGGACGAAGAAGGACTATGTAACCTTTACCGTACTTTTTAACTTTGATGTCATTCATTAATTAGTTTTGGTACTAGTTCAGAACAACAAAGAAATATTTTCGTTATTTGATAATGCGATATTATATATATATATATATATATATATATATATATAACTTACATAACATGTACCATCCAAATAAGAGCAAGTTTCAATCATTTGCTTCATTCTGTTTTTTTTTTACTGAACGTAAATTCCCTAAGTTGGCATTTTAGAGGAGGGAAAGTTTACAAGAAACATGGCGGATTATTGATGAATTGTTGCGAAATAAAGACGTAATTTTGGCATATGATTATTCTCAAAAAATAAATAAATAAAAATAAAAAAAGGGGAAAGAAACGGCAAAAACATACACTTATCTGAATAGAGAATGTATTACATTTCTAATATTTGGTACACTATCACAGACATTTCATCAGCATGGTATTCTTGAACAAGCACTTTGTTTTTTTAATTAGAGTAAAAAAAAAAATCCTTTTTTTTTCTTTTTTTTAAATAAAATCCAAATTGTTGCTATGAAACGATGGAAGCTAATAAAGTTGATCTTCAAAACATTTTAAGTGTGTAATATTATAACAAGTGATAGAAAAAAAAATGCGTGAGTTTCAACTTATATCGCGGACAAAAATTAAAAGGTGCTACGTGACGGATTTAGCGTAGGAAATTATATAAAATTAAGCCAACATTGTAAATTAATAAAAAATACAATACTTTAACACGATAAAAAAATTTTTTTCAATCACACAAAAAGGTCGTCAGATTAAATAAAGTTTAATAGCACTGATTTTGCAGAACACATTTTTAAGCATGGGATAGGCGCCCCCAAAAGTCAGCGATATAAGAGTAGAACTAATAAGTTTTGCGATAGATAAAGAAATAAATCAAGACTAATAATCGATCTTACAGCTCATTGTTTTTGTAGTAAAAGATTCTGATTTGATTTTCCATTGTATTTAAGAAGTATTATTAATAATGATAATTCCGACATCAATCTCAACTGTAGAAGTGAAAACCTTGAAAAGGATTTAAATAAATGTATGAACAATTATATCATTTCGAAACAAGTCTATCACTTATCTTTGAAAACTTAAAGTGACTAATTTGGTGTGCATATTTTTCTTCCGATCTGACACTTAAAGCTAAACCAACCAATATGCCATTAATATCACTTACTTCAAACTTTAAAAAAATCACTTGCTAAAATAAATAAAAATAAAAAAGACTTTGAAAGTCAATTTACAAATCATACGACTAAGAAGAAGAAAAGAATAAATTATTTTAGGGTATAAAATGTTTTTAAAATACTTAAACATGTTGTTTATCAATCCGTAATAGTTTTGTCACGTAATCAACTTCATATACACAAAACAAGAACAAAGGTCACATATCTAAAGAAAACTTTCAGTTCGTTTATCAATATCATAAATCAATAAAGTTTTGTAGTAAATAAATAAATATATTGATATTAATCATAAAATTGATAAACTCTTAGAAGTGACATTTAAAAGTTAAAAATAAATAAATAAATACAGCTAAACCGCGTGGAAGAAATCCTGAATGTTTTGGAAGCATGTTTTGTTTTTTTTTTAAGGAAAAAAATAATAAATCTATACTGAAATAATTTCTTATAAATAACGGATTTGTTTGTACTTTGATAATAAAATTATTAGTATTTTTCAATAAATCAGACTGTACCTTAACGGCATAATCAATCACTCTTTTACAACCGACCAGCACACGAAGAGACATATTTCAATTCACAGAGCAGACTGACTTGATAAGTGCACGAAAAAGAAAACAAAAAAAAAAAGACGTCACTTCCTCTCTTTTGACGTCACTTCTTTTACAGTTCGATTTCCGTTCATTTTCAGATTATTACCTGGTTTCATATTAGAATATCTTTTTAAATTTAAACACGAACCCAACTGATATTACTGTTTAAATCATATTGCATAATCATTATCTTTGATAATAAATGTACGTATATCCCTATCAATTTCAACAAGTACTTTTGGATATTTTTAATCTAAACAATAAATTAATAAAATTTTGATCTGATTAGAAGAAGTTTTTAAGAGCTTGTTCACAAATATTTTTTTAAGATTAAGTAAATTCCAAAAACATACAGCTCAATATATTTTTGCAAAAAACTATTTGTTAGGGAAGAATTTTTTCCTGCTTTCCTAGATTGATTGATTTTAACGGCATGTCAACACGTCTAGGGTTATTTTATGCTTAGAGGTTAAAGAATCAAATTTATTGTACGTTCATATTTACATTTTTGAGTAACAGTTTCTTAAGAGATTTTTTACCATGATCCTTTCGAATATGAATAATTTTTAAAGAGATATATTTAAAACATAGATGGGGCCCTTGCAGGTACTACAACTCCAGGTCAGAGTGTACCTGGAAATAACGGCAATAAAAGGGTACACCACACTCCTCAAATCTCCTGAGTTGGCGCCTCATTATTAGATGCAGTTTTGCGTCACACCTGGGATCTCCTCCTTTTTTTCTTTTTTTTTTTTTTTGAGGGGGGGTGTTCTTACCCTTCTTCAAGGGAGACAATTAGTGTTTTCTAAGCCTTGCCAGGGCTATTTGATATCCCAGAATTAATTTCCACAAAATATTGTACTAACAAACTGTCATGTTCTGATTTAAATATTTGTTAGAAGAAAACTGTATTTGATGTCAGTAGCAATATCCATATTCTTAGCTTTGTTTTCTTTGAGAAAGTATGCTTGTTTGCACTATTTTTACCTTTGTAAAACAAAGAAAAACAATTGATGGTTGGTTGGTTGGGTTTTATGGCATATCACTCTTTAATGCCAAATCCATTTTTATGCAAATAGTCAGTTCTATTTCAAACAATTCAGTTTAGTATGAGTACACATTTTAATTGTCAAAAACATTTCTATTTCGAGGTATTCAGTTTAGTCAAACAGTTCTAATTCTGCTAATTTTGTTTACATACAGTTAAATGTCAAAACAGTTCTATATATAACAATTCAGTTTAGTGTAAGTACAGTTTCAATGTCAAAAACAGTTCCATTTCAAACAATTCAGTTTAGCATAAGCATGCAGTTTAAATGTAAGGACAGTTTATTTGTCAAAAACATTTCAATTTCAAGCTATTCAGTTTAGTTAAAGAGTTCTAATTCAAACAATTCAGTTTAGCATGAGTATGCTGTTAGTTCTATTTAACCCATAGATAGAGCCCTATCAGGTGCTACCATTCCGGGCCGGAGTGGACCTGGGAGCAATGGCAATGAAGGGGTGCGTGAGAAGTAGTTACGTTGTTCGAGCGTTTCGGGATGTTAGTGAGATTTTTAATGGTTTGGGATGTGGTTTGTATAACTGATATTCCGACTTTGGTTTTATCGTAGAGAGGGTTGTTGTGTGTATTAGTGAGTAAAGAGACAGGTCTGTAGGTAACAGGAATAGTGGGAGAGTTTTTCTTAAGTTTATTTGATGAGTGTGTTGAGAGCTTTTTTCTAACGTTTAATATGAAAAATTTAGGACCTAAAATAATCTAAATTTATATATATATATATATATATATATATATATATGTGTGTGTGTGTGTGTGTGTGTGTGTGTGTGTGTGTGTGTGTATGTGCGTAAAAATAAGTAAAATAAAAGATTACTTATGTATGCAAGTAAATTGAAAATTAATCTACTTATTTATTTCCCCCTCTATCTATATCTTCTTTTTTTACTCTATCTCGGGCCAATAATGAAAAAGTTAGAATAAACAAATCCCAACTCATAACTCATTTTTTGATAAGTTTTTTTTTTTTTTTTTGTTCAAGTGACATAACAAGCCTTTGATGTTTGCTAATGCAGATGACCTCAGATAAAAAGATAACAAGTTCAGTGCTGTTGGTGTTTCTAGTGATAGAGATTTGATTGAGGGGCCAAACTCTAATGAACAGGCTGGATCAGAGCTGCTGAAGCCCACAACTATTTTGAGTCAGTATCTTTATGACCTTTTATTGGATCGTTTGCTGAGAAGTTTGGATACACCACTTGTTTAGCTTTTTCTTTTCTTATCTTCTTTTAAAGAGAGAAGGTAAAACAAAACCAGGTATAGGACTGAAAGACACGATGACACCAACTGTAATCAGCCAAAGGAAGGTGATTTTAGCCGGAGGTTTTGTTGTTATTGTTAGCGTGGAGAGGTTGTGTAACGTGTTTGTGTGTGTTTACGTTGAGTTGTTTCCTCGCTAAGTTTATAAGGTAATAAAGGAAGGATGAAGAAGTAAGATGCCGATAGTCAAAATGTGTTTTTAAGAATAGTTTTTATTTGCAGCATGGAATATTGGGTTTGGTTTTTGTGCTGCAAGTAGGAAAGATTGTGAGTAAGGAGACGAAATGCAGTTATGGGAAAGTTGAGAAGGCAGCGCGTATCGTTGGACGTACGAGGGGTGTATGTTCGCAGTATGTAGCGAAAGTCTTGTTTGCCGTTGGAGGAAATAAACTTTGGAGTCACCTTGAGTTTTGTGTGTCTGGTGATTTGGGGAGAGGCGTGCGTTGTCTCCATTAAAGTGGCCCAGAGGCGAAATGAGAGCTAGGTGCCGAGAGCGGAATGAGGCATCGCATCGACATAGACAATTTTGGGGTTGACATAAAGTTATTCCTGTGGTGGCGTATTGAATGTATCAAATTCATATTCAACTAGGATTCCTTGGTCTAAGTGACAGACGCAAGGAATCCATAAATTAGATAGGTTCCCTCTTGTGTCCATGCCGCTGCTGCTATTGAAGAACGGCCAATGGGACGTCTGCACTGGACGGCGTTGTTCAGCCAAAGAGACTGTGTTTGGCAGTTTACCCAATTTCTGCTGCGCGGAAAGGAGATCCGGGTGAATAGGATAAGTCATCCTGATTGGGTGAAATTATGCGTCAAATTAAATTGCGCGCCAAACCAAAACACCTGATACATGATTTTCTTGCATTCTCCTTACGAAAGAATATATTATACATTTCAATATTATACATTTTTATATTAATGATGAATGTTGTATTTTTCGCTGGTATTTTCTTATATTTGATTATGGATTCCACAACTATCACAAATAATACTGGAAAAGAAAATCCGTTTAATACATTCGGAGTCCGAATGTGCCACATCTGTTTTATGCTCTGGTATAAGAAATATATATTGTAATAAGCAAGATACCTGTTTGGAAAAGTGTGCTATCCTAAATTTTGTTTTGTTTTCATTTAAATTCATATTAAGTTATTTATTAAAGAACTTGTTGCTGGAGCTATAGTACTTATGACTGAAGGTTGGCTTTCTATGTTTGTTGTCCATGGCATAACTTATGTTAACAGTAAAAGGTAACATAAGAAAGACGAGACTTGTATGTGGTAAGTATAGATAAGACTTTATAATCAGTTAATGTACGTGGATTAGCTGTCAAGAAATAATATCATTTTGTGGCTGTGTCTTTTATTGAGGTTGCTGCTGCTGCTGCTGCTGCTGCTTCTTAATGATTGTTCCGGATCTCTTTGAAGGGTAGTTGTTTAGAGTGACGGGTGTATGGCAACCTAGATAGTGATACCTACTTAAACCTTGACACCTGTGGGGTTTAAAGGGGTTTTATGAAGGTCAGTTGCTAGGGGCAAGGCTGTGTTTCCGTAAGATATCTGACTCCATATTTTGGTTATATTATTTTACCCCACGTTGACTGGCAGGCGCAGTGCCTTGCCTAAAGAAAGTCCAAAAGAAATATGCAAAAAGAAAAAGATAGGAACAGATAGGAGACGAAAACATTTCTTTCATACTTTCCTTTATTTACCTGGTGAATGGACTAACCAACGCTACGTCCCAAGACACAGCGTGGTGCCCAAAACACCAGATAGTAAAATCGGTGTTGTCGGTTCGACGTCACTACCCGAAAAAGAGGTCGGTTCACAGAAAACCTGAGTATTTATCTCTCTTCACCGGCTCCAAATTCGCTACTCGAAAATCCTTCTAATTTTGGCGCGACCGCTTCTCATTGGCTACTTTACATTTTATTATTTTTCTTTTTTCTGATTTTAACCGGATGGATGCGTGGAGCCTTATGTGTGGCGACGCGTTTATACATTTTGTATCAGGCAGCCGACGAGTCAATATCCGGTCGGGAGTTTTTGTTAATTCCTAAATCGCCACACACCCACCCATAGTTGCTGCACGAAATGGATCTGTTTCTCTTTTGTTTTAAACTACCACCCGCTTATAAACTGTAAGCGAGTCGCATTAATTAGGTCATGCACGACCACCAAGCACGCAAGTTCAGTCGTTAGGAGTAAACGTCCGAGGATCTGGTGATTTGAAATCATTTGGCGGGAAGAAAACAAAGTCGAACTGGCAGCGTCATTAAGCAGATGCAAGGATCCAAAGCTCTCTGAGATGACGATAGCGTCATCGGAGGAGTGAATTCCTGATGGATGTGAACAGTTCAACACTAGACTCACAGAATTATTTACCTCTATAAAATGTCGCTGGGTTGTAATTGATCAATTTAAGAACCGACCAACTCGATATAACGTATAGGAGACATCTTAACGCTGAAACGAAATACCCGGCGAAGGCGAAAGGATTTTACGTACGGAGGATGAATACACGTTATATAAAAGAGAATAAAGCAGAGAGAGAGAGAGAGAAAGAGAGAGAGAGATAGAGAGAGAAAATAAACAGATAAGTGCTTAACGCATACATCTTTGCCCCAAACTGATGGTCTATAATATACGACCATACACCTTGCCAAATTACAGCTGGTTCACCACCGACCCTCTCTTAAGCTGTGTGTCTTGATTGAGACTTCTAAACTCTTTTATTCTTTCCAACTTCAGTTGATATGTTAATTGTGGAAAACACGACCAGCTTCGTAGGCTTGCAACGTTTCCGGAAAATAAAGCTCGGATGCTTAAACCTACCTACACTGCTTTTGAGTTTTCTCTACATCATGCTACATAACATGGTGTCAGTGGGATTTTTTTCTTTGGAACTAAACATACTCACTCTGTGAACACTTTCACCGCATGAGGCAAAACGTACGCAATATCATACTCCGGATTCTAATGTTTACGTACACTCTCTCATCTCCGTACAGAAGAAACATTTATCGGACCACATGAATTTAAACAAGCTCGGAACTTGGACAAAACCTCCTCAACAAATTGTTGTATTCTGATTTGTGGGCGAGAAATGCGTATGGTTGCAAAACAAAGAACGTATAGATACTCACAATAACACAGTAATGATGTTATAGAAATTTTTTATAGATAGATTAAGTACAGAGAGTAGAACGGAGAAATACATTCACAGTCAAAGAATGAATTCAGTGGCAGTAGCTACAAAGTTCATGTACTGTACTTGTCTTGTGGTGAAGGGATGGTTTTCTCGGAATCAGGATACGTTGGTAGCTGCGGAGAGCGTTTGATGTATCGGATGACAGGCGCCAGACGGGGTGAAGAATCCTTAACACGGGTCGTGTGAGGGAACAAGTCTGTGGTGTAGGAACGCAACTGAACTGATGATTGTTTGGTCCGTCTATTTATACGTTTTCTGTAGGCTCAGAACGGCAATTTTTGTGCCCCGCGGGAAGCGTTCCGATTGGATATTTATTAATGTATTTTTTTTTTTTGTTAATTTATCGCAAACGGAAGTTCTGCGCGGAGCCTATGCGTGAGCGACTAACTTTTCATTTTTAGTTGAGAACTCGAAGTGTTAACTTCCGTTTCTTTTTTCTTTTCTTCTTTTCTTTCTTTTTGTTTTTTCAAATCAAGGCAAGATCTCGTCTTGTAACAAAATAAACATGGCATACGCAATTCCACCACAAGCAATAATGGAAATGGACGGTGATCTGCGAGAAAACTGGGCCCTTTTCAAACTAACATGGGAGAACTATGCGGCCGCGACGGATATTGGAAAAAAAGCAGTAAACGTACAGGTAGGCACACTTCTTTCGGTAATCGGCAAGGAATGTCTGCAAATATACCAAAACCAGCCAATGTCAGCAGAGGAACGAGCAGACACACAAAAAATGTTGGAAAGACTCATAAACTACTTTGAACCCCCCCCAAAAAATATCATTTATCCTTAGGTGAAATGGTTATTATTGTTTAGCGAGGGGGAAAGTTTTCTTATTGTTGTTAGCGAGGAATGGTTGTTACGTATGTCTGTTTACGTTGAGTTGTTTCCTCGCTAAGTGTGTAAGGTCTTTCGCTAATTGTAGTTAGGTATTAAAGGAAGGATGAATAAGAAGTATGGCGATAGTCGAGGGGTGTTTTTAGAAATAAGTTTTATTTTGGAGCATGGAATATTGGGTTTGCTTTTGGTGCTGCAAGACTCGTGAAGAGGTTGTGTTTTTGAGACGAAATTGACTTATGAGAAGTTGAGAAGGTTGAGATGGCAGCGTGTGTCGTCGGACGTGTGAGGGATTGAACTTTAGAGTCACCGTGTAGTTTCGTGTGTCTGGTATTTTTGGGGAGGAGAGTATGCGTTGTCTCCATTGAAGTGGCCCAGAGGTGAATTGGTAGCTAGTGTGTCGAGAGCGGAATAAAAGCATCGCGTTGACATAGCCAATTTTGGGGTGACATAAAGTTGTGCCTGTGCGAGACATGGAATGTATCAAATTTATATTCAACTGGGATTCCTTGTAAGGAATCCATAAATTAGATGGGTTCCCTCGTGTGTCCATGCTGCTGCTAGAAGAGCCTCCAGTGAGACGTCTGCACTGGGCGGCGTTGTCCAGCTAAAAAGAGTTGCTATTGCTATTGAAGAACGGTCAGTGTGACGTCTGCACTGGACGGCGTTCTCCAGCCGAAGAGAGTGGGTTTGGCAGCTTACCCAATTTCCTGTTGTCCGTAGAGAAAGGCCCGGGCTGAATAGAATAAGTCATCCTGATTGGGTGAAATTAAGTGTCGAATTAAATTGCGCGCCAAACCAAAATACGAAATTTTCCCTTCTACTACAATCATATACTAACGATATATGTTTAATTCTTGTACACAGGAACAGGGCGAAAAGTTCAACGCATATCTGATCAAACTAAGACACCAAATCAAAACGTGTGAATACGGTGCTCTTGAGGATGAACTACTGCATGACCGAATTGTAACAGGTACCAGCAATAATAATGCCAGGCTCCTCGGCGAATCTGGAGTCACACTAGACCGGGTGATAGATATCTGCAGGCGCACTGAACAGGCAGAACAACAGCTCAGCAAACTGAACAACTCAGCAGAGACCATCCACTACACCAAGGCAGATAAAAAAAAAAAGGCACGAGAACTCATAAAAGATTGTAAATTCGGAGGGTTGAACCACTTGTGAATACTGTCCTGATGTCATATGGACTACATATCTTTTGGACCCTTTCGGCTGGTCCTTTGACATAGGGCAGACATACCGTGGTGAGTTTTCGGGTATTGTCCTCTATCCTCCTATCTAGGTTTCTTGGAGCTGATGTTATGCGCTCTGGGTAGTTGTTACGATGGAGATTGTGTCTCAGACTAATCATTATGGGAGTTGAAATTGAGGTACTGTCCGGTGGAGGTGGGCTTACGGTATATAGATGACCTGAATCCTTGCTCTGTGCATGTTACTAATACATCGAGGAGGGGTAATTTGTTGTCTTGCTTTTTCTCCATAGTGAACTGTATAGATGGTCGGATTGAGTTCACGTGATCAAGTAATATCTGAACATCTTCCTGATGAGGCCAGAGAATGAATGTGTCATCTACGCATTTAAACCACATAGACGGTTTTAATGACGTAGATCCTTATGCCATTTCTTCGAAGTATTCCATGTATATGTTAGCCAACACTGGTGACAATGGCGAACACAAAGCCAGTCCTTCTTGTCGGTATATATCAGATCCCATCCCGAAGTAGGTTACCTCCTCACAGAAAGTCAACCTTTCCATTAGATTATCTATCGGGATACAAGTGCGTTCTTCCAGCAAGGGGTCTGCAGCCATTTTATCCCTATCCTACAGCAAGTGTCTCAGTAGGTACCTTTGTAAACAGACTCACTACATCCAAACTCACCATCTGGTTAGAATGAATGGGGGCATCAATGATTCTCTCCACAAAGTGGGCTGGGTTCTTAACCCGTTGTGGAAATAACAATAAAGATGAAGACAATAGTCCGAAAACGCTTAATGATAAAAATCACCAAGCTTCGTCTCAGAAATTTAGACAACGATTATTTTTTGGTTTATTTGTTTTTACTTTTTTTATTTATTACGTGACGAAGGGTTCCTAAGTCGTTAGTCAGCCTCAATCTACCCCCAAATAACAAACACAACAAACAAACCCTCAAGTCATTCCTCCCCACACTCCATCTCTCCCCCCTTTCACCTTCTCTTCCTTCTCCTCCCTTGAACTTTTTCACGAACGTTCCCAATCGGAGGCAAGACCTCCCCCCTACCACAAAGGAAGACAGAAGTCGGCGAAGAACCATATCGGTCTCGCCGGACTCAAACAAAGAACCAAAAGAAAAGGCAATGGCCTTGTGTTCCATAAACTTGGAAGTGATTAGTGACTTTCAAATTCGAAAGTCACTAAAACCACTTATGGACTGAGAAGAAATTCAAAAGAAAAAAGGGTCCAACCCGCTGAACTTTAGGGGTGCAACCATGGTGACCACTTTCGTCCGCTCGGTTGGCGATCGCACCTTGTCCGTTTGGAATTTTCTGGAAGATGCTTGCCACACCGATGCGGGCATGAGGTTGGCGGAACTGGAGCACCCCTCACTCAAAAAATGTTGACGCATTGTGAGGGGAGGACATCCCTCATTTTATAGAGCATTAAAGGTGAGGTTCCCATTAGATGTCGGAGGACTGTCCAGAGACGGCCGAGTAACTACTGAGCTTGGCACTGGCTCCCTGAGACAGACCGTCAGCATCCTCACCCCAGAGGATTTCCGGACCATCGTCGACACTGAATGGGTAAGTAATAATTATGACTCTTAACATTGCCAGTTTGAACGTGAGGGGACTGAGGGATCGAAGCAAGTGCGCTCGCTTGCTTGGTGAATTGTCGAACATCTGAGTAAATGTTGCTGCAGTGCAGGAGACTCACTTCACTTGCGCAGCGGACTGTCGGGTGCTGGAAAGCGACTTTGTGGTTTTCTCAGCATTCGGCAGCAGTTGCAGCGCTGGGGTCACCTTGCTAGTTGGGCGCAGCCTTGATACGATTGTCAATCTTGTCTTTGCAGATGACGGGGGCCGGTTGACTGTAGCTGATGTTGCCGTGAAAACCTTCGAGTTTCGAGTAGTTGCGGTTTATGCGCCCAATTTGGATGGTGAGATACGCTCCTTCTTCCGGCGGTTGGGGCCTTTCCTGGACGATCCGAAACGGACAGTACTAGTGGGTGATTGGAATGCGATCCTTGATCCTTGATCCTAAGGGCGGTCGGAGTGCTAGCGGGTCGGAAAGGTGTGAAAGCAGCCTGATCGATTTGATAGCAGAGTTCGACTTGATCGACAGGTTTCGTCTGGATCACCCAGGGCGGTAGATGTGGACGTGGCTAAAAGATTCTCCCTCTGGCCAGCTCTGGTCTTATCTGGGCAGAGTGTTAGTTAAAAGAGTTGACAGTAACCTCGTTTCTTGTCCCACGTTCGTCTGGTTAGGGCTGACTGACTATAAACTTGTTAGGATCAGTCTGCGGTTAGTTAATGAGCCTAGCCTTGCAGACTACTGGAAGTTCAATACCTCCTTACTGGAGATAAGGGGAGTTCCGGGAGTGACTGGGAAACCTAATTCAGCGGACACTAGTGGGGGCGGTTACCGGGAATAAGTGGTGGCGATCCCTTAAGTATAGGATTAGGGACTTCGCCATCAAATACGGCAAACAGCTTAAACTAGATAGGGCCAAGAAAGCGAAGGCTTTAGAAGATAGACTCTCCCGAGCGGTGTAGGGGGGACTCCCTAACAATAGACCTAGTTAAGGGGGACCTTGAACGCGAGACTAGCGAGCGTTACAAGGATTTCGTTGTCAGAAATAGGATAAAAAGTGTTTCTAACGAAGTCGTGAAATGCCACGCATTCTTGTGTGAGGAAGAATTGCGAAGGTTCCCTTGTCGGTAAATCGAATTCGTCAAATTCCCGGACGGGCGTACTCTGCGGTCGAACCGCGAGATGCGTGAGGAGGCCTTTCGGGCGAACTTTCGAGATCGTTTAGCTCACTGTCTTGACCTCCTGGTTCAGGAGTTTCGTAACTATTTAGCCGACTTTCCCTGCCTGGGAGGTGGGGGGCAGAAGCGGCTAGTTGCGAAGGTGTGGTAACTGAATGCGAAGTCCGTAATGCGTTGAAGCAGGTCGGCCTTAACAAGTCACCAGGACTGGATGGTTTACCCTACGAAGTGTACTTGAGGATTTCGCACATGTTTGTCCCTATTCTGACGGATATGTTCAACCACTGGTTTGCCCAGGGAGCTATTCCTGGTAGCATTACGAAGGGAGTGATCACATTACTGAAGAAAGGTGATAAGCATGTTTGGGAGGACTTAGATGACTACAGGCCCATAACTCTGCTAAACACAGAGCTAAAGATTTTGGCCCGGGTCTGGGCGAACCGCTTGCAGCTTGTCATCAGTGATCTGATCGGACCGGAACAGAACTACGCTGTGAAGGGAAGATAGATCCAAGACAACTTGCACGTGGTTAGCCAGATCTTAGATGGTATAGAAGACAACACCGAAGCCGCGCTAATCAGTTTAGATCAGTCCAAGGTCTTCGATAGGGTGGACCATCGGTTCTTGGCGACAGTTTTGGAGACCGCCGGATCTGAACCGGAGTTCCGCAAATGGACCAGCATGATGTACCACAACCCGCAGGCGGTGGTGCAGGTGAACGGAAAGAGTTTGGGGGCTTTCGCGATTAAGCGATCGGTCCGGCAGGACTGCCCCTTTTCCCCTCTTCTCTATATCCTCGCTGTTGAGCCCTTGCTCCGTAGGGTTAGAGATGAGAGGGCTCGTCCGGCCCTACGCGGAATCCCCTTAGCCGGCCGTGTCCAAGCGATGGTATCTGCATACGCCGACGACATCACAGTCTTTGTGTCCCGCCGCATGGACATACTGGCAGTGAAAGAGGCGGTTGGGAGATACGAAAATGTTGTAGGTGCCAAAGTCAACTTTGACAAAAGCGAAGGTTTGCGGTTGGGTGCTTGGAGGGGAGCCATTCCCCTACCAGGACCTTTCCGTTGGAGCGACGGACCCATTCGTATCTACGGGGTGTGGTTTGGGCTCGGCCTCCAACTGGAGCGAAATTGGTCGGAAGTACGAGCTAAGATAGAAGCGCAGGTGGGTACTTGGCTTCGAAGGCGGTTGTCCTTAAAGGGCAGGGTGGAGGTGTGCGCCGTGTACATCTTCCCCTTGATCCTTTACCGTGTGTCCGTACTCCTCCTGCTTAAGGATCATCAGGTGGCGCTAATACAATCCCTTTTCAAACTCCTTTGGAAAGGACGAAGCCCGTTGGTCCGTAGACAGGTCTGCTGCCAGCGTCCTCGTAACAGGGGTCTGGGAATGCCTGATCTCAAGAGCCATTGGCTCGCCGAGAGACTGGCTTAACTGGGCCGATCCTTGACGAAGGACACGGTGTGGGGACATAAGGTGAGAGACGTCTTTTCTCGCCTGAAGTCCAATCCCAAGGCTGAAGCCCGTCGTAGGCCTGGGAACGAAACACCATTTGTCCGCAAGTGCCGTAGGGCCCTTCACAAACTTCCTAGGTCCAGCGACCTTTCACATTCTAGGAAGGAGCTATATCAGGAATTAGTGGCGGGTTCTGCTGCGGATTCTCTGGAGAAACGGCCCGGCAGTTCGTTAGAGGAGATTCGCTCCCAGTGGAATTGGGCGCCAGGCACGAGCATTCTTAACAACTCCGAGTTCTCGCTCACCTGACGACTCGCTCGAAACGCGTTGGCCCTCAACGACTGGGTTTACAGAGCGTGCATATCAGACAAACCTGATTGTCCCCGCTGCGGCAGTGGTTTAGAAGAAACGGCTTTGCACGCCTTTTACTACTGCGAGCGGATTCACCTGTTCTGGAGCCACGTCGGGGAGTGGACGGCTCGCATCAGCCCCAAACAGCTCGTGCTGCTCGACGTTGGTTACGTCGTGGACAATGTTGACCCTCCATATCAGAATAGTGATTTGGGAAACGCGAAACAAGGGATTGTATGAGGGTGCAAACTTTTCTCATTGGGATATGATCTTGTTCATTAGGCATCAGCTTAAGGTCAAGATTAGATACGATAGAAAACGCTTAGACCACATAACATTCAACAAAAGGTGGGTGTATACAGCGAGCCTGGTCGCACGAAAGGGGACAATGTTGGAGTCATGCTTCTCTCTTCTTTCTGTGCATGGCGACGATGGTCCAGGTCCTTCGGGGCCCCACTCCGGGTAAGTAGAATCCTTTGGTACCCACTTGACCCCCCTAGTTAGTTGTATGAGGTGTGTCATTGGTCCTATCACTTTGTATTAATCAAGATCCTCCACATCCCATATTGTTTTTCTCCTAAACCCATTCCCCGCCTTCTGAGGGTCTTGAAACCTCATTTTCTGTAATTCATGTTGTCCTCTCCTCACCTTCTTTTTCTTTTACCCCGCCTTAAAAAATCCCCCCCACACACACGCACTAGGGACAGCGGAAAACAGTCGTCTCTCCATATCATAAACGGGGGCATGGAAGGGAAACCAACGGGATTCTTCAGTTATTTTATTTTTTACAAATTACCTCCAAAGATTTTCTTCCCTTCCCCATCATGATTTTCACTGTACATATATCATTCCATTTCACCGGGTTCTTAAGTAGGTTCCATACTGGTGATTGTTGCGCGTTAGAGATGAATGGGAATAAATCATAGTGAAATAAATTATAGTGTGAGTGATCGAGAAAGAGACTAGCTAGGGCTCCCAGAACAAACAAAGTCTCCTTTTCTTCTCCCCCTCCCTTCAAAAAACCTTGGGCCTTGTGCTCACCAAAAATTGTTAGATTTTCTATTTTTGGATATAAACTGCTGCTGCTTCTGAAAGACCTTTTAGTGATCTCTTTAAGGTTACTGTGTATTGAGATCTCAGTTCAGCTGGATTATTACTTTGAAGTCTCTTTAATATGGTGTGGAGGATGGGTTGATTCTCGAAGTTTTGATAGAAACAAGACTCCGAGTGTTGGTTCTACAATTTACAACACAAAGAATATCAACAACGCAGACAAAGGAAATTTTACAAGAATGTTAAAACAAATATTTTTATAGAACAAAACAAGCGAGGAAAAGTTAATACAAAGTAGCAATGTTCGTGTATGCTTGTTTAGCGAAAAATATTTGTTACATTGTTTCCTCGCTAAGTTTTGAAGGTAAATAAATGAGTGAAGAACCACGATGTCGAAAAGTTTTTATGATAGTTTTAATGGCAGCATAGGATAAAGGGTTTACGTTTATGCTGCAAGTCTCGTAGGAAGGAAGGAAGGAAGAAAATAGTTATGGAGTTGAGAAGAAATTTTAGCAGCTAAATGCCTGAGCGAAATGTGCATCGTTAGGTTAGCAAAGGTCGTGTTTGCTGGTTAGGGACAGGAACGATATCATCATCATCATCATCATGTCGTGCTGGTAGCACGGATATCCCTGACCCTCTCTCGCCACTCCACCCTATCGTTCATCGCCCTAGGAGGGTCTTCCGGACTACATCCCGTATCCTCTCATAGTTGCGGAATGTATGTTCGTGCTGGTCGTCCTGCTTTTGCTCGGCCATATGTGGGGGTCCATAAGAGTACATCACTTATTAGTTCGTCCCTGCTTCTCCAGCAGTGTCCTGCATGTCTGGTTCGTCTAACTTGGATAGTTTTCGTGATAGGAGGCAGGTGGCCGTACAGTTGGTGTCTTGTGGGGTGTTGCCGCCAGGTGATATAGTCACCCATTAATGTGTGGTCCGAGTCGTTTGGGGAGGGAAGCGTGAATGTCTCCAGAAAATGTTGACCAGGGATGAAGAGGCTGGATGTCTGAGCGGTATTTTGCGTCGCAGTTGACATAGCCAAAGTTTGGAGGCGACTTTAAATGGTTCCTGTGTGTGGCGTATTGAATTCTTCTAATTCATATTCAACTGGGAAATTAGATGGCTTTCCTCATTGTGTCGTGATGCGTCTGCTAATGAAGAGAACGGTCAGTAAGTACGTCTGTCCTTTTTGAAAAATTCTGAGGAAGAGAAAGTATTTGGCGGGCTTTCTCCAATTTGGTGCTGCCCGGAAAAATGACCCGGGCTGAATAGGATAAGTCATCCTCATTGGGTGAAAATATGCGTCGACCCAAACGGTCAAATTCAATTACGCGACCCCCCCCCCAAAAAAATATGAAGTTCTTTCTGCTACACTTGTTACGTATATATATGTATGTGGGTGTGTATATTACCAATGATATGCGAATGGGAGTGTATGTTGCTCGAACATATCTGTATGTAAGCGTGTTCACCGTCAAGACAGAGAGAAAGAGAGCGAGAGAGGGGGGGTAAAAAAGTGACCAAGTCGTACTTACGTATATATGCATGTGTACATACGCGTGTGAACTAAAAAGTAAACCACTGTGGAGTATGTGTCTACCCGCTGATTGAATATGTGTGTGTGTACCTAGTAGAAGATGTTGATATTCATAAGAAATTGAGTATATTGAAAGATGGTAAGTATACTAATTTCATTAGGACTATGAACATATCTTCGTTCGCTGTGAGTTCTCCCGTTTTGGCCTGTTGCGCTGTTGAAGCTATGATTGGCTTGCTGAGAGAGCTGAGAATATCGGTGGCTGTGAGAGCGAGTGAAAATTATTTTCATGAGCGTGAAATAAATAGGTTGCCTAGTCACGTGACCGGCTCTATACGCAAGATTAATTTTTGCGCGGGACAAATTAGTTTGGGATTCAAAAGTGCGGACGTAGTTGAAAACACCGGCACGTGACTATTCTGTCCCATCAGGCTCCCGAAACTACTTGTTTCATATTGGCCCCTGACTATTTTTGTTTCGGGAGCGAGTGAGTTTTTTATCCTATTTTTCTAGAATTTTCTACTCAGTGTGTTCTATGCTAAGTGGTCTAAAAATATAGGAGTGTAAATCATATAATGATCACCATCAGAGGTGAATCTGGCCAGGATAGAATAAACTTGAAAGTCATGTTACTGTTGCCGATTGGTCGGGAATTATTTTATTACTCTTAATATCTTTTTCTCATGTTTGTCCTGAAAGTGGGTGTGTCGGTCATGATTTAGGTTATTTTTTAACACATGAGCAATGATTATTAAAGTGAACACTCCCGGTTGGGTTGTAAAAAAATGAAACGTTATGAGTTGACATCTCTGTGTTTGATCTAATGACTGTTCAAGTCTTACTCTTCAACATAAGTAGAAAATATTTTGCAACAAATTTTTTAAATTTTCCGGGATTTTTCTGTTCTCGAGTGAATCGTAGCAGTTCTGTAGTTTGGATGGTCTCAATTCTTCCTCGAATATCCAATTCCTTCAGGCGTTTTTTCGGAGTTATTTGGAATCGTTCCAATGGCTCAAAATATGTTTGGTACTAGTCACCTTCGTGTTTCATAATTTTTTTCAGTGCTCTGGTAAGGTACTGTTATTTACGAACTTTTTCGCCTTTACTTTTCTTTTATAATTATTATTATTTTACTTTTTTTGGAATTTTTCACGCCAGTTGTAATAAGTTAATTTTCACGGAAATCTAATGACAGCAAGTCTCTCCAGCTTTTCAAGACTCTTCTCAGTATCTGAACAATGTTGTGATTTAATGGCCAGAATCCTCCCTCAGATTTCCATTTCCCCCAGTCTCTTTTTTGGGTTCTTTGAGATTGTTCCAAGGGCACCGACTATCACAGTTGTTTTTGTGTTCTGTATCTTTTCTTATGTCTTTGGCATGCAACTAGTATTTATCTAATTTTTGGCTTTCTTTTACTTTCATTTCCTGTTCTGCTAGAATGGGGAAGTCTACGAGTTGACAAGGACTTTTCATTAACTAAAATTAGATCTGGTCTTCTGTTATTATTATTATTATTATTATTATTATTATTATTATTATTATAGTTCTTGTGAGTTTTTCGCACCAGCGTTTACTGCTGGTCTTTCACAGAAGAAGTCTCCTCGAGTCGCCAAGATTCTTCTTGGTATTCTGACCAATCTCAACAATGCTGTAGTTTGAATGGTCTCGATTCGTCTTCCAATTTCCAGTTAATCATGCCTCCTTTCCAAGCCTTTGGGACCGTTCCAAGTGTGCCAATTATAATTGGTATCACAGTCACCTTCATGTTCCACAGCTTTCTTTGTTCTCTGGCAACGTCTAAATACTCGTCTTTCTTTTCGCTTTCTTTGATTTTCACTCAGTGGTCCGGCAAAGTATACTATTCGGTAAGTTTTCTCTCTCTCTCTCTCTCTCTCTCTCTCTCTCTATCTCTCTCTCTCTCTTTCTTTCTTTTTTTGTTTTTTGTTAATTATCACAAGGCCTGGTCTTCTGACCGGGATTAGGTGATCTTTTTGTATCTGAAAATTCCAAAGAATTTCGTGCGTCTCATTCTCCAGGATGAATTCTGGTTTGTGCATATACAATTTGGTATTATGTTCAAATTTCAATTTCTTGCACTATTTCCGGTCGATTACCTTCCCCACCTGGTCGTGCCTGGTATTATACTCCTTTTGCGCTAGTTTGCTGCATTCACTTATTATATGATTAATGGTTTCGTTTCTCTCATCACATAACCTGCTCTTGCTATTCAATTGCCTATTATTGATTTTTTGCTTTAATATAATTGGTCCTTATGGCGTTGTTTTGTGCTGCTATTAGAAGAGATTCAGTTTCTCTCTTAAAGTTTATCTTTCATAGTCATGTCCAAGTCTTCTTGTGTAAGATTACGCCAGTTGTCGCTTGAAATACCCAAACATTTTTTTCTTCCCATTTCTGTTTCCTGGTTATGGTTGTTCTCCTTGTCCTTATAATATTGTCAGTACTGTTACTGGCTGCTGTAAGTAATCTTTCTTTGTTCTTTTTAATGCAGTCTTTGAGTCTTCGTATTTATGCATTCAGTGCTGGCTATTCCTCTTCCTCCTCATATCGTCTGTCTATATCATATCTCGGGTGTAAGGCCGTGTGCATCGTCATCAACTTTCTAGTCCTTTGGTCCATTTATCTGAGTTCTTCTCTTGTCCATTTTAAGAATGGCCCAGAGGTTTATTCCTTTGATGAGATTATTTGTGGTATATGGTGGTGTGGGGATTAAATAAGAAATATTAAAAAGAAACCAATAACATGAAGAAGTGAAAAAGACGCGAGGTAGAGTAAATAGATACAAGAATAACGGTTTTCGTGGTGGGGAGGGCTCTGACAGGAAGCGCAATCTGTGAATACCTGAAAAGATGGGCTTCCTGGCGCCAAAGAGAAACTCTTTCTCAGAAGCCTTTTCCACCTTGACTGGGACGGACGCACTTTTTCTCTCGACAGCTACTCGGAGCACACATGTTTTCTAAGGCAAAAGGCCTTAGCAGCACGTTGTGGTTCCTGCTCGTAGCAGCGACTGCTGGTCACACAGACTGAACCCAGACACACATGGCGGACTCTCAAATTCACAATTTGCCAAAAATGATTCCATGATATTCCTCAAACGCCTTGACTGGGAAGCACAGCCATTTTTACTGGTTCAGGATTGTTCCCCATCAAAATAGCCGTAAACCCCGAAAATAAAATTGAGTTTAAAAATATCCTTGTCTTTTTCTTTTCCGTTCTTAATTCCTGTGCAGCTTCAACAAACAAAAAGAAGATAACGAGTAATGGGGATAAGAAGGAAGGAATCAGTTACAAACCTCAGAATTTCCTAACGACTTAACACACCACTGTAACCAAAAACTATCTTCTACATCCCATAGTGCAGTCGAGAGTTACTCCCCTTTGTTGTGTTTGTACGAGCGAATGCCGTGTTGAAACAAATCTATTTTAAAACCCTCTATACCATGTCTTTCCTAAAAGGGTTTACAACACTATTACTATCAAAAAGCAAATTGCATAGGAAATAACTTCTCTAAGTTTGTGCATTTTAATACTATTTCACTATCAAAAATCTTGTTAAGATATACAATTCTTGATATATTACAGTAATATATATATATACAAAAATTGGATCATTATAATTTAAATTGATACACTTGAAGCTATAAATGAATGAATATTATTAAAGACTCAACAAAATTTAAACCATAAACACATTAAAAAAATGAAAAGAAAGAGGCAAATTTAACTACTATAAAGTGTACAAATCTACCTGGCATATAAATGAAACACAAGATTTTTATTCAAAAATCTGGGTTAGACCGATAGCAAACATACAGTCGGTTATCGGGACATTCCCGCCAGGATTTACAGTCAATGCATTAGCGGTTAGAAACAGAGTGTTATGTAGTGTTAACATGGTACTTCATTTATATTACGGTTTTATTATTTTATATTAATCTGTATTAATTTATTGAATATGTTCACCAAACAAAAGAGTTTCAGTTGGAAATGTTTATGACATTCTGGTGGAGTTACTGTAAGTGGTTTATATCGATTGTTAGTAGTTTCACTGGTTGACCACTCTGGTAACAGTCTGGATTTTAGCCCTACCGTATAAGTTGACCCCTAGCTTTGAAGAGATTTTTTCTGGATTAAAAGTCAACTTGTACGTTGCAATTTACAGTATGTTAAAAAAATTACTTGAATTTTGTTTAATGACAGCATTCTAATTTACCACAGTAGCAATCAGTTTTATTTTTACTAACTTATCTAGTTTGGGTAAAAAGTAAAAAAAGCAAACTGTTTGGGACACTGTGAAATTTATGTAGTTGATGGAATAAATACAGAAGTATTGTTCTTCCAATTTATAGACTTATAACTCGTGTATTTGACTTTCACATGTTATATATATATATATATATATATATATAAACACAGATTCTATGCTAAGGTTATCAAATCTGTAAGCATGCTTACACCTAGGTTCAAAAGTTGGCTATATAAAGAGTCACATACGCAGACCATTTGCTCACTCTATCATTACATACCTGGCAGATTTGTGTGTTGGGTGGTTTTAAAATGAATGAGTTCAAGGGAGCCTGAATAATTAAATCCCAAATTAATGTGTTCAACAACCTACACTCCATCCATAAGCCATGTTTCTTTTATTTTTTCCTCCCGAAACTATTAAGAAAGTGTTGACATGGTAGACGACAGAAAGTTAATTTGGGGAAAATAACAGTAAATTTTCACCAAAAGAAAATTACTATTATTTAGATGGTGATTGTAAGCGTTTATGATTGCAGTTTCTTTCTTTTAATGGCTTCTCAACGTTTGTGGGTTATTTAATACCAAAGCCATACTTGTAGAAGAAAATCAGTGGTACTATTTAACCCATAGCTAGGAGGATAAAAGCGTTAATACCTTTACTAAAGGTATTAGTTTAAAAGTGAATGTAATAGCATGACTGGGGTGGGGGGTCGTACTCAATTTCTACGGTGTTACAGCACGTTATCCACTACGCCACGGGGACTCCCAGAGAAAACAAAACGGAAAAAGAAAATACGAGGAATATGTGGAGATTAATAAAAAATAAAAGTAAAACAAATTCAAAAGTGTAGCAGTTCTCAGAAACCTCTGACAGGAAGTAGGAATTACACATGCCTCAAAGACAGACTTACGGCGCTAAAGAGAAACTCTCCCTCTTTTCAGCAGTACCCCTCAGACTAAAAGGACTTTTCCCACTCGGCTGCTAGCAGCGAACACATGTGCTGAACGGGTATTGTGGCCTTACACTTAGCCATGTCTGATATTAGCAAGCCGACACGGCCGAGACATATATTACTAAAAGCACCCTCTGGACATAACCACCGACTTTAAACTCACCACCACCGGAAATAACAAATATATCTTAACACCTGCTCTTTGGGAGACGCGACTATTTGTATTAGTCTCAGGAAGAATTTCTGTACCCACTGAATAGTGGTTAAACCCAGAAATAAAGTTTTCAATTGAAAGGTATCTTCGTCTTTTCCCTTCCTTCCTTTCTTTTGCAGCCTTCACAGACAAAGAAGCCAACAAGTTAAACGGGATAAGAAGAAAACAATGGAATCATATACCACGATAACCGACAACCACCAACGACAACAACTTACGAAACTAAACTAAACCAAATAAACAATCAAGACTTCCTACCATAGATACCCTCACCATAATATAGCCAGTGCCAACGAAGATGTAAAAATATGTTTCAAGGAAAATTAGTCAACTTATAGATTACTTCACTGGATTTTGAAAAAGATTATCAATCATATTTTACTTAAAATATTCGGAAAATACATTTGTTTACAAAGGTGTCTGTTACCTGTCAACTTAGTTTAAAAGTCAAAGGGGTGTAGAGAAGAGGAAAATCTCATATTTTGTTTTGGCGCGCTATTTAATTCAACACTGAATTTCACCCAATCAGGATGACATATCCCATTCAGCCCGGACCTTCATTTCCGGCTAGCAAAACGGGTGAGCGGCCAAACACACTCTTTTTGGCTTGAGACAGCGGCCAGCACGGACGTGTCTCTGGTCGCCCCTGCTTAGCGATGCCTTATAACTAAACAAGCCACCCAGTGCGGACATATCACTGTGGCTTTAACCCTAGCAGCAGCACAGCGAGGGAACCTTCTAATTTATGGATTCTTTGCGTCTAATATTTTAGACCAAGGAATCCCAGTTGAATATGAATTAGATACGTTCAGCATGCCTTCCACAAGCACCACAAAAATTTACTATGTCGATCCGAGCGCCACTCCGCTCTCGACACAAAACTACACTGTGACTTTGAATACTTCCCTCACACGTCCAACGACACGCTGCCATTTCCAGCATCCCGCTAAGCCATTTCGTCTCAAACATCCAGCAAGCCTAAACACCACGAGTCTTGCAGCACCAAGAACAAACCTCCTCAAAGCTGCAAATAAAAACTTTCGCTGTTGTGTGTTGTTAAAGAAAAGTCTCGTAATTCATTTCTGTTGCCATAAAATCTATAGTGTTCGGGAAAATAACAAATTCCCTAAAACCGCTATAGGGGTATTGACTCAGATTTCTGTACTCATATGTGATGAAAACACACTTAGATTTATAAACATCTTAATGGTATCGCTAAAAATGACTAAACCTGATATAACCCACAATTGTATTCATGTATAATGCTCACCGTTGTATGAAATGGATACGGTGACCCGAGTTCAAATTCCTGGATAAAGCTGTTTGCATTTCACATTGCGCTAATAATCTTGGGAAAGGTAGGAACCCAACTATTCTCCCTTCAGCTAGTTAGTGGGGCATAATGGTTAAAGTGCTGGACTGAGGCCTTGAAGTTAGCGAGTTTGAGCTACCTTGGGTAGGGTAATGGTTAGCGAGCTAGACTTGTAAATCTTCACGAATGAGCTCGAGTCTCACAGGGTGACCCTTTCATACGGCCTTGTGCTACATCTAAGCAAAAAAAGCTTCGTGGGTTACAATTCTCCCTTCAGCTATTGGAAAATAAGTAGTGCAGACTGGGCTATTTAACCTTGGTATAGCAACCGGGCTGGGAGAAGGAAAGCAATTCAAACCTGATAAACTCCACTTAAAATTGATCTTGTGTCTCATCCTGTTCGTGTCAAAGGGTCGGTAAGCTTATATCTAACCCACAAAAGCAAAAATATGTTCTCAGCATTTAAAAATTGTCATATGACAGATAAGTAGTCATTTACTTAGCTTTAGCATGGCTGATACAACGCCAGAAGTCTGGGGCATCCAGTAGGAATCGAACTCACTACCAATGGTCTATTAACCTAGCTTGCTAACTATTATACTAGTCATAGTATAACTAGCTGAAATTACCAACTGTATTGTCCATTAATAAGCTGTGGGGATTAAAAAGAAATAAGAAGATGATTGCATAAAAATAAAATAAAATAGAATGCAAAAGTAACAGTTTCGCTGGAGGCCTCTGACAGGAAGTGAAATCGGCGCATGCCTAAAAAGAGGAACTTCCTAGCACCAAGCAGAAACTCTTTTTCAAAAAATCACCTCGACTTGGACAATTTTTTCCCTCTTTGCTACTTGTAGGGAGCACGTGTGTTGGCTAACTCCCTGGTTCTAGCAGTGTGCTGCGTCTCCTGCTAGTAACAGCGATATACAGGACAGACCCTCAAACTTATAATCGCTGAAGATGATTCTATATATTGCTTCAAACGATTTGACTCGGGAAGTGAGACTATTTCTACTGGTTCAAGAAAACATTCTATACCACAGAATAGTCGTAAACCCCACAAATAACATTTGAATCTAAAGGTATCCCTATCCTTTCCTTCTATCCTCAACTCCTTTCATAGCTTCAACAGACAAAAGATCATTAACTAGTAATGGCGTGAGAAGAAAAAAGGAGTCAGTGTACAAACCTCAGAATCTTCCAACAATTTACCACCGAAAAACCCTTAATCAGTCCCATAAACCATACTGCCACCAATTCTTTTGAATAAAAAGTTAATTTTCTTTTAAACCAAAGATTTTTATTATTTTTCATAGAACATTATACATTTAAAACGGATATTATGAATTATTTATTATCAAACTCTACAACATTGAAACTTTGTAAGCAAGAGTATGAATACGTAGGTGTTCCGAAATAAATACACCTCTGATATATATTCATGCAATCTTATTTTTTTAATCTGAATACTGTAAGGTTTGCTAATAAATAGTACTAAATAATATCCATTTTAATTGTAAAGAAATAATCCCGCTAAAAATAATAAAATCCAGGTATCTTTGTTTAAGAAGAAAATTAACTTTTTTTAAGTCCAATATTGCCGGGCTATTTTTTAGAGGTAACATATTTGAGTCGACACTGGCGCGTGTCCTTGACTTTGTTTAATTTTAGAACCCGGTGTTTGCTCGTGGTCGAAAGAAATTTCGTCGTTGGAAGCCGGGTGAGATTGAATAATTTTTTATTCTGATATATTGAGTGTCATTTTTTGGGGAAATCCTTTATATCTTTGCATCCCTTTTCTTTTCTTTTTGCATTGTCTTCTTTCTGCTTTCGTTGCTACAGAATTAATTTTTAAATCGTTTTGTGCGCGTGTGTGTAGCAAAAAAACCGAAAAACAAAACAAAACCAAAACAACTCGTTCCGAAAAAATGTAAAAAAAAAAAAAAGAAGCGTAATATGACTTTTATTTTTTATTTTTTATAGATATAATTAATTATTTATTCTTTACTTCTTAGTTTAAAATAAATCATTTATTTTGTATCTGTTACGGTTTTTTAAGCAATTATTATTCGATTAAACGAACAGATCGATCTAGAAAAATATTCTAAAACTCCACAAGTGAATGGATTTTGTCGCTTTGGCTTAATCAACTCTAAATAGTACAAGTGACGGTGCAGTGTCCCACTCGTAAAGATTAAAGAAAAACAAAAAACTTGTGGATATTACTAATTGTTTTCCATTCAGAAACCTCCTCTACCCAAGAATTTTGTCAAATCTGAAACTGATGTTTCTGTGGAATCTGCGAGTGGAGAGGTGGTCCTGTTTACAACATAAAATAGAATAGGAAAATCACTGTCCTTTTTTCGTCGTTGCGCCATTCGTATGCAAAAATTACCTACTTTTTATTTTGATTTTCTTGATGCTGTAACCAATGCCAACCAGGCATCAGTCAACTTTGACTCTCTCATTTGGTTCAATTGGGAGGTACTGCTTTGGAATGTTATCCCCAGTACAACGCTCATTGCTTTTTGTTTTCCTGCATTCTAATCGAATACAAGAATATAGTTTAGTTTTGGTTTCTTTGTTAAATGGCATATCAACTTCATGCCAAAGCCATATTTGTAGAAGAACAGTTGTGGTACTATTTAACCCATAAGGATAAGGGCATTCATCCGAAAGTGAATGTAACAGACCGGGCCATTGGCCTAATGAGTAGAGTGTTTGCTAATGGTCTGAGAGACTGGGGTTCAATCTCAGGTCAAGTCATACCAAAGACTCAAAAAAATTGTACTTGATGCCTCCTTGCTTAACACTGCATTATAAGGTATGGATCAAGGGTAAAGTGGAGCAATCCAAGGACTGGAGTAGCACGCTCCCCTACACCTTGGTGTAGTAGCTATTGAAAAGAGAGTCTTTAGGTTACTCTCAACTACAGTTGCCAACTTTACTTTATAATGTCACAGTCCAGCAAGTTAGTCAACACATGGGAACTCCCACACAAGATTGGATTGGTTGTGTTTTATGGCATATCAGCTTTGTGGGTCTTTTAATGCCAAATCTTGTTTATACACACACATGATTTGTAAGCAAATAGTTTGTAGGTAACATTATTTTAAAACTAGCCTGTGCTCAGTTGTTTGCATACAGTTAAATGGTTTCAAGTATTGCTGTCTAACACTAATAATTCTATTTGATATTGATAATAATCCCTAGCAAGAGATTGAACAGTTCTATTTGATCTATAGATGCAGACCTGATAGATACTACCACTCCAGCTCAGAGTGGACTTGGGACTAATGGCAATGAAGGGGTACTCCACATTCCCCAAAGCTCCAAGACTGGAGTCTCATCATCAGATGTAGTTTAGTGTCATACCCAGGACACTCTTTGGAGGATTTTAACCCCCTCTACACAGTCAATGTATTCCCAGCTGACATCCTCCCCTTACAAGAATATGGCCAGATGAGATAAACAGATACCACACCCTAATCCAATTTGAAAGACACCATTTAGCCACATCCCTTTAGCTGTAGCATATGATACATGGTCAGTATAACAAAGGAACTGATGTACATACACATGGGCACTGCTTTCTGTGTTTTGTCTGTTTCGTCTTCAGAAAAGAGCATAAAATTAGTAAGATAAACACGTATTAAGAGAGAAGAATAAAGGTTATATATTACAGGAAATCAATACAATGTCGCCAGTGTAGCTCTTTCTACCTACTCTCTGAGTGGATTCCTGTCAAATATTGTATAATTATTGAAAGACTCCATTGTGTATTAAAAATAGGGATGATACTACACTGCCCAAAGATAAGAACATGGTTGAGGGAACTGAACAGAAACTACACTTTAATCCCAGCGAGAAAGCTGTCATTTGTTTTTTCTCATTATTTAATTACATCTCCTCAGTTTCAGTATATGATATATGATCAATGGTGGCATGTGGCATAATGGTTATTGTCTTAGAAAATGTACATGGTGACAAGAATTCAAGTCCTGAACAAGGCAGTTAGCATTTCACTTATGCTAATGCCCCTGGGAAAGGCACGAATCCCTCTCTTTTTCCCTTATCTATGGGTAAATAGTAGAGCAGACTGGGTTCTTTAGTCTAGGCATTGCAACCAATCTAGGAAAACTGAATTCAAACCAGCTGTGCGCTGCTTAAAAATTTACCTTGTGTCACATCTTGTCTGTGACAGAAGGGTTGGGTAAATACATACATGGTCGGTTTTTATGAGGGGCCAATCCATGTACACATGGACAAAGCCAAAAATAGCCTTGATCCTTTAGACCTGTCATGCTGGTATTAGAAAACTCCTTCTTTTGGGTTGATGGGGAAGATACAACTGAAGGGGTGGAATCTCCAGAATTAGGCTTGCCTTATTTTTATTTTGCTGCATTACTTCTGTCCCAAAGAAGAGAATATAGTTCAGGAAGATGAACAGATACCACACTTTAATCCTAGCCCAAAGACCAGGAAAATATCTGTCCATTTGAACTTATGAATTTTAAATCTCATGATTAAGTTAAGGTTTAATGGTCTTGTGATCATCTTGTGGTGAGAAGAAGCAGTGACACAAAAGTCTTCTCTTTTAGAAATGGGCTTGGCATAAAAATTTCTATCATCAGAAATGGACTCGGCAAGCCAAGTTCAAATCCTGAACAAAGTAGCTTTTTTTTTCACTTCATGTTAATGTTCTTGGGAAAGGCATGAGTCCTTGTCTTCTCTCCCAGCTATTGGTAAAATACTATGGCATACAGGGCGTTTTAGCCTTAGTAAGGCAACTAGTCAAAGAGAAAGAAAATCTCTGAATTTAAATCCTGAGGAAGACTTGTTCAAAGAATCTAGCACGCTCATGCTTCATTCATGTTATCAGATCATCCACCAAGTGTGGATGTTTCTACACAAATCTTCACAACTATAAACGAATCATCAGTGTTGGAAGTCATGCAGTTCACATCTTCAGCTGAACTGTTGTACACTCAAACAGGATCTTCATCTGTAAAATAGACCCTAGAGAAGAGATTGGGAGCCTTCGATGTTCTAAATCAACAGTGCTCTTGGTAAAGGCATGAATCCATCTCTTTTCCCTCAAGCTATGGGTAAATAGTTGGGCAGACTGTGCTCTTTAGCTTTAGTTAGACAACTAGTCTAGGAGAAGGAAAACTTTGGGTTTGAATCCCTGGGTAGAACATATTTTGTCCTATATCTTTGAGTTGTTCCTTCTTTCCGAGTGGCATGTACCTTCTCTGCCAATCTGAGAATGAGTACTCCCTCCACCAGCATATGGGAGGGAGTATATTTATAACTGTTCAGATTTCCTATATGAGAACATTGTTTACACTCCAACTTCTTTTTAGGTGTCTTTGATGATGCCTGCACTTTCTTAATCTGCACCTGATAACATAAGGACATTAAATTAGAGCTGAAAAAAGTTTAAAACTATTTGGAAATTCTTAGTCATTACAAATCAAACTTATCTTTAAACTCTATTTGCCCTGTTCATTCTTTTTCATCCTCTGTATTCAGTGTATGTTTTCCAATTTACTTATGTATTCATTCGATTTGTTTTATCGTGTTATATCTTGCATGTATATTTTTTTTCAATGCAGACAAAAGAGAGAAGGAATAACCTTAATATTTGGCTGGTATTAGAAGAACTCTAGCCAAATGCCAGGAACAGGGAGTTATATACTTGCCCGGTTAGCCTTCTACCCTTCTCTTTTTTATAACTATGCTATGAGCCGAGTGTCTAACCGAAACTGGTATGATCGAATTGATGAGACTGTCATCCTTGGAGCACTCCCATTCAGAGGTGTTGCCAAAGAGGTAAGTAAATGATATTTGTCAGTGGTCAAATGAAGTTAGCATGGATTTTTATTTACTTTTTCTTAAATTTCCATTCTTTTTTCATATTCTTTTACCTTAATTCTTTTTCGATATTTTTTCTTTTCTTTTCTGTTTTTGTTTTCTCAGGGGAGTTCCCCATAGCATAGTGGATAACATGTTGAATTGTGACATAGAAGTAAGCAAGTTTAAACTCCAGTCATGTTAGTATGTTCACTTTTGGACTAATACCCCTGGGAAAAGTATGACCCCCACCCCAGCTATGGGTGAAATAGTACCATTACTGTTCTTCTACAGCGATGGCTTTGGCATTAAATAACCCATGAAGGTTGATATGCCATTAAACAAAGAAACTAAACCAAACTTTTTTGTTTTCTTTTCCTTTCCATTTGTTTTCCCCTTTCATTTTTTCTTTTCTTTTTCTCTTTTATTTTCTTTCTTTTCTATTTTTCATTTTGCTTTGCTTTTTCTATTTTTCTTTGTTTTCTCAATTTTTCTTTTATTTTTCTTTCAATTTTCTTCGTTTTGGTTTTTCACTTTGTTTTACCCTTTTTTCTTTTTAATTTTAAATTTCATAATTAACAGTATATACGACTCATTGTCGTATTAAAAACACCTAGTTTAGCTGGATAAAATTAAAAACACCCAGTTTAGTCCAGATAAAATTTTAGTCAATATAAAGACTAAGTGGAAAAGTCATATTTTTTTTATGAGGGAGGGATACAATGTTATTTATTTTTAGGAGTTTTTTGCAGCACAAGTGCAGCTGATATGCTTTCTGTCTTGTTGATAGAACTTAGAATACACTGACTGTATCCCCTAGAAATAAATAATACTCCCCAAAAAGGTATCCTGGGTTTGACACTGAACTGCATCTGATGATGAGGCTTCAGATCTGGAGGGTGTAGAGTACCCTTATATTACCATAACTCTTGGGTCTACTCTGACCCTGAATGGTAGTACCTGCTAGGGTTCCATCTATGGGTCAAATGGATCAGTTTTAAGATTATCTGTATTCAATAGGACCATGTGCAAAAAAAAACTCTTAAAAAAACAACTACACAAAAAATGTAAATATGAATATACAGTGAATGCAATTCCTTAACCTCTTGGCATAAAATAACTCTAGATGGGTTGACATGCAACTTAAGTCAATCAGTCAATCAATAATAATTTTATATCTCATTGTAATTATAAAAAAGATTTTTTGCCCAGTCAGCTGGGGCTGTAGAATACACCGACTGCACTTCTGCAGAGGGGTAGGACCAACCCAATGAGTGTCCGAGATATGACACTAGATAATCTGATGTTGAGGCTCCAGTAAGGCTGGAGCTTTCGGGGATGCAGAGCACCTATTCATTGCCATCACTCCCTTGTTCACTCTGGGTTGGAGTGGTAGCACCTGATAGGGTCCTATCTATTGGTCAAATAGAACTAAACTGTGTACTTATGCTAAACTGAATTACTTGAAATAGAATTATTTTGCCATGTAAACTGTGTATTTATGCTAAACTGAGTTGTTGGAAATAGAACTGTTTTTGTCATTGAAACTATACTTATGCTAAACTGAATTGTTTGACTAAATTGAATTGCTTGAAATAGAAATGCTTTTGATAATTAAACATGTGTACTTACATTTAAACTGTGTACATATGCTCAACTGAATTGTTTGAAAAGGAACTGTTTTTGTATGCTAAACTGAATTGCTTGAAATGGAAGTTTTGACATTTAAGCATATGTAAACAAAATCTATACTTATACTAAATTGAATTGGTTAATTTAGAACTGTTTGACTAAACTGAATAGCTTGAAAAAGAAATATTTTTAATAAACTGTGTGCTCATGCTAAACTGAATTGTTTAAAATAGAACTGATTATTTGTATAAAAATGGATTTGGTATTAGATAACCTACAAAGGTGGATATACCATAAAACCCAACCAACCAAAAAAGATTTTCAAATTTAAAAGTTCCAAAGCAACTCGGTGTTCAGCCTCTGTTTTCTTGGTAATTTCAATTAAAAGAATCCATTATTATTTTAAAAACAATTTCATAGCACAAATAATTTTGGCCCAGTTGGCTGGAGCCGTAGAATACACAAACTGCATCTCTATAGAGGGGTAAGACTTCCCTAACTAGTGTCCTAGATATGACACTAGATAATCTGATGGTGAGCCCCCAATAATGTTGAAGCTTTGGGGAATGCAGAGCACCTATTCATTGCCATCATTCCCAGTTTCACTCTGGGTCGGAGTGGTAGCACCTGATAGGGTCCTATCTATGGGTCAAACAGAACTGTTGGATATTTAAACTGAGTGCAAACAAATAACTTGTGCTAAATAGAATTGTCTTATCATTGTCTCGCCACTCCTCCCTATCGTTAATTGCTTCTGGCAGGTCCTCAGGGCTACATCCTGTATCCTCACAGAGCTGCTGTATTTAGGTTCGAGCTGGTCACTCTGCTTTTGCTCGGCCACGTGAGGGGGTCCCCAGGAGAACATAACTTATGAGTTTGTCCCTGCTTCTCCAGCAGTGACCTGCATGTCTGGTTCGTCTAACTTTGATAGTTTTCGTGATGGGAGGTAGGTGGCCGTACAGTTGCTGCTTTGTGGAGTGTTGCCTCCTGGACTCATTCAAAATTGCTTGCAGCATTCTTGTATAGTTGCCGTCAAGCTTTTTCTCTATCTGTTTAGTCAGCGTCCATGTAGTGCATCCATATAGCAGTATCGACACGACCGCTGCTTGGAAGAAACTGCGTTTCATTTTATCAGTCATGTCTGACTTCCATATGACTGATAGCTGATCGATAGCTGTCCAGGCCTTTGCTAGTCACGTGTTGATGTCTTTTTCGGTTGATGAGACACTACTTCCTTGGTAGGTGAACTTGTCAACTAGTTTCAGAGAGCTACTGCCTAGTGTGGAAATGTCGCCTGTTTGATTAAAGCATATGTATTCCGTTTTATGTGCATTGACATGGAGGCCAATGGTGGCTCGTTCCAGACTATGCTGTAGTCTTTCGGCTTGGGTGGGTGCATTTGCCAGAATTGCTATGTCATTGGCGTAGTTGGTGTCGGTAATTGTTTTTGTGGGATACCTTCTGCTTCTTTTCTTTGTTAGCTCAAAACTGTTTTCTTTGATTTTATCAATCAATGTTCTAAGCATGTAGTCTAGACAGATGGTGGAGAGGTATGGGGCTAGTGTGTCCTCTTGCAGTACTCCTGCTACAATGTCAAAGTAGTCTGTGTCTTCCTCTGGAGAACGTACTTTCACTTTGGTATTTCTATAGAGAATCATTATGGCTACGACGGTTTCTTTTGGTATGCCGTATGCTAGTAGAATTTGTTCCATCTTCCCTCTGTGAATAGAATCAAAGGCCTTGGTAAAGTCGACAAATAGTATTGTCACATGTAGGTTTTTTGCCTATACGCCTTCAAGGATTCTACGGATAGTCAATATTTGTGAGATCGTGGATCTATTTCTTCGGAAGCCATTTTGGTTCTTCCTAAGAATGTTGTCAATTTTGGGTTCTATGCGGTTTTGTAGTTGGACATTGTCAAACCAAATCAAACCATTGTTGTAGGAAATAGAATTGTCAATCTGAGTTAAAATTTTGGATGAGGCTGTTTGCATTTCCCTTTGTACTAATGCACTTGGGAAAGATATGAATTCTCTTCTCCCCACAGCTAGGGGTAAATAGTAGGGCAGACTAGGTTCTTTAACTTTGATTAGGAATAAGTCTTGAAGAAGGAAAACTAAATTCAAACCAGCTGTAATCTATCTAAAAAAATTGATCTTGTATCACATCCTGCTTGTGATAAAGTGTTTGGATAAATATATACTTGTATGTAACCTAAGTCCATTTTAGTGTGATGTAACTGTAAATGGCTTGATCAACTACATCAACACTACATATAGCCAAGTGTTAAATGTAATATGTATTTTAATTTACTGATTTATTATATTTTAGTTTTGCTTGCTATGACATTTGAATCAAATGCTATATATACTTGTGTACAAATTGATCTAGTGTATAGGTCATCCTTTGAATCAATAATTTAGGGAATTAATTGTTGAACCCGAGGATTACTTTTAGTCCTTTCTATTATATCTGAATTTAACCCCATAAAATAATACATATATCTAGATTGACACCAAGTTTTAAAGTAAAAATTAGGTCTTTAAAATCTTTCCTATATGCAAGTAACTGTTTAGGCTATGTTTAAAGCCCACATTGAAGCTTTTAGTATGTTTACAACAAGATCTAAAATTTAAATTTTTGGATAATGGTGTTGTATAAGTTTAATAGCTCTTAAAAGAAAAGAAAACTTTATGCACATTTTATTGACTTTTTGAGATTTCTTTATGCTATAAAGCTTTAAGAAATAAAATTCTAAAAGTTATAATTTTAGTCTTTCAACAAGGCCATTGAGGGCTGCTCTTGATAATTTAGAATGCTGAAGGTTCTTTACCTCTTCTCTCAGCTTTGTTTTGAAGATGAAGATCACGTTTGAGTGTACAACAGTTCAGCAGAAGATATGAACTGCTAGACTGCCTACACTAGTAGTTTGTTTATAGTTGCGAATATTTGTGTAGAACCATCCACACTTTCTGGATGACCTAATAACATAAATGAACCATGAGAGTGCCATAGATTCTCTGAACAAGTATTCCTCAGGATTTAAATTCAGAGATTTTCCTTCACTTTGACTAGTTGCCTTACTAAGGCTAAAAAGCCATTTGCTGTATTAATTATCTCTCATTGGGCCAGGGAAGAGAAGGAATCATGCCTTTTCCATAAAGTGAAACGCAAACAGCTTTGTTCAGGAATTGAACTTGTCATGCTAAGCCCATTTCTAAGTGTCTTAGGTATGACACTAAATGGTAGTGAGGCTCTGGGGAGTGTCAGGATCCCATTCATGTGTCAAAAAGAACTATTTGAAAATTATTTGTATTAGGAAGCCATAAAGCTGAGTACAGATTATTTATTCTCAAACATTTACCAATAAATCTAGTTTTGGCATTAAATAACCCATAAGGGGTTGATATGCCATTAAACAAATAAACCAATCAAACATTGATGATAACATTTCTACAAAAGAAAACTTTTGTGTCACTATCTCTTCTCACCACAAGATAATTACCAAACCATGTAACAAACATTAACTTATAGATTTTAAATCTCATGATTAAGTTCAGGCAGACTATATTTTCCTGGTCTTTGGGCTAGGATTAAAGTGTGGCATCTGTTCATCTCCTTCAGCTATATTCACTTTGGACAAAAAACACCAAAATATAAATGAGGCCAGCCAAGTTTTGGGGATTTGAAATTTGATAATACTAGTGTCAAAAGTTTTTTTTAATATTTTGGTAATGTGAGGTACAATTTGGCAGCTCCAGATACTTTTGCCAAAGTTGTGAAGGTGATGAACCATATTTGACTGTGAGATGCCAAGCTTGTATGATACTCTCTAAGTTCTACTCCCTGGATTTACCTCTATGGCTTGGTAGCCATATTTTTAGGCCTACCTGATCTTGCAAGTTCTTGCAAGCCAAGCAAAATATCTTCAACATTTTGCTTACTGTACTCTGATCAATTGCACCTTCACCTTTCACACAATGTTTTTGGCTGATTCTGCAGCATTATGGCCCAGTTTGAACTTGTTCCCAAATTAAACTACATTCTGTGTTCATCTGTGTGGCTTTTAAATTACATACCGAGTGAAGCAATGCACAACATGTCAGTGCACCAACTACCATCATACTACCTACCACAGCTTGAACTGCTTCAGTTACATGTTATATGTGCTGCAAACTAATATGTACCAAAATATTGAAAAACATTTGACTCGCCCGAGTATGCTTTTATGATTACTATTATCACTAGCACAAGTATATTGATCCAGGTTAAAAGCATGGTAGGGATAACCCAAAGCCCAAATTTCTTAAAGCTTATTTTTTTATGCAAGTATCATTGAGGAACAAGAAAAGTTTTGCACTTTTAACCTGAACTATATATGGTAAGTAAATTTCTATTAAATCATTTACAAATTTTTCATAAAAAATTAGGATTATTCTTGTTTTATTCCAGTTGGTGAATACAGAAAATGTTAAAGCCATACTTTCTGCCAACCAACCACACGAGTTGAAGTATTTCACACCAACTGATGAGGTAGCGTGAAACTTATATAATTTTTATTTTTCTTGAAATAACTTTATATCAACATCTTAAAAAAATTATATTATTAACAGAATAAAGCATGAATGAATGTGTTTGAATGTCACCATCTCAGATACAAAATGGACTACTCCATTTAGTTTTTGTCGGCTGAGGCTGTAGAATGCACCAACTGCACCTGTGTAGAGGGATAAGACACCTGCTACCAAGAGACTCCTGAGTATGACTATAAACTGCATCTGACAGTGAGACTGCAGTCTTGGAGCTTTGGAGAATGTGAAGTACTCCTTCATTGCCATTACTCCCAGGTTCACTCTGACTTTTATTGGTAGTATCTGTTAAGGTCCAATCTATGGCTCAAATAGAACTCTTCAATCATTTACTAAAGATTATTATTGCTAGTTATTTGAAATGATACTGCAGTGTGAAAATTATTTGTATTACATTGGAATATTTGATAAATAGAATTACTTATGTTAAATAGCAAGACTTGAAACCATTTAACTATGTGCAAACAATCAATCAATATTAAATAGAATTATTAGTGTTTGATAGGAATCCTTCTAAATGTTTAACTGTGTGTAAACAAAGGAGTTCTAAAAACTTGTTTAAAAATAAAGTTACTGAAAATCTATTTGCTTTCAAATCATATATATATATATATATATATATATATATATAAGATTTAGCATTATATAACCCTCAGTGGTTAATATGTCATAAAACACCAACTAATGAACCAACCATTTTGTTTGTGAGGAAAGTAAGGGAAGAAAAAAAACCAAATTGAATAAGAAAGTAAGAGAGAAGTGATAATGGTAATATGTTATTGTCTGCTTCAAAGAAATTGAAGGAAGAAGAAAAGAAAGGAAAGACGATGGAAAAAATTGAGAAAAAGAAAGAAATGAAAAACACTTTTGCTGGTATGGCTAAGTTTCTTTCTATTGTTATGTTTATTTCCCTATAATTTTATTTACAAAAAGACCTCCCCCACAAAAGATTGTTTTCATAAAGTGAAATTTCCACAATTCTTATAATTTATCAAAATATTGTGACATTGAATTCTACTCTAACCTGAAGAGATCGATATCTCGGTCATTGTCCTCCGTAGAAGGCTGTTATGTAGAATGTGTATCGCCAAAGGCAGTCTGGCACTTGACACTCCACAAAATAAATCCCGGTGAAGACTCCTATTTCGGGCGTATGATAAACAGACAAATAATGTGAAGGTTAATTCAGGGCTAAACCAACCTCAGACATTGGTAAGGGGGTGCCAATTCACTTTCACATACACCACCAAGTCCTTTGTCTTCCTACCCCCTCAGATCATGGAAGAATGAACTTCTAGGTTAGATAATATTAACTGTAGACAGATTTCCAAAATTCTCTTATAATGTTTTAAGGAGGCAATAAGATGTTTAGCGAGAATTAATGAAAGCGGTATGAGGCTGTGACAGGATACATGCAAAAGAAGTCAAATCGACAGAGGAAATAACACAACCAAAAGATTTCAACACAAGGGTGCATTTGAAATATAACCAAATTTTAATATGCGACGACCAAACAAATAATGATGAGATTTAAGAAACAGTTCTTTTTTCTTTTCTCTTTTCTTTTTAAAATATGACAAAATGTTAAGCCAACAGGAAAACATCAAACAAAAATTTCTCTCAACAGTCCTATTTCTTCTTTCTCTTTTTTCTTTCTTTTTCTCTGGCTTGGGTAAAAGTGTCTAAGTCGCTGGACTGAAGCATGTAGCAATGTTCATTCAATAAATTTAACTATTGATGAAACAAAAACCTTTACAGTTTCTCTCTTTTTTTGAATACATATAACTTTCCAATACTTAAGAATTGTAGAAGGAAAACGGTTTGAGTTGTACTTATCTTTGATGGGTTTTCAATTTTTCTCTCCTTTTTATGGATGAGTGACCTTCCCAGAGTCGGCTGAATTCAGCATGCTGTTCTAACGCCGACTTCTGTCCAAACTGAAGATCCTCTTTCAAATGTCTCTAACGCGTGATGGCCTTTTTGGCGTGAAGAGCCTGTGGGCCAATCATCCGATTTTCTTCTTCCACCACCTCGTTGGGTCACGCTACTTGACTGACCTAGACTTCTTTCATTCAACAGACTAAAGGGCACAGAGTGCAGATAGCTTGCCCCTTTTTTCCCTTACCATTTTAAAGGTCAGTCTTAATGACTGTTGATTCAAATAAAGGGGTAAGGGTATTGACCTCCCCTTCACTCTCTCTCTTATAGCTTACCATGTCACAATATCATAATTATCATTATAATAAAAATTTATCAGAATATATGATTATTATGTTATTGTGATAATCATATCAAAATATACTATGATTCTATTATTATGATAATAAGCATATTTATGATGAACATACTTATCAAACTATATTATGTTATTGTTAGCAGTAGTAGTATTATGTTAATGAACATTTCAAAATATTTCATTATATTATCATTATAAACATATCAAAATAATATGATTATGATTTATTTTGATGAACGTGTGAAAATATATTATTATATTACTCCTTACAAGTTTTTCACACCAGTGTTAGCTGATGGTCTTTCACTAGAGTCCAAGTAACTGCAAGTCTCTTCAGGTCTTCAGACTCTTCTCAATATTCTGACCAATCTCAAAAATGCTGGAGTCTGGGTGGTCTCAATTTGTCCTCTAATTTCCAACTGTGGCAGCCCTTTTTACAAGTCTTTGGGGACAGTTTCAAGTGTGTTAATTACAATTGGTATTACTGTCACCCTCATCTTCAACAGCTTTCTTAGTTCTCTAGCAAGGTCCAAGTGTTATATTTTGACCTTCGACCCAGCCCAAAATGCCATTCAAGGTGATGCACCGGAAGGAAGTGACACATTCCAATGGCAGTTAGGAGAGGAAATCGCGTGGGTGGAAATTGGCTAACAAAATGGGACAAGCTAAAAAATCCCATGATACTCTCATAGACTGACGCACCAGAAGAGAGTCACCTCTGAACTGCATGACAGTTATTTCCGTTTGATGACAATTAAACATGCGATTTCAAAGATCGAGTGGGCGTTGAACTATTATATAACTCAGTCAAGACAGAAGACAAGACAGTTGAGTTTGAGTTCCAGTACAGTTGGAAACGGAATTATAGAAGAGGTGTGGTAGGGAAAGCAACACCTGGCCGAGGGGGCCCTCGGTAACCCCGATGGAGTTTGGGGACCAGAGAAGTTGCTGATAAGATGCAGTAAAGAAAGCCATCACCCAGCAGAGTGGACCCCAGGGCCTCTGGTTGAGCATCAGGAGAACGAGAAAGACACAACATTGATGGCCATAAGAGTGGGGGTCAAAATATTTCAGTTCTGTTCGGTCTCCAGCTCCCTCTCACACGCAAACCTTGAGTAACCCTTTTCGAACCCTTGCAATAAAGTTAGAGGTAAATATTTTGTTAAAAAAGTCTTCCTGCGTCTGTCTTTATTATTGTGTCGTTATGATTATGTAGATGACGATATAACACAAGTTTTTGTCTCTCTTTTAACTTTCTTTGATTTTCACTCTGTGATCTCCTGAGAATTATTATTATAAACATTTACCAAATTATGATTTTATTATTATGATAAACATATCAAAATACACTATTAAGATTATTGTCTTATGATAATAATAACTATATTTATCAAAATATATTAAATTATTATTATAATGATGATGTTGATATTATATATTATTGTAATAATGATGTAGCATTGTGAGTCTCAAAAATTGTCACAAAAGAAATGGATAAACATATATTTACTGTTAGGTTCTCACATTTATTTATATTTCAATAATCAAGGCTGGCCATCTCAGTGGGTTTCTAAACCATCCCTCATAGAAAGAAGGAAACTCCTTGTATCTTCTAAAAATCTCTATCAAAGCTCCTATAAGGAGCTTTTAATTAATGTTAAAACTTCTGCTGGATGGTGGTAGTAGGAAGTCATGACATAACAATTATGATGGTGATATTTTTATAAAACATTTATGAAAATATATCATGATGATATTATTATTATTATTATTATTATTATTATTATTATTATTATTATTATATATTTATCAAAATATATGTTACATATGTAACATATTTGTTTTGGCACTGTACAACCCAGTAATCATATGACTGCTTTGTAACATTATCCATACATGAACTGATGTCATTGGATACATCTTCCTAGAATTCTCAGTTGTTTTATCATGCACCCTGTTCAAAAGTGTGACATATTTGAATAGTAATACAAAGAATAAACTTGAGAAAAACATTTAGTTCTGGTTAATTCACAAATGATTGGTATCAAGTCCTAAGATTATATAATCTGGAAAAAGCAAAGTTCCAAATAAGCAAATCCAAATAGTAAACCCAACATTGGCTAGATGTTCTTTCATTGCAGGAAATGTTTCATTAAATGGCTTTTTATAGTTATTAGAAGATTTATTTTTCCCTGAATGCAACATTGATGGTAATTTATTTCTGACAGGTGGTCGTTTATGGCTTATACCAAGATCACAATCTATGGCTTATACCAAGATCACAATCTAAAACATCCTCTTTCAGGTGAACCAGCCAGAGCTGATGAAATGAAATAAAATAAAATCTTTATGAACAATTTTGTTTGGATTTTCTTTTCTTTTCTTCAATTGCCCTTTTATTCTTTCTCACAATAAAATCCATTTCTCTTACATTTTCTAATGTGCAGGAATGGAAATCACTTGGTGTGGATTGTCTTCGATTGAGGATCCTTGACTTTCTTGGCACCCCTTCACCTACCCAGCTTGAAGAAGCTTTGAACTTCATCGAAGGTCATAGAAAACAGGGTCACAGTGTCTATGTTCACTGCAAAGCAGGACGAACCAGAAGTGCCACCTTAGTTACTTGTTACTTAATTAAAGTAAGTAAATTTCCATTGAAATATGAATTTCTTGCTGTCACATAACCATATTTATTCATGTATAGCAGCAATGTGGGAAGAGGTTGATTGATTTTAATGGCATGTCAACCTGTCAAGAGCTATTTTATGCCAAGAGGTTAGTGAATCACATTCATTGTGTGTTCATATTTACATTTTTTGTGTAGTTGTTTCTTAAAAGTTTTTTTTTTGCATATGGACCTAAACAGGTCTATTCTAACCCATAGCTAGGACCTTATCAGGTACTACCACTCTAGGCTAGTGGACCTAGTAGGAGAAGCAATGAAGGGATACTCTACAGAACTGGAGCCTCAACATTAGGTGTAGTTTAATGTAATATCCAGAACATTCATGGTGGGGTCTTACTCCTCTGCTGGGGACACAGTCAGTATATTCAAATCCCTGCGAAGACAGCATCCAGGGAATTGAATTAAATTATCCCAGCTGGAGTAAAATCGAAATTTCTGAGAGTAATGAAGACTTACTCAACTCCACTGTTCAAAACAAAATGTTCCTTGATCTTATTTTCTTTTTGTGCCTCATAGTAAAATGTGTTTCGAAGCTCATGGGTAATGACATCCCTAAATAAAGAAATATTGAAGTAATGGTAAAATAATCTAACCCAACCACCAATATATTATAAATATAATTTTATACCTACAAAGTAGTAAGTCTTTGATTTTTTAATTTGAAAATTTAAATAAAGTATGTACACAGCTAAGCAGCTTATAATGGATGGCACAAAAGTCACTTACTATTTTTTTAAAAATAATCAGCTTTTTTATTCATTGTCTATTTTATTTGAGTGATATAATATTGCACTATTAGTTCAAAGTAATTTTCAAGAGTTAAACTGAATATAATTACAAGAAATATTTCTTTACCTTTTTTTTTTTTTTACACAAAAGTTGTTCAATTTTTAAAATGATGACTTTGATGCCCGCCTTTAGAATAAAGCAGTAACATAAATCACTGCCAAATCTTAATGCTTTTTGATTTAAAGTGTTTGGCAAAGCATAAGACTATGCAGATGTAACATCTATACTCATCAGATCTTACTCTATGCAACTTTTTCTTGTTTTCTAAACTGAAGATGTTTTTCAAGGGTAAGATTTGAGAAAGTAAAGACTATCAAAAGATGGTACAACTTCCTTGCATATCAGAAGAGAAATTTCAGAGGTGCTTTAATAAATGAAAAACTCATTAGAATAAGTGTGTTAAATGTCAAGGAGACAATTTTGAAGAAAGTTAATGTTTCATTCATTGTTCATTTTCACCTTGGTACAAGGATCATTAAATAAGTTTCCAGGCTTTTTTCGTATGGGCACTTTATAGATAGTATACACATGAAACTCTAGTCCCTTTTGAAGTAATCTCCTCCAGCTGCAATGCATTTGTTGTACAATTCCAACAACTTCTGGAAGGCCCCATGGAAGTCCTCTTGTGTGAGCATGTCAATGACCTTCAACACAGCCTCTTTCATCCCCTCAATTGTCTCATAACAACAGCCTCTGAGCTTAGGGAATAACCAAAAGTCACAGGGAGCAAGGTCTGGACTATAGGGCGGGTGAGGAATTGTCTTGATGCCCATCTTGGTAAAATAGTCTGTGACAAGGATGGAGTTATGGACTGGTGAATTGTCCTGCCACTGAGCCGATTTGAAGAGTGCTGGCCTCTTTCGACGGAATCTCTTCCTGAACTCCCTTAAAACCTCAACATAGTAACCCTAACCCTAACCGTTTGGCCAATCAACTCTGGTGTATTGACTTCCTTACTCCTCCCACACCTCTCATCATCCCTCACAGACTCCCTGCCTTCCTTGAATCTCTTATGCTGCTCAAAAACTGATGCTTGATTCATGAAAGATGATCCAAAAGCAGTCTGAAGCATTCCATACATTTCTGTGGCTTTTTTTCCAAGTTTAAAACAGAATTTTATTGCATATTGTTCTTCTAAAGTGTCCTCATGTCCAGATTGCATTTTTGAAATTCACCAGCTGTGACAATCAGGCTTTAGTAGGGTATATTCCAATTGCTGCTGTAGCTGTTCATTTGAACCTGAAATAATAAAAATTGGTCAGTCCTCTCATATGATATATAGCAATTACATACTGAATTTTCAAGAGGCTACAACAATTTTAAATGTCTGTATAAAAAAAGTCTGTAAACTTATTGAATGCACCATGTAAATATAGCTTCAGTCTGGAGATTTTCTGAACATGTTTCAGTGTGATCCTCTGTTTCTGCATTTAAAGAAAGTTTAAGTATATTTTATGTCTTTTAAAACATGCTTTGATATTTCAGCAAATTGTGGATTTTTATTGCTCTTAAACGTAATATTATAAAAAAAAAGACATTTTAGTGAATAGATAGAATATTTTAAAAATATTTTTACAATTAAAATTTTGTAAAGTACTCCAATTTTCAAAATAAGTTTACTGATTTAAAACATTCTTAATTCTGAATCATTTAAATTTCATAAACAAAGATTGTTAGGGAGTTGACACCAGAGCAGATTAAAGTATATATAATGTATGTGTGAGAGAGAGAAAAAATCTGATTGACATTTTTCACGATTGATATAATATCATAATGTCATCAAAACACATTCAGCATATGGACACTTACCCTCTTTTTCCATTGTATCAATCCATCTTTGTTGTTTATGCCTTTTAGCATCTCATATTTTCTGATTATTAATTTGGTGAGGAAAGAAAATATGTTGTTAAAACCTGGACATAAATTACCTGTGGAAAATTCACTAATTAAAGCATTTTTTATATAATTATTGTGATAATATTTTTTTAGAAATGCAGTTTTTTTGTCAGAGTTGTGGTCTAAAATGCTGGTGTACACATACACAAAAATGTTTCAAGACAACAGGTTGGGAGAATTAATTTACTGACCTTTTCTTAATGCAGTGCAAGAATACAAACTGATCTTTCTATGTTATGACATATGTAAATACTGATCATATATGATACTGTTTAATTTTGGTGAAAAGAAACAGTAGAATAATTAATCTACATTTAAAAGGTTTTTAATTTAGAAGTTTATAGAGAAAACATTTTGAATCAATCATTGAAATCAATGAATAAAATATCTATTTTTGGAGACATGGCAGTTTTATACCTTCTCTTGTAAAGATTTGTCTTGCCTTGATTGATAGCTTGAAAAAAATTATCTTTATTCAGTCTATAGTAAAGATTTTTCTTCCCTTTATTGACAGCCTGTAAAGATTTGTCTTGATTCAGTCTGTAGGAAAGATTTCTCTTGCCTTGACCCCCATTTTTTTCTTTCAATGATTGTAGTAATTTTCATGTATTCTTGACATTATTTTTTTTTGTTGGTTTTACAGTATGTCAATTCTTGTTGGGTTAAGTATGCTGAAGTCAGTCATTTTTTTTTTCCAAGCAATTATTGTTATATCAAAGATTTGATTTATGAAAAATGATTGGAAAGGAAAACCCTTTGATGTAGTTCTGTGGTATTTATTCGTTTTTGTTTTTATCTTTATTTTTTTTTTTTACAGACTTATAAATGGGATGATGTTACTGCCTGGAACCATGTTGTTTCCAAGCGTCCTCATGCACGTCTTTTTCAACCACAAAAAGATTTTATCAGAGATTTTCATCTCAATCAACCCCGTGCTGATGCAGGATAAACAAACTTACCCTGTTTGTAAAATAATGCCTTAAAAAAAACACTTTTTGCTCCTGTAAGTGTAGTAATTTATATTTTAGCAAATGTTATTTGTATTTGGCAATTACCTATATTTATAATTAAATTTTTGTTTCCTTTTTTACTTCATCTTATTTTTTGCTTTTAATGATAACATTCTCAGTTGATTGATTGACTGATTTTAATTGCAGATCAATCTGTCTGGGTTATTTTATACCTACTGGTTAAGTAATCATGTAAACTATATATTTAGAGTTATATTTTTGGTGTAGTTGTTTCTGAAGAGATTTCTGCATACAGTTATATAAAGTAAGTTGGCGACCATAGTCGAGGGTAACCCGAAGGCTCCCTTTTCGATAGCTACTACACCAATGTGTAGGGGAGGGCGCTACTCCTTCCCTGGATTGCTCTACTTTACCCTTGATCTGTACCTTATAATGCTGAGTGTTAAGCAAGGAGGCATCAAGTACCATTTTTTGAGTCTTTGGTATGACTCGACCTGGGATTGAACCCAGGTCTCCCAGGCCATTGGCGAACACTCTAACCTAGGCCAATGTCCGGTTATACAGTTATATAAGTATTCCTATTTGATACAAATAATTTTCAAACAAATTTATTTTACCCATAGATGGGACCTTAACAGGTACTACCACTTTGGGTCAGATTGGACCTGGGAGAAATGGCAATGAGGGGGTACTCCACACTCCTAAGATCTCCAGAACTAGAGCCTCACTATGCAGTTTTGTGTTATACTCAGGACACATATTTTTTTTGGCGGGGGGAGGAGATTTACTTCTCTGAAAGGAATATAATTGTCATATTTTAACACCTTATTTACTAGGGAGTTCTCTATTAAATTCTGTCTGTTAAAGCAAATAGGGAAAAATCAGAATAAAGGAGGAGTTTTTTGTGAGGCTTTACTAAGCTGGAAGAGATAAGCATGCATCAGTATCACTATACTATTACTAGCCATCCATCATATGCAATGATGACATCCTGTTGATTTTTTTCCTTTGGTTTTTTAAATTTTTAAACAGGTAATACCAATTGTCAAATGACAACCAGGTTTCATTTGATGATGTCCTTATACCTGAGTTTTGGTCTACCTGTTTTATGTAACTCTTCTCTAAGTTGAGAGTACAGAATCTATTTAAAAAGCCTGCTGTTCTCAAGTCCCTTCTAGTGGCTAGCCCATCTTAGATTACATTGGGTGAAAATATTGTGCATGTCAGAGAGTTCAGACTTCTCTAGGATAAATTTATTTGGAATATGCTACCACCACTTGACATTGAACATTTTACTCAAGTGTTACATCATATAGACATTAAGTCTTTGGGCATCCTCTTTGTATACAGTCCAAATTTCTGCACTATACACTGGAGAGTTGAGAGAACTATGGTGAGGTACATTGCATATTTAGTTTTTATTGAGAGGTTCTTGTTGAGCCATATTTGCTTCCTCAGACTGTTAAAGGCCTTAGAAACATTTGATGTTCATGTATCTAGTTCCACATCTAGTCTGTTGTTGGTAACTGTGGCGCCTAGATATTTGAATTTCTTTATTTGGTTTATACCCGACCCTCTATCTGTATATCTTGGCCAGTGTCATGAGATCCCATAGGGGGTTGATACATACCTAGGTTTTCTTGACATTAATTTTCAGCCTTTGTAGATTTTGAGAAATGGGTGATTATTTCTTTTGCATTCTAGAAGCTATGTGCCAAAAATCAGAATAAAGAAAGAGCTTTTTATGAGGCTTTACAAAGATAGAAGAGATGACCATCACTATGACTATGTTTGGGCTCTAACATCACAATGAAGGACAACACTTTATTTCATAATATTTAACATCACAATGAAAGAGACAGTGCTTAATGACACTGATAAATTCACATACTTGGACAGCACCTTATCTAATCAGACAAACATGGATGAAGAATGCAGCTGTAGGATTTCCAAAGCTAGCAATACTTTAGGGCACCTACAATCTAATATATGGAGGCATTTGTGGTGTAACAGCTACTGTCATAGGAAATGGACATGACAACCCAAGTTCAAACCCTGGACAAAATATTTTGCATTTCACATAGGGCTAATACACTTGGGAAAGGTATGTATCTATTCTTCATCTAGTTATGGGTAAATAGTAGAGCAGACTGAGCTCTTTAACCTTGGTATGGCAACCAGTTATGGAGTAGGAAAACTTTGAATTCAGACTTGTTAAACTCTGCTTTAAAATTGACCTTGTGTCACATCCTGCTTGTGTTAAGGGTTTGGTTTGGTTTGGTTTGGTTTTATGGCATATAAACCTTTGCTAGGTATTTAATGCTAAATCCTGTTTTTACACTTATATTAAATATATGATTTTTAAGCACATTTTGTAGATACACGCAGTTAAATGATCAAACAGTTCTATTTCTAAGAATTCAATTTAGCATAAGTCAACAAAGTTAAATTGTTCTAAGTATTGCTATTTATAACTAACAATTCAATTGAACATCAGTCATTTGTTTACACACAGTTAAAGGATCAAAGAGTTCCATTCTAAACAATTCAATTTATTAGAAGTCATTTGTTTTCACAGTTTAAATGTCAAACAGTTCTATTTGACCCATAGATAGGACCCTATCAGGTGCTGCCACTCCAGGCCAAAGTGGACCTGAGAGCAATGGCAATGAAGGGGTACTATGCATCCCCAAAGCTCCAGCATTACAGGAGTCTCGCCATCAGATTGTTTAATATCATATACAGGACACTTGTTAAGGGTGGAGGGGGGGTCTTACATCTTTGCAGAAATGCAGTCAGTATATTCTGCTGCCCCAGCCAACTGGGCTATGAGAATTTGGGTAAATACATATGATCCATTATCCAGGAATGAAGGGACACCAGCCTTAGAACTAACCTCAAGAGGTCTCCAGCTGTTGTGATCACAATGCTTCTGAATTCTACAACAGATACACAAGAAGGTTAAATCACTTCCGCAGTCTGCATCTGCAAACTGATAGCAAAACAAGATTCCTGGTACAGAGATCCTCTCTCAAGCCAGTTTGCCTAGCACCTACACCAGGAGTCCCCAACCTGCATCCCTTGAGACTCATCCATGCAGTCCTACATCCAACTTGCAAAATTTTCTCTTCACCTTTTGATGTTGAGTTTAAAGAAGTACCATTACAGCTGCAGATGGAATTGATTGATCTTCAGTGTTGAGAAGATTTAAAGTCCAAGTTTCTTGCTTGCCACATCCTTGATTTTTGTAAGAACTATGTGTTTCCATCGGGACAATTTTTCAACCTTATCACCCACACTCATGGAGGAGTGAACATGTTTGGCACCACATACTGCTCTAAACAATTCTTCTCTTAAATACACATAGATGGAAGAAAAATATAGATGTATACTTTTCCCAAGAATGCACTGCATTTTCAACAGTCAAACCATCATTTGCCTGCTATGTTCCTTCCATCAACCTCTTCATTTAATCATGATATGCAATCTTTTTGCGATTGCAAATGACACCAGATGCCTCATTAATAAATTGAGTTTGTTACCTAGTAAATTGAGCTGTTTTTCTGTCCTTTTAAGATCAAAGTCTCAGACCCTCTTGAGTTAACCTTTGTGGCCTTTGACAATTCAAATGACACCAGATGCCTCATTAATAAATTAAGTTTGTTACTTTGCAAATTGACCTGTTTTTTCTGTCCTTTTAAGATCAAAGTCTCAGACCCTCTTGAATTAACCTTTGTGACCTTTGTTAATTTAATCAAAATGTATATTATTAAGTATTATTTATTACTAAAATCTATTGCCTTGAAACTAACTGAAAATATAAATATACAGCAGTTCAAAATAAACACTCCTTTTATAAATCTAATATTATTTTTGGTTACAGTGTTTGAGTGCTGTAGAGTTTGCTAATAAACATACCTAATAATATCCATTTTGATTCTAATATTCCCCTAGAAATAATAGAATTTCAGTATGTATTGTTTAGAAAAAAATTAATTTTTTATTTAGTAAATTTGTAGGAGTTGACTTATTTACAGGTGATACTGTACATTTTATATCAAAATGGACTTTATAGCATGCTGCAAGAGAACTTATACACAAGTTTACAGTATATTTGATAAAAAGAAAAATATATATATGCAAAACTTCAGGTAAGAGTGAAAACTAATTTACCTATCAGTACTGGGATTGTTAGGGACAGAAGGGAAATAACTCTCTCAAGGGAAAAAACTGATAAGTTATCTGCCAGTGGAACGTGATATCATAAGGTAACATAGCAACTAAATAAATCATTATTGTTTTCTCATACATATTTTCCTTTGCCTCTGTCAATCCTTGTTTCTTGCTCAAATTACACAGTTAAAAGCAAGTCAATAGAATAGGCGATTACAACAGGGTACAATAGTCTCAAAAGGCATGTTTAACTCCTGAATACACAGAAAGGCTTCACTCTGTTATGGACAGTTTAAAAGTGAGTAAAAATTGTCTTTTCCATGTTTTAAGATAAATAGCACAGATATAAACAAGTGAATCTTGTACCAAAATTTGTCAGCAACTTATAACTTTCTGATTTTACTTCATTTTATATTGAGTTATCCAAAAACCTGGTAAGATAGGTTGACAAATTGTTCAAGTCTCATTGTTCTACACTTAGTAGAGAGTTTTATTTGGTTTGGCTTGGTTTTATGGCATGTCAACCTTTGTAGGTTATTTAACGCCAAATCCATTTTTATGTAAATAATCAGTTCTATTTCAAACAATTCAGTTTAGCATGAGTACACAGTCTGTCAAAAACATTTCTATTTCAAACTATTCAGTTTATTCAAGCAGTTATATATAACAATTCAGTTTAGTGTAAGTACAGTTTCAATTTCAAATAATTCAGTTTAGCATAAGCATGCAGTTTAAATGTAAGTACAGTTTAATTGTCAAAAACATTTCTATTTTAAGCTATTTAGTTTAATCAAACAATTCAGTTTAGCATAAGTATGCCGTTTGTTCTATTTAACCCATACATAGGGCCCTATCAGGTGCCACCGCGCCGGGCCAGAGTTGATCTGGGAGCAATGGCAATGAAGGGGAGCTCCGTACTCCCCAGCGCCCCAGCATTACTGGGACCCCACCATCAGACTGTTCAGTGTCATATCCAGGACACTCATTGGCGGGGGATTACCCCTCTGCAGAGGTGCAGTCAGTGTATTCTACAGCCCCAACTGACTGGGCAATACACAGAGTTAAATGTCAAATTGTTTTATTTCAGATAATTCAGTTCAGCATAAATACACAGTTTAAATGTCAAAACAGTTCTATTTCGAGCAATTCAGTTTAGGATTAGTATGCAGTTTAAATGTCAAAACAGTTCTATTTTAAACAATTCAGTTTAGCATAAATACCCAGTTTCAATGCAAAAATCAGTATAGTGAAAGAAGCACAGTTTAGTTCTATCTAACCCATAGATAGGACCCTTATCAGGTGCTACCACTCCGGACCAGAGTAGACCTGGGAGCGATGGCAATGAAGGGGTACTCCACATTCCCCAAAGCTTCAGCATTGCTGGAACCTCACCATCAGATTGTTCAGTGTCATATCTAGGACACTCGTTGGGGGAGTCTTACCCCTCTGCAGAGAAGCAGTCGATGTATTCTACAGCCCCAGCCGACTGGGCAATAGTAGAGAGTTGAGGAATGTTTTCATATTTAAAGGCCACATTGAAAGTTATTGTTTACTAATAAGGCTGCATTCAATGAATTTTTAGTATATTTTCAACAAAATGAATATTGGTTTGGTTTCTTTTTTAAATGGCATATCAACCTTTGTGGTTTCTTTAATACCAAAGCCATCTTTATAAAAGATAATGGTAATGGTACTATTTAACTCATAGCTGAGGAGGATAAAGAAGTTCATACATTTCCCAAGGTTATTAGTTTGAAAGTGAATGTAATAGCACGACTGGAGTTTGAACTCACTCCTCCTTAATAACTTAACTTTTTTACCTTGTAAATTGAGCTGTTTTTTCTGTCCTTTTAAGATCAAAGTCTCAGACCCTCTTGAGTTAACCTTTGTGGCCTTTGACAATTCAAATGACACCAGATGCCTCATTAATAAATTAAGTTTGTTACTTTGCAAATTGACCTGTTTTTTCTGTCCTTTTAAGATCAAAGTCTCAGACCCTCTTGAGTTAACCTTTGTGGCCTTTGTTAATTCAATCAAAATGTATATTATTAAGTATAATATATTACTAAAATCTATTGCCTTGAAACTAACTGAAAATACAAATAAACAGCAGTTAAAAATAAACACTCCTTTTATAAATCTAATATTATTTGTGGTTATAATGTTTGAGTACTGTAGAGTTTGGTAATAAACATACCTAATAATATCCATTTTGATTCTAATGTTTCCCTAGAAATAATGGAATTTTGGTATGTATTGTTTAGGAAAAAATTAATTTTTTATTTGGTAAATTTGTAGGAGTTGACTTATTTACGATATTTATGATGATGCAGTTTACCACGTTAGCTACAACACCATTGAGACTCTCCCAAAATAAGTTTTTAACTTATAAGTAAGTAAAGTTGGCGACCATAGTCGAGAGTAAACCGAAGGCTCCCTTTTTGATAGCTACTACATCAAGGTGTAGGGGAGGGCGCTACTCCTTCCCTGAATTGCTCTATTTTACCCTTGATCCGTACCTTATAATGCTGAGTGTTAAGCAAGGAGGCATCAAGTACCATTTTTTGAGTCTTTGGTATGACTCGACCTGGGATTGAACCCAGGTCTCCTGGGCCATTGGCGAACACTCTAACCGCTAGGCCAATGCCCGGTTTTAACTTATAACTACTTTATAACTTAGTCCAAATTTGATTAAAGCCTAATCTTTTAATTAGTCTGTAGAGGGGTAAGACCTCTGCAACAAGTGTCCTGGATATGACACTAAAGTCCGGTCCTTGAGCTTTAGGTAATGTGGATTACCCCTTCATTGCCATTACTCCCAGATCCACTTGAACCTGGAGTGGTAGTACTTGTTAGGATTTCATCTATGGATCAAATAGAACTATTTAATCATTTACTATACTTGATACCATTTAATTGTGTTCAAACAAATGATTAACCTTAAATTGAATTATTAGTATTCAATTGCAATACTGGAAACCATTTAACTATGTGCAAACAATAGCAATGTTTAAAACTATTTAACAGTGTGTAAATAAATGAGCTCTGGTTCATTTAGAAAATGTTACCAACAAACTCTTCATTTAAAAATCATATGTATAAACAGGATTTGGCATGAAATGACCATCAAGGGTTGATACCATTAAATCAAATAACTTAACTTATCCTGAATTATTAGTATTAGATAGCAATACTTGAAACCATTTATCTGAGTGCAGACAAATGAGTTCTGACTTATCAAAAAAATGTTACAAACTATTCGTTAACAAATATATTTAATATATATATTTGATTTGTGTTGATTTGACATTAAATAACCTTCAAGGGTTGATATGCCATAAAACTCAACTTAACCAACTAATCTTTTAATGACATTTTTGGGTTAATTTTTGCCAGAAAGCATTGACATATCAGTTTCGTGGGAATACACAATTTTGTGGAAGGCTGCACTTGGGGGTTTAAAAGGTCACATGTTCCCCATCTCTGACTTAATGAAATATGTAAAATATTGTTGATTTTGAACACTCTAAAAGTTTGTCACGGTCCCTAATCAAAGTATTTCATTAAATCTAGAAATAAAAAAAGGAAAATTAGAAATAAAAGAAATCCAGAAATAAAAAAAAAAATATTTACAAAAATAACTTCCTTATTTTGCCACCATAATCTTATGTGTCTGAATACCAGGTATTCCCTTCTGATTCAGTAGCAGTCCAGTAGTTAAAGAAGTCTGACCCAAATTCTCCAACTGCTGAATCAAAAATATCAATCCTAAATTTCATGATGATAACCAAGTTTTATCCTCTAAGCACTTCAGAAAAAAAGAACTAAAAACATTTACATACACTGTACACATACAAAAATTGATACTCACACAAAACCATATTTTATAAATTATTGCTTTTTGCCAAGAATAATGCATAAAAAAGCGTCTGTTCAACTCAACCTCCTGTTATTTGTTTTTTTGTTTGCTTTTTGTTTTATTGATAATTCATTTTCGTATTAACATTTTATCACAGTTACACTGATGACTCCTCTGCTACAATATTGTTTCATCTTATTACCAATTCATTACACACAATTTGCTAGATTCATGCTACCTTCATAACAACTTATAGAGTCACACAATTAACAATATCATTTAATCAACAGAATGTATATTAAGTTTTGTCTTGATTGATTTTAAAAGCACACCAACCCATCTAGGGTTATTTTATGCCTAGTGGTTAAGGAATCGTATTTATTGTACGTTCATATTCAGATTTTTGTTTAGTTGTTTCTTAAGAGGTTTTGAATACAAATAATTTTCAAACACATCTATATGACTCCTAGATGGGATTCTAGCAGCTACTACCACTTGGGGACAGAGTGGACCTGGGAGTAATGGCAATGAAAAGGTACTTCACACTCCTGAGATCTCCAGAACTGGAGCCTAATCATCAGATGCAGTTAAGTGTCATACTCAGGACATTCGTTTTGGGAGGTGGGGCGAGGTGTTTTACCCCTCTGCAGAGGATACTGTCAACATATTCTAAGCTTCACCGATAGGGTGTAGTTTAGCTTGAGTTAATCCGACAGAAATCGTGTGTGTGTGTGGGGGGGGGAGTGTCCTGATGGTGTAATCGTTAAGGCGCTGGAGTGCAGAGTCGTTGTAAACGAGTTCGAACTCCAATCGCGCTATTACGTTCAGTTTTGGACAAATATCCTTTTTGGCATTAAGTAACCCAAGAAGGTTGATATGTCATTAAACAGCAAACAAACTAACAAAAATCTTCTCTTCAGTTAATATGAAAAATAGAATGTAAAAAGTAAATTTCAAAACTTTGCTTTAAAAGAAAAAAAAACACTCCCAAAAATAAACAATTAGTTAATCAATGGTTTCGTTTTTACTAGATAAGCCACGACCTTATATTTGTTTATATCAGTTCAATTTATCGGAATTGGATCCAACACATCCACATACGTTTCTGACTTTTTTTTTAATACTAGGAGTACTTTACAAGTTTGGTTGAGTTGAAGGAAGTTTACATTCATAAAATTTAAACAAAAAAATTAATATTTTTTCTCAGAGAATAAGTAAAACTACTGCCTCATTTTTTCTTTTTCTTTTCAATCATTTGAAGGTGGTCAATTTACTTGACGATACAAACAATAAAAAGAATGGAAAGTTTAAAGTTGCATACATTAAAAAAAATGACTGTTTTTTTTTTCCGGCCTTGTGCCACAACTAAATAAAGCTTAGTAAGTAACTAAGAACGGCTGTTTAAAAACTTTACTTTAATCAATCGACAAATAACATTTTTAGCGGCCAATCTCGAATTTTTCACAGAAATTACAGGTTGATTCAAGTATTTTGCGTTTCCAAAAGGACATTGCGACCCATCCCAGGTAAGTAAGTTTTTTTTGTTATTTGTTATTGAAAAAAATAGTTTAACTTCGCTAGAGTATGTATACATATTGACCTTCTTGTAATATTTTTAAGTCCCCATTGTTTTAATTTTTAATTACCCCTTCTTTTCCCTCATTAGATGACAAAGAACCAAATTCTCTCATATTATTTTCCTTTTCCCTCACTTCCTCCTCCCCAGTTTTTTTTGTCATGTTAGCACGTCAATGGGTTTCATGTTAATTATCATCTTACAAATATTCAGTGGGGGAGGGTCTCTCTCATTTTTTTATTCATTGAAGTTTTTTTTCTTTTTGTAAATAAAATTTTCGTCCATCTCCTTCGACCGACCTCAGAATATCAACAGAAATGATTATGGAGCGATTGATGTATTTTGGTGACTAGTTTTAAAAAAATCCGGAATAAATTACATTATGGTGAAAGGAATAAATAATATAGTAGTTATTTACATAGGTTTGCTTAGATGTGGCACAAAGCCGGGTATATGAGGCACTCAGTGAGATTCGAACTCATTAGTAATGGTTGCTAATTATTAGACTACGCGAAGCTCCTAAGGAATATCATAGTATATTTGGGTCAGTAATTGGAACTAGTTAAGTTTATGATAGTGAAGACCAACTCTTTCTAACATTTTAGGCCTTGTGCCATATTTGTGTGTGTGTGTGTGTGTGTGTGTGTATATATATATATATATATATATATATATATATATATATACCTCCACACCCAATTGATATCACAAATAACATTTTTCTATACAAGTTTAAACAATGAGTCCAAGAGTCTTAAAGAAAACCAAAACATTACACCAATTTCACAATTGTCTTGAACGTGATAGACACTGACCTTTGAGTTGGCAGTCTACTACTTAACTACCTGGGGCATTTCGCGTGGTGTTATGGTTGACGAGCTGAGATAGCAGACCACAGTTGGTACGTATAATTTTACTGGGTGCACCATTCTTGTAGTCTGTAGGGAACGAATAAATGAATAAAAAATTAAATTTAAAAAAAATAAATAGATAAAAAGAAAACAATTAAATTTCAAGAAACTCCCAGAGGTGTCTAACGGAAAAGGAGATGACCTTTGGCCAAAATAAGCTAAGTTTAGTAAATGGTTAACTTCCAGTAAAAAATGTTTGTTAAAAAAACAAACAAACAACAATTTGGTTAGCTTAAAATTAAAATATCATTTTTTCATACTTCTTGAATTTCGAATAATCATTATCAATTAGATTCTCCTAACCTTTCTACATTACCCAAATTTTCGTTACGCACAACTGAAAAATAAATAATAATAATATCATCATTATTTTTTTTTTTTTTTTTTTTTTTTACGAATCAAATATTTTTTCTTTTCTTTTTAAGCTCTATACTTTGAGGGAGGAGTCTCTGAAAAACAAGTTGCTTGTTTTTACTTTTAAATAATCGGATTATTACAAGAGGATTTCTCAGAGAGCAGTAATAACTGATTACAGGACGAGTAACACGGCAATGAAGCAAAGACTATGGTTTATTTTGAATATTGATACACCGGATTTCTTTTTTACATAGAAAAATACGTGATATGTAAGTAAAAAAAAAAACCTAACTTTTTTCTTTAAATGGACAAATTTCTTCTTCGTGCGCACATGCAGTTTTCATATGCTAGGCCCAAACTCCTTAACTGTTATGATAATGACCAAAGGCTCATTCAAGTTTCAGCTTGGAAAAACCTCTACTTCAGTTGTAAATGACCAATTAATTGATTTTAATGGCATGTCAACCTGTCTGGAGTTATTTTATATCTTGAAGTGAGGGAATAACATTCACTGTATGTTCATATTGACATGTTTTCGTGTATTTTTTTAAAGAGTTTTTTTTTTTTGCATGCTCCTATCTCATACTAAGTTTTTAAGCAGCTCTTTGATCCATAGATGGGACGCTAAAAGCTATTATTATTCCGAGTCAGAGTGGATATGGGAGTAATGGTAATGAAGGGATACTCAACATTCGCCAAATATCGACACTCGCCACCAGATGTAATTCAGTGTCATACTCAGAATACAGTCGTTTTTTAAGGGGGTGCAATCATTTGAGCCCCGCCGGTCAACCGCGAAGTAGAAAACCTCCTCTAATTAGGTTATTGGTAACATTATTATTACTGTTATGTTTTGAAAATTAAATAAATATAGCATCCAAATGTCAAGATTTTACACAGAAAATTAATATTGGATACTGCATTTTTAATGATTGAATAAAAATTATTATTTAAATTGTATGTAATTCCTGGGGTTTTATGGAGGTGTCACTCTCAACGTCTGTCGCAGACCCATTTTCTGGTCATTCTAATTGCTTCGGTGGGACATATATTAAAAATTTGAAATGTAATCTGCATTGCTAATCTCGTATGGTCCCCGCGTTAAAAAAAAAAATTCACGAATGATTTAACTTGCTTTCCATTCGAAAAGAGCTACTCGGGGAATTTAAAAAAATTTGAAATTGATTTCTTTTTTAAATGGAATTATAAGAACTATGGCGAAATAGTCTTTGAATTATAATTTTCATTATGTACTATACGAGTTATATTGAAGGATTTCATGGTACAACAGAGAGAATATTTTTGAAATCTCACTACTCTGCTTCTTGATTATATTATTTTTATGAACCTTTTTATCATTAAAAACATCCCACTCATCCACAAAACGGACAAGTTTGTATTACTATTAAGTAATTCATTTTAAACTATTTTCTACCCAATTTCCTCTGATATGAAAGAAGTTTGGTGCACAATATTATAGTGATAGACCCATTTTTAAAGTTGACCATATTTTTTTTTAAGTACTAATTCCATTTTTCACTACTTTATCACTAAGAGAGTGTCGTTTTCTGAAAGTTAAAAATAAAACTAACTTAGATATTTTGCTCAATGTTGTTGTTTTTTTTAATTATTTATTTTTCTTTCCTTTTATAGCTGTTCCTAGCATGTGATAAAGTTACTAATAATGAATAAATTAACTTTTGATTTAATAATAATTTCATTTGCCAACAGTGAATAAAAGGTACCGTAAGATGATCTGGTGGTTGGCAGCAATGAAAAAGAGGAAAGACTCTACAAAACAATATTGGGACCACAACTCTTACATTGTACCGTACCTTAACAGATAAAACAAACGACTGAATTTAAATTTAGAGAAACTGGCTAAAAGAATAGTTGAACATTAGTAAGATTATTATTTCAGATTTTCAAACCAAGACTATTTTTCATGTTTGTTAAGAAAAAAAATGATAAAAGTTTAAATAATTTTAAAGATTATCACTTTTTTCATACTTCATTTTTCATTGTGATTAATTGTTTTCATGGAGAGGATTGGGGGGGGGGGCGGATATTTACAGAGGTCTATGAGTTTTATGTTAATTAATTTATGACCCGCGTTAGTATTTTGTTGTCATCTATGTGGGTGTTTCTTGTTTCATTTTTCGTTTTCTGATTGTACTTTGAACTGTGAAGCTCTCTCTGAGTTTTTATTGGACAAAAACAAAAAAGAGCTATTTATTGGATTTCAGGAAAAATATTCAGTCTTTCATTTATGGACGAATTATTGAATTCATTAAATGGATAAGGTATTTTGTGAAAATCTTTATTTTATGAAATGAAAAGATTTTCGAATTTATTTATGTTAACATTTTTTTAACACACTAGCCTACTCAGATATATTACCAATTAATAATTGGTAATTGAAATGACTTAACACTACTTATTATTGGTAACTATGATGATATATTTACATCATCATGGAATAAAAAATATCAATATATTGAAATCTGCCAAGAGTCAATAATATTCTATATAAAAATAAAGAATCGGAAAATTTAAACAGCAAAACTAAACAAATTGAGAGCTTCACAATTCGAAGTAAAATCAAAAAACAAAAATACTAACGAGACATAAATTGATTTATATAAAACCCACACACCTTCATAAATATCCTCCTACGAACAAAAACACCTATGATCACATATACAAAAAAACAAAAACAATCTCTTATCCAGGAAAACAATTACAATGAAAATTAAAGTTTGTTAAAATATGAGAAAAAGTGATAATCTTTAAAAAAAAATATTCAAACTTCTGTCATTTTTATCTTATAGGACTTACAATCTCAACTAACATGAAAAATAGTCTCGGTTTGAAAATCTGGAATAATCTAACGAATGTTCAACAATTCTTTTAACCAATTACCTTAAAATTAATTTCTGTCTTTTATCTGTTAAGTTACGGTACAATGTATCAGTTTTGATCCTAATTTTTTTTTCTTTTTTATGTCGTCTAATTTTGTGGAGTCTTTCCTCTTTTTCGTTGCTGTCAACCACCAGATCGTCTTACGGCACCTTTTTTTTTCACTGTTGGCAAACGAAATCATTATTATAAAAAAAGAAGTTCATTTATTTATAATTTGTAACCTTTTCACATGTTAGGTTTGGTGTGGTTGGATTTTTATAGTATATCAACCACTGTTGCTTACTTAATGCTAAATTCTCTTTATACAAACATATGTATGATTCGTAAACACATTTTATTGATAACATTTTTAAATGACCATGAGCTCATTTTTTGCTCAAAATTAAATGGTTCCAAGTATTGCTATGTATCACTAACAATTCAATTAAACATCAGTCATTTGTTTACACGCAGTTAAATGGTCAAACAGTTCTATTTCTAACAATTCAATTTAACATAAGTGATTTCCTTGCACAGAGTTTAAATGTCAAACAGTTCTATTTGACTCATAGATAAGACCCTGTGAAGTGCTACCACACTGGGTCAGAGTGGATCTGGGAGCAATGGCAATGGAGGGGTACTCCACATTCCCCAAAGCTCCGGGAGTGGAGCCTGACCATCAGGTTGTTTTATGTCATATCCAAGACACTCGTGGGGAGAGAAATGCAGTCAGTGTATTCTACAATGTCAGCCGACTGGGCTCTCAGTGACATAGTTTGTCATCTAAGTAAATGGATTCACCTTATCAAGTTAAAATTCTGAACGAGACAGTTTACATTTCACTGCATGCTAAAGCTTAGAAAGGCATGAATCCATCTCTTTCCCTCATCCGACCTAGCTATGTGCAAGCTGCAAGATAGACTAGGCTCTCTAGACCAGGAAAAGAAAAACGGAATTACAATCCCCCACCAACGTGGAAAGGCATGTATTTACCAAAACCTTCTATCGCAAACAGAATGTGACAAAAATGTTAAACTGATCCCTAGGACCCTTGCACAGTCGGCTGGGGCTGTAGAATACACCGACTTCTTCTCGTAGAAGGGTAAGACCCCCCTAGATATGACACTAAACAATCTGATGATGAGGTTCCAGTGATGCTGGAGCTTTGGTGAATGCAGAGTACCCCTTCATTGCCGCTGCTCCCAGGTCCACTCTGGCCCAGAGTGGTAGCACCTGTTAGGGCCCTATCTATGGGTTAAATAGAAATAAACTGTGTACTTATGCTAAACCAAATTGTTTGAATTAGAACCGTTTGACTAAACTGAATAGCTTGAAATACAAATGTTTTTGACAATTAAACTGTGTACTTACGCTAAACTAAATTGTTTGAAATGGAACTGTTTTTGACATTGAAACTGTACTTACACTCAACTGAATTGTTTAATATAGAACTGTTTTGACATTTAACTCTGTGTAGATAAAATCGGTACTTATACAAAACTGAATTAGAACTCTATGAATAAACTGAATAGCGTGAAATAGAAATGCTTTTGACAATTCAACTGTGTACTCATGCTAAACTGAATTGTTTGAAATAGAACTATTTGCATAAAAATGGATTTGGTATCAAACAACCTACAAAGGTTGATATGCCATAAAACCCAACCAACCTGACCTTAGGACCCATGGACGGGACCCTAACTGGTACTATTACTCCAAGTCAGTAGATCTGGGAGTAATGTTAATGAAGGCTACTCAACATTTTCCAAATCTCAAGACTAACTGCTAGATATAGTTTAGTGTCATACTCAAAATGCACCCTTTTTTTTTGTTTAAGGGGATACAGTCATCGTATTCTAACCCCTGCCAATCAAGTGAAAAGTAGAAAACCTCCTCCAATAATTAAGTAATTGGTAACATTATTATCATTATTATTACTGTTAGGTTTAGAAAATTAAATAATTTTAGCATCCAAATGTAAAGATTTTATACAGAAAATTAATATTGGATATTACATTTTTAATGATTGAAATAAAGATAAAAATAAATATTTAAATACTTTGTATGTAATTATTCCTGGGGTTTTATAGTGGTGTCACTCTCTCAACGTCTGTTTCGGACATTTTTTCTGATTATTCTAATGCAGCCTTAAAAAAATCCTATTCTCTTTTGGTTTGGTTTGGTTTCTTTGTTTTAATGGCATATCAACCTTTGTAGGTTATTTAATGCCAAAGCCATTCTCCTAGAAGAACAGTAATGGTACTATTTAACCCATAGCTGGGAGGATAAGCGGGTTTTATACCTTTCCCAAGGGTATTTGCCCTAAAGTGGACGTAATAGGGCGACTGGAGTATGAACTCGCTCACTACGATTCCGTAGTCCATCACTTTAACCATTACACCATTACACCCTATTCTCTTTGAAATGTGATCTGCATTGCTAATCTTGTATGGTTCCCCAGTTAAAAAAAAATCACGAATGATTTAACTTGCTTTTCATTTCAAAAGAACTTCTACTTATGTAACATAGCTAGATACGGCCATGGACATCGAATGTTGGTAACATATATACATAGAACATAGGAATCTCGAAATTCAAAAACACATAACGACTACTTTGTTCAGGTACGAAACCTTTTATTATCTTTGAGTTAAAGGTTTTGACATAAGGAGAGAGACACAATCTTTCTATGCTGTCTTTTTCATCTGGCCCCCATCTCATGCGGCGCCCATAGTGCGCAAATTCGTCTCGCCTCAGCGAGCCCCAGAAGTCGAACCGTCTCCTTCGGCATCTAATTTTCAACTCTCCAACTTTCTTCGAAATCCCCCAAATCCTCCGCGTGCTTCCGGTGCATGACGTCAGTCGCACTCTGTCACCCTGTTCCTCATCTTGGGCTATTGTGACATCTCTGAGTGATACGTTTCCTCTGCGCGCGCACGTGTTAACACCTGCATCAAGTTAGCACCTAACTAACCCATGTGCTGAGCCGAAAGGTTCTCAGCCTAACTAAAACCAAAGGCAGGAACCGAAATCCCTTGGCCATTATATTACACTTTGAGAATTTTAAAAATTTGAAATTATTTAAAAAAAAAAAAAGAATTAGATGGAGTGAGGTTCCTATCTATCATATATCTAAATCAGTGAAATGGTCTCTGAATTATCCTAATTTCTATTATATAAGTACTTTACAAGTTATATTGAAGGATTTCACACTACAACTGAGGGAATATTTTTGAAATCTCACTACTCCATTTCTTAAAGTTGATTATTTCTATGTACTTTTTTATCCTAAAAGAAAAGAAAAAAAAAACGGGTATTGGATTCTTTTTATCTTCCAGACTTGACCATAACAATAGTGGAGAGATTAGCCATGTAAGAAAGGAAAGTGTTCGGCTCCCTGCTGTTTGCACATGTGTGTATGTGTGTGTGTCCCCTCACCCCAAAAAAAATATATATGTATGTATATATCTTGATTGGATTACTGAATTATGTCAGCAGGTTTTTAGGCCATCTAACTTGTCTGCTGGACCTCCTTACTCTGAGGCTGGCTGTATGCAGAGTTGTAAATCCAGCCAGGTATCCTCCAGCTATGCTGATTTTAATCTGTCCAACAAGACATTCACCAAGTTCTTTCCAATTCTCATTAAAAAGAATCTGTATCTTTCTATGACCTTGTAAAGTCCTTTATATGGCGGCTGGCCTGTCTTGGACTAAAACATGAGTGCATGACTGCATCAGGGTCGGGGACATAAGGTGGATTCAAACTTTTAGCTGATGGCTGGCTTGTATGCCAAATTTGACATTCTGTCGATCAGTCTGTCATGGAACGATGTAACGTCTACAAATTTCTGTGGTCGATCCTAGAAAAACTGGCCAGGTAGGCAAAGTTTAGTGCCATGAAGCAACTTCACCAAAGAGCAGTTCAAGTCTCACTTCACCACAGCTCTCAACCCGAGCAGGATTAGAGGAAAACATTCTATCCATTTCTCTTGATGCAGATGAGTTCACAACGCAAATGTCAGTGTATGATGGTATGTCTGGATCTCCACATGAGTAGGATGTGACATAAGGTCAAGTTTTTTTTAAAGAGATTAACAGGTTTGAATTTAGAGTTTTCCTTCTTCTAGACTGGTTGTCATACCAAGGTTAAAGAGCCCAGTCTGTCCTATTTCCCCATAGTTGGAGGGAGAATAAATGGATTCATACCTTTCCCAAGAGTATTAGCACTATGTGAAATGCAGTCTTGTTCAGGATTTGAACTCGTGTCGCCATGCCCATTTCCTATGACAGTAACACTTACACCACGAATGCCTCCAAGTAACGCAGTCAAGTAATTCAATTAAAAAAAATTTTCTACTCTATTTTAGCTGATATGTTTGGGACTATCGAAAGCAACTTAGTGTAGAATATCATAGTGATAGACCCATTTTTGAAGTTGACTGTTTTTTTGGAAATACCCCAACTAATTTTACCTGCTCCATCACTACAGTGGGTATCACTTTCACTCTCTTTTCTCAAAGTTTTTTAAAAAAATTGGATACTTCGTTTCATTACTTTTTCTCTTTTTAATTCTTTATTTTTCTTTGATTCTATAGCGATTCCTAGCATGTGCAGCTCAGCCATTTGCGGCTGCAAAATACACTGACTGCATCACAGCAGATGGGTACCTCTCCCCCAACAAGTCTCCTGGATATGACATAAAACTGATGGTCAGGCTCCACTCCTGAAGCTTTGGGGAATGCGGAGTACCCTTTCATTGCCATTGCTCCCAGGTCCACTCTGACCCAGAGTGGTAGCACTTCATAGAGTCCTATCTATGAGTCCAATAGAACTGTTTGACATTTGAACTCTGTGCAAGCAAATCACTCATGCTAAATTGAATTGTTAGAAATAGAACTGTTTGATCATTTAAGTGTGTGTAAACAAATGACTGATGTTTAATTGAATTGTTAGTGATACATAGCAATACTTGGAACCTTTTAACTTTGTGTAAAAAATGAGCCTAAGCTCATTTAAAAATGTTATCAATAAAATGTGTTTAATCATACATTTAATATGTTTGTATAAAGAGAATTTAGCATTAAGTAAGCAACAGTGGTTGATATGCTATAAAAATTGAATATTATATTCAATTGAATAGAATAATTAGTGTTAAATAGTATTTACTTGCTTGAAACCTTTTAACTTTGTGCAAACAAATGATTAATAGTAAATAGAATTATTCACATTAGATAGAAATACTTGAAACCATTAAACTATGTGCAAAAACAAAAAAAACATGAGCTTGGGCTAATTTAAAAATGTTATCAACAAAATGCGTTTAAAATATATATATATATATATATATAAACAAGATTTAGCATTAAATAACTTATAAGGGTTGATATGCCAAAAAAACCAGTCCAAACTAAACTATGCCACTGACACCTCCAAGTTGAGTTGGGTATTCAATTCATACTATTAAGGTTCTGTGCCAAAGAAACCCAAATAAATATTAACTGGACAGTAGCAAATCTGTATGTGATATTTGTTATATATAAACTATATTTATCTTTTGTCTTTTTTAACAGTTCCTGTGAACATTTATAAATCAAACTGCAGATATTCTCATGTGACCAGGGATGTCAAACACAGCTACCTATGTATTTGCACGGATAGCATTTTATCCTACCTTATTATATAACTATATTGTATATCTTGTCTCCAAACGACCCTGGTACCACCGCATTGATGACACAGTCTTGTTTGGTGCTTTACCCTTGCGACAGATTGCAAAAGAAGTAAGTAATTCATGTTTTGTATATACCATGTGTGTGTGTGTGTGTCCAAAAAGAAACAAAATTTTTTTCCAAAACAAATTTATTTCTTGACTTACTATTTGATAACATGATGTCTCCTTGAAAATAGTTCTTTCCTCTGTTTCTGCTCTATTTAAGTGTCCTGAGTATGACACCAATCAGTGTTGAGACTCTAGTTCTGGAACTCTAGGGGATGTCATTTCATCCCTTTATGGTCATTATTCTTATGTCTACTCTATGGGTCATACATTGGTCAAGATACATTTTTGTATTGTATATAATGAGAGAACATAACTGTTAAACTGACTTTAGCATAAAATAACCTAACAAGGTTTGACATGATACATTTTTGCACTCTATTAGATCATGCTGTCAACCCTTGTTGGGTTATTTAAGTCTTTTTCAAGCAAGTATATGATTTTAAGTAACTAATGATAATAATTTGTAAACAATTACAGGTTCAAGTAGCTATTAACACAAATTATGTGCTTTCAAGTATTCTTATCAAATATCATTAATTTACAAGCAATTATATGGTTTCAACTAACTATTCTTATATAGTAATAATAAACAAATGATTATTACTGAATAGGAAAACTTGAAACCATATAATTAAGTCTACTTTCAAAAAGATCTATAAATGGGGACCCTTATATGTACTACCACTATGGGTAAGAGTGGACCTTGGAGTAATGACAATGAGATTACTCTGTACCTCTAAAACTAGAGCCTCACCACCAGATGCAGTTTAGTATTGTACCTGGGGTGCCTATTTGTAAGGGTGTTCTAGATTCCATTGGTAGAGCAGTATTTTTATTAAAGGTTTATTTCGAGCAAAATATTTTAGAATAAAAAAAAATATCCGAAACAAATGAAAGAACATTTAAAAATAAACATTCAGATTTATATAAAAAATTTATGGTACAACACAACTTCAAAATTCTAGTATGTATTTACCAACCCCTCTACACGTGCAGGATGCGACACAAGGTCAATTTTTTAAGCGGAGTTTAACAGGTTTGAATTAATAGTTCTCCTTCTCCTAGACCAGCTCCCATACCAAGGTTAAAGAGCCCATTCTATCCTACTATCTACCCATAGCTGGAGAGAGAGAGAGAGAGAGTAAATGTAATCATACCTTTCTCAAGAGTATTTGCACTTTTTGAAATGCAAATAGCCTTGTCTAATTTACTCAGTTACTCAGAATGGAACCCTGTGCATTAGGTAAGGCTCAGGTGTATATAATCTTATATTGAAATAACTTTCCCAAATGATTGCTTTAGTCTTTAAACTATTTGCAGCAAGAAAATGTTGCTAATATTATTTGGATGAAAAAAAAAAGAATATTTGCAGTTTCCAGGGTACATTATCTTTCAGGTCTAGTTTTGAGAATTAAAAAGTAATTTCTAATTAGCTAACATCTTTTTAACTATGCAATGCTATCCACTTGTGTGTTTTGTGGTTGGTGTTGTAGTCTCTAAGACCCAAGCCTTTCATCAAATCTAAAAATAGAAAAAGACCCAACTGTGTTATCATTTAAAAAAAATAACTTTCCCTATTTTACTGCTAAAATCTAGTGGGTCTGAATACCAGCTATACTCCCTGCAAGCTAGTAGTCAAAGAGAACTGACCTTAGATATTTTTCTGCTACTCCATCCACTGCACCAAAATATGTCCCTGAATTTAACAATGATAAGCAAGTTTTATTTTGATACACAAGTAAGCTATAAAAAAAATGCAAAAAACATTTAAATCTACTGTACGCATACAAAAACTAATACTTATACAAAAACGTATTTGTAAATTATTTTTAATATAAAAGATAATACATAAAAGGCATAAGTTCAACTCAACCTCTTGTTATTTGCTTTAATGTTTGCTTGTTTTATTTATTATTCATTTTAACATTAACTTTTTATCCCAATTACCTAGAAAGCTCCTCTGCTACAATATTAAGATATACTTTGTCACAAATTTATTACATTGATTTGCTAAATTCATGTTACCCTCATAATATTAGTAATGTTTACTTTTGGAAATCATATTGAAAAAATTTGAATATTACTGATGCTTCAGCTGATAATACAGGAGGTTTGTGTGCCTGTAAGTATCCACATGCAAATTCTGCCATCATTATCTGTTATCAAAGGCTGGATATATTAACTATGTTGAATCCCATAGTAACTTTAAAGTAATCAAGAAACATAAACTTTCATTGCCACCTCTTACTCATAGTGATACATATGTTGTTTTTGATTAAATGTTCAAATCAAATCTTAGATTAAAAATACACATTGAGATTCATAAAAATGATTTTCCACAGGGGGTTCCCTTTACATAATTCGAGCAATATTATATTTGTCTTAAGTCTTGTATGTTTTTACCAACCCCTCCACACAGGCAGGATGTAACATGAGGTCGATTTTTAAGTGGGGTTTAACAGGTTTGAATTCAGAGTTTTCCTTCTAAACTGGTTGCCTAACCAAGGCTAAAGAACTCAGTCTGCCCTACTATTTCCACATAGCTGGAGAGAGAATAGTTGGATTCATACCTCTTCTAAGGGTATTAGTGCTATGTGAAATACAAACAGCCTTGTTCAGAATTTGAACAAGAGTAGCCAAATTCACTTCCTTTGACTTCCAACTGTTACACCTCAAGTGCCTCCACAAAAATAACCTTGGTTAGGCAACCAGTCTAAAAGGAAAACTCTGAATTCAAACCTGTTAAAAATTGACCTCTTGTTACATCCTGCCTGTGTGGAAGGATTGGTAAATGCATACAAGACTTAAGGCAAATATGATATTGTTTGAATTATGTAAAGGGTCAATAGTTGAAGGGAGAATAGTTGGGTTCATAGCTTTACCAAGGGTGTTTGTACTATGTGAACTGCAATCAGCCTCATTGAGGATTTGAACTCATATTACCTTATCCATTTCCTATGACAATAACCATTATACCACGGGCACCTCCTTGTAAGTTAGCCCCTGGTCTTGAAAGTCACCTAAAAGCTCTTTAACTGGAAGTAGCTATTAATCAGGTTGTTTGAGTTGTAGTAAAGATGGTTATTATCTATCAAGATGTGGCATTCATCATCAAGTATGTGTATTATCCTGTTTTCAAATAAATATTTTTTCTTCCATAGCTCGTTGAAAATGAAAATGTGCAAGCAGTTGTCTCCACAAACCACAAATTTGAAGTGGAACATTTTACTCCAACTGAAGAAGTAAGTTTTGTTTATGTAATTTATTATTTTCAATAATTAAAAAAAAGAAAGTTAGCACTAACGACCATTATTATTAATTTTGACTAGTATTTTCTTTCTTTCTTTTTTTTTATTTTATTCTATTTTTTTAATTAATTTTTTTTTATTGCCACTAGGAAACAATGCCAGTTATCAATGATAAAGGATAAGTATTTCTTGGTGGTGGTGAAAGTACGAACATTGGTCTAGTGGTTAGAGTGTTCGCCAATGGCCCGGGAGACCTGGGTTCAATCCCAGGTCGAGTCATACCAAAGACTCAAAAAATGGTACTTGATGCCTCCTTGCTTAACACTCAGCATTATAAGGTACGGATCAAGGGTAAAGTGGAGCAATCCAGGGAAAGGAGTAGCACCCTCCCCTACACCTTGGTGTACTAAGCTATCGAAAAGGGAGCTTTCGGGTCACCCTCGACTATGGTTGCCAACTTATTTCTTGGTGTAGTAGTTATTGGAAAGGGAACCTTCAGCTTGCCCTCGACTACAGTTGCTAACTTAGTGAAATTAATACTCACTTGTCACTTTTGGGAAGTTTAGTAAAACACACCAACTGGTCTAGTCATCTGAGCTACAAGAACCTATGAGTGAGCAAAAGTTTAAAAGCTAACATTTTAAACCTATTGCTGATAATCCAAATAACTCATAGCTGTCTGTAATATAGCTCGGTCTTAAAGTTTGTCACTTTTATATATTTTTCTTTTTTCAAAATGTGTCACTTGATTCATAATATTAACAGAGAGGATAGAAACAGCTTTGAAGGATGGCAAGTGAAAATCTCTAAAATAGCCATTCAACTTTATGGGGTTTTTTTTTCCAACAGCCAGCCTTCTTAGAACCAAGCTGATTGGAGGAAATTAAATTGTGAATGCACCTTATTTTTAGCTTACTGCATTTCTTTCCCAAGATATCAAGGCCTTTTTATGTCTTTGAGTTTCAGCCCCCTGATTTCAAAACTTTGATTTTAAAACCCAATTGTGATAAGGACTTGACAAAATTTCCATTTCTTATATGCCTTTATTTTTGATAACATAGCTACACAATATTTAGATATCTTTTATAAAGATTTATACTGAAGTTTCACTAAGATAAATTTAGTATGGACATCTCTCGTGGTGAAATGATTTGCAAGCTTAATTAGCAGACCATTACTACTGAGTTCAAGTCTCACTTGGTGCATATTTCCCCAACTTTGTGCTACGACTAAGCAAAGCTTAGTAAATAATAATAATAATAAATTTAAAGTTATTTTGACTCTGCTAAATTATAATTGATCATATATTGTGAAGCAAAAAAAAAAGAATTTTACCTACTATCAATGGTTTGTGTGACCAGTATGTTAAATATAAACAAAAGAGATGCATTTTTTTTAAATTTTTTTTTTTTTAAAGAAGCTTCAAATTTTAAAACACTGATTGAAAATGTCATAAGGTTTTTTGTTTGTTTTTAGAAAAAAAACAATCCGAAATTTCTGTCCCCAAAAAGTTTCTATAATTTGTTTACATTACTTCTACAATTTGTTAACTGATGCAGATTATGCTGCTTTAACTTCCGGAAGTATTGCAAGAGTAATAATATTTATGATGTTTTGAGAATTATGTCTTCTTTGTGGTATGTTTTCTTAATTAAACTTAAAAAAAAAAAAGGAAGTATTTCTTACCAAAAAAGAATAAAAACTTTAAATGTTCAAAAAATATTCACAGACAATTTTGTTCTTTGCAGACGATAAATATGTCAATCAGATGGTTAAAGAGGGTTATTTCCCCTTAAAAAATTTATAGTGCAAACAGACTTCCATACCAAAAATATTGTCCAAATATCAACCAGCTATTAAAAAAAAAATTATTAAAAAAAGTTCTATTATTTTTTCATCTTTTTTAGTCATATTTATTTATTCAACGTTGTTACTTTCAAATTACAAAATCTTAGTCTCTTGCATTAATTGAAAGAATTTTTCCAAAAAAATTGTCAGTTTCTGAAAAAACAAAACAAATACTGTATATATTTGTATAAGCAAGATACAAACTATTTGTGTGTAAACAGTTGGCCAAGAGTAGGCCAACTGATATGCCTAAAATTTCCAGCTGCAAAAATCAACAAATAATTCAGGATATTATCAGATGATCCTCTAGCAACACAAATACTTTTTTTACTGACCACATTCCTAGTAAAAATATTAAGAAAAAAACCAAATAAATGAAAAATTGCTCTTAGAAGAACTGTTTATATAAATTTTCTCATTTTTTAAAGTCTCAAAAGTAAGATTTTTACAAAAAAACACTGTCAATTTTTAAAAGACAAAAAAAGAAGGTAAAAAAAACATGTCCAATTAATCAGCTTTAAAAGAATGTAAAAAGTTTATGATCTTGCATATCATTGAATTTTTTTAAAATTAAGGCCTTTCCCTAAACTAAAATATTTCTTAAATCAATTGTAAGTAAGAGCATAACAAAAACATGAAAAAAAAAAAAAATGTTGATTTGAAAATTTTCAATGAAAATTTCTTTCAAAACAAACTTGACCCATTTTTTACTTAATTACTGAAAATTTTATAAAAATTAGATGACCAATTTATTTTGTGAACTTTTTAATATCTGCATTTTTTTTTTGTTTTGTCTAAACAGGTTGGCCTTTTTGTTTGTATCTATTAGCATGTTTAATCCCCTGCTTAATCGTAATGACATTTTAAGAATTCTTTTTAGAGTAATTGATGCTTTTTCAAGTTATTTATGTCTGTTTGTTTTCATTGATATCTATTTGGTTTTACTGTTGGCAGGAATGGAAACAGCTTGGTGTTGACTATTTACGATTTGCTGTACTTGATTTCATGGGTACCCCTTCACCTACCCAGCTGGATGAAGCTTTGAACTTTATTGAAAACCATAGACAACAGGGTCACAGTGTATATGTCCATTGTAAAGCCGGACGAACCAGAAGTGCCACCCTAGTTGCTTGTTACTTGATGAAGGTACGTTAATTGATCTGAACAGGAACATGTCCCTCTCTAGATGAAACAATTTTTTAAGTAATCAAAAATAATGTCTTGTTTGCAATATAATTTATAAAGAGTGTCATATAAAAGTAACTTTTTTTTCACTTGGATGTTTTGGCACAAAAGAAGCCGGTATACTTATATGGATTTTCCCAATATTTTATATTAAGTTGGATTTGCCATCTTGTGCACAAATATAAATTTTTACCTCTTTATCATGAAGTTTGCTGGTTGACTTATTGAAAGAAAGAATCATTATTTTCATTTCTTTCCTATGATGATAAATTCAGATTATCTCTGGATAAATTTCAAAAACTAAGTCTACTAACCAATGGTTTGGTTTGGTTTGGTTGTTTGGGTTTTATGGCATTTCAACCTTTGTAGGTTATTCAATGCCAAATCCATTTTTATACAAATAATCAGTTCTATTTCAAACAATTCAGTTTAGTCAAACAGTTCTAATTCAAACAATTCAGTTTAGCATAAGTATACAATTTAGTTCTATTTAACCTATAGATAGGGCTCTATCAGGTGCTACCACTCTGGGCCAGAGTAGACCTGGGAGCAATGGCAATGAAGGGGTGCTCCACATTCCCAAAAGCCCCAGCATCACTGGAAACTCACCATCAGATTGTTTAGTGTCATATCCAGGACACTCATTGTGGGGGTGTCTTACACCTCTGCAGAGAAGCAGTCGGTGTATTCTACAGTCCCAACTGACTTTTGGAACAAATTGCCTAATCAGATCTAAAACAGCAATAGTGTATAAAAATTTCCAATTAAATTGGATTATATCAGAAAAAATGGTTAGAAAAAGAACTTAAGGGAGAATTTTGAGAAATTATTGGAAGAATTACACAACAGAATTTGATCTTAAAAAGAAAATAAATAAATTTGACTGATTAGGAAAATTCTTCTGAACCCAACCTTGGAGTAGAAAAAGCAAGTTGAAAATGTCTTGTTGAACTTTTTCAAGAAATTGAAGCATTCTTTACAAAATTTGATATCTCAGTCAAATTTTGAAAGGAATTAAAAGGCGAATAGCAAACTTAGGTTGTCTGACTTAAGAATTTGTTTTTATTACTGTAACTCATGGATGCAGGCACTTCAACTCTTATACCACCTGGACTAGTGTTTGGTTTGATTTCCTGGTTTAATGATATATCAAACTTTGTGGGTTATTTAACCCAAAAGCCATCCTTGTGGAAATATAGTAGTGGTACTATTAAACCATAGCTGGGGGATAAATGGGTTCATATCTTTGGCAAGGTACAATAGTACATTAGTACAAAAGTGAATGCAATAGCATTACTGAAGTTTGAACCTGCTTACTTCAGTGTCACTGTACAGCACTTTGGCTGTTACACGATAGGACTACCAATGTTATGAAATGTAATGTTTGACTTCTGGAACATTCAAGTATTAGCAAGTTTTAAATCTAAAATAAAAACAAAATTACCTGTGAGCCTGTTGAGCTACCATTATAACAGCTGTCCATGATGATATGAAGAAGTGAAGAAGTCTAGTATTTCATAGTTATATATAGAATTTGGATGATTAAAAAAAAAAATATATTCTGTGTCAATGCAGGCCATAATAATAAAAATCCCGGCTGATCATCCAAAATGATAGCGATATCATCTAGTAAAAAAGTAAAGTTAGCAACCTTAGTCAAGGGTGACCCAAAAGTTCACTTTTCAATAGCTACTACACCAAGGTATTGGGGAGGGCATTACTCCATTCCCTGGACTGCTCCAGTTTACCCTTGATCTTTACCTTATGCTAAGTGTTAAGCAAGGAATCATCAAGTACCATTTTTTTTTTTTTTTTGTCAAGTTTTTGGTATGACTCGACCTGGGATTGAACCCCAGTCTCCCAGACCACTGGTGAACACTCTACTCATTTGGCCAATGGCCTGGTATAAAGATATGAAATGCTTCAAGAATTTGCATGTCAACATGTGTTGAATATTAACTCACTTGGGAATCAATTAAATGAAACTCTAAGTCATGAGTTTTTATCCAGCTTTATTATTTCGTACTTGAAAAATCTTGTCTATATATTTATTTATCAACCTCTTTGCAAGAGTCAGAAGGTCAATTTCTTTAAGCAGAGTTTAACAGGTTTTAATTCAGAATTTTCCTTCTTTCTCTTAGACCGTTTGCCATACCAGGGTTAAAGAGCCCACTCTGCTCTACTATTTACTCATAACTGGAGAAAGAATTGTTGGATGCCCACCTTTCTCAAGGGTATTAGTGCTATGTGGAATGCTAACAGCCTTGTCCAGGATTTTAACATCAGTCAACAATTCCATTTCCTAAGACGATAACCATAACACTATGAGTGCCTCATATATATAATGCTCTCATTGAGTTCATAACTCATAGTTTTAAGTTGACCACACAATCATCAGACAGAAAGAGAAGAAAAAGTGGCTTGATAACTATAATTTGAGGTATAATTTTGTCATGTAGCATGATGTTTGTGTACACACACGCACAAAGAAAAAAAAGATACTGTTTTTTTTTTTTTTTTTTATGAGCTGAACAGTCCAAAATATGTAGACTATTGGGAAAATACATCTTGAGATCAATCAGGTGGTAAGTGACACAAGAGAAATTTGTTAATATATCTACTCTTGGAAATCAATTCACTTTTTTCTACCATTTATCATGTTCAGTGTATTCCAGAATACATAATGTTTTCATGATATCCCATTTTGTTATGAGAGGTTTACTTGTTTCCTCTTTTATTTGTGATTCATAGTTTGTTGGTGTAGTACTGTTAGAATATTTTTTGTTAATGAAGCCAACACCGTAATTATACATTCTATTTTTTCAATTTGTTTCTCTAACACTGATGTATATTTTTTCATTGTTATCTTTATTAACATCTTTCCTTCTGGTGGTAACCTTATATGATCGACTCTACTATTGATTTGACATATGAAGGCTTAACAGTTTGGTTAAACATATGAACTGTTGGAACTACATACACAGTTGATTTGTTTATCCTATTTACCAACCCCTCCGCTCAGACAGGATATGACACAAGGTCAATTTTTAAGCAGAGTTTAACAGGTTTGAATTCAGAGTTTTCCTTCTCCTCGACTAGTTGCCTAACCAAGGCTGAAGAACCCAGTCTGTCCTACTATTTACCCATAGTTGGAGGGAGAATAATTGGATTCATACCTTTCCCAAGGGTATTAGTGCTATGTGAAATGCAATCAGTCTCGTCCAGGATTTGAACTCGTGTCACCGTGTCCATTTCCTACGACGATAACAATTACACCATGGGCAGTTGATTTGTTTATTGTGGTGAAGGTTTATGTAGAGCCAGCCACACTTCTTGGATGAGCTGATAACAGAAGAATGGTGCACCAATGTGCCGCAGGTTCTCCTGAACAACATACCTCAGGTTTTGAATTCAGTTTTTCCAATTTTCAAACTTGTTGTCTTACCAAAGCTACTATCTACCCTACTATTATCTATGGCTGAGGATTGGATGTCCAGCCATTCGCACCTAATGACTGGGACATATACGAGTAAGCTTTTTTAGGCCACTTATACATGTCATTATCAATTAATCAAACAATAACTCTTCATAGAGTATCTCTCTGTAGTCTTGCGGTTGTACCTGGCTTTCTGGATGTTATCTTTTCCAGTTACCAATTTTGAGTTAACTCATAATTTTTTTGATATTGTCCATGCAGAAATAAATTAGTTTTAAATTGTTTTTATAAAGCAATTTGCTAAGTATTGCAAATTTTTCTTAGGGTTTTTTTTTATTCAATAGAAATGTTGTTTTTTTTGTTTTCTGTTTTTAAAGTAATTTGAGATTTCTACTCTCACTTGGTCAGGTGCTGCGCTATCCTAGTTTTCCTTTCCTTTCTTCTTTATCTCCTTTGCTTTCTCTTTCTCTCCTTAACTCTTTGATCAGTTCCCAACATATGTACTTCAACTCAAAAGTGGGTTCTCAACTGGACTCTGTCTATTTATTGACGCAGCTTTCCAACATTTGTGCACCTGAATCAAAAACTGTTCAAGCAAAATGGTCAGAATAATTAGATATCATCTGGGCAGCCGAATCAAAAACTGTTCAAGCAACATGGTCAGAATAATTAGATATCATCTGGGCACCCGAATCAAAAACTGTTCAAGCAACATGGTCAGAATAACTAGATATCATCTGGGCACCCGAATCAAAAACTGTTCAAGCAACATGGTCAGAATAACTAGATATCATCTGGGCACCCGAATCAAAAACTGTTCAAGCAACATGGTCAGAATGACTAGATATCATCTGGGCACCCAAATCAAAAACTGTTCAAGCAACATGGTCAGAATAATTAGATATCATCTGGACACCTGAATCAAACCTTGTATCTGCGCCATGCTCAAGTTGCATTTTTCACATTCTGAAGGACATGGGTTCAATTCAGGCAGGCAAGGCAAAGTTTAGTCCTTTCTTTGAGAATACAGTAATTCCTGTTCATTGTCGCCATCTGATTCCTGTTCTCTACCACAGGAAAATATTCTCCTCACATTTGTTTTAACATTTTTTCTGAGGGTGGTGGTGGGGTTGAACCAAATTACATATCTATTTCTAGTGTGTTTACATTTGTTATTATTTTGGATATACGAGTAAGTCAGTTTGTTAAATACAATGATTGTTCACCTCACCCAGAAAGCTGTAGAATACACCGACTAACGAGTGTCCTGGATATGACACTAAACAATCTGATGGTGAGGTTCCAGATGTGCTGGAGCTTTGGGGAATGCGGAGTACCCCTTCATTGCCATCGCTCCCAGGTCCACTCTGGCCCGGAGTGGTAGCACCTGATAGGGCCCTATCTATGGGTTAAATAGAACTAACAGCATGCTTATGCTAAAATGAATTCAGTAAACTGAATTGCTTGAAATAAACGTTTTTGACAATTAAACCATACTTACATTTAAACTGCGTGCTTATGCTTAACTGAATTATTTCAAATAGAACTGTTTTTCGACATTAAAAGTGTATTTACACTTAACTGAATTATTACATATAACTGCTTGAATAGTTTGAAATGGAAATATTTTTGACAATCAAACTGTGTACTTATGCTGAACTGAACTGTTTTCAATAGAACAGATTATTTACATAAAAATGGATTTGGCGTTAAATAACCTACAAAGGTTGATATGCCATAAAACCAAACAAACCGAACCAAACCATCACCCAGAAAGAAAAACCATAGCAGAACACTTTTATTGTGGCAAACACACTACCACTTCTTATAACACTAGAAAAACTAATTTTGATTTCTGTCTTAATTTCTGTGCAAGTGTTGCCCATAAAGAAGGTGAGAGGTCTGTGACTAATCTAAAATCTGAATGAGGCTTAGAACTTTTTGAACAATCTTCATATTCTTCTACTTTTTTTTAGAGCGGTTTCATATTCCATTTTGGTTTTATTGAATACATATGTGGCTGGAATTAGTGGCTACACTGTATGCTCTATACACTTAGTGAATGTAATTGTGGGTGGATGATCCAATTTAATGTTTATGTATACTGGTATGTTGGTTGGCTTTCTATATGGTTGCTATATACTATCATTTAAATTGAATGTAACATCTAGAAAATTAATTTTTTAAATTTGATGTTACTACCAAATTTAAGCCATGATTTTTAAATATTTTTATTGTCTACCTTTTGACACAATCTTTCTACCATTACAATTCTTTAAACATAACAACCTCTCTTCATGGTACAACCAATCAATTAATTAAACTGTGGAATATAGAAATTCCACAGTTTAATTAATTGATTTTGGGGTTTTCAGTTCATATTAATATTAATTTTAAATTAGAATTCTTAAAAGCATTTTCAGGTTTTATAATAGGGCTTTCTCTTGAAAGCTTTTCAAAAATTATTTCCACAAAACATTCATTTATTCTTCTGTTATGTAATCTTATCTTACATGTGGCATCTGGTACCTATACAAGTATAATAGGCAAATTGTATAGATTCATTGTTGTTGGTTTTGGTAGCAGATGGCCTGGATATCAACAAGCTAACTAAACTGTTAGAATTAGTGAACAATCAAAAGCAATGAGCCATGTTTCCTTTTTTTAAATTTTTTTTTATCATAAGCAGAAACTAATCTGTCCGTATAATGAACAGTGACCTTTTCTTTTAGTTTGTTTTTTTGTTTGTCCATTTGTAACTACAGCCAGGATGCATGTAATACCTGTGGATCTTGCCTACGTTCGGTATTATTCACTGACATTTTCACTGTATCCCTGCTGAAGGGTAAGACACTCACCAAAGTGGGTGTCCTGAGTAGGATACGAAGCTGCATTTGATAGTGAGGCTTCAATTCTGGAGGTCGGGGGGGGTGTACCCATTCATTGCCATTACACCCAGGTCCACTCTGATCTGAAGTGGTAGTATCTGTTAGGATCCCATCTATGGGTCAAATAGATCTGTTTGAAAATTCTTTGTAATTGATTAATCTTAAATATTATTGATGTTAGGTAGGAATATTTGTCATTTGAAACTATAATTGTTTACTAAGGATTATTTATATATACTTGAGACTGGGAAGACAAATAATTATTATTGAATTGAAATGATTACTTGAAACTGAATATTTGTATATAAATTATTGGTATTAGATAGGAATACTTGAAACTATGCAACTGTGTGCAAATTATTCATATTTAGATAGGATTACTTGATATCATATAACCATATGCAAAATGCCTTAAGAAACTAAACAGAAAACATAAACATACAATGTATACAATTCTCTCACTTCTTAGCATAAAATAACCCCAGATGGATTGACATGCTATTACAATCAATCAATCTGAGATATTTCTGTCTAGAATTAGGATTTCACATCTATGCACTATATAATGGAGTGAATATTTAACTGTTTTTATATATATATATATATATATATATATATATATATATATATATATATATATATATATATATCTATATATATGTGTGTGTGTGTATGTGTATTTATTTTTATTTTTTTTTTTTCCTACAGACTTACAATATAGACGATACTGATGCCTGGGCTCAAATCATCTCCAAACGTTCACATGCCAACCTTTTCCAGATACAGAAAGATTATCTCCATCAGTTTCATCTCAACAGAACAAAACCTGCTGTAGTGTGACAAAGATAACTTTTTTTCTTTTTTTTTCTGCAAATCTTTCCTGCCTATTATTATTTATCTGTTATTATTAAATGAAGCAACTGAGGCAAAGATTGTTACATTTTCTTTTCTACTAATACTAAAATTAGGAGTTTTTAACCATTCAAATCAATTCATTTCATTAAGATGGATCCTTTCTTGTACCAGATTGACTTTCAGAATAATTTTAAGTTATGGAAGCACATGCACACAATATTTATTTAACTTAAAAAAATCCTTTTCCATATTGTATTATATTTATCATTATTTATGTATATGATTATAACTTCATATACTTATATAATTCATAATTTATTGTATGATTGTTATTATTTTCTAAAAAGTCTTTTTATGATTTACATATTTTTTTCGGTAATTCTAGTAAGATTTTAAAATAGCTTCATTAAAAAAATTAAGTAGAAAAGATTTTAGCTCCTTTTTGAAGTCAAAAAGTAAAAATTGTATGCATGGGCTTCCATTGAATTAAAACTGAATTTGCTTTAAAAAAAATTTTTAAATTATAATTGCAAATGAATAAAGGGAAGTACTCAATAGTAATCTCCCTTAAGGAATTAAAAGGATTGGGATGAGCATGAATGCTGAACCTCCCTACATACTCTATTATTATTAATTTGCAAATTAGATTGGAAATTGCTTTATTCTCATAGTGTATTTTTAATGGTTCTGTATTAGCAGAAATGTCATTGCTACATGGTAAACTCTCAGTTCTTGGTGCATGTAATTATGCATGTACATGTAGGTACAAACATGAGTCTGCATACATATAAGTATATCAGTTTATTGGTCTAGTGGGTAAAGTGTTTGCCAATGGTCTGGGAGACCTGGCTTCAATCCCAGGTCGCGTCATACCAAAGACTTTAAAAATGGTACTTGATATCTCCTTGCTTAACACTCAGCAATATAAGGTACGAATCAAGGGTAAAGTAGAGTAATCCAAGAAAAGGGGTAGCGCCCTCCCCTACACCTCGGTGTGGTAGATGTTGAAAAGGGAGCCTTCTGTTCGCCAACTATGTATGTATGTATGTGGATGTACATACATGTGTGTATATTGTATGGTATTAAGTTCATCAGGAAGTTTTAAAACATAAGTTATGAAATAAAAAAGAAAAGGATTATTTTTTTTATCATTACCAGAGACTAAAGCCATCAGCACAGGTTAAAAGACAAGGATCTATTTTCCTAATGTCTTTAGCACTTGGTTGGTCAAAGTGGAAAATACCACCCTTTGGTCAAAATCCCTATATATAGCAGAATTATAGCAATGAATCAGCAGTTGTTAATCACACAAAGAGAAAGGGCTGACAAGCATCTATGTTTTGTCCTTCATTTCTTCTGTGGGTTCATATTGCTTTAGTTATGGTCTACTTGACTGATTAAAAGTCCACACACACACACACACACACAGACTGCCCCAATGTTGTTCTGAGAAAATCAGCAATTAAAGATGGCTGTGTAAACTTATTCTTGGTTTTGTTTTGTTTGTTTTCCTTTGTGGACCTGACCTGTGGCTTGCGTAGTTTCAGCTAACTCTGGTAGCCATTTTCCTTTAAAAGAATCTTCACAACATGGATCATTTGTGATGTTTTGGGCTGTTTTATGGTAACATACAAAAAGATCGATCATTACTATGTAGATATATTCACTGGTAGAGCAAGAGTTTCGCATGCACTTGAAAGTGAATTAAATTCCATGATCAGTGATTTTAAAAATATCCTTGTAAAATATAATTTTTGTATGGAATATTTTTAAGCACCGATTAAGGAAAATTTCTGTAAAGATTTAACCAGAAAGCACAATCATTATGCTGTAACAAAATTTTTACTTTCCTTATTTCTGGCCAGAAAGTGTGCTTGTCCAATTTCTTTCGCTAAAAGTAAATTTTTCTCTTCAAATTTTGGTTTGTGTTTTCAAAACAAGATGGGAGACTGTTTGGGGGATTGATGTGTGGAAATCATTTACATTATAGTTGGAAATCTCGAAAAACTACTCATTTAGAAACATTTTTGGATAACTTTCATATGAATACGTATAAATTTTGATTTGTGTGTTTTATTCCAACCTTATTTAAATGAAAATGTGCAAATTTACCTGTTTTTACATTGAAAATAGATTACATTGGCCTAGCGATTAGAGTGTTCACCAATGGCCTGGGAGACCTGGGTTCAATCCCAGGTCGAGTCATACCAAAGACTCAAAAAATGGTACTTGATGCCTCCTTGCTTAACACTCAGCATTATAAGGTACGGATCAAAGGTAAAGTGGAGCAATTCAGGGAAAGGAGTAGCACCCTCCCCTACACCTTGGTGTAGTAGCTATCGAAAAGGGAGCCTTCGGGTCACCCTCGACTATGGTCGCCAACTTTACTTACTTTACTCTATCCCAGGAATAATATCATAGTAACATAGTTCTATTTTTCTTGAACCATTATTTAGTTAATGTGGCTGAAGTTTCTGATTAATTTTTTTTTTTTTTAATTGTTTGAGTCATTTGTAAGTTGTAAATATTCATTCTCACCATTTTCAACATAAGCATTTTTTTTGTTTTTTTTCTTGTTACATACTGTTTCATTTTTTTTTTTTTTTGTTACATACTGTTTCATTTTTTTTTTTTTTTTTAATCCCAAATCATGAGCTTAAGTAAAAATTTGTTTTGAACTTAGGTTGAACTATTACAACATTCATTTTCTTCTAAATAATTTTAGATTACCTTCTTCAATTCTACCCACCTTCTGTATGAACATGCAATATTAGGGGGTCACACCATGCATGAGATTCAAACTTTGTATAAATAGTTGGCCAAGGCTAGGCCTAGATTGTATCTTGTGACCCCTTAATATTATAATAAATTTAGTTCTCAGAAAGTAGCATGATATGTAACTAAATTCAATATATATTATAAAAAAATGTTGAGTTCTCTGGAAGTCAATAGTAGTAAGGGAAAAATAAAATAATGCAAAAAAGCATCCTTACTTTATAAAAAAACCTAACAAGTTCTTAGTTTGGTTGATAGAAACCAAACCAAGAGTCTAATATATGTGTTTGTGTGAATATAAAAATATGAAAAACATCTTCAGATGTATTTATTTATTTATTCATATTTAATTATATGCAAATGTATAATGTTTTTGCTTTGTGAAATCATCTTTAGAGTGATATATCATCCAAATGTGTGTGTATTATTATTTATTTATTCAACATATTTGGCTTCTAGTTAGACTAAAGTTTATTAATTTTAACTTTCTTTACCTACTTTAGTCATTTTGATTATATTTTCTTGGAAAAAATTCAGATCTTTCTAATGCAATTAGGACAGTCAATTGCTCCCTTAGAATGTAATCAACTCTTGGTTTGTCAAGTACATACAATACATTGCAATATATATGTTCCCAATAGGGCCTTGTACCACCTAATGATGGGTGCAGTTGTGATTTATCATAATCATTTGTGTATAACATGCACCCCTAAATGTGTGATAAGAAATTCTGGAAAAAAAAAATTATCTTATATTGTATATAATATGCACTGGCTTTTTAGAATTTGTAAACAGATAAATTTAACATTTGTTCAACTTTTTATCCTGTTCATTTTGACTAAAAATCATTCAGTTATGTTTGAAATAAGAAGATATTTACGCAGTATTTAGAGCAAACTCGCAGATATGTTCATGCATAAATTCAACAAGCTTGCAACCAAAATAAGTTCACACAAGGAAAAAGAAAATTAAAAACACATTATTATGGATATTTCTCTGTTGCGACATAAAACAGAAGTATTTGTTACACATTAGTTGGTTTGGATCATTTGGTCATACCATCAGGAATATGGTGATGCATATAGCTGAATTAAAAGTTAATATTTAGTTCTTGTGTATAATATGCAGTCTTAACTTTTAGGCTTAAAAATGTGAGGAAGAAAGTGCGTGCTATACATAAATAGTTATGATATCCTTATATTTCAGTTTCTTGTCTTATATCACTTTTATTTGTTTTTAACCCTTTCATTGTCACATTTCCCAGCGAAAAATATTACTTTAAAGCCTTTTAAATCACAAAATGTTATGAAATGATTGAGATAATTTTCTGAATAAAATTCCTGTCTTGTTCGTGTTTTTTTGGTTTCTTTTTCTAATTTAATTAATTTCTAATGTCTTTTTCTCTGTGGGCAGAGCTTGGAATATGCTGACTGTACCCCCTGCAGAGTAGTTAAGACCCTCCTCAAAAAAGGAGTGTCCTCGGTATGACACTAAAGTGCATCTGATAGTGTGCTCTGGAGGGGATACTTCTATATTGCCATTACTACCCGGTACTACCAATATGTCCTAGAGTGGTAGTACCTGTTAAGGTTCTATCTATGGGTCAAATCTGTTCAAAAATTATTTTATTTTATAGGACCTTGTGCAAAAATAAAGACATTTTAGAAACACCTACACAATAAATATAAATGTACAATGAACAAGATTAACTAAGCTATTAGCATAACATAATCCTTGACTAATTGACATGCTGTTAAAATCAATCAATATATCATTTATATCTGAGTCATCATGATTAAAATTAACTTCTTAGTTACTAATTTCACTCTGTTCTGTGTCTGAACTACAAATAATTTCTTCCAGAATCTTTCAAGTTCAAATGACTGGTATTGTTTACTTCTGTGAGTTTCTGTGATAAAAAAAATCTTAGTGACAAATATGACCAAAATGATCACATTTCATCAAAATGATGAAACTTCTTGCCAAAATTTTTAAGCAGATGGAAAATATGGACCAGCAAATAAAATATAGTATAAAATTTGACTCTGTTGTGTATCAAAAAAAAAGAAAATGACTGTGGAAAAAATTTAATGATGATATCATGTATTAATCAATAATAGAAAAATAAAAAATTACTTTTATTAAAGGAAATTCTTCTCTTAATTGAATTCAGCCCTGAAATCAGAATATAGTCATCATGTCACATTTTAAAATTATACACATTTAAATGTTTTATCCATGATGCTACTCTGGATGTCTCCAGGGATCAAGCCTCAGCTTGTGCCCAACCTCCTCCTCTCCTAATCCCCACTTTAATTGACTTTTAGGTCATTAACCTTGTGTCAAGTCCTGTCTGGTGGGAGGCAGCAACAAATATCTGGATGTCATATCATTTTATTTAAAAACAAAGTTGTGTACTATCAGTAAATTATATCATATTAAATCAGTTTAATAAAATAAGAAAAAAGTCTGTTATCAGTAGAACATGTTCCCTCAATATATTCAACTTGGCCAATAGCATTCAAAAATTAGACATTTATTCTTTTGCTTGTGGAAGGTACTGGTTTCCCACTGTATAAATCAGCAGTAATTACTCATCATATTTGGGTTGAAGCACCATTGACATCTTGTGTCCCTTACCAACAATATTTTGTGGAATCTTTCTCCATGCTCATCACTTACCTTACCCAGATCAGGTGGAAAATTGCCCAGTCGGCTCGGGCTGTAGAATACACCAACTGCTTCTCTGCAGAGGGGTAAGCCAACCCCTCTCTGACAAGTGTCCTGGATATGACACTAAACAATCTGATGGTAAGGCTCCAGTAATGCTTGAGCTTTAGAGAATACAGAGTACACCTTCAATGCCATTGCTCCCAGGTCCACTCTAGCCTGGAGTGGTAGCACCTGATAGGGTCCTATCTATGGGTTAAATAGAACTGTGTACTTATGCTAAACTGAATTACTTGAAATAGGACTGTTTTGACACTTAAACTGCGTAGTTATGCTAAACTGAATTGTTTGAAACTGAACTGTTTTTGACATTGACACTGTACTTACACTAAACTGAATTGTTTGAAATAGAACTGTTTTAACATTTAACTGCATGTAAACAAAAACTATACTTATACTAAACTGAATCATTTGAATTGAAACAGTTTGATTAGACTGAAAAGCTTGAAGTAGAAATGTTTTTGACAATTAAACTGTGTATTCACGCTAAACTGAATTGTTTGAAATAAAACTGCCTATTTGTATAAAAATGGATTTGGTATTAAATAACCTCCAAAGGTTGATATGCCATAAAACCCAAACAAACAAATCAGGTAGAAAAAATCAAGATGAAAATGCAATCTTATTCCATTCTTTGTTGCATTGTTAGATCATTGCTTATTAAGTCAGCATTTTTTTTCATCTTTGTGAGACCCAAGAATAGTCTGTACAATTAATACAACTGAATTCTATACCACTAGCTCAAGTGAATTCAGTTCAATTCTGAACTTGCTGTCAAACATAAACTCTCTGATCTCATGTCCAATGACAATGATTATTTTATCCCTTTTCTATACGCCAAATTTTATTTTTAGGTGTTAAAATCTGCAACCATCATATATCATTGCTTTTACGAAGTTCTTAATGAAACAGAGTTTGGTGTAAAGAGATGGAAAAAAGACAATTTATTGATCTATTTGTGGTTATGGACCCCCACATATGGCCAAGCAAAAGCAGGACGACCAGCTATGTGAAGACACAGGATGTAACCCTGAAGACCTGCCGGAGGTGATGAATGATAGGGAGAAGTGGCGAGAGATGGTCAGGGATATCCGTGCTGGCGGCACGACATGATGATGATGATTTGTGGTTATATGACACATTTTACAAACTTCTGATGTGCTAGAACAATTCTAAATATGGAATTGGAATAAGCTCATTCAACTTTGCTTAAAACACACAAACTATAGCTCTTAAGTAAGTAAGTAAAGTTGGTGATCGTTGTCATGAGCGATCCGGAGGCTCCCCTTTCAATAGCTACTCCAAGGTGTAGGGGAGGATACTACTCCATTCCTGGGATTGCTCCACTTTACCATTGATCCGTACTTTACAATGCTGAGAGTTAAGCAAGACGGCATCAAGTACCATTTTTTGAGTCTTTGGTATGACTCGACCTGGGATTGAACCCTGGTCTCCCATACCATTGGCAAACACTCTAACCATTATGTCAATGGCCCGCCCTTTATTTGCTCAAATTAAGCAAAACAAATTCTGTTATTATTGTGTAATGGCATTTTAGAACACACCCTGTGGGTATTTCAGTTTATTGAAGTTTAAACATACAGATTATGCTGTTGAATGACTACATAACACAGATCAATCCGTGCACAAATTCTAAGAGAAGGGGTTTATGAATAATATTCAAGCACCATATTGATACACTGTATAACTCCCTTGAAGGGTAACATGAGCCTGTATTTTCTCATATAAATGATAGGCTGCATGTTTATAAGTGTTAATGTCACTAGATGGATGAAATCTGAAAATTTTATTGGAATATCTAGTACTCTTGCACATGCAAGAATATGATATATATAATAGATTTTTTTAAAAAATTTCTTAACCACTCAGATTAAAATCAGCATCATTATTAATTGTATTTATTTTATTTTCTATAGTGTATATTGATTTTTCTAATCTTCTTTCATGAGAGACATGTTGTAATTTCTTTGTCAAATAGTAAATCTATCCTTTAAGAAAAGAAAACAGCTGTTAGTTTTTACTAAACAATACTGTATTATGGTACGGAAGGAATCGATGTTAAAGTTGTTTTTTTTAGATAATTCTGATTTGTTGTCTTTAATACTTTTTTTAATATCCTTACTCTGCATTCACCATTTTTGTAACCCTTTGCATATCAGTGTCTAACTGGTTTTGCTTAGAGTGACTTTGAATATATATAATGTATGTATGTGTATAAATATATAAAAGTTTAAAAAATTTCTAAACTACACATGTGAACTTTATTTTTGAGAATTTAAAAAAATTTTTTAATTTGTATAAGAATCTTTGAATTAAAAAAAATTATAGGATATACTTTTTTTGAAAAAAAAAAATTCTAAACACAATATCATATTTTCAAACAATGGCATTAACAATAATAGAATGCTAAGAATTTTTTTTTTTTTTTTTTATTTGAAAATAATTTTTGGATGATACATCGCCCTAAAGATGATTTAAAAAAGCGAAAACATTATATGTTTGCATATTTATATATATTATATATAAATAAATACATCCTCCGAGTGATTTTTAAATACTTTTATATTCACACACACACACACACACTCATACATATATATATTAGATTCTTGGTTTGGTTTCTATCAACCAAACTAAGAGCCAAATGTAGAGTTCCCTGGAAGTCATTAGCAGTTTGGGAAAAACAAGATAATACAAAAAAAGCATCCTTACTTGATAAAAGAAGCCTAATAAATGCCAAAACTTTAAGAAGCCCAGAGAAAACTAACATAGGCCATAAAGAACAGTTAGCAGATATTCAAAGCCAAATCAATAAAATCAGAAATTTGTTAGAAGATAGAATATTACAGTATTTTAGACAGTAAATGAAGTGAGTGAAAGGAAAAGTACCTTGAGAGCTAAACTAAGAACTGTCAGCAAAGAGAAAAGACTTCAGACGTAGAATGAACATTTAAAAAATCTGCTTGAAAAACCTCCTGAAGAAATTATTGATGGCCAACTTAGCATCAAACTGAGACAGTTTTGGGAAGAATAATTTGATGTAAAGCTAAAAAATTAGAGACAGAAAAAACAGCAGGCTTTGATGAAATGCCTCCCAAAATGTGAAAGACAATATTTGATGACATATTTCTTCGATTATGCAATAGCTTATATACTCAAGCATGATAGAGAAATGGACAAAGGGCTGTATTTTCCCATTCTCCAAGAAAGGCGACCAAGGAATCATTAAGAATTACAGAGATATAACTCATTGTTATAGCTACTGTTTATAATTCCCTGCTTCTCAATCATATCTAACCTGAAGTTGAGAAAATTCTTAGGAAAAATCAGTACAGCTTTTGGAGCAATTACTCCACTGCTTGACAGATTCTGACTATCCATTGAATCATTGAAGGAGTATATGCAAAAAATCTCAAGGCAACTCTATTGTTTATAGCTTTCTCCAAGGTATTTGATTCTACACACACAAGAAAGATGGAGCAAATACAACAAGCATATGGTTTCCCCAAAGAAACTGTTACCACTATAATGATCTTTTGCAAAAACATGAAAGCAATGGTTCACTCACTAGATGGCAGCACCAACTTTAACATTGTTGCTGGAGTCTTGCCAGGAGATACATTAAGCACCATATCTATTTATAACCTACTTAGATTACATACTATGAATATCAATAGATCTAATAAAAGAAAATGGCTTCATATTAAAAAAGACAAGAAGTAGATTATATCCTGCAGAAATTATGACTGGTGCAGACTACACAGATGATCTAGCTCTTTGCATAAGTACACCTGTCCAAGCTGAATCTCTGCTGCATAGCCTGGAGGAAGCAGCAGGAGCAGATGCCAATAGCATAAGGTTTCTTCAAAGGACTGTTACACAGAGAAAACAGTTTTAAACAAGATGGAGCCATCTCCTTTTTAAGTGGCAAGCTTATGAAATTAATAGACTATTTCACATAATTTAACAGCAATATCTCATCTACTGATAGCGATGCCAACATATGCCTAGCAAAGGCGTGGACTGTTGTTAACAGGGTGTTGATTGTATAAAAATTTGATCCCTCTGATAAAATAAAATGGGATTTCTTCAAAGCTGTGGCTGTGTTGATAATACTATAAGGATGCACCAAGTTGGTATTCTATCATAAAGCTATGAGTCAGTACTCATTTGCTCAAAAGCAACAAGTTACGAGTTGAGATGAGATTATATGGACATTGGGGCATTCCATTATTTGCAAGTGGCTGAGTCCATTCTCTGGACTGTGATTGATTGCTGGCCCAGTGAATGGGTATATCAGTGTGTATATATATATATATATATATACCAGCTTGCTTCAGTCATGTTACAGGCTTGGTGTTGAGCTACTGCTTGTTTTATTTTTTGTCTGCCGGCTGAACGCTAGTGTTGTTATTCTTGTTTATTCTGCACCACATGGACACTAATGAAAAACATGGTGGAAAAGATATACAGGAACTACTCAAGAATGCTGTTTTGAACGAATCCTTGAAGCAGCACCCCACAAAACAGGAGCTGTACAGCCACTTACCTTCAATCTCACAAACCATCCAAGTAAGACAAACAAGACATGCTGAGTAATGCTGGAGAAGTAAGCACAAACTCACAAATAATGATTTCCTATGAACTAGGTTTAATCCCAGGTCGAGTGATACTGAAGACTCAAAAAATGGTACTTGATGCCACCATAGTTTACACTGAGCATTATAAGGTAAGAATCAAGGATAAACTGAAGCAATCCTGGGAATGGAGTAATGCCCTTCCCTACACCTATTGAAAAGGGAGCTTTCAGGTCACCCTTGACTAAGGTTACTAACTTTACTTATTTCTGACAACAGCTGTATTATTTTATCTAAGAGATTTGAAATTTTTCTGGCTTACTGGTATTTTTCAAATGTAATACCCATGCTATACCAATGAAGGACTGGTATTTTTCAAATGTAATACCCATGCTATACCAATGAAGGACTGGTATTTTTCAAATGTAATACCCATGCTATACCAATGAAGGACTGGTATTTTTCAAACGTAATACCCATGCTATACCAATGAAGGACTGGTATTTTTCAAACGTAATACCCATGCTATACCAATGAAGGACTGGTATTTTTCAAACGTAATACCCATGCTATACCAATGAAGGACTGGTATTTTTCAAACGTAATACCCATGCTATACCAATGAAGGACTGGTATTTTTCAAATGTAATACCCATGCTATACCAATGAAGGACTGGTATTTTTCAAATGTAATACCCATGCTATACCAATGAAGGACTGGTATTTTTCAAATGTAATACCCATGCTATACCAATGAAGGACTGGTATTTTTCAAACGTAATACCCATGCTATACCAATGAAGGACTGGTATTTTTCAAACGTAATACCCATGCTATACCAATGAAGGACTGGTATTTTTCAAACGTAATACCCATGCTATACCAATGAAGGACTGGTATTTTTCAAACGTAATACCCATGCTATACCAATGAAGGACTGGTATTTTTCAAACGTAATACCCATGCTATACCAATGAAGGACTGGTATTTTTCAAATGTAATACCTATGCTATACCAATGAAGGACTGGTATTTTTCAAATGTAATACCCATGCTATACCAATGTAGAATTGTTTTTATGGGACACATTAAGGTTTTTTTTCATGGTAGTGGTGAATTGCTGTTGGGAAACTGAGGTTTGTATCTGACTCCTTTTTTTTCTTATTCCATTTACTTGTTATCTTCTCTTTCATGTCAAAGCTATAAAAGAAATTAAGGAAGGAATGAAAAAGACAGGGATACCTATAGACTTAAATTTTTTTTTTTTTTGGTGGGGGGGTTACAACTATTCTGTGGTGTGAATGTTTTCCTGAACCAGTAGAAATAGTCGTGCTCCTCCAGACAAGGTTTTTGAAGAATATCATGGAATCCCCAATGGTAAATTATAAGTTTGAGGGTCCACCATGTCTGTGTTCAGTGGATACATTCAGCAGAGGCTGCTACTAGCAGGAGACACAACACGCTGCTACGTCCCCAGGACTTAGCAAGCATGTGTGCTCCCTAGTAGCCACTGAGAGAAAAGGTGTGTCTGTCTCAGCTGAGATGGTAAAGGCTTTTGATATCGAGTTTCTTTTTGTCATTCTCCTTTCAGGCATGCACAGTTTGTGCTTCCAGACGGAAGCTTCTTGGGAAATGGTTACTTTTGCATTTTATTCATTTTATTTTTTATTTATTCATTTTATTTATTCATCTTATTTTATTTTATTTATTTATTTTATTTATTTATTTATTTTATTTTATTTTATTTATTCATTTTATTTATTCATTTTATTTATTTATTTTATTTTATTTATTTATTTATTTTATTTATTCATTTTATTTTATTTTATTATTCATTTTATTTATTATGCTATTGTCTTATTTATTATTCAATCGCTACACTCTCTCATGCTCGACAATATTTCTGGCCTCTAAGAATGGGATGTTTCTTTTATGTTTTACTTCTATTATTTCCTTTTTTTTTTTCCAAAAATAGCATAAGGTGGGTGATTTTTTATGATAATTTACACTTTTTTCTTCTGAGTGGTCTGGGGGTGTTTTTTGTCACACTTTATGCATATTTGTCATCCAGTAGACTTTTTCCTTTTCGTGGCTATATTTTTAGAATTTGAAAGATTGTAGATTTGAAATATACTGTTCCATTTTTTCTGTTGTTTTGCCTATTTTCAGTTCTTTGGGAATCGTAGAAGTGTTAAAAGTGAAAATGTGTTTGTCTCTATAGTTCTTCCTTCTCTTCTCACAGTGACTTTTTTGATGAATCTAACTTCCTGGCTTTTGAGGGCAGTTTTAACCTCTTCACTTGTGACTAGTTCCAGTTTACTGCTTCTCACTATCCCCTTGGAGGAATTTAGTCTCTCTTGTGGATAAACTTTTGTTCTATATTTTGAAATGAATTCATTCTCAGAGAGGCTATATATTTTTTCTTTTCTACTTCCACCAGTCGAGAGGTTATTTTAAAAACTTTTTAATAGATTTTGGAGGGATACTTTTGGAATTTACTTTCTCTGTAAGAAAGATGGGACAGTTTTGATAAAGGAGGATCCTCCAGAGATTCCAAAACCAGGAATATTGGAAGGAATGGAAATATCTACTCTTGTTCACTATTTGATTCTAAATATGGATACTTAGACATAGGGGGAATTTGAGTCCCTGCTCATTTCAGGCTTTCAGTACTTAAAACCTAGTGCCTTAAAAATATTACTGCTGATTTCAGGCTTTCAGTATTCAAAAATCTTTAAGGCACTAGGTTTTAAGCACTTCAGGGGATCAAAATCCCTCTTGCGACAGTTGTCAAAATCTTGTTTCTCTGGACATGATTGACCTTCAGTTACTGCCTTTTCACACCTATAAGATAAAAAGGGTTGGGTGTTTATTTGTCAAAAATGCAATTTGTAGAATACGGTTGTGACTTAATTATATTGGTGCTAGAGCTTGATACGACCAGCTGATTGATTGGATTGGGCTTCTCCAACCTCCTGTTAGCCCAGGTAAGGGGTGCAATAGAGTATTGCAGGTCAACCACCAGGATCCCATTCTCAGGCATTATAGGCAATAACCATGGCCAACAGGTGTTCTCATTGAGTGAGTGAAGTCTTGCTTTTCTGCTGTCAGTGTATTCTACAGTTCCAGGTGACAGGGCATATATATATATATATATATATGGAAAATCAATTGATTTTCATGCTTAAAAAATTGTTAATTTTTGTACAAAAATAGGCTTGAGAAGCTGTATTGTATTTGTATTATTGCATTTATTGACCAATCAGCACCTTCGTTAGGGACACTGCCTTTTTAAAAAATCTTTTTGAGATGGCAGGCAATAATCTTTTGAATTGCTTAGCAAATTTTGAAGAATCAAAACTTAATATGAGAAATCTCTTCCCTTCTAGTTTGTTAAAAATACATTCTTTAACTAATTAGATTCAGAGATGAATTTATCCACTTTTTAAAAATCTAATTTGGAGCCTATTTAAATCTTATAAATAAAGTGATATAATAGAAAAACATTCAGTAGATATAGATTAGTTTTCTATTCTACTCAAAATTTTCATCTTCATTTCTCACGTGAAAATCTAACATACTGTTCCTTCAAAAATGTATTTAATTTCAACATAGCCTAATTATTTTCCATGAGTGAAAACCATTTTGTTTACCTCTTTTCACTTGTGATGCTTCTATTATCCAGGCCATTGGTCTAATAAGTAGAGTGTTTGCCAATGGTCAGGGAGACATAGGTTCAATCCCAGGTTGAGTCATACCAAAGACTAAAAAAAATGGTACTTGATGCTACCTTGCTTAACACTCAGCATTATAAGGTAGGATCAAGGGTAAAGTGGAGCAATCCAGGGAATGGAGTAGCACTCTCCCCTACACCTGGGTGTAGTAGCTATTGAAAAGGGAACTTTTAGGTCACCCTTGACTGGGGTTACCAACTTTATTTACATTTACATATTAATGCATGAATATACTTTCCCTCTATATAGTCATCTAGATTTAAAACACTGAAAACTGCTATTTACTTTTATCTTGTTAATATCATATCAGAGGATATTAATGCTTTATTTTTACCTTTTCTTCCAAGAAAACACATTGTAACTTTTGTTGTTTATCAATAAAATTTTCACTCAAGTTAAAGAAATAAAATCAATTGAATTTGTAGAACTGTGTTTAATTCAATCACTTACACACTTTTTATATATATATATATATATATATATATATATCAAATAACTTACTGAATAAAAGCACTTACGGTAAGGGAAAAAAAAAACGCCAGTAATTCAAAGATAAAAATATACAACGAATCACTGTCTAAGGGAAAAAAGTATATATATTGGAAAAAAAAGAAAAGGCCAACCTTGTCACACATACCAATTGAAAAAAAACAACAGATACGCAATCGATTGGTCAAAAGAAAAAAACACCATAAATTGCTGCTAAGCTACAAGTACAAAATGTGCTCAATACTAAGTAGAGCAAAATAGTTACAAAAATTATTTCGTGAGTCAGGAACTAACCTACTACAGTTTTGCCTAAGCGGCTCATCAGGGTACCTAATCCTAATCAGAATAAACAAGTTTTTAAAAAAAAATGTTATATCAAAAAATCATGCCCAGTCTGTCCATAGCTGGATGGGGGGAAAAATGGATCCATGCCTTTCCCATGGGTATTAGTGTGAAGTGAAATGTAAACTACCTCTTCCAAAATTTGAACTAGACTTGCCAAGCCCGTTTTCTATCATGATAACCACTATCCCATGCACACTCCGTTAGCTTTTTATATGAACCAACTAATGTATCACAGGCACCATTAAGTAAATTTTAGTCTCCTCAGAATTGCAAAAAATTGTTATTTGATTATTCTGCCCTAAAAACTACTTTTATTAACAAACAATATATTTTCTCTTGAATTTGGATAAAAAAATTTATTCAAAGATAAATCAACAAAAAATGAATTATGGAAAATAACAGAAACTGCAGCAAATGGTGGTGTTGGCACTGAGAAATGTAAAGATTTCAAAGATGAAATATCATTAGCAGTTTCATTCCACTGTTTATAGAAGACCATATTGTTTAATAAGATTATATCAAATTTTAAAACTGATTCATTCTTTGGCACTAGAGATCAGGATCAAATTATACATACACCAAAATAAAAGGATTGTGTGCTGCACTTTGTCCAATAATTATAAATCTAAAGGATTTAAACCAAACTGAGACAAGGTCTTCATGTTTTTGGCTTGAATCATCCTTGACTGCTCCTTCCACTTTTCATTTGAAAGGTCGATCATATTCATCAGGTTGTCCAAAGCCTCCTGAAACAAAAATAGTACAAAAAGATCAAAGGAAATTCAATCATAAAAATACAATCAAATTTAAAGCTAAAGGTCTGGACTCTAATTTTGTATCTCAAAGATTCTGTCATCAGATTTACTATAAAAAATCACAAAATTAGGCTCAGTTCTTGATTCAGTTCTATTTTGATATTTATATTAGATCTCTATATAAAGTAACTGATCCTACTAGTTTTTCCATTGATGGTCATTTTCATAATAGCACTGCCAAACTGAATTATGCTCTTGTTTTCAACCTAAGAAAAGCTTCCTTCTTTTATGGATCAGATCACTAAATAAATTCTTGCTGATGTCCTGGGTATGAAACTAAACTGCATCAGATGGTGAGACTTTGGGGAGTGTGGAAACCCTTTTATTATCATTACTCCCAAGTTTACTCTTAATTGGAGTGGTAGTGCCTGTTTAAAAATTATTTGTATTAAATATGAATACTTGAAACCATACAAGTGTGTGCAAATTATTTGTATTAGGTAGGAATACTAGATACTTGTGTGAACAAGGTCTTAAAAAAATGCACGTCTTTAGGAAGATATTCCCCATAAAAGGTGCAAGAGTGCAGCCTTGAAAAGTAAACAAGTTCAAACTACATTTGAGCAATTACATTTACTTTTGGACTAATACCCTTGTAAAAGATATCAAGCCTCCTTATCCCTCCAGCAATGAATTAAATAGTGCCACTACTGTTCTAAAAAGGACGGATTTGGTATTAAATAACCCATATGAATAGGAATACTTAAAACCATACAAGTGTGTGCAAATTATTTGTATTAGATAGGAATACTAGATACTTGTGTGAACAAGCTCTTAAAAACAATGCATGCCTTTGGGAAGAGATTTCCCATAGAGTAATACCTAAAAGAGTAAGACTACAGCCTTGAAAAGTAAGCAAGTTTCAACTCCAGTTGCATTATTACATGTATTTCTATAAACTAAGATTTAGACAGTCTTACTTCAGAATTTATTTTTATGTATATGATTCATGGATATAGGAGTTCCAGGTTGCGTCAAGGCTTTGCAATCAGTTACCCTTTGACATCTGGGACATTCAAACTGTTACATGGTTATATATTTTAGTAATTTGAAATTATTTATCCAGTTGGTGAAGCTTAGCATACACTGACTGCATCATCTGCAGAAATATAAGACCCCTCTTTCTCTAAAGTGGTATCCTTGGTATGACAGTAGACTATATCTGTTGATGATGTCCCCCTTCTGGAGTTCTGGAGAGAGTGGAGGACCCCTTCATTGCAATTATTCCCAAGTACATTCAGACATGGGGTGGTAGAACATGTTAGAGTCCTATTGATGAGCCAAATAGTTTTGTCACCAAATTATTTGTATAAATAAGAATGCTTGATATCATGGAACTGTCTTTATTGGGAATCCTTTTTGAGATGAGGCTTTTTAATCTGGGCATTAATTTTATTGCGGACTTTTGTCCTCATCTTGGTAGTTTTTTGTTGTTTTTCTCACTACATTTCAGCCAAATTTCGCCTCTGGCCATCTTCAGGTGAGTATTGTCAGAAGATAGCGGTTTCAATTCCTACCCAAGTCAGCCAGAGGGTTACTTGGTCAAAATGTGGTGCGATAGACAACAACCATGGAAGGCAGTAATTACTGGGGATACGGTTACAAGACTCAGCATTCCTATCTGAGGTCACGGTTAATCTCCTGGAGACAGCCAGAGGTGAAATTTGTCCAGAACGTAGTGAGAAAAACAACAAAATCTACCAAGATGAGGACAAAAGTCCGCAATAAAATTAATACTCATCATGGAACTGTGTGTAAATTATTTGTATAAAGAAAGTTATAAATGTTTTCTAAGGATTATTATTAGTTACTGGAAACCATTTAATTGCTTGCAAACAAATGACGATTATGAAATAGCAATAGTAACTTGAAACTATTCAACTTTTTATAAATTTTTAGAACTAGATAAAAATACTTAATACTGTATAACTGTAAGCAGATTATTTGTGTTAGATAGGAATACTTGATACCATAAAACTTTACAGACAGATGATTATTATTGACAAAGAAAAAATGGAATTTTAAAAAATGATTATATAGTGGAAAAAGGAAAATATAGTTATGATTGTAATTAAACATTTAAAATGGATTAAATTTCACCATTAAATAACCTATAAAGAACTGATAATGCATTAAATAACCAAAGTAAACCTAATTTTAAATAATATCTTAGTAATCAAAACTATGATTTTATCTAATCGACCTCACTCCTCAAATTTTGATTTTTAATACAAACTAAAACAATATACAAGGGTCATTCAATAAATAGGGGAATTTTTTTTCAGAATTTTTTCCAGAAATGTAAACTCTGCATAGTTTAGAATTGGTTTATGATGAAAATTATGTCAATCTTTGTTTTGAGGCTAATCAAAATGGTGGAAAATCAAAAAGAGTGCTCCAAGACTTGAACAGAGGTCTGTCATCAAATTTTTGGTGGATGAGAAGTGCAAACCATGAGAAATTTATAGAGGAGTGTGTGATATTTATAGAGAAGCATGTTTTAGTCAAAAAGATGTTTACAAATGGGCTAAAGATGAGTTTGCCACAACAAGCCTGAGTTGAAAAGACAGTCGATGGGGTGGAAACACATAGACTTTCTTGTAAAAGAAGGTTCTTGGTGTAGTGGTGAGTAAAGAAGATAATGCTGATAGTCTTCTGAGACATGAGTGGACCCATTAGTATTGATTTCCTTGAAAAAGGTACAACTGTAAACAGTGCTTCTTATTGCCAACTCCTTAGACAAAATTCACCTTATTCATTGAATGACACTGGTATGATTTTTTTATGATTGGGTAAAAAGGTTTGGATAAGTTTTTAAACTTGGAATTGTAGATAATATCATTTTCCATTACTACAGATGAATCCAAGATGTTCACAAATTTTGTTGCCCAGTCGGCTAGGGCTGAAGAACATACCAACTGCACCTCTGCAGAGGAGTAAGACCCTCCAATGAGTGTCCTGGATATGACACTAAACAATCTGATGGTGAAGTTCCAGTAATGCTGGAGCTTTGGGGAATGTGGAGTACTCCTTTACTGCCATTGCTCCCAGGTCCACTCTGGCTTGGAGTGATAGCACCTGATAGGGTCCTATCTATGGGTCAAATAAAACTAAATTGTATACTTATGCAAAACAGAATTTTTTGAAATAGAACTGTTTTTGACATTGAAACTGTACTTACGCTAATCTGAATAGTTTAATATAGAACTGTTTTGACATTTAACTGTGTGTAGACAAAAACTATACTTATACTAAACTGAGTTGTTTGAATTAGAACTGTTTGACTAAACTGAATTGCTTGAAGTAGAAATATTTTTGACAATTAAACTGTGTACTCATGATAAACTGAATAGTTTGAAATAGAACTGATTATTTGTATAAATATTATTTGGCATTAAATAACCTACAATGGTTGATATGCCATAAAACTCAAAAAAAACAAACCAAACCAAACCATAAATTTGGAATTTTTAATTCACTTTTCTTTGGCTTTTAAATTTGAAATTAACGACTTAAAAAAAGAAAAGTGTTTAGTTTTGAAAATTGAATCAAATAGAGTCACCATTGCCAACCTTCATTGGTTTTAAATAGAACAAATAATGGTGTTTAATGTTTTAATTAAAATATTAAAATATTTGGCTGATATTTTCCCCTTTGAAATCTGTGCTCTTATTTGAAACTTAGTGTGACTTTAGAATTTATATTTATGACCATGACTCATTGATATAGAAGTTTTAGCTCCATAACTCCCCGGTTTTTGAATCAATTACCTTTTGACATCCAGAATATTCAAACATTAACAAGTTTGGAATAAAAGCTAAAAACTTACTTTCTGATTTTCATACAAAAGAATTTCTTAAATAGACACATTTCATATTTCCAATTCTGCCTTATGTTACGTACATAACATATTGACAAGATTAATTTTCTTTAAATGTTGATCTTATATTGATACCCTTCTTCAATATATCTTAAATTTTATTTAAGAAATTACAAAGGTTTTTAAGCTCTTTTGTCCAGTTGGAATTCTAGTTCTTAATCATTTGTGTTACTGGGTTCTCTAAATATTTTTAATATGTGTAGAGAAGAGATGATACCCAATTTGAATAGAAATAGACTATTCTTTTTGAAAATGATAATGGACGGTGTTCAGTCGGGGCCAGTATTCCGAGTAAGACTAGTTAGTAATATACCTCTATTAACACATCCTTGTATGTCTTGTAAAATAAACCCTTTTCATTGTAAGTTATGATTTGAGTTATTGTTTCATTAACCCTCTCCAGTAATATTACAAAAATATGATATCTAGTTGAAAAGGGCACTTTACTTTGGTTTTTTAGCTATTCTAGAAAACCATTGTTTGTGCTGCCTTCTAAGCAGGGTTTAGAATATGCTGACTGTATCTCTTGCAGTGGGGTAAAACCACTCCCAAAAAAGAGGTGTTCTGAGTATGACACTAAACTTCATCTGCTGTCCAATTCTGGAGCTTTGTGGAGAGTGGAATACCCTTTCATTGTCATTACTCCTAGGTCCACTCTGACCAGGAATGGTAGTCTCTGTTAAAGTCCCATCTATAGATCAAATAGATCTGTTTATAAATTATTTGTATTAGATAGGAATACTTGAAATCATATAACTGTGTGTAAATCATTTGCATCAAATTTCAGTATTATATAACCATAAGGAGTTTGTATGCCATTAAAAAAATACTATCCCTGGTAAAAAATTATGGAATGTTCACTTTTGAGGATATTCACTTCAGCTTTTTTTTATTTAGTTGTGAATATATTGATAACAAATAAGATGCAAAGTATTTTTTTCTTTAATGGCTGAATATTTTGGTTTCATAAAATATTTCTTAAAAAAAACAGATTAAATTATTTAAATCAATGGTTTAAAAAAAAAAGAAGGGAGCTTCATATAGATGGATATTATTATTTCAGGGGAAGAGATGAATTTTGCCTCAGCAGACTTAATATCACACTTTTGGAAATTTGATTTGTACAAGTGAGACAGACGATTTAACTTGGATGCTTAGCAAAATAACTGAGAGAGGATACATTGCCATTTCATGAAGAGGTAATCCTCTTCTATTTTAGAGGAAAGGTTACTGGCTTCTTCTGTTGTGGCAGGATCATTTATATGGAAGGAAAGTCAGAAACAGAAAGCAACTAATCTGTTTTTTCTCCTTTCTTTTCTTGAGTCTTTTTAAAGATAGCATGACTTGAGTTGAAATCATTTTTCCTAAACTATATTAGAGATGAATCTCTCTCCACTACCTTCCTCGTGCTTCCTAGCATGAGCTGAATCAACATGATTTTCTGATTAATTCTCTTCATTAAACTATTCTCTTCATATATACCAAAGGCCCCCATCTGTGTAGCTCTACACCCAACTTTTAAATTTTTCTCTTTGTGTTTCAATTTTGACTGTGAAGAAGTATCATTACAACCAAGGATGGAACTCATTGATCCTTCATGTTCAGAAGATTTTAAGTTAAAGTTTCTAGCTAACCAAATCCTTGATTTCTTTAAGAACCACATGCTTTCCTTTCATCTGGATTATTCCCCAACCTTATAACCCATACCCATGTTTACCACTACATGCTATTGTGAATAGTTGTTCTCGAAAATGAAGCATACCAAGAGTATGCTGCATTTGCGGCTGTCAAATTATTGCTTATTTGATGTGCTCCTTTTGTCAACCTCTTCATTTGACTCAGGTATTATATCTTTTTGTAATTGCAAACATCAGATGTCGCATGAATAAATCATGATTGTTACCTTGTGAATTTAGCTGTTTTTTCCTGTCCTTCTAAAATCTTGGCCCTAGACTCTCCTAATTTTAGCTTTAGGGTTCTCAGGTTGAAAAAAATGAGGGATCCCTGATACATACAGTATAAACTATAAATATGTATACTCCTACCTATATTTTTTTATAAAAAGTTAATTTTCTTCTAAAGTAAAAGTTATCTTATTTTTGGTTTCAGAGTTTTATTACTGTAAATTTTAGTAATAGAAAATACCTAATTATATCACTTGACTATATAATGTTTCACAAGAAATAATAAAATCCTGGTATCTTTGATTTGATAGAAAATAAACTTTTTACAAGAAAATTGTTTGGGTGTACTTATTTATGGGCTATGCTATATGTATATAACCAATGCGGATTTTTTTTCTGCTGGATCATAGCCCAAGAATCTTTACATTTAAAATTCAGATTTTGATATCCCTTTTAAATATAAACATCCTTATTTACAGTATCACCTATCAATCAGACATCCTTGGCACAGACTTATATAATATTCCACAAGAAATTATAATATCTTTGATTTAGAGAAAATTAACTTTTACAAAGATTATTTGGGGCGTACTTATTTTTGGGTGATGTTGCATATATTATGACCTACTTTGATCTGTCTTGTGTCATTAGAGAGATTTATGTTTTCAACTTCCTTATGTCAACAAATCTGCACTTAATGACACTGTAGTTAGCAAATGTAATGATGAACTTAATGCTGTTTGTTACACATGTAAGACATCTGCTCAGCCAAATAGATGTCATGAAGCAGAGAAAGTAATTTATGACTTGGAAAAAGGTAAACATTCTTCTGTCAGAGTTAAGGAGTGGTCAAGTGTGGGGAGGCTTACTAAACATTGATGATCAGCAACACTCAGACATAAGATGTTGCCAAAAGCATCAACAAAATTATGAAAATAAGAATATCCCAATTAGCAGCAGCTATCTCTCCTTTCTCTTTTGCATGAAAGGGTTAAATGGTTGGTCTTTTTGACCAAAAGAATGAACAAAGTATTTGGTGACAACTCAAAGTGATCAATATCTAATCGAAGTTATACGTCTTTTTTTTGCTCTCTTTTTTTTTTTTGTTTAAACCCAGCTGTGCAGAGGTTAGGTAAACTTTTTTTTTTAACAATCTAAGCATGATCAAATTTGTACAGATGTTTAACTGACTCAAATACAATCAGACCATGTGACCACAGTACGAATGGGGCGGAGAAGTGAGGTGTGATCAGAATTTAATAAATTCCTGAAACTATTAGTACTTTAAAATAAAAAGATAAGTATAAACAAAGTTATATAAAAAATGTTTAATTCCAGATACTGGAAAAAACAATTGAAAATGTGTTGCACAAAGGAATAGCAAAGGAAACTCTTCGAAACAGCCATTCAATCTCTTAGGTAACTCAAGTAGCAAATGGTTTGTAAGCAAGACTGGAAAACTATTACTAGTGAGTTCAAGTCTCACTGGGTACCCTAAACCGTGTGCCAAAATTAAGCAAAGCTTAGTAAATAACCATTCAACCTCTTGAAGTTAGTTCCTAAGGCCAGTAATCCTTGAACTAATCTGGTAGAGTAAGGAGGCAGTATGGAAATCAGATCTGACCGATAAAATGAAACGCAGTTTCTTCCAAGCAGTGGTCATGTTGATACTGCTGTATGGATCCACCACTTGGACGCTAACAAAACGGCTGGAGAAGAAGCTAGACGGCAACTACACAAGAATGTTGCGAGCAATATTAATTCCTAGTGGCAACACCCCACAAAGCACCAACTATACGGCCACCTGCCTCCCATCACGAAAACTATCCAAGTTAGATGAGCCAGACACACAGGACACTGCTGGAGGAACAGGGATGAGCTCATAAGTGATGTACTCCTATGGACCCCCACATATGGACGAGCTAAAGCAGGACGACCAGCTAGAACATACATTCAGCAGCTATGTGAGGATACGGGATATAGCCCAGAAGACCTGCCAGAGGCGATGAACGAAAGGGAAAAGTGGCGAGAGAGGGTCAGGGATATCCGTGCTAGCGGCACGACATTGTGATGATGATGATGATGTGGGCCTAGGACACTGGATATATTACCCAAAATTGGTATGAAAAGAAATGCTTGAAAGCAAATGAAAAGAAATGCTTGAAAGCCAGTTTACTATATAATTTTGAACTCTATACCTTCCTTTATGTTTCATCTAATAAACAGATAGATGACTTTCCTAATACAGATTTTTCAAGTTAATGAATCACTCTAGAAGTTATGCCTTCTCTCTATTTCCACATAAACTACCACATATACAGAGAACACAATAATACCATTGGATAGAGCAAGTTTTCAGCTACAAAATATTTTTCTGCAAATCATCATCATCATCATCAAGGTATGTTGACAGCACAGATTTCTTTGACTCTTTCTTGCCATCTGTTCCTATCAGCCATCACACTAGGCAAATCCTCTAGACGGCATCCAATGTCTGCACAGCACTAATGAATGTAAGTTTGTGCTGATTGGCGAACACTGGTCCGTCCATGTGTAAGAATCCATTGGAAAATGTTGCTAATGAGTTCATCCAGCAGTGTTGAGTATGTCTTGTTCATCTTACTTGGATGGTTTTTGAGACAGGAGGCAAGTTATGATACAATTGCTATTTTGTAGGGTGCTATTTCCAGGATTTGTACAAAACAGCTTGCTGCATCCTTATGTAGTTCTCACCTAACTTTTTCTTGAAGTATTTCATTAAAGTCAAATTGAGATCAGATTTCCATATGTTCATTAAACTGTCATTAGCAGTTCATGCCTTACCTATGTATGTATTGACATCACTTTCAGTAGATGCGATATTGCTACCGAGGTATATGAACTGGTCTACTAACTTCAAACGCTTACCATTTAATGAGGAGATGGCACCATCTTGATTAAAACATGAACTCATTTTTATCTGAGCTCAAAACAAAGTAAAAAAAAGTAAAGTTGGTGACTGTAGTCGGGGGTGGCCAGAAGATTCCCTTTTCAATAGCTACTAGACTGAGGTGTAGGGAAGGGTCTACTCCTTTCCTTCAATTACTCCACTTGAGCTCATATAAGTAAGTAAAGTTGGCGACTGTAGTCGAAGGTGACCAGAAGGCTCCTTTTTCAATAGCTTCTACACCCAGGTGTAGGGTAGGGCGCTACTCCTTTCCCAGGATTGCTCCACTTTACTCTTGATACATACCTTATATTGCTAAGTGTTAAGCAAGGAGGTATCAAGTACCATTTTTAAAGTCTTTGGTATGACGTGACCTGGGATTGAACCCAGGTCTCCCAGACCACTAGCAAACACTCTACCCACTAGTGGGTAGAATGTGCCAGTTTGAGCTCATATAAAGATGAATTATTCTTGCCACTTCCTCTAGATTGTGGTATAGCGACTAACATACTGGACTGCAACATTGTAGTAAGCAAGTTCAGTCATACTATTATGTTCACTTTTGGACTAATACCCTTCAGAAAGGTATTGTAATATAATTGCGGAAGGATTTTGTTTTATATATCTTGCCTTTCGGTTTAGTTAGGCTGAGTACCTTTCGCTTAGTGCATGGGTTAGTTAGGTGCCATTGAGCGCAGATGTTCACGCGTGCGCGGGGCGGATGTAACAATCAGAGATGTCACAATAAAAACCCCAGATAGGAAATGGAACCAGGGATGTGAATGATGTCATGCCTGGAAGTGCTGAGGATTTTGGGGATTTGAAAAAAAGCAGTTAGTTGAGATTTGACACTAGAAGAAGGTAGACGATTTTCGGAGCTCGCCGAGGCGAGACCAGTTGGGATCTACGAAATGTGCCGTGCGTTTGTTGAAGAAATTGTGTCTCTCTCTCCTCATGTCGAAAAACCTTAAACTCAAAAAGGTAATAAAAAGTTTTGTACCTGAACCAATTTCGAGTGTTTTCGGATTCCTATATGCGTATGAACATTTGTGAACGCTTTCCGTATCCGTATGAATATGTCTATTTCACGTATTCATATCTTGGTCGTATTTTTGGACCTATTTATATTACAGTATAAACCCTCTTATTTCCACAGCTATTGGTTAAATAGAACTACTATTATTCTTCTACATAGATGACTTTAGCATTAAATAACCCATAAAGGTTGATATGCAATTAAAACAAAGAAGCCAGACTAAAGGAGGCAGTGCAGCAGAGATTCAGCTTGAGCAAATGCATTTGCAAGAAGCCCTAGATCATCTGCATAGCCTGCATCCATAATAATTTTTTTTAGTGTGATATCATTTTCTTTTATCAGATCTATTGATGCTTGTAGTACATACAGATTATGAATAAAAATGGTACCAAGTAATAAACAAAATCCGACATGCTACATTGATAAAAATTTGCACCAGCGGAAGCAACTCATTCTTTCACAGCAATGATAACAGTCTTGTAGTCAGGAAAAAATTTGGGTGTCAGCCGGAAATCAAACCTTTATTGGCTGCTGGGAAGACAAATTCAAAGAACTTTTTAACATTAATCAAAATGAACAAAAAAAAAATGAATAAGTACATTGTCATAAGTGACAAGCTTATCCCCATCTCACCCCAGAAAAAAAACAAAACAGGAGTATAATACAAATTCAAAAACATGATCAAATTCTCCCACAAGTTCCATTTGGAATACTTGCATGCATTTATTAAGTTTAGAGGTATGGGGCACTTGGTGAGTATCAAACTCAATAACAATTGTTTGCTAGCCTTGCTTGCTAAACATTATACTATACTAGTTACTTTTGGTATAGAAGAAGTTACTGCCCTAATGTGCAGGAGAAAATATAAACAACACTTACCGCCTTGGCGGCCCAGCTGGCGTCCAGCTAACAGACAAAAATATGTCAATGAGCGGGTCAGCATATATGCACGCTAGTATTGCCACTCCTGGGCTGGCAGCCAATCATCACACAGGGAATGGATGAGACCACCTGCACATTGTGGAATGTCCTGATGTGCATATAATCTTCCTTTCCTCATGCTCAAGTCGGTATTCACTTTGACGTGTAATTCAACACATGAACTATGCTCAAGTACAAGTACAGAACTTTGACGGATATACTTACATGTAAAATACCTTCATAGGATCCTTCTAGACTGTTGATTCTCTGTTGAAGAGTTCCAATCTCATTATTTTTATCTCGGAGCAAGATTCTTTTTTCTTCCTTTTCCTTTGTTAACTGCTTTTCAGTCTCCTCTAAAGTAAAATAAAATGAATTAAAATATTTAAAAAATCTAGTATGTTTACATAATACATGTGTACACCATATTTTCTTGAGCATTGAAACTCTGTAACCAAAAATATATGTCATCATCATCATCATCAAGTTGTACTAACTTGACTACATCTTGCTATCCATCCCTATCAGCCATCATTCCTGATAGGTCCTCAAAACAGCATCCAGCATCTGTACTGAGCTGATGGATGTAAGTTTTTGCTAGAGGGCCAGTAATGGTATGTCCCTGTGTAGGAGTTCACAGGAGAATGTTGCTAATAATTTCATATCTATTTCATCAGCAGTGCCCAGCTTCTCTAGTTTGTCTTTTTTGAATGGTTTATGAGATGGGAGGTAAGTGGGCAAACAGCTACTTTCTTTGTGGGATGCTGCTTCTGGGATTTGTTCAAAACAGCATGCGGCATCCTTCTGTAGATCCCATCTAGCTTTTTCTCTAAGCGTTTTGTTAAAGTCTAGTAGGTGCAGCAATGCAATAGTACTGACTAATAGTACAGCTTGGAAGAATTCCCATTTTATTTTATCGGGGAGATCAGATTTCCATATAGTCAATGTAATTCAATAATAATTACATCTCTTAGATATAATTAAGCAGTTTTGTTTTCGGTTATAGAATTTCAATGCTGTAAAGTTTGGTAATATATAATACCTAATAATATCCATTTTGATTGTATAATGTTCCAGTAGAAATAATCAAATCCTAGTCTCTTTAGTTTGGAAGATTAACTTTTTATAAAAAATTGTTTGGGGTGTATTATTCATGGATGATGTGGTATGTTCAGAATCCAGTGTAAACTTTTTTTCTACTGGATCATAGCCTAAGGATATTTACATTGAAAATTCCAATTTTGAATTTTGAAATTCCTTTTAAATATAAACATTTCTGTTTATAGTGTCACCTATTAATTTGGCATTCTTGACACACATTTTTTGTCATTTCATTTTATCCAAATTTATAAAACTCGGCTAATGGTCTCACTGCATAACCTGCTGAACAGTTATTGCATGATACAAGAGGCTACAATTTCTTATCTATTTTTTACTTCAAAATCTAACTCTCATACAAGAATCGTCTAAAATATAATTTAAAAAAATGATATACATGAGACTAATTCATAAAGCAAGACTAAAACAATGGAGACAGTGTAAAAGATACTCACTGAGACTGAGTTTAAAGTGGGCAAGTTCTGTTTCCAGTAAATGGATACGGGCACTCATCTCTGATTGCATTGTCTTGTACTGCCGAGTCATGTCTGCCAAAATGAATAAACAAAAAAACATTTTTATTCATTTAGCTAAATGACCAGTAAACCCATTGGGTTCCCATGATGATATTGATACTTCTATTTAAGAAAGAGTACATGATTCTAATAAGTATTTTATAGTCATCTCCATTATATCAAGAATTTGGATGATTAATTAATCATGTTCAACATGAACCCAGATCTGACAAAATTATCATTTCGTTGCAAATTGGATTTGAAATTGTTTTAGTCTCTAATAGAAGTTTAATAGTATTGCTCTAATAAAAATCTTGCTATGATGAGTTAAAGTTATATAGATTTATATATACATGAGAATATTTGTAATATGTTAGAAGATCTGTTAACTGATGGTGGTCCGTGATGATATTGTTGCATCCATTAAGTAAAAGATTTTAATCTGCTTATTTTGTCTTCTGAATTATTCATGTAGTTTTTCTTCCTTTTTTTATTTTCTTGATCTCGTAATTTCTCTTTTCCTTAGTGTTATTTTTGATGTTTCAGTTATCTCCCTTTGCTCTCTTTTGTATATATCTTGAATCACAAAACTGCTTCATCCACACAATCCTCAATGTTAATGAGTCCCCTTTCTCGTTCTTTCCTTGTTACATATAGTCTGTCCACCTTGTGCATGGTCATCAATTTTATTATTCTGTGGTCCATGTTTCTAAGCTCCTTACTTGTCCAGTTTCAGAAGAATCCAGAGTACTTTAATTTCAAGTAGTTTTCTTATCCTTCTGAGGTACTCCTTTGTGACTTTTTCTTTCCTTTTTGCTTGTTTCTAATATTCCCAGGTATTTGTAGTTTTCTTCTTCTCTCAGTGTTTTTATGCTTTCCTGATTCTGATTATTATTTTACTCTTTGCAAATCCACTGGAGAGTAAGTGATAGCAAATCTACAGAACTCTTCTAAGTAATCTAGCTAATCTCAGCAATATTGTGATCTGGATGGTCTAAATTCTTCCTCAGATCTTCAGTTCCCTAGTTCTTCAGGGCTGTTCTGGGGGTTACAGCTATGATGAATATCACCATCACCTTCATGTGCCATAGCTTTTTTGGGTTTCTGGCAAAGTCCAAGTATTTTTCTGATTTTCACTTATTGTTTCCTTTTATTGGTACAATGATTTCTACTAGTTGACTATTTTTTCCTTTCTATCAACTAAAACAAAATCTGATCTTCTAGCCAAGATTGTGGAGGGTATGTTTTCATCACAAAATCCCAGAAAATTTAGTCTCAGTTTTCAGGATATATCCTGATATATGCATGTATTGCTTGTTTGTTTGTCTATATGGTCAAAGTTTAGTCATTTGCATAATTCCCAGTGAGTTACCTTATCCATTCAGTTGTGCTCTTATACTAATTCTGTGCTTATTTGCTGCTTTCACTTATATGGCTGACTACATTATTAGTATTTTCACTTTTTATGAGTTTTTCACAACAGATTTAACTGGGGATTTTTCTCTGAAGTCTGAGTGACAGCAAGTCTCTTCAGGTATCCAGGACTCTTCTGGATGGTCTCAATTCTTCCCCTGATCTTCAGTTCCCTCAATCTCTTTTCAAAGCTTTTGGGGACCATTCTAAAGGCACCAACTACAACTGGTATCATTTTCAGTTTCTTCAGCTCTCTAGCAAGATCCAGGTAGTTGTCTATCGTTTCACTTTCTTTCATTTTCACTCTGTGGTTCACTGGAATGGTAAAATTGACTAGATGACAAATTCTTTTTTTTCTTGATAATCAATACTAGGTCTGACCTTCTAGGAAGGATTAAGTGATCCATTTGTATCTCAAAATCTCAGAGAATTTTATGCATCTCATTTTCTGGAACAAATTCTGATTTATACATACACTATTTGTCAGCATGGTCAAAATTCTAATCTTTTGCACAATTTCCAGTGGATCACCTTTCCCACTCAGTTGTGCTTTTTCTAGCATTCCTTTTGTGCCAATTTGCTGCATTCACTTGAGTGATTAATTCTTTCATCTCTGTATTCACATTACCTACATTGCTCAGTTGGCTGGGGCTGTAGAATACACTGACTGCACCTCTTCAGACCTCCCCCTGAGTATCCTGGATATGACACTAAACAATCTGATGGTAAGGTTCCAGTAATGTTGGAACTTTGGGGAATGTGAAGCACCCCTTCATTGCCATTGCTCCCAAGTTCACTCTGGCCCAGAATGGACTTGGGTTAAATAGAAGTAAACTGCATACTGATGCTAAACTGAATTGTTTGAAATGGAACTGTTTTTGACATTGAAACTCTACTTACACGAAACTGAATTGTTTAATATAGAGCTGTTTTGACATTTAACTGTGTGTAAACAAAATCTATACTTATACTGAAATGAATTGGCTGAATTAGAACTGTTTGACTAAACTGAATAGCTTGAAATAGAAATGTTTTTGACATTTAAACTGTGTACTCATGCTAAACTGAATTGTTTGAAATAGAGCTGACTATTTGTATAAAAATGGATTTGGTATTAAATAACCTACAATGGTTGATATGCCATAAAACCCAATCAACCAACCAACCACATTACCTACGTTTGTTATTCTCATTTGTTTTCTTTGATACAAGCGGTTCTTATGGCATTATTTGATGTTGCTATTAAAAAAAATCCTATTTCTCTCCTGAGGTTTCCCCTTTGTCATGTCCAGGTCATCTCATACGCAATTTCTTTTGTCTGCAGTCTAAAGTATCTACACAAACGTTTTTCTTCCCATTTTTGCTTTCTAGATTTTGTTGTTTTCCTGTTTGTCATTATTTGAATATAAATCTAAAAACAATTTTGAATATTTAATTCATTACAAACATAATACAGAATAGTGTAAAGAAAACTAATCTTATTTTCTCTTTTATTCTATTTTAATTTTATGTCTCAAACTATTTCATTTATGTCTTTGATTAATATAAAATAAAAATCACGCAAAGATTCTTACCTGCACTAACAGCTTTGTAGTCAGACTTTTGAGTTTGCAATTCCTTTTGAACTTCTTCCAGTTGCTGGTGACACACTTCACTGTTTGTTTTTGCTTGAATCAGCATTGAATGGCGAAGGGCTAAAATAAACAGAAATGAAATACAATAGAAATTGTTGTAGATGACTCAACTATGACCAGAATAATGGACTTACCCAAAGGGTATATCAATCAAGAACTAAGCTGGTAGGGTGAGCAGCAGCTATAATAACACTGTACATCTCTCCAGTTGTTGGGTCACACTTTGGCTGGTCGTGCTGGGAGCGGCACGGATCTGGCCGAGTGTGTCTTGGCAGCTAGAGATTTCCTCCGGCCTCGGGGGGCCATCCTCCCCGGCTTTTATCCCCTTCAGGGGGGTTCATTGCCTGGCACCTGAGGCGCCCCTAATAAGGGGAATGCTGACGGGGCCGTAGGTATTTTGGCCATGCTGGGCACGTGTGGGCTCCGGCCCTGCACCCGGACACGCCTAAAAAAAGGCCTTGTGACATACTCGTCCAGTTGGTGGGACGGAGAACAAATACCACTGCAGCTGTAATAACACTGCACTTGTTAGGCCGGCTGTGCTGGCAGTGGCACAGATCTGGCCGAGTGTGTCTCGGCAGCTGGAGATTTCCTCCAGCCTCAGGAGGCCGTCCCCCCCGGCTTTTATCCCCTTCAGGGGGGTGGTGGGGATATTGCCTGGCACCCCTAATAAGGGGAATGCTGATGGGGCTGTAGGTATTTTTGGCCATGCTGGGTGCGTGTGGGCTCCGGCCCTGCACCCAGACCCACCAAAAAAAAGGCCTTGTGCCACACTTGCCCGTTCGGTGAGGCGAGCAACAAATACTGCAGCAGCTGTAATAAGCACCTTGCCTGTCTTTGTGTACATTGAACCAAGGAAACCCTCCTCAGAGATTTGGATACATTTGTGTGGCACCTCATATCTTCATGTTGAGTTATTCATTTATTGACCCTTAATAATCGGTCATAACAGAAATAAACTGAATTGAAATACCATAAAAATGAAATACAATAAAAATGAAAAGCAATAGATATTAGGAAAGGCAATACTTGTATGATTATATTTTTTCCATATAAATAATAGTTGGTCAGTTCATTGAATCAAGTTTAAAATTCACCATTTCATTCCTTATTTAACACAGTTATAATTGTGCCATAAAAAATGATCACATAGATGAAATTGATATTTTGTTCAGTCCTAACTCATAAGATATTAACATTTAAGTTTTTTAATATCCATGTATACATTTGTGCATATGTATAGTATAGCCCATAAATAAATACACTTCTAACAATTTTTTATAAACCAAAGATACTAGGGTTTTATTGTTTGTAGAAAAACATTATTGAATCAAGATGTATATTATTAGATGTTATTCATTGCCAAACTCTACAATATTGAAATTTTGTGACCAAAAATAAAATTGCATAATATATATAAAAAGTCTACTTATTTATTGCTCCCCAGCAGGAGTAAGAGAAAATGTCTCCCCTATTCAAAGAACAGAAGCTAAAAGAGGTTGAGAAGGGTTTTCTGAAAACTATTAGGTGACACCCTATGAGGCACCTAATAGACACACCATTTTTCTATGTTAGATAATTATCTTTTGTATTCTTATATCTTATTTTTCTTTCACTCTGTTGAATTCATGTATTTATTCAGAGTAACACATGTTTAAATATATGTTTAAATATATATTAAAGATTAGTTTAATTTATCTATGATTGTTTCTAGCTTTAGAATAGGTTTCTTGGACTGTCATGTGACACCCAACGACTCATGCAATGAACATGCTCATTCTCTAAGGGAGATAATCATTTATTGTCTCCCTATAGCATTTGTGTAAAGACAGCTACAGTAGAACAAAGAAAAATTGAAATAATTTTATAGACATGACAACTCCAGAGTATTTAGTGATTAGTTATGTATAAATTTGTTATGTGTTTGACTTTCTATTTCTTAGAATTTAGGATTCTTGATTACAATCATATTTAAAATTTAAAGCAATGAGAAAATTAAAAAGACAACTTCAAATATGTTTAACATACATATTTTTATATAACTTCAAAGAAAAATACAGCACAAATGATAGTTTTTGCCTATTTGGATAGTAAATTTGGTTTGTTAATATTTGAATGTGGCAGAAAATTCTTGAAGGGTTAAGTGTTAAAAAGTCAGCTAAAAAAATCTCTGACGTGTGAGTGTAGCTATGTCTGTACAGCAGTAATTGTCAGATAAGTAAAAAATTCAAGTTGCTGACTCCTAAGCGAGAGAGAGAGAGAGACAGAGAGAGAGAGAGAGAGAGAGAGAGTGTTGTCTACTTGCTGTTAATGAGTCTAAATAGTGTGGGGTTAATGAATCAATAAATTTTGAATAAAAAATAAAACAAATAAAATGAAAAATAAAACAAATAATAAAATAAAACAACTGATGAGATAAAAAAGTAAAACAAATAATACAATAAACAATAAAACAAATGATACAACAAACAATAAAACAATAAAACAAATAATATTATACAAAATAAAACATTAAAACAGAAATAAAACAAATCGTAAAATAAAAAATAAAATGAATAAAAATAAAACATATAATGAAATATGACAAATAAAACAAACAATAAAATAAAAATAAAACAAATGATAAAATACAAAATGAAACAAATAATAAAATACAATAAAAGAAATAATCATCATCATCATCATGTCGCGCCGCCAGTGCGGATATCCCTGACCCTCTCTCGCCATTTCTCCCTATCATTCATCGCCTCCGGCAGGTCTTCAGGGTTACATCCTGTGTCCTCACATAGTTGCTGTATGTAAGTTCGTGCTGGTCGTCCCACTCTTGCACATCCATGTGTGGGGGTCCACAGGAGTACATCGCTTATGAGCTCGTCCTTGCTTCTCCAGCAGTGTCCTGCGTGTCTGGCTCGTCGAACCTGTATAGTTTTCGTGATGGGGGGCAAGTGTCCGTAGAGTTGGAGTCTCGTGGGGTGTTGTCGCCAGGACTTGTTTAATACTGCTCTCAACATTCTTGTGTAATTTCCGTCCAGCCTCCTCTCCAGCCGCTTCGTAAGCGTCCATGTGGTGCATCCATATAGCAGTATCGACAAAACCGCTGCCTGGAAGAAACTGCGTTTCATTTTATCAGTTAGGTCCGACTTCCATATGATCGAGAGCCTATCGATAGCCGTCCATGCCTTCGTCAGTCGTGTGTTGATGTCTTTTTCGGTTGATGATACGCTGCTTCCTAGGTAGGTGAATTTGTCGACTAGTTTCAGAGAGGCTCCGTCTAGTGTGGCAATGTTGCCCGTTTGGTTGTAACACATATATTCAGTTTTGTTTGCATTGACATGGAGGCCAATGCCAGCTGCGGCTCGTTCCAGACTATGCAGTAGTGTCTCTGCTTGATTAGGTGTATTCGCTAGTAACGCCAAGTCATCAGCGTAGTCGGCGTCCGTGATTGTTTTTGCGGGGTACCTTTTGCTTCTTCTCTTAGTCAGCTCAAAGCCATTTTCTCTGATTTTGTCGATCGAAGTCCTAAGCACATAGTCTAGACAGATGATAAAGAGGTACGGGGCTAGTGTGTCTCCTTGTAGTACTCCTGCAACAATGTCGAAGTATTCCGTGTCTCCATCTGGTGAAAGTACTTTCACTTTGGTGTTTCTGTAGAGAATCATTATCGCTGCTACGGTTTCTTTTGGTAGGCCGTATGCTAGTAGGATTTGCTCCATCTTCCCTCTGTGTATGGAATCGAAGGCCTTGGTAAAGTCGACAAATAGTAATGTCGCCTGTAAGTTTTTTGCCCGAACGCCTTCCAGGATTCTACGGATGGTCAGTATTTGTGAGGTTGTGGATCTATTTCTCCGGAAGCCATTTTGGTTTTTCCTAAGGATGTTGTCTATTTTGGGTTCTATGCGGTAATAAAATAAATAATAAAATAAGAAATAAAACAAAATACAAAACTGAAAATAAAAATAAAACAAAAATATAAAATACAAAAATAAAAACAAAATGAAAACATCCCATAATTTCACTTACACCAAAAGTTTAGCTTTCAGTGTCAAGAGAAATACCTAGTCAGCCCAAAATGAGCAGTCCATACAATTTAACTTTTATAATATTAATTTATTTGCTAAATAAAGAAAACAAACATGATAAGACCATAATAGTCCCACTTGGTCCACTGTCATTGATTTGCTTGAGTTTGGAAATGAAAAATATCTTGTGAATTGTGATTGGCTTTTTAATTAATTGCCTTGTAACTTGTTATATTCATATATGGCAACACAGAGGAGGAGAAAGAGAGAGAGTGGATGAGGAGTAACCAATTGGCTAGGATGTTTTTGTCTGTAAGATAATAAACAATATTAGAATCAACAAATGGGGTGGGATTTATATATATAAATGTACAAGAAGGTTCATTTTCCTTATTTGTTCAGAAGGCGTACAAAGAAGTTATTAAATGTGCATTCTATGGTGTTGGGTTCTCAGCAAGTTCATGGATAACTTGTTTTGGATTATTCTGTATGTGTATGTGAGGTAAAGTGGCTTAGTTTCAAAGGGATATGTTCTGAATTGATATCTATGCCAAGTAGTTAGGGTGAGTGCTGGAACTAGTCTGTCAAAGATGCTTGTGGCTTGCAGGGATGAGGACTGGTCATTGTGAATGCAAGGTATTATTTATATGCTTTTGATGGAGTCAAGAAAGCCTTCATAGCCTATGGTGCCTTCCAATTAGCTAAAAAAGACTTACGTGGTGCATTCAATAAGTTTCCAGTCTTTTTTTGTATAGGCATTTAAAATTGTCATAGACTCTTGAAAATTCAGTATGTTATTGCTATACATCTTATGAGATGACTGACCAATTTTTATGATTTCAGCTTCAAATGAACAGCTACAGCAGCAATTGGAATACACCCTACTAAAGCCTGATTGTCACAGCTGGTGTATTTCAAAAATGCAATCTGGATGTAAGGACACTTTAGAAGAACAATATGCAATAAAATTCTGTTTTAAACTTGGAAAAATGCCAGAGAAACGTATGGAATGCTTCAAACTGCTTCTCGACCATCTTGCATGAAGCGAGCATCAGTTTTTGAGTGGCATAAGAGATTCAAGGAAGGTAGGGAGTTTGTGAGGGATGATGAGAGGTGTGGGAGGAGTAAGGAAGTCAATACACCAGAGTTGATTGGCCAAAGGGTTAGGGTTAGGGTTACTATGTTGAGGTTTTAAGGGAGTTCAGGAAGAGTTTTCTGTCGAAAGAGGCCAGTACCCTTGAAATCGGGTCAGTGGCATTTCCAGCAGGACAATGTACCAGTCCACAATTCCATCCTTATCACAGACTATTTGACCAAGATGGGTATCAACACAGTACCTCACCATCCCTATTGTCCAGACCTTGCTCCCTGTGACTTTTGGTTATTCCCTAAGCTCAGAAGCTGTCGTTATGAGATAATTGAGGAGATGAAAGAGGCTGTGTTGAAGGTCATTGACATGCTCACACAAGAGGACTTCCACGGAGCCTTCCAGAAGTTGTTGGAATGGTACAACAAGTGCATTGCAGCCGGAGGAGATTACTTCAAAGGGGACTAGAGTTTCATGTGTGTACTATCAATAAAAGTGCCCATATGAAAAAAGTCTGGAAACTTATTTAATGATCCTCGTAATTCCATGTCACATGATTGCTCCAAACAGTGACCTCAAATGTCCTACAGGCCTTTCACTTTTTAAATTACAATGAGGAGTTTATGAATTATAAAAAGATTTGTCTTTAGAGTGTAACATTATTTACAAATATATTATTATTTATAAATATTTGAAGTCTGTTTCTGAAGACTATTCAAATTTTGAGACTGATTTTTTGGTTGGCTAATTTTTTGTTAAATAATGATCTACTTTCTTTTTTTTTTTTGAAAGATATAGCTCCAAAAAATTTGTCTCAGTGACATTAGGCATTTGTCTACTTACCCAAACAATCTTTCATGGCTTTAACTTCTCCTATTGCCTGATTGTATTTCTCTTCTGTCTGGAGCTCTTTATCTTGAAAAAAGGAAATGATTTCAATAAAATATCAACTCTCTAAATTTTATTTAAAAATCAAAGTACAAATAAACAAGATTTTGGTTTACACTCATCACAATTTCTGTAATAAATGACTTATTATTAACATTTTTTATATTCTTTATTAGATTCGTTTTTCATTCAACTATGTTAGTTTTAATGTTCACAGCAACAAAAATAAAATGAAAGAAAAACACATCAAAAATTAATGATAACACAACATTTTGCTTGTATGAAAATAAAACAACTTATAATAGTATGATTATATAAATATATATTGTTGACCCTTCAAAATCAGGAGTTGGGGTTTCCCCATGGTGTAGTGGCTAACATGCTGGACTTGGACATAGTAGTAAATGAGTTCAAATTCCAGTTGTGCTATTTCATTCACTTTTGAATTAATACCCTTGGGAAAGGTATGGAATCCTTTATCCCTCGAGCTATGGCTTAAATAGTACCACTACAATTCTTTTACAAGAATGACTTTGGCATTAAATAACCAATGAAAGTTGATATGCCATTAAACAAAGAAACTAAACCAAAACCATATCATTCAGATTCAACTCTGGATGCTTTTGCCAAAGTTGTGAAGGTGATGAATCCTGAATCCCACTGGACAGTGAGATGCCAAGCTCACCTGATATGCCCTGATTGCTGCTCACTGGATTTGTCTCTGTAGCTTGAAGAACAGCTTCAGAATTCAGATTTTAGGCTTACTAGATGTTGCCTGATTATGCCAAGCAAAATTTCTGTGATCAACTTTGCCTTCACCTTTCACACAATAAATATTTTTGGTTGCTTTCTAGCCCAATTTGAACTTGTAGAGCATAAGTTCCTAAAATAGTCTACATTGCATATTCATCTTTGAAAGGAGTCTTCAGGGCGTAGAGGCTAATGTACTGGACTGCAACATAGTATGCGAGTTTGAACTCCAGTCACACAAATTCACTTTCAGACTAATACCTTTGGAAAAAGTATGAGCCCCTCATCTTCCCAGCGATGGATTAAATAATATTACTACTGCTCTTCTAAAAAGATGGCTTTGTCATTAAATAACTGATGAAGGTTGGTTTGGTTTGGTTTGATGGTATATCAACCATTGTAGGTTGTTTAATGCCAAATCCTGTTTATACATATATATTAAATATGATTTGTTAACACATTTTGTTGATAACAATCTCAAATGAACCCAAACTCATTTTTTTTGGCATGCAGTTAAATGGTTTCAAGTATTTCTATCTAACACAAATACTTCTATTTACTATTAATCATTTGGGGGTGTCCTCATGGTGTAATGGTTAAAGCGATGGAGTGAGGAATCGTAGTAAGCGAGTTTGTACTCCAGTCGCGCTATTATGTTCAATTTTGGGCAAATACTCTTGGGAAAGGTATGAACCAACCATATCCTCCCAGCTATGGGTTAAATAGTACCACCACTGTTCTTCTCGGAGAATAACTTTGGCATTAAATAACTTACAAAAGTTAATATGCCATTAAACAAAGAAACCAAACCTATTAATCATTTGTTTGCACACAGTTAAATGGTACCAAGTATTGCTATCTATCACTAACAATTCAATTAAACATCAGTCATTTGTTTGCAAACAGTTAAATTGTCAAACAGTTCTATTTCAAGCAATTCAGTTTGCCTAAAACATTTGTTTGCACAGAATTTAAATGTCAAACAGTTGCTTATCAGGTGCTACCACTCCAAGTTAGAGTGGACCCGGGAACAATGGCAATGAAGTGGTATTCCACATTCTCCAAAGCTCCAGAACTAGAACCTCACCATCAGATTGCTTAGAGTGATATCCAGGACACTTGTTAGCAGGGGGTCTTACCCCTCTGCAGAGATGCAGTTGGAGTATTCTACAGCCCTAGCTGACTGGGCTAGATGAAGGTTGATATGCCGTTAAACAAATACACCAAACCAAACCAAACCACAAATGTTAAACCCACAAAAATTGAGTTTCAAGTGTACATAAATGTAATATATTTATCCATGTGACTTGATCAAAGTGAGTCTTGGATGGTGTGGTCAGAGAATATCTCTCATATTTGATAACATGACTCGACTAACAGAAATCATGAGACCATTTAGTATGTTGTGAAGTATGTGACAATTTAAATACATAATAACCTGTATTTCCTTTTTAAAAATGGTGAATTCAAAGAGAATGACTTAATGGTTATTTCTTCAAGTCATTTCTCTTTGAAATTTGATCTAGAGTAATGCAGACAAAAATAAATATACAATTACACATGGTAGTTTATCATAATGAATTTATAGGAGTTGAGAGTTTTCTTTATTAAAAGTTTTTTTTGTTGTTGTGAAAATAAAATTTTGCTAAAAAAATTAGGAAACTGCCTCATACATAATTTGGGCCCAAGAAAATATATTAAGCAAATACAAATGTTTCCAGAATTTTTTAAATTAAAAAAAAGTAAATATATAGTTGTGTATTCAATCTGTAGTTTTAAAAAATTAGGATGTTGGAAAATTTTGCATGCATCTAATATTCAATACAAAATGTTAAAGAAAGTTGGGAAATAATGTCACTAAGTGTCAAATTTTGACCAATTTCATTTTTGCATAGATCAGGTTAGGAACCATTCCTTCCTAGTGGTACCATGCAACCCAGTGCATTCTGCTGCATGTTACTTTGAAGAGGCATGCTTAGGGTAATGTTTATCATGATTCAAAATGGAATTGGCAACCAGATTTTAAATCCTGGATGAGGCTGTTTGCGCTTCACCTCATGCTAATCCCTTTGGGAATAGTGTAAATCCAACAATTCTTTCCTGACAGCTATGGGTAAATTATTGGGCAGACTGAATTCTTAACGTTGGTAAAGCAACCAATCTTGAAGAAGGAAAATTCTGAATTTAACACATTATATTTTACTTAGGACCATCTTTTTAGATAAGTTTCAAATTTTTTCAACACATCAATATGGCATGAGCAGTCAACTTTTATTGAATGATTGAGTGTATAAAAATTTATTTCTATGAAAAAAATCCAGCCGACCACATGCTAGACTTGATTTGGCCAGAGTGGAAAATGGGAGAAGGAATCCCAGACAATATGGCACCAAATGTTATAAAATAGCCGAGGGATTTCGGTTCATACCTTTGAGTTTAGTTAGGCTGAGAACCTTTCGGCTCAGTACATGGGTTGGTTGGGTGTAACATTGAAGCAGGTGTTAACGCGGGTGCGTGCGGGCAAATGGAGGTGTCACTCAGATGTCATAATAGTCCGAGACGATACTGGGTGACAAGTTGAGGGTGACGTCACGCACCGGAAGCACGCGGAGGTTTGTGTGAGAATCTGAAGAAAATAAGAGTCGGGTACTAGACGCCATCGAGAAGGATCGATTTTTGGAGCTCGCAGGCGCAAGGCGAACATGCGCCCTATGGGGGCCACTTGAGATGGGGGCCAAATGAATAAGACAGCATAGAAGATTGTGTCTCTCCTCCTTACGTCGAAACCTTTAACTCAAAGTTAATAAAAAGGTTTCGTACCTGAACAAGAACTCGTTACGTGTTTTCGAATTCCAAGATATATATCCATTTCGCACATACGATTAATTGTGAATATGCTACACAAAAAGCTACCTCCTCCTTTTCTTGAGAACTACTATTTGACCCTAAGTACAAATCCAGGGACCAAACTGTAAAGGCACGAAAAACTTAAGTTAGCAGATGGGTTTCGTCACTCGCTTCTTGAATGGAGCTTCCCAAGAAATAAAGTAAAATTAAATGAAAATCGACTACTGAAATTCTACCACGTTAAACAACTGAAAGAAAATTCAACCGAGAATTCTGCTGAAAAGAACTTTAAAGAAGACTCGCAATTAAATGAACTCTGAAACATTTCTACAAAACAAAAACAAAAAAAGAAAAGAAAAATACTCAAATTCAAAGAACTTTGTTTTCTGCACACTCTCTCAGATAAGTTCCAGCAAATTGTACTAAAAATTTGCAACACTTTATCTTTTCTATCCCTTTCTTTCTCATTTCTTTTATATAAAATTCCTTTTTTTTTTTTTTTGCTGTTTAAACTTACCATTTGAAATTACCGTTTAATGGCACGCTAAAGCCCCCTAAAAACATTACCCAGTTAAATAATAAACTTGGCTTTAGTGTCACTCACTTCATATCAAATTTTATTTCCCTTTAAACTTTCTTTATATTGAAATTCTACCTCTTAACATTTCTTTAATTGACTTTAATGACATGTCAACCTGTCTGGGGTTATTCTATACCTAGAAGTTAGGGAGTTGTGTACATTTTACAATTATATTTACATTTTTTGTTCATGTAATTTCTTAAGATTTTCGCACATGGTTACATGATATTAAGTATTCCTATCTAATACAAATAATTTGCAAACTGATCTCTTTGGGCCATAAATAGGACATCACTAGGTTCTACCACTCTGGGTCAAAGTGGGCTCAGGAGTAATGGCAATGAAGGGGTGACTCCCCACTCTCCAGAACAGGAACCTCACTACCAGATGCAGTTTAGTATTATATCAACACCCCCATTTTTTGGAGGGGGTCTTACTCCTCTGCAGGGGATACAGCCAGCGTATTCTAAGCCCCGTCGACAGAGCATGTAATTAACGTTGCTTATATCATATTGATATGTGACACACAGTCGATTACAGAGACCCACAAATATTCGTGTGGATATTTCTTGAATTGTCTAGTTCACTCGACATCCTTTTTTTAACACTTCAGACGTCAGGGTGTATACATTGTCCCAACCCCTCCGCTACGAGCAACATGCGATACACGGTCAGTTTTTAAGTGTAGTTCAACAGGTTTGAATCCAGAGTATCCCTTCGGCTAGACCAGTTATCATATTAAGGTTTAGTAACTTTAGTAACTTATGAGCCTAGTCTGCCCTATTGGGGAAACAGATGCATATATTTTCTAAGGTTATTAAATGCTATGCGAAATGCAAACAGCCTCGTCCACGGCTGTAAAAGTTACACCACACCACGAGCGTCTCCCTGATTTCCTCTTTGGGTGCAATGAAATAGAGGGGGAATGTGTACGTTTTAAGGTTAGTAATGTTAGTACAATATAAACGGAATAATTATTGTTGGTGAAACATACCATCTTTCTTCTTGGCATTTTTCTTCTTTTTCGGTGGCATTGTGATTCTAATTTAGGTTTATTTAGCTTTTGTTTTCTATAAAAATTGAACAACTTAAGAAACGAATGTTTTTGTTTTGTTTTGTTTACTAAAAAATGTCTAGTTTTCTCGTTACTAAGGGCGCAATTTCAATCCCGCATTTGATTTAGAATGAGCAGTTTAAAATGTTATTTTAGGTCTTAATTCATTTTTTTATAATCTATATATTTAATAGATTTATTTATATACAATATCTATACTTTTAGTCAATACTGAAAACATTCTTTTATTAATATTCTAAAGAATTAAACTAATACTGCAGCTGATAAGAAAAATTTGGCAAAACTCAGTTACCTCCCTTAAAAAAGCACATTCGTTTATTTCGAGTTTATTTTCGATATTTATTATATGTCCCACCAACATACGATTTGGCACAAGGCCGTTTTTAAGGTGGGTTCGGTCGCAGGGCCGAAGCCCACACGCGTTAGCCAAGGCCAAAAATACCTTCGGCCCGTCGGCATTCCGCTTATTAGGGGCGCCAGGCAATAAACCTATTCCCCCCCCACGAAGGTGGTAAAAGCCTGGGGGATGGCCCCCTGAGGCCGGAGGAAATCTCCAGTATTGAGGCACACCCGGCAGAACCGTCCAGAGGTAGAACGGCCTACTGAATGAGACCCAACAACTGGAGAGGTAAGGTCGTGAACGCCCTGAAAGAGCGTTTGAGGCTGAGCCGATGGACCCAAACCGTATATTTCTTCGTACATACAATTCTAAAAGAGTATAACATTATATATATATATATATATATATATATATATATATATATATATATATATATATATATATTTATTAAAAAAAGAATAGTTTTATATTTTATAGACGGAGTAATACAGAGAGTTACAGGTGGCACATTGCACTCGTTGCCAAGGACGCTAAAACATCATGTAACTATGCGCAATAACTCTTTTGCAGTTTAGTGCAAATGCATTCTGATGGGTAGGTAATAGTTGGCTTCTTCATCCGACATCGAAACCAATGGCAGATTCGAGGCCAAAAGGCCCCCAACTTCAGTTGGGCCACCTTCGGGTGGACAAGCTGCTTTTTGTCCACCTGCACTCCTTGTATAGCACTAGACCTCACGGTCTAGTTTAAGCTATATTCTGGCATACGTGCCCGGATCTAGATTTAGGTCCGTGATACTGCTTGACTCATTAGACCCACATTGCACTTAGTGGGTCAATGACTTGCAGGGTTCGAGTCTCGGCTCGTTCCCGACCTTCCCCTCCTCTTTATCCCCACTTTAAACGGCCTTCGGGCTTTTGACCTTGTGTCAAGTCCTGTCTGGTGCGAGGCAGCGACAAATACATTCTTCATCTGACTAATGCTCATACGACTTGATTTAATCTTTGTTAAATTATTTGGCGATGTTTAGTCGTCACATTTTCTTTTGATGTCATTAGTAAGATTTAATAAGGAGTTTAATGATAGCAAAAATATTTTAATTTTGATCTTTAGAGAAAAACCTAGTTGTAGTAGTAGTAGTAGTAGTAGTAGTAGTAGTAATACCACCACCACCATACAAACAAATGGTATATGCACAACCCGGCAGTTGCCCAAGAGAATGACACACATAAACTTCTATGAGATTTTGACATACAAACGGATCACCTAATCTCGGCCAGAAGTCCAGAGTTTATAATAATCAACAAAAAAAAAAAAAAAAAGAAAAAAAGAGAACTTGCAAAATTGTGGACTTTGCTGTCCCGGCTGACCACAGAGTAAAATTGAAAAAAAGTGAAAAGAAGGATAAGTAGCTGAACCTTGCTAGGGAATTGAAAAAACTATGGAACATGAAGGTGACAATTATGCCAATCGTGATTGGTGCTTTTAGTACAGTCAGCAAAGGATTATTAAAGGGACTGAAGGACTTGAGAATAAGAGGGCGAGTGGAGACCATCAAAATTACTACATTATTGAGAACAGCCAGAATAGTAAGAAGAGTCCTGGAGACTTGCTGTCACTCGAACTCCAGTGAAAGACCATCAGCTAACGCTGATGTGAAAAACTCTCAACGAGTAAAAAAAAAATATATATATATATTATAATAATAATAATAATAATAATAATAATAATAAGAAGAAGAAGAAGAAGAAGAAGAAGAAGAAGAAGAAGAAGAAGAGGACAAGGAGGAGACTTGGTTATAGCTCAGCTCTATCAATCAAATATTTTTCATTGGAATTTTGAATAAAATTAACCTCGGTTAAAAATATTACGAATAATAATATGGCATATTTATGCTTTTTTTCAAGTGTGTAATTTCCGTTGTTTTATTTTTTAACTGAGGTGAGGTGGATGTACATTCATATCTGGTTATTTGAATTATTAAACTTTTTAATGTAAAGTAAATCATATATATATACGCGATACCTTCAATAAGTTTCCAGACGTTTTTTGTATAGGCATTTAAAATTGTCATAGACTCTAGAAAATTTAGTATGTTATTACTATACATCTTATGAGATGACTGACCAATTCTTATGATTTCAGCTTCAAATGAACAGCTACAGCAGCAATTAGAATACACCCTACTAAAGCCTGATTGTCACATCTGGTATATTTCAAAAATGCAATCTGGACGTGGGGACACTTTAGAAGAACGATATGCAATAAAATTCTGTTTTAAACTTGGAAAAAATGCCAGAGAAACATATGGAATGCTTCAGACTGCTTTTCGGCCATCTTGCATGAATCTGTATAGTACTAATGTTAATGAATGAAAAGACAATATTAACAATAGTGCTACAAAAATAAAGAAATTTATTTCTTTGTTGTGAGTTGAAATGTAGTAGGGTATACAGCGATTCATCGGGTCACGGCTGCAGAGACCAGTTCTGAGACCAGCGTGGATAAGATCTTTATCCAAGTTGTAACATGACACCGTTGTTTGAAGATCAAACGAGCATGGTGCCGCTGAGAAACAGATTGCATTTTTGAAATATATATATATATATATATGGAGAGAAAGAGTTAACTGCCCCTCTCCTTATATTCACTTGTGTGGCGATTTAGGAATTAACAAAAAACTCCCAACCGAATATTGACTCGTCGGCTGCCAGATACAAAATGTATAAACGCGTCACCGCACATAAGGCTCAACGCATCCATCCGGTTAAAATCAGAAAAAAGAAAAATAATAAAATGTAAAGTAGCCAATGAGAAGCGGTCGCGCCAAAATTAGAAGGATTTTCGAGTAGCGAATTTGGAGCCGGTGAAGAGAGATAAATACTCAGGTTTTCTGTGAACCGACCTCTTTTCGGGTAGTGACGACGAACCGACAACACCGTTTTTACTATCTGGTGTTTTGGGCACCACGCTGTGTCTTGGGACGTAGCGTTGGTTAGTCCATTCACCAAGTAAATAAAGGAAAGTATGAAAGAAATGTTTTCGTCTTTTATCTGTTTCTATCTTTTCTTTGTGTATATTTCTTTTGGACTTTCTTTGGGCAAGGCATTGCACCGGCCAGTCAACGTGGGGTAAAGCAAAATAACCAAAATATGGAGTCAGATAACTTACGGCAACACAGCCTTGCCCTTAGCCACTGACTACCTAAAAACCTTCAAACCCCACACTTGCACCTTCTGTTTCGAACAAATGCCAAACCACTAAAATCAAATTCATTTCATCTCAAGTAAAAAACAAAGCTCAGGAGCCTTTTATCTTTTTTAAATAAGTTTTTGAGAAAATTTAAATTCTTACTAGTCTCCCCTTCAAATCTGAAAAAAAAAAAAAAAAAAAAAATTTAAGTGGTTTTCAAGGATATCTGCGATTTTTTGAATGAACCCAAAAGTTGTCTTCCGTAGTGTCTCATTGGGTGCCCCCTTTCATATGGCCTTGTGCCACATCTAAGCAAAAAGCTTAGTAAATTTCCAAAAGTTGTCTTCCGTATGCAACACTCGGTGTAAACAAACAATAACTCATACAAATAAGCGATAAAAACAAATAAAATGTCTTTTATATACGAATAATAAAAGTAATTGTCTGTCAATAACTGAAACTACGTCTTCAACAACATCACTTTCTCAATCATTAAATAATCATTATTTCATATTAATTAGCATCTAATTTATTCATGTTGTCTCTTAAAATCTAGCTAATTTTTTGCATCAAAATAGCCCATGTTATTAATACGCTTAAATCTTGTTACGTGTGTAATATATTACTAAGAAATATAAGTTTATATAGAATATAATGTGCATAATTTGTATACTGGTTTAAAAAAAAAAAAAAAAAAAAAAAAAAAAAAAAGGGTTTAATAAATAATTAATTGATGTTATTTTCTAATTATTTTTAAATGCATTAAAGGCAAGCCTATGCATGATTTTTTTCTTTTATATAAAAATCAATTAAAATCAAAAATCGGTAAAATCTTTTTATAAGCATTCTTATATGATATTCTATATTATAACAGATTCTTGCAACCAGAGTCTTTATTTTTGCTAGTATTGATAATATTGTCAGCCTTAGTAACATATTGATAACATGCAATTGTATTTATAGATGGAGCCAAATAGCACTTTACAGTGAAATTTAAGTGCTAATTTACATATTGATCTAAAAGATTTGATTTTAATGAAAATGTCATTATTTTCTAATTGTTGTTTTATCTTAATTACTATGCGCAAAATCCTATTGATAAATCTTAAAAGAAACCCATTAACGAAAAGAATTAACTAGTTTTATTTTTTACTGTCTAAATTAGTTAAATAGCTGAATTCAGGAAATTTAACAATGAAAGCCAGGAGTGATGGGAACTGCTAACATTCAAGCTGTTCTATTATTTGATTACACCTCATTTTAAATAAGTTTAATGTAATAATTTAATATTAAATGCTATATATATTTTTTTTTTATTTCATTAATTTTTTTGCCAAATATTAATGTTTTTTTTTAAAAATATCTCCACACACACACAAACGAAGTAATCCTATGTATAACTTTATATAGAAATCAATTAAAATAAGAATAAGTATAATCTCTTTATATGAATTCTTAATTTCGTTTGAGTTTCTAATTTTAAATATTTTATTACATTAAAACTTAAGTATTCGCACCTGGAGGGTGCATATTTTTGCTTGTATGAATAATCATCCTAAATTCTAATAAAAGAGACTTGGTCCTTTATTTAAAAAAAATGAAATAATGACTATCTTATAATGGACTCTTACACATGGACACACCCATGTTGGCTAGCCAGCAAAGACATATCAGCTCTGTGAAGACACTGGATGCTGTCTAGAAGACCTACCAGGCATAATGGATGATAGAAATGAGTGGTGAGAATCAGTCCATACTGTCTGCACAACTTGATGAGAGCTTAAGAATAACTATCCTAATTTTAATAAAAGTGACACCAAGTCCTTTATTCTTAATGATGATCATCTTAGGATCCGTATTCAATATTGGTTATTACTGTTAGTTTTTGCTAATTCACACGGTAATCTCAAACAAATACAAAGAGTTTTCCCCCACCCCACCCCGACAGATGGATCATTTTGTTTTTAATTCTAATCAAAAATTAAAGAATAGAAAATGAATGAACATTGAGTGGTTGGTTGGTTGTTTTACGGCACATCAACCCTTTCTGGGTCCTTTGACAATGAATTAAGTCATTTTGAGAAAAGTTTCTAACAATTCAGTATAAATAGTTTTCTTTACACCGTCAAATGGAAAAACAGTTAATTTTTAACAATTCAGTTTAGTGTAATTAGTTTAGTTCTATTCGACCCATAGATGGGGACCCTATCAGGTACTACCACTCCGGGCCAGAGTAGACCTGGGAGTGATGGCAATAATGGAGTGCTCCACATTCCCCAAAGCTCCAGCATTACTGAAGCCTCACCATCAGATTATTTAGTGTCATATCCAGGACACTCGTTAGGCGAGTTGTACTCCTCTGCAGAGATGCAGTCAGTGTATTCTATAGCTCCAGAATATTCAGGAACTTCCATTTGATTTTCGCATAAGTAGTCCCTGTTAGAGTTCAATCTATAGTTCATAATCCATCAATTTTGGTTCTATTATGAAGGGACTTATAAATGAAAACTAGTAAATTTACTTCTTGTGGACCCTATGCTTTTATTCTCCCCAGCCAAAATTTTATTTAACCCCATTGGTCTATAGGGACCATATAAAGAAGCTTGGCTTAAAGGAAACATTTACTTTAACCTTTAGAATCCTGAATGCTAGCCAGCTCTCAACTATTGGCTGAAAAATATAAAATGTAATCTGTTATTTAACAAACTGATTAACTGTTTTTGGTTAGCAATAGTAATGGAGAAAAAGGGATTCTCCAGTTGAAATTCCAACTATCCAGGTATATATATTCTTCTAGGTAATGCCACTAATTCTAGTTGCTCAGATTCTAAGGGTTAAAGCAAGAGTCCCTAACTTTTTTAACCAGAGGTTCACAATGCTTAACTCAAGAGGGTCTGTGGCTGTGATCTTTAAAAAACAAAAATCCATACACACAACTCTGCTAAATTCCCAAAGTAACAATCAACTTATTTAATGAAACATCTGATTTTGTTCACAAACACAAAAAAGATCAAATATCAGGGTTAAATGAAGAGGTTCTCAGAAGGAGCACATCAGATAAGTGATGATCTGACAGTTGTGAACACAGTGTACTCTTGGTATGGTTCATTTTGGAGAACAACTGTTCACAGAGGTATGTAGAGACAAACATGCTTCCTACTTGCTGGTTGAGGGTAATAAGGTTGGAGAATTGTCACAACAGAAGTATGTGGTCTCTTATAGAAATCAAAGATGTGACAAAAAAAGTTGTAATGGTACTTCTTCACAGTCAATATCGAAACATAAAGAGAAAACTTTGAAAACTGAGTGAAGGGTCACATGGACGAAGGACATAGGTTGACAACCTCAGGGTTAAAGTTCCAATTCTACATGAAAATGTTTTTCTTTTTTAGCAAAAAAGAAGAAACAATTAGGGTATTTTCAAAATTTTAATATGTAAAATAGAGTATTTCCATTGAAAAATTTCAGACATACCTTGTACAGTTTGAGAATTTACCATCAATGGTAACAAGGTCTGACTAATTATAATATAAATACTATGAATCAGGCATGACTTTATAATAAGCAACAAGAGCAGCTTACAAGAGAATACAATTAAATACTTATTCATTATGTTGATATGTATTAGAGTAAAGCCTGGATTTGGTACAAAGCTGCATCTGTAGAGCAGTGAAAGAAGAATAAACTTGTAAGACCAGCATACAAATTAATCACTGCTCTAATATAGATACAACCTATTTGGGTAATATTTAAACTCTTAGAAAAATAAATTTTTACTAATTTTATTTAAAAAAAAAAAAAAAAAAAAATGTAAATAATAATTAAAATAGTTTGAAAATATAGTAAAAAATTTTATTTACAACATTTCGCAGAATGGTCTCATTTGTCCAGAGATTTTTTTTTTTTTAAAAAAATCAGCAATATAACAATTTTACAATAAATTACAAATCCATTTTTAGGATGCAAAAAGATTAAAGTAGTAATACCCTGAAATAGGAGTTGAGAGAGAGAAACAAGTGATTTGAAATAGAGAGGGGGAAAAATTTAACTCCCCCCCCCCAGCCCAACTTAAAAATTAAGCAGTGATTATTTAAACAAGTGGGGGAAAAAATAAGGGTCATCAAAATTCAGTTGAAAATATTTACACCATTCAAGTTAAAATATGACAACACCAGTTAGGAATAATTTAAAGTCAGCAGATGTTGACCTGGGTGGTAATACTCTCCAGTAATTGGCACTGTCCAATTGACAACAAAAAAGTTTCAATTAGTTGTACGCTTGGTATGTAACTTTAAATTTACTTGTTTTTTTTTTTTCCTTTTAATTTTATCATTCATTTATTTTTGCAATTTAAAAATTAGAGGATGGTATGGAAATTTTATCCTTACAAAGTTACAAAAGTCAGCTCAAGACATAAAAAAATGGGCTATAATCAGATAGTGACACCTTATGAAATTCCATTTAAAAGAAAAAAAAAAAAAAAATAACGGCTACTTTTTAAAAATGAGACTTTACTAGATATTACATCTCAAAACTAAAATGATTTAAAAACAGATTTTGATTTTTTTTGATACTCCAAATCATTTGGGGGAGGAGGCTGTAGTAAGAATTTTCTTTTCCATTCATTAGGCTGGAGTAACATAAAAAGAAAGTTAAAAACCGAAATGATAATGAATTTTCAATTCAAAAAGTTTTTTAAAAGAAATATATGATATCAATTTAATTATTTACCTAACCTAATATTTTGCTAGAAACCTGCAACCCCCCCCCCACCAAGTACAAACTTAAACCATTTAGCACCTAATATCTCCTACAATTAAAGAAAAAAAAAAAAAGACCTTTTAGAAAAATGAATTAAAAATGTTTTAAATTAAATGTTATCCCCTCCCCCAAATAAATAATTAAAAAGGAAGGGGTAGGAAACCAGTCAATGAAAAAGAGGAACCCTCTAGGAAGAGAAAAGAAAGAGATAGAAAAAAGATGGATAAGAAAAAAGATGGATAAGAAAAAAGATGGATAAGAAAAAAGATAGATAAGAAAAAAGATAAAAAAGAAAAGAAAAAGAAAAAAGATGAGGGTATAAACAAAAAGGTCAACATTTCACGAAATGTTTCTTAAATTTTTTTTTCTTTTTTTGAAGATTGAGTGTTTTAAAAAGTATTAGTTTAAAAAGAAAATGTCTTGCAAAACTTGGTTCTCAAAATTTAATTCTTGTTTCTGTGGATAAGTTGCATTCGTAACCTGTCTAGAAAATTTGTTCATCCTTAATGGATTCTGAAGTGTGTAATGCTCTGGACTCTGGTCAATGTCATCTGATGGTTTCAGCTCAATTGAATCGATCAAGTCAATGAGAGACATTGAAGACTGCCTAAAATAAAATATAATTTAAAAAACAAAAACATGAAAAGATTAAAAAGAAGGAAAAGACAACATGGCATACAAATACAATTTTATCAAATAAACATGTGTTATGCAATGTACTGCATCCCTCAAGTAGAAATGCAAAAGAGGTAACTTTGATTAAATAAACCATGAGATAATTATGATTATGAAAAGTTAGATTGCTGGATGTGTATATATATGGAGATGAACATAACTGTATTTTGTAAGGAAAATATCAAAGCTCCAAGTAGCTTCAATATTTTCCTTACAAGATCCAGAGATTTTGCATCTCAGTAAGATGGTCTGGAAACTCATGGAGATGATCAACTTTAATCATAAACATTAATAAATATTGATACAAAAATTCTAACGTCTGTTGTTTTGTCAGTGTGATCAATCCTCAACCTTTTCCATTTCACATGCATAATACTTCTTTTTTTTTAAGTTGAAGATAACTAAACAAGAAATATATCTTAATTCAAATTTTAAAAATAAAAACTGCTATTGATATATACACATCCTTCAGTTGTATACTGTCATGAGTATATATATATATATATATATATATATATATATATATATATATATATGTGTGTGTGTGTGTGTGTGTGTGTGTTAGTAGCAGTTTTTTGTTAATGATTATTTGGTATAATAATAATAAAAAAAAAACATTTAGACAAAGAAGAATGTAATCTGCATCAAATGAATATAGACTTATCTGAAAGATTTGTTATTGCTCACAGTTTGTTTTTTTTTATATGGCTGGAAACAATGAAAATTAACCTTGTCTAAATTTTGTTAAAAATTGTACCATTGTAGAAAATGACTGCAGACACAACTTAAGTGTTTGAAACACTGAATATTTCAGATGATTTCAACATTCATGTTCCCTTGTTGGTTAAAAAAAAAAAAAAAAAAAAAAAAAAATTTTTTCCTTGTGAATTCTTTTTACCTAATTATATATATATATATATATATATATATATATATATATATATATATATATATATATATACACACACACACACACACACACAGAGGAAAGTTTAATTGACACAAGGAAACTTGCTGGGAATGACTTGTAATCACTATCAATTCACAAAGAAATGGAATATGTACCAACATTGTGGCGACAGAATAATGTCATCAGGTCAGAAAACAATGCAAAATAATCTCAAATCACATACCAAGATTATAAATCAATTTAAGGGATTCACAGTTAGGAGTTTATTATTGGTATGGGTTATCATTTTAAAAATTTAGTTGGTTGAATTTGAGCCAAGTAAAATGTGTCAACTATCTAATGATGTTAACTATTCATATCATTCAAGTTCATTGAATTAATTCTTTAGTGAGATCTTGTATATAGACTTCAAAATTTTATTCTCATTTAGAGGAATGCCATGTCAGCTAATTGAAACCTTACATCATTGAATTAATGGTTTGTTAATGGAAAGATAGAAATACAACAAAGGATTATACAAAGAAGTTGCATATTCAATGTGATAGAAAACCAACAAAGTCTGGGTATATTGTAAGATACTGCTGGGATATTCTGAGTTAGCGGTAAGGATGCTTTGGTCTCTAAACTATGTTCAGCCATTGAGTAACCATTTGATGAAGACTTTACTGACCACAGGCGTTTTTTTCTTTTTTCAAGGAATATTTATATATATATATATATATATATATATATATATATATATATATATATATATATATATATATATATAAAAAAAACACCGGATATTGACATAATGGCCCAGGGGACCTGGGTTCAATCCCAGGTAAAGTCATACCAAAGATTGAAAAAAAAAAAAAAAAAAAATGATGTTAACACTCAGCATTATAAGGATAAAGTGGGTCAATACTGGAAAAGGAGTAACGCCTTCCTCTACACCTTGGTGTAGTAGCTATCAAAAAGGGAACCTTTAGGCCAGCCTCGACTACAGTTGCCAACTTTATATATATATATTTCTTCATGAGATAATTCAACCTTTGGATGCTACTTGTTTGCCTTTTTCAGTAAATCAGAACATATGAGTTTCATGCACTACCAATCCTGGGATGGAACTCATGGCCACCAGCTGACTAGATACATATTAACCAACACTTTATTCAACAACCAAAACAAAGACAGTAGTCTAAGTGTGAAATTCAAATTGCAACTTGTGAAAGTAAATGAAGAGTATTTAGTATTGTCATCAAATAAAGTAGACATTTTTAGACAAATAATAGATAATCTTAGTTTCTACATTAATTTCCGTGTATGAGATGACATTCACCTGATGTGGGTTAAGCCAGCTTCACATGTTGAACTGATGGGATCTCAGATCACCACATTCCATGTTTTCGACTATTGGCATCATCAGATCTCAATATCCAGTCATTCACAGTTCCATTGACAAACACAGTAAAAGGTATGGTCTAGACCCGAGTTCTAAGTTCAATTTCACAGAAGGTGACCTAATGAATCATAAATTTCGTAATGTTTTATTTCAAAGATAGGTGCTTGTACAGAATAGCCCACTCATTTAAATTTACATTATTTTGATAGACAATATAAAACTTACATTCACCATCCAGTTAAGTTTCAGTTATTGGTTTCATTTTTTTTTTTTTTACTGAACAGTTAAATCCCAAAATTACAAATCATTTATAACTTAACACTTTAGTGGGTGGAGAGAGAAAAATAAAAATTTGTTTCGTTTGGATTTTATGGCATATCAACCTTTGTAGGTTATTTAATGCCAAATCCATTTTTATACAAATGAACAGTTATTCAGTTTAGTCAAATAGCTCTAATTCAAACAACTCAGTTTAGTATAAATATAGGATTTAGTTTAGACACAGTTAAATGTCAAAACAGTTCTATTTTAAACAATTCAGTTTAGCATAAATATGCAGTTTAAATGTAAGTACACAGTTTGTCAAAAACATTTCTATTTCTAGCAATTTAGTTTAGTCAAAGTTCTAATTCAAACAATTCAGTTTAGCATAAATATGCAGTTTAGTTCTATTTAACCCATGGATAGGGCCCTATCAAGTGCTACCACTGTGAGCCAAAGTAGACCTCCAGGATCATTGGAACCTCCCCATCAGATTGTTTAGTGTCATATATCAGGACACTCGTTTGGCACCTTAAGGTCATAAAGGTGCCAAAAGTATTTAGAGCTTTGTATGAGCTTTATTATGAGCTTTGTACCTCATGTTACCAAAATATTGCAAAACCTTTGACACCCTTGTAATATAAATTTTCCAAGGTGGGCTATTCTGTACAAGCATCCAATGGTGAATAAGAGCTTTTTTTTTTTTTTTCTTAAATCCTTATTTTCCCTATTGAGAGTTGTATATAGAATAATATATGTTTGAATTCTTAAAATACAAATTGACACCATTTGATTAAATTGTAAAAGTCTTCCTCATAGTTTGACTTTTTTCAGGTAAGCAAAAAAAAAAAAAATATCATCAAGGACTTACTTGGAAGAGAAACTGCAATTAGATTGTACACTACAACAATCATCAGTTGTAGATGGAAAATCTTCAACTTTATTGGAACTAAAAAAGAAAAAAATTTTTTTAAATTCTACATGATAATTTCAAAAGAATCTATTAAAAAGAGTATCAGAAGAAATTATAAAAATTCATATCATATTTATACATTGAGGGTAAAAAAACAGTTGTATATATAACACATTTTTTAATAAAAAGGACACAAACTTGAAATACAAGTCTTAAAAATGTATATATTTGTTTTTCAGACTTTTACCAAATACTTCTTTCATATACACATCAAAAAATTATCCATGACTATTAATATCATTAACACCAAATTTGAGAAACTGAGGACATGATATCAGGTCTTGAAACCCAAATTAGACTTAATAACAAATCAACCCACCCTAAAAAAAAAGTTGGTTGTGGTTGTTTCAAGGGTGCGGGTCTAGCCACACTGAAGAGTTCTGATAGAACGAAACAGTCTGTCTGTGGATGACAATATATATATATATATATATATATATATATAGATAGATAGAGAGAGAGAGAGTTTGCAAGCAAATAGTTTGAATAGTCTGTAAGTAACATTCTTAAATGACCCAGAGATCATTTAAAACTGAAAAAGATAATTGCAAAAGAAGGCGACTCCATAGACAAATAACACAACCAAAAGATAGTTTCAATTAAATAGTTTCAAGTATTGCTATCTAACACTAATAATTCTATTTAGTATTTATCATTTGTTTGCATAAAGTTAAATGGATTCAGGTATTGCAATTTAACATTAATAAATCTATTCAACATTATTCATTCATTTCCATACTGTGACGCTGCATAAATAATTATCCTAGGACGAGAGTTCATTTTTATGTGCATGTGACATCGAGGGCAGTCTGGCACTTGACCCTCTGCAAAATAAGTCCTAGTCAAGACTCCCTTTTTGGGCATATGGTAAGCTGGCTAATAATGTGGGAGTTAATTTGGGGCCAGACTGATCTCCGACGATGACGAGGGGGTTTCCAATTCACTTTCACATACCCCACCAAGTCCCACATTTTCTACTCCCTCGGATAACAGAAAATATGGACTTCAAGGTTAGAAAATATTAACTATAGTCAAATTTTCAAAAATTTCCTTATAATGTTTTAAGGTGAATAAGACATTTAGCAAGAATTAAAGAAAGCGATACAAAGCTGAAAAAGATATGTACAAAAGAAGGCGACTCGATAGACAAATAACACAACCAAAAGATTTCAACACAAGGGTGCATTTAAAATATGACAAAGTTTTAATAGGCGACGACCAAACAAATAATGATAGAATTCCTTTTTCTTTTCTCTTTAAAATACCGGCTATATTAAGCCAACAGGGAGTATCAAACATAAATGTCTCTTAACAGTCCTTTTCTTCTTTCTCCTTTTTTCTTTTACTTGAAAAAAATGCTTAAGTCGCGAGCTGACGCATATAATAAAGTCCATTCACTAATTTACTGTTGATGAAACAGGATCCTTTCAGTTTCTCTCTTTCTTTTTTGAATACATATAATTCCAATATTTAGGAAGGGTAGAAGGAAAAAACAGTTTAAGTTGTACTTATCTTTGACAAGACTTAATTTTCAGGCTTCTTTATTTACAGGTGAGTGGCATCCCCAGAATCTGGCTGAATGTGCCTTTCTAACGCTGAATTCTGTCCAGAACTAAAGATTCTTCTTGCAGGTGAGGGGACTGCCCGGAGTTTGGCTATAAGTCAGCACATCCTTCCACGCTGACTTCTGTCCTCAAACTGAAGATTCTTTTCCAAATTTCCTCTGACGAAAAGGTATCATTTTGGCACTAAAAGGTCTATAGCCAATCATTTGACTTTTTCCTTCTCCCACTATTTCCTCCGGTCAAGCTACTAGAGTGACTTGGATTCTTTTCTTTGTCCAACAGATTACAGGTCATGGAGTACGGGTAGCTTTGACCCTTATTCTGACCTGGATTCATTACTTCATTCAACAGGCTGCAGATCATAGAGTGCGAGGAATTGACTTTCCTCCTTTAACAGTCAAGCTTGGTGCTCATTGATTCAAACACAGAAGGCTAGGGGAATTATCTCCCTTTCCCTCTCTTGGTAGCATACCACATCACAATACTTGTTAATGATTCCAAGTACTACTAAGGAATACTAATAATTCAATTTGACAGTCATTTGTTTGCATACAATTAAATGGTTTCAAGTATAGAAAATGATTAAATATTTTAATTTGACCTATAGATGGGACTAACTGTAGGTCAGAGTTAACCTGAGAGTAATAGTGATGAAGGGATATACTACATTCCCCAAATATCAAAACTGGAACCTCATCATTAAATGGTTTTAATGTCATATCCAGAACACTTATTGGAATGGCGGGAGGGTCATACTCCTTTGCAGAGATGCAGTCAGTATATTCTATAGCTCCAACTGACTGGGCTAAAAAAACATAACATTTTAACCCTCAAATACTTATACCTTTATCATTCCATATTGAAAATATCAAAAGGCTTAAAAACTTATTACCTTTTTTAGATTGATTATCCCACTTAATAACATCTGTCAATTCTTATGTTCACATTATATATATATATATATATATATATATATATATACATACATACACACACACTATCCAGTTGTAACTTTGATTTGGTTAGAAAGTTTTAAAAAGTTAAAAATCACTACAAAATCTATGATACTATTTACCCAACCCCTCCGCTCGGGCAGGATATGACACAAGGTCAATTTTTAAGCGGAGTTTAACAGAGTTTTCCTTCTCCTAGACTAGTTGCCTAACCAAGGCTGAAGAACCTAGTCTGTCCTACTATTTACCCATAGCTGGAGGGAGAATAATTGGATTCATACCTTTCCCAAGGGTATTAGTGCTATGTGAAATGCAATCAGTCTCGTCCAGGATTTGAACTCGTGTCGTCGTGTCCATTTTCTACGACGATAACGACTACACCACGGGCACCTACAAAATCTATGATAATGTAAATATTATGGGAACAATACAAATAACATTTTCTGAATAAAATAAGTACTTTTCCTGTTGCTTTTTTTTTTTCATCTTTCACCTGTATCTGAGTTATTGGCATTAAAGCTGATTTTACAATCATTAATTTCATTCATTTCCAAGTTTGAATCTTAGACAATTTCTTCCAGAGCCTGCCCAGTATGAAATAACTGATATTGTTTACGTCTATGAGTCTATATCAACAATCTGACACTGAAAAATATGACGAAAATAGTTAAATTTTGGTATCAGAATTAACTAGAAACTTCTCTGTAAAATTCTTCAACAAGTGAAAAAATATAAATCAGCCAAGAGAAGTTAGAATTAAATTTGACTACATTTGCACATGACATGGTGTTATAAATTCAACTATAATTGCACTAATAATGAAAGGGTTAAAATCAAGTAACAATAGATAGACTAATGTGTAAGTCATTAGGAAAAAAAAAGAACATTTGAGAAAATTTGGAGTCACATGTAAACTGTTAAGAAAAGAAAGCTAAAAGCAAAATTTATTATTTTCTTACTTCTGTAGTGGTGGTGAGTCAGTTTTATTTGACTTGAGGATTGGTTCACTTTTTGATGGTTTCTCAAAACCATTTAAAGGTAAACTGTTTGTAATCAGTGAAGCTCCTCCTATTCCTTGGACAATGTTGGGTCTGGATTCCACCAGTGGATAATCTGTACTTTGTTCAAAACCTGGTTTGGAAAAATCTATAAATAAAAAGATCATGTGATATGAATGTGCGTGTGTTTTGAGAAATAGAGAATTGATTTTAACAGCATGTCAACCCATCTCAGGTTATTTTTAGCTAAGATGTAAGGGAATTGCATTCATTGTACATTTATAATTACATTTTTTTGTAGTTGTTTCTTAAGAGCTCTTTGCAGTCTTATGTTAAGCAGTCCTATCTAATACAAATAATTTGCACACAGTTGGTTTCAAATATACCCATCTAATACCAATAATTAAAGGGTTTCAAGCAACTATTCCCACTCAATAATAGCCATTTGTATGTACACAGTTATATAATTTCAAGTAACTTATAATAATGAACCTAAGTAAACAGTTATGGCCTCAAGTAACTATTCTCAATACAAATAATTTACTTATAAGTCATCAAATTTCCTATTGAATATGAATAATTTTTGAATAGATCTATTAGGCCTATAGATGGAACCCTCCCAGGAACTACCACACTGGGTCAGAGTGGACTTGGGAGAAATGGCAATGAAGAGGAACTCAACACTCCCCAGAACTGGAGCTTCATCATTAGATGCAGTTTAGTGACATAAGATGTCTTTTTTGGTAGGTGGGGGTCTTACACCACTGTAAGGGATACAGTCAGTGCAGAGAGAGTAATAAAGAGGGAGAGAGTTTATATAACATTATTTCTGAACTGGAATTAATATGCTTGAAAAAAAGTTTAAAATGTGCCCCTTAAAATTAATATTTCTCATACAAGTAAAATTTTTCACAAGATAATGTTAACTTCATAAAATATAAATGATAAATTTCTTTTCTGTGGATTTATCATTTGTAAAATCCATATAACAGTAAAGATTATAAAATAACCAGCTTCAATCCAAATCTTGATTTCTTACTCTTGCAGGACAATGGACACCTTACTTGCTGTAATGGTTAATAACCTAGGCTAGCAGCTCTTAGTTAGCAAGTTCAATTCTTATTGGTTGACTTATAGTTTTTTGCCTTGTGCTATATTGAGCTAATAAAAGAAAAAAAAAAAAAAAAAAAAAAAAAGAAATTATTTATGACTCAAACCTATAATCATTTGTAAACAGTTACAGCTTCAAGTAAGTATCCTTAATACAAATAATTTAGTTACATAGTATTAAGTATTCCTATCAAATACAAATAATTTCAAAAAAATTTTTTTGGAAGCTTAACATGTACTACCACTCAGAGTGGATCTGACAGTAATGGCAATGAAGGGTTAACTTCAAATATCTTAGAATTCCAGGAGAGGAGTCTCCCCACTGGATGCAATTTAGTGTCATATCCAAGAAAGGACAATTAGATGCTGGTACATAAACGAACTTGTTGAGAACTTACCCAATGACGATGTGGTCCCAATAGTGGGAGCCAAATCTGGCCTCTCTAGGATGGCAATGAGACGATTTCGCTCCTCTTCCAAAAGAGCCCTCTGTTGCAAAAGAAACTCACGGCGTTCTTCATTGCTCATCGAACGAAAGCAATCTGTGTTAGGAGTGCCAGGGACTTTGATTCCCTTACTATCATCAGCAGTTTTAATAGGTGACCTAGAATTTGGCAACACCTTACCCATATCTGCAAATGACACCTTACTGACAGCAGCACCACCTGCTTCTTCCATGGCAACAGTAGCACTGGTCCCAGGATGGGGTGCTTTGTCGAGATGTGTCAAGGCTGTTGGCAAACTCTGTACAGAGGAAGAAAAACTTAATTTCCTTGCATAACTGTAATCACTGTCACTTTGGGCAGTTTCAAATTTTAATGGAACACAAGGATTTGTACTAGAATTTTTGTTCGAGGGAAAATAAGTAGGTAAACTCCTCACAGAACCAGTTGGACTTCTAAGAAAACAAGACTGATTACTGGCAGTGTTCTGAGAAACAAAGGAACCGTTGAAACGGAGCTCAGAACTTCTCTGCGTACTGGACATGATTGGATCCTGAAGAGGTCCAAGAGAGAGTCGAGTTTTGGATTTGCTCGTAAAAGTGGCATTTCCTTTGGGGAAGCCAATGTTTGGTGATGAAGTTTTCTTATGGTCATTTGATGGCAACGTTCTGGGTTTTGAAGTATGTCTTGAATTTCCAGATGTACAATTATTATTTTGGTTTCCCGAGTTACTGGAACTGACAGATCTTGATGTTGGAGATTCTTGGAAATGGTTAGGAAATTCTGAGAAGCCCTCAACATCAACATGGTCCCCAATGCGAGGATCTATTTTCTCATAAAAACCTGGTGCTGAATGACTCGTTTTGTAAATAGCAGTGGCTGGTTTTAAATTAGGTCTTTGATTTTCTGGTATAAGTGGCCGAGGTGATTTCTTAGTCATTTGTTGTTCTAAGAGGCGAGGTGAAGTTCTTGGAGATATTTGCCTACCAGCTTTGTTAGTCATAGGTAATAGGTAACCAGAGTTAAAATTTGGATGCTGAGTGCTTAATCTGTCTGGCAGAAAAGTGGAAGGCGACAGACTACGGCGTTGTCGGTGATTATGACGACGACTACGATGAGTACAACTTGCAGGAAGTAGGTTATCTGGTTGAGGAGTGCTGGGTGAGAGGCTTCGACGATGATGGGGACTTGGATGGGAGAATGCAGGTTGAAAACCGTCCAGATTGAGGAAGGAAGGTGAGAGACTGCGACGGACATGCTTTCCTGGTTGTAGGTTTTCTCCGAGATGAGCACTGTTACTCAGTGGCTGAGTTCTTGATGACCTTGGTGGTGGTTGTAAAGAATTGTTTTGAGTCTTTGAGCCACACCTTGCATTCTCCTAAGAAATGCATGTAAATAAATGAAATATTACTAACAATGAAACCAGGAATATGTTTACACAATCACTAAAGGCCTGTTATAAATACTTACTCTATAACCGGTAGCAACCAATCTTAAACAAATTTTTAGAATATAAAATAAAGTACTAGTTAAGTACTGTGGTCCTATAGTAAAATGCAGTTGAGCTTTATTTTGAAGTTTATACTCAACTGCGTTTTTGGTTTAAGTTCTTATAAAATAAAATTTATAAATACTGCTTATTGATTTTCATTGTAATGCCATAAATTATTTTAAAATAATTTTATTTAATATTGGATGCAAACAAAAAGCGCCTAAAAAAAAAAAAAAAACCCAAAAAAAAACACACAAACAGACTATACATCTTGTTTTGGGACTGCAATCATAAACAAGTACCAAAAATATTTTTTATTGCCAACAATTTTTAATAAAATTTTCTCTGGTGAGAAGCAATATTGCCTAAATATATTGTTTGGTTTGGTTTATTTGTTTAATGGTGTATCAACTCCTTATGGGTTATTTAAAGCCAAATCTGATTCATTTGTAAATGAATAATTGCAATATTTTCCATGTTACATTGTATTTTTTTTTAAGTTGCACTTTTTGTCAATAACCATTTGTTCACAGCTGTATGGTTTCCAATATTCCTATCTATAAAGTGTTTCAATATACATAGAACCCATGTAACTGCTAATAAACTCTACAAATAACATGTTCTTTTTTTGTTTCAGATTTGAAAATAGCATACTATAACAACTATTAATCCTTGATCACAATGCCTTGGACAAGAGAGCGAAAAACCCTTTTCATCACTTATTTGGAGACAAAATCATTCAAAACTGTGCAAGCAAAATTTTGCTGGAAGTTTAATTCTAACAATTATCCCCAGAAAAGCCAAATTTATAGTTGGATATACAAATTTCAAGCCACAGGGTCAGTAAACAACCTCAACAAGGCGGCAGAAAATCCCAGATCTGGCAGGAAGTTAACTGCAAGATGTCCTGACTATGTGAATGCAGAGAGATTCTGTTGGAAGGAATCTGAAAAAGTTCCTCTGAAGACATTCTCAAGAACTTGGTCTTTCATGTGCATCGTTGCAAAGAATCTTAAAAAAGGATATTTAGCTGTACCCATACAGAATCCAGATCAAGCATAAACTCATACTAATTGACATGGAGTTCTTGTCTCAGTAATAAATCATTATCATATTAATAGGTTGCATTTATTTTGAGACACCCTGCAGTACTAATAATTTATACAAAACTATATGGCTTAAAGTAACTATTTTGATGTGATATCATTTGTTTGTACAGTTATATGATTTCAAGTATTCTAATCTAACCCTAATAATTTGTAAGCAATTATATGGTCTCAAGTAATTAATAATCTTTAGTGAAAAAAAATTTGCAACTTCAAGTAACCACTCTTAACACAAACAGTTTGCACAGTTAAATAGTTTCACATATTCCTATCTAAAAGTGCCCAGTCGGCTGGGACTGTAGAATACACCGACTGCTTCTCTGCAGAGGGGTAAGACCCCCCCCTCAACGAGTGTCCTGTATATGACATTAAACAATCTAATGGTGAAGTTCCAGTAACGCTGGAGCTTTGGAGAATGCGGAGTACCCCTTCATTGCCATCACTCCCAGGCTCACTCGGGCTCAGAGTGGTAGCACCTGATAAGGGTCCTACCCATGGGTTAAATAGAACTAAACTGAGGTTTGAGTTTACTGTTTTTTGCATTTAAACTGTATTTATGCTAAACTGAATTGTTTAAAATAGAACTGTTTTGACATTTAAAATGCGTACTTATGCTAAACTGAATTATCTGAAATAAAACTGTTTTGACATTAACTCTGAGTATTGCCCAGTTGGCTGGGGCTGTAGAATACACCGACTGCACCCCTGCAGAGGGGGTAAGACCTTCCCCTCTATGAGGGTCCTAGATATGACACTAAACAATCCGATGGTGAGGTTCCAATGATGCTGGAGCTTTGGGGAATGCGGAGCACCCTTTCATTGCTATTGCTCCCAGGTCCACTCTGGCCTGGAATGGTAGCACCTGATAAGGCCCTATCCATGGGTTAAATATAATTACTGCATACTTATGCTAAACTGAATTGTTTGAATTAGAACTGTTTGACTTAACTGAATTGCTTGAAATACAAATGTTTTTGACAATTAAACTGTGTACTTACATTTAAACTGGATGCTCACGCTAAACTGAATTGTTTAATATAGAACTGTTTTGACACTTAACTGTGTGTAAACAAAAGCTGTACTTAGCTGAATTAGAACTGTTTGAATAAACTGAATAGCTTGAAATAGAAATGTTTTTGACAAACTGTGTACTCATGCTAAACTGAATTATTTAAAATAGAACTATTTGCATAAAAATGGATTTGGCATTAAATAACGTACAAAGGTTGATATGCCATAAAAACCAACCAACCAATCCTATCTAAAAATGAATAACTATTCAATAATAATCACTTGCAGTGTTATATGGTTTCACATATTCCTATCTGATGCTAATAATTAAAAAAAAATCTATTTGACCCATAGATGGGACATTGACAAGTACTACTACTCCAGGTCAGTGGACTTGAGAATGTCCAAGGTATCTATCATTGTTGGTAACCTGGGAATATCTAACAGACTACTTTATTCAATTCCCAATAAAGATTGTTCACATAAAAAAAAACCCACACACATGATAAAGGATATCTTATAATTAAACCAAATGAACAATCTAATTAGATAGGGACGAAAAATTTGCAATTCAAGTAGATTTTGGATACAATGGGTTATTTGGTTTCAAAATAGTTAAGTTTTATTTGGCAAAGGACTTGTTCGATTAATAATTTTAAAATGGTTAATCTTCCATCTTATTTTTGTTGCTTTAAAATCAAAATATTCAAATTATTTTTTTTTTTTACATTCTAGGATTATTAAATAACATGGATTAAAAATGAGAAAAAGGAGCTCTTGATAAGACGAACTCTTAACCTATATCCTTGAAAGCCCACAGGATTTTATTTTCTGAGCAACAAGTTCAATGATGACATTTGACCCATAGATTTGATACTAATAAGTACGACCAGTGTGAGTCAGAGTCGACCTGGGAGTAATAGCAACAATTGGGTAATCTACACTATTTATTTTTTGATCTACCATGTTTATGTAAGTTGTAGCATGTAAAACACCCTGATCATCTAATATTTTAACATTTTTTGTCATCCTATCAGTTAGACAACAGTTGAAAGATAAAAATCAAAAATTTATATTAAAAATTGAATTTATAAAAAGCAGAAAAAAAACTAAATGATGAATTTTTCTCATTAAAGAACAATTAATTATCATTACCAAAGATAGATTAGTCTTGAGATTAAGAATAACATAAATGCTTTATCTAAAAATTAGAACACAATTCTGTAAGCTATTCAATTTGAAATTTTACCTTGTTATGCTTGGAGACATTGGTTACCACAGGCATGCTATACCGTCTCTTCTTTTGTTGCTGTTCAATAAGAATGTGTTGATAAAGATTCAAGAGGTGATGGCAATCGGTCATCTTGCAAAGAGTTTCTGGTAGAGGAAAAGAAAGAAAAAAAAAGTCATATGCATATAGATTTGCTAATTACAGTCAAAGGGAAGTTTCAAAGGTCAACAGCATTTCTTGTTTGGCCACAGATCACCTTATTTACCTAACTTCACTGCTGCACATGCTGGTCCTTCTCAACTACCTTCATCTTTTGGGATAAATTTTAAACATGTTATTGCAGTTTAAATTTTAGAAGGTTGCACTATTTTTTAGAACTTTGAGAAGAATCATTAACATGTCAAATATTGGTTTGGTTTTCTATCATATCAACCATTGTAAGTTATTTAATGCTAAATCCTGTTTTTACATATATATTAAATATATAGCTTGTAAAAAATTTTTTAGATACACAAAGTTGAAGAATTAAACAGTTCTATTTCTAACAATTTAATTTAGCATAAGTCATCAAAGTTAAATGGTTCCAACTATTGCTATGTATTACTAACAATTCAATTAAACATAAGTCATTTGTTTACACACAGTTAAATGTAAAAACAGTTCTATTTCAAGCAATTCAATTAAGCATAAATCATTTGTTTGCACAAAGTTTAAATGTCAAACAGTTCTATTTGACCCATAGATAGGTGCTACCACTCCAGGTCAGAGTTGACCAGGGAGTGAGTAAGGGGTATTCCCCAAAGTTCCAGCCTTACTGGAGCCTCACCATCAGACTGTTGAATATCATATCCATGACACTCATTGGTGGTGGTGGGGTCTTACTCCTCAGTAGAGATGCTGTCAGTGTATTCTACAGCCCCAGTTGACTGGGCTAGTCAAATATTATTTGGAGAGTAGAATATTGTGTTTTTGATGTTAACAGTATTTTCACTTGATCCATTTTTAAGCCTTTGTTAGTCGTATAATTGAATATGTATTTATCCAATCCCTCTTTCCCAAGCAGGATGTGACAAGTTCACTTAAGCAGAGTAAAGCTGGTTTGAATTCAGAGTTTTCTTTCTCCTAGATTGGTTGCCTTACCCAAAGGCTAGAGAACTCAGTCTGCCTAAGTATAGGCTGGGAGGGGAGGAAGAAGAGAGATTCAAGCCTTTCCTCAAGGGCATTAGTGTGATGTGAAAAACAAACAGCTTCATCCATGATTTAAACTCTGGTTTCTGATTCCATTTTGTACAATGATAACAATTACACAAAGTGTGCCTCCAAATATAAATTGAATAGGACCCCCCCCCCCCAATAAATCCAAAACAAAACCTTTTCACATTATATAAGTGACATAGATAAAAAAAAAAAAGTAAATAAGTCCTTTGAGTTGGTAGGGAAAATTATTTCCATAAATCATTGTATAACATTTCTAAAATTGTGGTGTCAAGGGTTTTGAATAAGAGATTGTGTATCTGGATTTGAACCAAAGAAATTTGAAGAACACAGTGAAAGAAATACTCTCTCCAACTCTCCCCACCCACCCCAAAAAATTAAACAACCCTCCCCATAAAAAAAAAAAACCCTTATTATTTACGTTTATGTTCGTCAGACAACAATTCAACTTGATCTGTTAACACTTTCACTTTTTTTTCATAGTCTTCTCGTTCCTGGTTTAACTTCAACATGGCTTCTTCCCGTTCCTCCCCAGCTCTGAAAAGACAAAAAAAAAAAAAAAAAAATTAACTGACACCCATACGATGGTCATTTAATGCTGACAAGAAAAAATTTAGTAGTTCTAAATATCAAAGATTTTGTAACAAGCGTTTAGTATTCCTAAATTTTTATCAGTTAAGATTAACAAATTTAATCCTCCTCTATGGCCAATTGGCATTATTAGACTTGATTGTAAACAAAGATATGTATTTGTCAGCCAGATCTGAAATACTATAAAGATTACATTATCATTTGTTGATTACCTCCCTTGATCTGGAGTTGTATGCACTTGTTGAGTATAAATGGCCTCCATCTTGGGTGAACTAGTTCTTACTCAGCTTGATTCACATTAATCTAAGGAGAGAGAGGCGGATGGCAATACAGCACGTGGATCAAAAAATATTGAGACTGTGGCTTTGAATTTTTAAAATCTAAAACTTTAGATGAAGATGCGTACGGCTTATCAAGTTATATAAATCATTTATATGATAAAGTGATAAATTAATAAAAAAAAAAAGAAAAAGAAGAAGGGTGGTAGTGGGGGAGGGGACTCAGAAAATTTATTCTTGATCCTTTTTGAACAAAATACTTTTGGCAAAACTATAGCCACCTTCATACTCACTAGACTTAGTTTTGTGAGCATTTTTCTTGTTTCTTCAACTGATAATTCATCTTAAGAGAAAAAGATTTTAAAATATGGAGGATAAGAAAAAGAAAAAAAAAATGGTACAGCTTCACACCATATCAAAAGGAATTTTAGAGGTGATTTGACCAATGAAAAAATTGCTGGAATAAGTGTGTTGAATACCAAAATGACTTTGGAAGAAAATTAACATTTCATTTATTGTTCATTTCTATCTTGGTGAATTGAACTTTAGTTAATAACTTTGTACAGTATAGTTTGGTTTCTTTGTTTAGTGGCATATTAACCTTCATGAGTTATTTAATACCAAAGTCATCCTCATATAAAGACAGTAGTGATACTATTTAACCCTTAGATGGTGGGGGGGAGGGAGATAAGGAAGTTCATAGCTTTCCTAAGGATATTAGTCCAAAAGTGAATACAATAGTGTGGACTTACTAAGATGTTGCAGTCTAGCACTCAAGCCACGATCCCATAGGGAGTAACCCCCCCCCCGCACCGTATGTATTTCTATTATAATAAATGACATTTTATACATTTATGTTACTTTTAGTTTTCTTTACATTTTTTTTAGTCATCATTCTAGGTGTCAGTGATTTTTTTTTTTACTACAATCAGCCACAAACTTTAAAGAATTCCTATACAATTCTTGATGGTGAACTAGCAAATAATCAAATTAATAAAAAAATCAAACCAGTGAAAGTCGATTGGTTGGTTGTGTTTTATTATGACAATATTGGTCAATGGCGGTACGTGAGGGGTTAACCAAAAAGTTAATTGCCAAGAAGTGTAAAATTGAAATGTCTGGGAAAAAGAATTGAAAATTCTGAAAAAGAATTTTTGACAATAGTCAAAACAGAAAATGGAAAGATGTTGACAGGTAATGGGGGTGACTAAGTCGGTTACAAGTAAAAATCGCAAATAGAGGAAGAAAGAAAAAATATGTTGTTTTAGGATATCATGAACAATTCCCAAGCCTGAAAGAAAAAAAAAAAATGAAAATTAGAAATTTGACAATCAGGGACCTGTGTCTCTCACCTGATTGCAGTGACAGGGAGAAAAGGTGTTGAAAGGTGAACAAGGGAATCTTTGTTGATGGTGTGAAGGCTGTCTGGCATGATGATGTCATAAGCAGTAAAATGAGAGAAACTATGTTGGTAGGAGGAAAGCTATCCTCCCGTAGTCCTCACTACGAGGGTAGTGAGAGGGACGACTCTGTGGAAGTAGTGAAAAGAGGGTTGGACCTTTTCTGATGACGTTATGGAGATCACCCCTGCCTCAGTCAGAACCTACCCCAGAATATTGGCAGTTATTATATAAACAGGCTGATTTTCGAACTCAGCAGTTGGTGGCAGAGAGCGAAGCAGTTCAGTTCCAGACGAAGTAGACGTAGCCGACGAAGACCAGGCAGGGACCAACAGATTGGAATTGTGCTTTGCGCTGCCAACTCAGATATCACCAGTCTGCCGCTGGAATAAATTGTCATTAAGAAAATCTAGACCCTAGTAAGTTGGTGGCAGAGAAGCGAAACAGTTGGTACCAGACGAAGTAGACGTAGCCGACGAAGACCAGGTAGGGACCAACAGATTGGAATTGTGCTTTGCGCTGCCAACTCATATATCGACAGTCCGCTGCTGGGACAATTTGTTGCTAAGAGAACTTAACCCTCGTCAGGCCGCCGCCTTGGACCATTATACGTCACACCCGCAGATTTTTGTCGCCATTTGTAACTTTAAAGTTTTATAAAATCTTTTTTTTTATTGTCTACTGCAGAAATTGGAGTTATTTTTTTTTTGTTCTGCAATATATGTACCCTTCGGAGTCCAGTCTTCAGCTGCCAGTAAACCCTCTTCCTTTCAGACGTGGCCGTCGGCCTTACTTTTAAAGAATCACAACGTGGGGCAGGGCAGTGCATGGTCACTTTCCTGCAAGGAACTTTTGATCTGTTTTTTAACCACGCTGTAGCAGAGAGATTGGAGGGAGGTGGACAAGGTTGTGGCAAAGAGACACCATAATTGGTATATTTGGCGCCGTGACTGAGGATTGGAGTCTGGGAGTTTGGTATATTATAGCAGATCAATTTTTGTAGGTTATTTAGTGCCAAATCCTATTTATACATATACTAAATACATGATTTGTAAATGAATAGTTTGTAGGTAACAACTTTTAAATGAACCAGAGCTCATTTATTTGCACACAGTTAAATGGTTCCAAGAATAGAAAATTATTAAATATTTCTATTTGACCCATAGATGGGATCCCAACAGGTACTACCATTCCAGGTCAGAGTGAACCTGGGAGTAATGGCAATGAAATCATACTCTACATTCCCTAAAGCTTAAGGACTGCAGCCTCACCAGCAAATGGTTTCATGTCCTATCCAGGACACTTGTCAGGAGTGGGGGGAGGGGGCTAACCTCTTTGCAGAGATGCAGTCGACATTCTACAGCCCCAGTTAATTGGGCTTGTGAAAGTTAAGTTTCAACTGTACTATGCTTATAGAATGTGTAACAGGTATTGTGGTAAAATCAAACACTTGACTTCATTATCCAAACTTTATCTTTAAAGAACAAGACAATGGTCAAACGTTTTGGTTCAAAATGTCATGGTAAATGCAGAAGAGTTTCAAAATAAAGAATGTTATTTTTGTTGAAAAAAAAAACAAAAAAACAACAAATTATACAAAGTGTGATCAAAAAGTATTGAGACTAAAATTGTATTTACCAAAACAGAAATGAACAATGAATGAAATGTTAATTCTCCTTCAAATTAGTTACCTTGGCATTCAACACTTATTTCAGTCAATTTTCTATTGGTTGAAACACCTCTGAAACTCCCTTTTTTTTAATATTTGTGAAGAAGCATTACCAATTTCTTTTCATGTCCTTAAATGTTGTTAAGATGAAAAAGTTGCATAGAGATAGGTCAGGTGAGTATGGAGGGTGTTGAACTTGCATAATGTTGTGTTTCTCAAAAAACTGCTGATCAAAAAGAATTGAGAAGTAGTACAAGTTTAGACATCATTACTTTTTGTTCAGGAATGAGAATAAGATACTTTATTTTCAGTTGAAAATAAAGAGGGAGTCTTCCTGTGGGGGTAGGTATTATTTCCATAAGTTGTCTCAAATTGTTATAGATCACTTTTGAGGTAAGTCTTGTTGATTCTCAGTAATTGAATCTTCTGGGTAAAATTTAAGAATCATCTCAGGGTTTCTGTAGGTTTCTCTACCTCTCATAATTGGATTGTTGAGTCCATTTTCTAAAATAATCACCATTAGACCATGCACCGCTGATACCAAAACGTACTGCCACTAAATAATCCATTTTTATTCCATAGAACTATAAGAGTTTCAACAAAGTCTTAGATAATGAATGTTATAATGTATCATGAACAAACAATGTTATGGAAATAAAAACATTAGATGAGGATAAAAACAGGATCTTCACAGATTTGCTTTTATCAAAAACAACTTACTTTGCCAATTCCTGGATGAGGCTTGCAATTCTTAACTTATCTTCATGACACAAATCTTTGAGGAAAATCTTTTTTGAGTCATTCATAGAATTCTGACTGACAGATCTTTGGGACATGCTTTGGCTTCCTGTGCCATGTTCACTAGCAGCCTACAAACATCAAACACACAATCAAAAATATACTGTTAATAAAAAAGAAAAAAAATCTTTAGATTTTGCTGTAAACCTACAAAATTTTTTACAGCTATTAACAGAGGATTAGAATATGCTAACTATGTTCCCTGCAAAGAGGTAAGACCTCCACAAAAAAGGGGTGTGTGCTAAGTATAATACTGCATCTGGAGTTGAAGTCTCAGTTCTAAGAGAGTGTTAGGTACCTCTTCATTATCATCCCCTAGGTCCACAGTGGTAGTACCAGTTAGGGTCCCATCTATGGATCAAATAAATCTGTTTGAAAATTATTATTATTATTATTAGAAAAGAATACTTAAACCCATATAACTGTACAAACTTTATTAAGAATAGTTATTTGAAGCTAAAACTGTTAAGGATTATTTTTATTATAATAAGTAACTTAAAACCATCAAGTTGTTTGATATAAAAAAAAAATGACTTTTGCATTAAATAACTGAACAAGGGGTGACATATTGTAAAACTATCCAACCAAAACCAAAAACAAGCCAAGATGCTTACGGATTCATTTGTTGATTGTGATACATCTTTTACAACATGTCCAGAAGATGTGGTTGAAGATTTAGGCTGTACTTTGTATGGCTGCCATTTTATAGTTTTGGACTTTTTGCTGTTGGAAGGATCAACACCTGCCAATAGAAGAAGAGGGATGAAATACAAAAAAACAAACAAACAAAAAAAAACAAAAAAAAACAAAAAAAAAACACAGATCAGACATTTAAAAACGGTGCACACCGCAATATTAGTATCTTTCATGACACATACTTTACATTTACAAATCTTAAGCTGATATTTTTTAAAAGAAAAAACATACATGATGAAAGACTGCTTAAAGTAACGAGATTCTCAAGGAATTCTTAAAGTATGGGTGATCAAAATAACAAAATATGTCACTTTTGTTTTAGATTTCCCTGCTTATATTTGATGAAAGCCCATTTAAATTTTTCAGCATCTTATGAGACAGCCGAAATATAGATGAAGGTTTAGGCTGCACTTTGTAAGGTTGCCCTTTTAGGATTTTTGATTTTTTTTTTTTTTTTTTTTTTGCTATTGAAAAATCAATACTTAATGATAGAGGAAGAGAAACAACAACACAAAAATCAAACAAAAAAAATTGCATGATGTTATGTGACTATCTTTTAATACATATACCTTAAAATCACTACACACATCTAAATGGAAATATTCAACCAGTGATGAGTAGATATTTCAAAAGAGGAAACAAAAGCAAGATATATACAAGCCAAAATATACGTCCTTTGGTAAGTGCAAATACTTAAGTTTTAATGTAACAAACTACTGAATTAGAAAATCTAACTAAATAAGAATGTATATAAAAAGATTACACTAATTTTTATTTTATCTTGATTGATTTTTACATAAAATTATACATAAGATTGCTTTTAATATGTTTGAGAATAAAACAAATTGGAAATTAATAACATCAAGTAATTATTTTGTTAAAACCAGTATGTAAATTATCCACACCATATACTATGTAAACCTTAATTTTTTAGTGATATATCACAGGAGTTTAAACTTATCTATAACATGGGCTATTTTGAAACACATTTAACTCAACTAGACTTAATAGAGACATTGTTAATAAATATTAATTAAGACTAAATAATTAATTAATAATTATTGAGAATATAACAAGTAAATTGTGATGTCAGTAACATTGATTACAGACACCACATACTTTATTTGGTGGCTCCCTTTTTAATAACTACTACCCAGAGGTGTAGGGGAGGATGCTACTCCTTTCCCTGGATTGCTCCAGTTAACCCTCGTATCTTATATTGCTGAGTATTAAGCAAGGAGGTATCACGTACCATTTTTAAAGTCTTCAGTATGAAGTGACCTGGGATTGAACCCAGGTCTCCAGGACCATTGGCGAACACTCTTCCTACTATAGTTGCCCTTAATTCAGTAAATAAGCAAATTTTGTAGTCATATTCTACCAATAGTGGAGAGGTTGGGTAAATATATACGATTTTATGGCTAACACCACAATTTCAAATTAGGAACTTTTTTCCTTTGATCTTCCTCACCAAATTGAAATTTTTGCTGTTATGTTGTTGCCATAACAATATATATCCCTCTCCCAGTAGTTAACTGACATTATATATCATGATGATCAAGTCACACAGACAGCATGAATTTCCCTGATTCTCTCCATCTGTCCCTATCATCCTTTGCTCCTACAAGGTCCTCCAAACTACATCTAGTGTGCACACAGAGCTAATGTAAATAAGGTTTGGTTTGGTTTGGTTTCTTTGTTTAATGGCATATCAACCTTTGTAGGTTATTTAATGCCAAAGCTATTCTCCTAGAAGAACAGTAGTGGTACTATTTAACCCATAGCTGGGAGGATAAGGGGGTTCCTACCTTTCCCAAGGGTATTTGCCCGAAAGTAAACGTAATAGCCTGACTGGAATACGAACTTGCTTACTACAATTCTGTAGTCCATCGCTTTAAGCATTACACCACAAGGACACCCTGTTATAATGTAAATAAGTTCTTGCTTGTAAATCAACATGCCGCTTCCATGTGTAGGGGTCCATAGAAGAATGTTACATGTGAGTTCATCCTTGCTTCTCCAACAGCGTCGTGCATGTCTTGTTCATCTTACTTAGATGATTTTTGAGATGAGAGGTAAGTGGCCATACAGCTACTGTTTTGTAGGGTGTTGCTCCCAGGATTTGTTCAGAACAAGTGGCATCCTTGTGTAGTTCCTGTGTTGTTTTTTCTCCATGTATTTTGTTAGTGTCTATGTGATGCATCCACAGCTTGGAAAAAATCTTGTCTTATTTTATTGGAGAGAGCAAACTTCCACTTGATATATAAAAAAAAAAAACAGTGTGTGTGTGTGGTTTTGTAATGTTTTCCATAACTATGTGATGAAATCCCATTTGATTTTGTATCTCATGACATAGTGGAAGTATGATTGACCAATAATAACAAATTGTTTTAGAAAAACAAGAATTCAAATCGAAAAAATTTTTTTCAGGATATCTACCAATCAAATATAGCTGCTTTGACAATTAGGCCATAAAGATTATAGGTAACAAAAGCTCAAATTTAACTATATAGTCTGCATTCTTTATTTTTCCAAAACTATTTGGGTAGATAAACAAAGATTGTTCTATATCAGACATTGATAAAGAAAGTGGATAATGAAAAATTATATAACTTATAGACTTCATGGCAAAAAAAATATCTACTTTATACCGTGAAAGAGAAATAAGCCATGAAAATCAATTTATGGCATTTTATCCTTCATCAGATAATAATTTAGGGAAAAAAAGATTTTATTTTAGGAGATATATATATATATATATATATATATATATATATATATATATATATATATGAGAATATTACAACTGTCTCAGGTTGTCATGCCAATGTAATTAGGGTCCCATTTGTGGATCAAATAGATCTGTTTGAAAATTATTAGTATTAGATAGGAATACTTGAAACCATATAATTAAATTATTTGTATTAAAAATAGTTATTTAAAACTAATTGTTTAATAAGAACCATTATTATTAGTTAAATAAAAATCATAAAACTGTGGGTAAACAATTAAAAATAATTATTTGAATTGAGTATAAATTATTAGTATTGTTTCGTTTGGTTTTAAGGAATATCAATCAATCATTGTTGGTTATTTAATGCAGATAGATATGATCTGTAAACACATTTTATAGATACACACAGTTAAAGGATGAAACAATTCAATTTAACATAAGTCATTTGTTTGCACAGAGTTTAAATGTCAAACAGTTGTATTTGACTCATAGATAGGACCCTTCCAGGTGCTACCACTCCAGACCAGTGTGGATCTGGGAACAGTGGCAGTTCCCCAAAGTTCCAGCATTACTGGAGCCTCACCATCAGATTGTTTAGTGTCATATCCAGAACACTCAATGGGAGAGTCTTAACCCTCTACAGAGAGGCAGTCTGTGTATTCTTCTGCCCCAGCTGACCAGGCCATGTTAGTATTAGACAGAAATACTTGATATAACTGGAGGGGAAAAAAAGACTCAAGAAACAACTACACAGAAAATGTAAATAGATGTACAATGAATGTAATTCCTTAACCACTTGGCATAAAATAACCCTAGATGAGTTGACATGCTATTAAAATCAATCAACTACCCTTTGTAAATGTACTCCACCAGCTGAACACCTGCTTTCTGCTCATTGTCAGTTGGCCATACACAGCAACAAGTTCATGGTAAATTTCTGTTAGATTTTTGCCCTTAACATACAAAAGATTTATTACACTTTGCACCTCTGCAATAGCAGTAATTTTTGGTGCAAATTCACATATGCATGATGCTCAATATCAAAGTGTGTCCTAGGTAAAACACTAAACTGCATCTGGTGGTGAGGCACCAATTCTGAAGATCCGGGAGTGTGGAGTACCCCTCACCATCATTGCCGTTGCTTTGGGAGTAATGGCAACATTTACTAACTAGAGTGGTAGAACTTATAGTTTCATCTAAGGGTCAAATAGATGTTTGAAAATTATTAGCTTTAGATAGGAATACTTGAAGCTATCTAATCATGTTCAAATTATTTTTTATTAAGAATAGTTGCTTGAAAATATAATTGTTTACAAATGACTATTATCATTAGTTGCTTGAAATCATAACTAAGTTCAATTTAGTATTAGTAATATTTGAAACCATCTGTGTGCAATTTAGTATTAGTAATACCTGAAATCATATAACTACAAATTATCTTTAGTAAGAACAGAAATTTGAATTTATAATCATTTATAAATGATTATTATAATTAGTTACTTAAAACCATATAACTGCCAATATTGACACTGAATAATTCAGAGGGAGAGTTTAAGTACTAGACTGTGGCTGTGAAGAAAACAAGTTCAAACTACATTTGAGCAATTACATTTACTTTTGGACTAATACTCTTGTAAAAGATATCAAGCCTCCTTATCCCTCCAGCAATGAATTAAATAGTGCCACTACTGTTCTAAAAAGGATGGATTTGGTATTAAATAACCCATATAAATAGGAATACTTGAAACTATACTACTGTGTGCAAATTATTTGTATTCGATAGGAATACTAGATACTTGTGTGAACAAGCTCTTAAAAAAACAATGCACGTCTTTAGGAAGAGATTCCCCATAAAAAGGTGCAAGAGTGCAGCCTCAAAGTGAGTTTGAACTCCAGTTGTACTATTACACTCACTTTCAGAGTAATACCCTTGGGAAAAGTATGAACCCCCTTATCCTCCCAGCTATGAGTTAAATAGTATCCCTATTGTTGTTCTACAAGAATAGGATTTGGGATGAGATAAAAACACAAAAGTTGATAGGCTATTTAACAAAGAAACCAAACCAAAACTAAATAACCAAGCTAGAGTTGAGTTGCCATAAAACCAACAATCAAAAATCAACATTAAAGCTGTTCTGGTTTTTGCTTTGTGTTTACAACTTTCACATGGCTTTAATTCTGGTAAATTTATGCATACTTTTCAAATACCCTCACATCTTTGTGTGCGTATGTGTGTAAAAAGGTTGGTGGAAAAAAAACAAAAACAAATAAAAATCAAGATACATACCAGGAATATAAGCATCAGCTCCAGATCGGGAGTTCTTAGAATCTGTAAATCATTTGACAAAAAAAGATAAAAATAGATATTTTAGCATTTTTTTTTCAGCAAAGAAATAAGTACTGAAATAAGACATTGTGTTAAAATACATGTACAGCAAATTATTAACCCTTAGAACAGAGCTTCTCAAAGTGGTCCATATAAATACATAGTGTTCTGTGGGGGTGGGGTGAATTAACTAGTTTGCATTTACAAAACCCCTTTATAACAGAGTTGTCAGATATCATACACCTAGCAAAATCTCTGATTGGGTGTGATGGTCACTTGTATTGTTGACACATGACCTGCTCAAAACATATGGGTCATTTAAATGAACAAATGATGTGGAAAGACACTTTTCTTAAAAAAAAAAAAAAACTATTGAAATGAATTTTGATCTTGAAACAAAGTCTATGTACACATTTAAAGAAATTGAATATTACTGGATGAACAACAAAAAAAACTGTGAGCAAAAAATCCCAAGCTTTGTGCAGGTGTTGAGCCCATTTTACTATCTTTCCAAGTTTGTATATGGTGAAATTTAGGTTTAGCAATGTGCTAAATTTATTAAGCAGAGAATAATATAAAACATCTGGAGCTCAAACTCTCAAACCTGCAACTTAATATTTGTGATCTCAATGCTCACCAAATCCAGCTTTCCTATTAAAAATCAATTCAAAAATTAAAATTCGCATTTATAGTTTATTCATTCTTTTCTCATAAATTGTATCAAACACTGGCAAATTAGGTGTTTTGAAATTTAATATTCAGTTAATGTATTTGAGGGTCAAAGGAAGTTAAATTTGGATACTACTGGGGGTGCATCATTTAAGATGCTGGCAGAGGGGTGCACTTCTTGAGTGGTGAAATGGTTAGCAAGCTAGACTAGCAAACCTTCATGAGCAAATTCAAATCTTATTGGGTGCCTCATTCATATGGCCTTGTGTCACATCTAAGCAAAAAAAAAAAAAAGAAGCTTACTAAGCCTTCCCTTAAAACCAAGGATGGTGGTATTTGTACAGCAACCTTGAAATATATATACTTGGGTGGCTTGAATTCTGTCTAGGAGGATCCATCTTTCTACATTGCTTTTGCCTATGAAAATATTGTAATCTATTAAGAGAGTTAACTACATTTTACATTTCAGGTATTTTTCAGCCAACAGCTCAGGGTGAGAGGGTCCACAAGGTTAATAAAAGGAGAGTGCAAGAGACGAGTAACTTAAAGGTTTATCTTGAAAGCTACTGATCATGTGTTTGACCTTCACTAGATATTCAGCTTTTATCATTCTTCTCACAGCATAATTCATACAGTACTGAAATACTAAAAAGAAAGCATGACTGTAGTGAGGGTATAAATATATGAGAGTTCAATTAAAACAGAAACTCCAGTTTTGCATGCCCCACATCCATCTCCCAATCAAGACAGGCATTGGATTCTACTACTTTTCCAACTCATGAAAACATTTACTTTTTAAGGAAACAACTTTTCAGGGAAAGGGTTTAAAAAAAAAAAAAAAAAAAAAAATGCATCATTTTTTTGTGTTTTTAAATTTCTTTGATTGCATTATCTCTGAAGTCATTTAGAAACAAATTTCTTAAGTTCAAACTTTGCAGAACACTATGTCATTGATTTATTTTAATGTATCAACCCATCTGAGGTTATTTTGTGCCTAGGGGTTAGAGAATTGCATACATTGTATGTTCATATTTACATTTTTTTTATTATGTAGTTGCTTGAATTTATTTGAACATGGTTATGATATCAAGCCTTCTGATCTAATACAAATAATCTTTAAACAGATTTATTTGACCCATAGATAGGAACCAAACAAGTCTTACTAAACCTGGTCAAAGTGGCAATGTAGGGGTACTCCATACTCTTCAAAACTGGAGCCTGACCATCAGATGCAGTTTTGTTTCATAACTAATACACCCCTATGCAATGGGGGGGGTCCTTACTCCTTAGCAGGGAAGACAGGCTGTTGTTAGAATATGCTGACAAAGGACAGGGTGAAAACAATGTGATTTGCTGACCATAGGAAGGGAACCCCAAGCGGTTAAATAGCTGTTTCAAAGAGTTTCTATTCCCATTGTTAGACAATACATTTTTAATTCTTTCAGCTAAGATTGTGGATCAGGAATGACTGCTTTCTCCTTATTTTATTTTTTAAATTAACTGATCAAATCACAAGATGCAGATGGGCAATTAACATCATCTCGGCTGGAAAGATAAAATAACAGTCCAAATCTACAGTGATGCACCATCAAATAGACAAATATATTTTTCATATCAATCTCTCTTGAGCCTGTGAACCTGTTAAGTACCCATTTTAACAGTGATCCATGATGATGCTGACTGTTCTATTTAGGAAGGAGTGAAGAATTTTGATTAGTATTTCATAATTATCTCCATCATAGAAGTTGTTTATATAATTTAAAAAAAACAAAAACATAATGATCACCAATGACCTTGAAAAGTTATTATTCAGTTGCAAACTGGATTTGAAATTCCTTTATTCTGTAAAGCAATTTAAATGAATTGCTTTAATAAAATCTTGTTATGGAAATAAACCTAAAAAACACCTGTTTTAAATTTTTAGCAGGCTGGTCTCACATATCCATAAATACTGAATTTGATTCTCATTGACTGTCTCATACTTCTGGCTTTGTGCTAAACTAAGCTTAATTCATTATATAATTTTTTTTTTTTACCAAGTTTTTTTTTCAAAGTTCCTGAACTATGTAATTAATATGCACTGCTAATTTTTTTTTGGAAAAAAAAAGATTTTTTCTTTTAAAGCTAAATGAACAACTAAATATCATATATCATCCACAGACAGACTGTTTTTTGTTGTATAATACTCTTCAGTGCAATATGCTTCAATCTGAGATTGAAACTCGGCCGACTTTATGTCAGTTGGATGTTTTACCCCAGAGCCATTGTCAATCTCAACGTAAGCGAAGGAACTTTTTATGCATCAGCAATAGAACATATGTAGATATAAGTTAGGGTAGTGGGGACACTAGACAAGCACTTAGAGGCTGTCAGTTTTTCATATATGCAAACATCAGACCAAGATCTCTTGGTCACTCTCTCAATATATATATATCTTGGTGTTTGACAGGTAAATTGTGTATTATTATATGACCTTGGTATAATAATTGGTAGTCATAGTTTGTCTACACTGATTTTAATTTTTTTTTAAGTTGAAGTTTAAGTTAATTTTCTTTGTTACCCGAGTGGTGGCCAATTTGATATGGTAAAGGTAACAACTGCAGCAACTTTACTGAATATGCAACAGTATATAGACCACTGTTAAAAGGTAGAAAGATATAGAAAAAAAAAAAATGTTAAAGATTTTTTTAACTTTTCAGAAAAGGTGTGATGGTGGGGGGGACAAGTCTCAGCACTATAGGGTTACCTTTGTTTAAAAAAAAAAACAAAAGAGAAGGAACTATTTGGTACTTGGACAGATTAGTGTTAAAAAAAAAAAAAATTGTCTTGGTGATAATGTTGGAAGAAAAAAAAAGTGTATTTTCCACGCATTTGCTTTTAAATGAACAAAATCCCAAAAGTAAGTTTTCAATAAGCTCGAATTTATTCATCGGCCATAATTTTTCGTTTTTGCCTCCCTCAACCACTAATAGGAATCGATTTATGACGAATGTCAGATATATAATTTTGGGGGTTCTTAAATGTCACAGCTCACGGTGTAAAATAAATAAATAAATAAATAAATAAATAAAATGAAGAAACTTACAATTGCAGAATTGACAGACATTTTCTTTGTGGTGCTATAAACACCTTGCGTTGTTACAAGTGATGTTTAAAGTAGTTTTTCTATTTTTATTAAAATAAATATTGCGGAACAACGCAAACAAAATTTAAAACAAGTGGTAGTGGTAATTGTAATATAAAATTGGATAAATTTTTTAAAAAAGATTTAATTCAACTAAGTTCCGTAACTCTCAAGAAAATATTTGAAAATAAATCTGAACAAATAAAAAGAGAAAATTACCGAATAAACAGAAATAAAAAAAGTGGAATTAAAACCATGATTGCTAATCTTTAGAATTATAAATGAGTGTTTAATATTATTCATGACAAAAAGAGAACTAAAAAAATATATTATCTTTTCTACCTTTTTTGAGTGAGGGAGTAAAGAAAAACAAAACAAAAGATTAAGAACGGTTTATCTCATTTTTTTTTTTTTTTTGAATAAAAATACAAGATAATAGGATAAAAGAAAAAGAAAAATTGTGGAGGGTTTGTTTAAGAAATTTAATGAATGAAGCCAAATTTATGTAAAAAGAAGTTAATCCGTTTGTTGCATTTAACATAGCAACGGAAAAAGAACATCGCGGAACAAGTTGCAATAAACTGTTGTTCATAGTTACGTGTAAAGTAGGTAAAAGTTTCAAAATGTCTTAAAAAGAAATGTTTTTTAAAAAATTGCAAAAATTTTATATGAAGTTTTTGCTTTGTTATTGTTATTTTAACTAAATGTTTTTATTTTATGCTTACATTTTAAAATGTTTTTTAAATAAAAAATAAAAAATTGAATTTAAAGGGTACGATGTCGTTACCGGTGTCTTTTAATCTTCAGTTTCTTTTTTTTTAAATTAACATTATAATAGATTCAATAATCAAATATAGACTGAAAAATAAACAAATAAATCAACATGTCTAAGTGTTTCTTAAAAAAAAAAAATGAATCAATGTAATCGCGAATATCGGTTGAGTGACAAGTCGTTATATCATCGTTGATATTAATGTTTTTTAAAGAAAAAACGAAAGAGAAAAAATCGCGTTTGCAGTTTAGGTAAATACCTTCTGTTTTCCAAAATATTCCGTTAGCTTCACAGGACTGTTTTTTAAGGCCATTATTACTATCTTTTTGGCTGTTACTATAACTTTTTTTAGAATTGTGTGAAATCGTCATAGGCATTGACGCCATTCTAAAACCACCGCTGCCACAAATCCGTGACGCACGCGCACTTAATCTAAATTTGAGACTTGTGCTTTTTTTTTCCCTTTCAAGTACTTGTATGGCTGATGGCCAATGAAATGATATAAAGCCGCAAAAGAATTAAAAACAATGCTAGGAGGACACATTAAAAGAAAAACAATAAACAAACCCTTCCTTGAATAAGTGAAAATAGATATTTGTTAATGATTTAATTTGCATAAATGTGGCGTAGACTGAACTGTTATTTGTCTTCTGGCCCACAACCGGAGGAGTATGGCACAAGGTCTTTTTAAGGTGAGTCCGGGTGCAGGGCTGTAGCCCACACGTGCCCGGCATTTTCAAAAATACCTCAGGCCCCGTCGGCATTCCTGTAAACAAGGGCGCCTCAGGCGCTAGGCAATTAACCTAACCCCTCCGAAGAGGTTTAAAGCCTGGAGAAGAAGGGCCCCTGAAGCACACCCGACCGGAAACACGCAGTTTACAACACGTCCGGCCGGCCCCAAGCAACTGGAGAGGCGCATCAATCACGTGGATTAGTGAACTCCGGCGTAGATTGAACTGACGATGATGTTTAATGAAAATGAGATGATCCATAAAATGGTCCGGTTCCCTTTATAATTATTTACTAAGCTTTGTTCAAATATGGCACACAGCCGGAAGTATGGGGCACCCAGTAAGAATCGAACTCACAAGCAACGGTTTGCTAATCCATATTGCTAACTATTCTGAGGTTTATCTATATGCTTCTGTTTACAGGGTGGAACGATAAAATTGTCACCCTAGAAAATACGACATGATTCCATTTCCGTTTAATGAAAACCGGTTTTCTTTTTTTTGTTGCAGACCATCTACTAGTTGGCCTGTTGTGTACAAATCCCAAGAGCGATAGGAGCCTTCTATCATGTTTGAAAGTGACACAATGTTCAACGAGCGAGATGGAGATGTGATGCTGTACAACTCATGCTCTCTACCGATCCAAGTTATGACAACAAGACCATTGCCAGCACCCTCAAAATGCATATCTGGATTGCCACGAATAACAGGGACGTGCCCAGGGTGATGAAAACAAAGTTTCCGGCTACGGTTATGGTCTTTGGTGTGGTTTCAAGTGAGGGCCACATCATGCCACCTCGCTTCTTCGAAGTCGGCTTGAAAGTCAACACCAAAGTGTACCTGGATGTGCTGAAGAGTGTGGTGATCCCCTGGTGCAATCAGATGGCCGGCAGCAGGACCCAGCGCCGGCCCACACGTCCAAAGAGGCCCAGGCTTGGCTTCAGAAGGAGTGCTACGACTTTGTACCTTTCTCTCACTGGCCCCTCCCTCCTCCCCCGACCTGAACCCGCTGGACTACTTCGTTTGGTTATACGTCGAGAACATCACCAACATGACCTCCCACAACACTAAAGCTAGCCTGATCGCTGCCATCCACCGAGCTCCCACCGGCGTTTGTGGAAAAGTCATGTTCCTAGTTCCGGATCCCTATCGAGGCGGTGATTGAGGCTGAAGGCGGCTACATTGAATAGATATCAGCTCTACTACATAATTAAGTTACCTGAACTGATTTTTTCAATAAAAGTTTTAAAATGAAGTTGTAGTGTTGTTTTCTTTAGGACGACCATTTTATCGTTCCACCCTGTAGAAAGGAGTGAAGAGTTCTAATGGGCGTTCATAGAAAGAAGCATTCCATAATATCAATAATCTGGATGAGTAAAAATTAAACCATTTAGTGCAAACGCTCACCTCCAAAATAATCATTTAGTTGCAAATTGTTGTGGAAATTGGTTTATTCTCGAAGTTAGAGCATTTGAAAAGTTTTGCTCTTGCAGTGGATAGAAAAACATAAAGATTAAATAAATAAAATAAAATAAGTTCAAGAAATGCAGAAATTCACAGAGGCCCCTGACAGGAAGTTGGAACGACGCATGCCCGGAAAAAGGACTCTCCTTGTGCAAAAGAGAAATTCGACCTCACTTCAGCGGTACCCCTATAAGAAAATTACGAGTTATCTTCTAGACGGCTGTGTAACAGGATGTAGAGAGGCCGAGGGTAGAAGGAGAAGGACCGTGACTCTGACACGGATAGAGACAGAAGCGACTATGGTCTCCACAAGGTGAGATGTGGCGAAAGACAGCCTGGTAACAGAATGTGTTAGCAGACCATCCAACTCTACAAACAGAACCTAGAAGACAATTTTGAGCCCTACGAAACCAAACGTTCACAGCCCTCCGAAAGCAGTCTTAAACACAACCAGAAAATATATAGAAAGACAATAGGACATTCACCAATCACAGATAAGTGTATTATAATTTTAACTTTTTTGATTAGTGTATTATAATTTTTAACTTTTAAAGACTATTGACCACTAAAGGAATATGCTTTAGCAACCCTTTTGCACTTCTTCCGATATCCCTCAGACTGAAAAGCGAACACATGGCTGATAAGGTTTAGTAACCTGACACTATACCTGCTGCTAGCGAGCCGATATCACCGAAACAAGTATTATAAAAGCACCTAATTTGGACTGATTAACCACCGAAGACGATGTATATTTTAAACCCTTATCGCCACCGTTTCCATTGGTTTCAGGAAGAATTTTCCTTACTCACGGAATGGTTGTTGAACCTAGAAATAAAGTTAAAATTTAAAAGGTATTTTGGTCTCTTTTCTTACTTCCTTCAGTAATTCCTTTGCAGCATTCTACCAAGAAGAAACCAAGAACTAAGAAGGGGGTAAGATGAAAACCAACAGAGTCAGGTATCTAAAACCCAAACCCAAAAAACAAATAACCAACTAACAAATCTTCTCAACCTCTACACTCTATAAAAACATTGCTATTAAGTACCCTTTGTATAAGATTGCCTTGTTTGTGTTACATCATTTATTTCTAAAAAGTTTGTAGGATTGACATATTCGGTTGAAAAGTCCTTCTTAATTAAATCATCTGGAGGTTGCAGGTTCAATTCCGACTACAGGTAAATAACAAGAAATACCTACCATAGCCTAACACTTGTACCCGGACATGGTTAATGAAATTCGAACAATCTACCCCGATGGATTAAATAAAGGATTCAGTTCAAAGTTCCGTATGGGCCCCTGAGTTTGACATAAAACTCCTGAAGAAGGCCGAAATACGTATCGGCTTAAACGTTGTGAGTATAACAATGAAAATGAATATTCTAAGTAATAAATTTTCCCGTTTTGTTTTATCAAAGAGATGAGATTTCCATATGTATAATCTGTCAATAGCAGTTCATACCTTTCTTATGCGTATGTTGACATTGCTTCCAGTAGATGAGATATTACTACCGAGGTGAGTGAACGGGTTTACTAATTTCACAGATTTGCCATTCAATGCAGAGATGGCTCCATCTTGTATAAAACACGTGGATTCAGTATTATCTTGAGTCCACGTAGAGGCCAATTTCTCTTGCTTGTTGGAATTTGTAAATTCGGCAGTTAATGTCTGCTAGAATATGATTGGCTGTTTTGAGGTTGTGCCGTTATCCCTCCGCCCTGACTGTTATTTAAGTGAAACCTGCCAGGGATCTCCTTCTTTTTTTTGGCACTTGAGTAGAAGTCACTGCCTGCCTCCTTTTTTTTTTTTTTTTTTTTTTTTTTTTAGCTTTGTGAACACATTTATTCGCCTTCGACTTTAGGCAGTTTTTCTTAAGCAAGGTGGCTTGAATAAAAGGCTTATTAGTCGCTTAGGGTAAGCCTCTTTTCCTTACAGGTTTTTTTTTTTTGTTACTTGTTGAAACAATAAGCCTACTGCAAGCTAATTGTGGTTTTGATATGATGTCTCCTTCAAAAAAAAGTTGTCTAAGTCAAGACAGGCGGAATTATTGGACTCTTTTGCTGACAAGAGAAGCGGTCGGTCGGGTCAGTAGATTCGGTAAATGCCTCCGTTGACTGAACAGAAGAAAATTCGAGTTAAAACAGAAAGATATTCATCTCTTGGAGGATGAAGCGGCAGTCTACTCGAAGTTCATTTAAAGAAATAGTAAACTTCGTTTTCATCAAGTCTTCACAGGAAACTAAAATACGGTTATCCAGGTTGATTCTACACAAGACGGAGACACCCAGAAAAGAATAAACCCTAAAAATTGACTTAAAAAAGAACTTTGACATAAAATATCAAAGAAAGGTATTTTATCATCAACAAAAGTTAAAGTAACAATAGGTGGTTGAAGGCATTGCTTCGTGCAAGTTAGACGTTATTTTTTTTTATATCCTCTTCCGTTTTTTGGTTATAATATTGTCGTTATTTGAATGTATTTTATTTTTGTTACTTAGAATTCAATGTTTTCGACAAGCATAGGGAAAAATATACAAAGCAGAATTTTGTAAAATTTATTTCTCTTGAAATAAATTACTTTGTGGGGACTTATTTTTGTTTTTAAGAAATATAGACACACTCCTCTTTCAGGGAGCAAAAGTTAGCATTCTCATCCCTCTTTTTTGTCTCCTTTATTTTTTATACGTTTCTCTGCACCTTCGCCAAGCCTGACAGTTACTACTAAATATTCTTGGGCGAGACAGAGATAAAGTTTACTTGGTAATTTAGGTAGAATTTTACTTTATATAGCGACTAGCATTTGGATAATTTTGTTATTTTTTCGTATAATGGTCGTTGCGATTTAAAACCTAAAATCTAACATATTATTGAATAGTGAACATTTCTCATATGCTGCCAGCTTCTGGTTATACAATTAGGATTCGGCTTGGGCAAGTATATTTGCGAGAAGTTCTAAATAATAAAGCAAAACAGAATAGTAAGCGTAGGTTATGTGAGGAGAGAGATAAAACTGTTCATCACATAATAAATGAATATAGCAAGCTAGGATACTTAGTAGAGTCCTGGAGACAGAGGATATTTGATGTCATTCAGACTTCCAAGAAAAAACCACTAGTTGAAACTAATGTGCAAAACTCGCAATAATAATAACAATAATCAGGATCTTACTAGAGAGCTGAAGAAACTATGGAACATGAAAGTGACGGTACGGTGATACCATTTGTAAATGGTGGACTTAGAACTATCCTCAAAGGACCGGTAAAAGGACTGGAAGACTAAAAAATCAAAAGACAAGTAGAGACAATTCAGACTACAGAATTACCAAAATAGGCCTGAATAGTAAGCAGAGTTCAGGAGACCTGAGGAGATTTGAGGAGACTCGCTGTCTCTCAAACTCCAATAAAAAAAAAAAAAATTTGCTAACGTTGGTGTGAAAAACTCTCAAAGGAGTAAAATAATAAATTTTTTGAGTTTTTGATATAACTCGGTCTCCTGAGTTATTGGCAATAACTCTATCCACAAGGCCAATGGGAAACAGCAATTTAAAACACAAACACACAAGCCACCCAGATGCGCCAACATATATAAGAGAGACCGATATTACAGATCAAGTATACACCGCCAGATATGCAACCAGAAAATAGAATATGATTTCTTTAGCGTGCAAAGATAAGAACCTCTTTATGTACCTCCCTTTTCTACATAGTAAGATCGCCTCTCTCTCACACTTTTTCCTGCAACACGAAAGCAAACGAATTACTTCTATAAGAAACTTTCTAACTCAAAGAAAGTATGTTGACTGAACTTTGAATTCTGACTAAACCAAATCGGATATCAATCGAACTTTTTAACAACGTTTTTTTGTAGGCAAGAAAATAAATGTTAATATTATCTTTTTTTTATTACAATGCTAGTTTGACATTTGATAAAAATTGTTTGTGGATGTTAAGGTTTCTTCTTTAACCAGTGCGGTTACTTCACAATGTATTATGGTTAAATATTTCCTCGTGCTAAACATTGTAAAACAATTCTCAGGGGATTAACATGTTTATAACAAGAAGCCAGATAAGGTTACCATTATTAACTAAAATGGCAGTTAAAGTTGATGAGTCCTGTAGTCTTGTTATATTAAAAATAGCAGGAGCAAATGAGTTGACGAGAAATATTTGAAAGTTCAAAAAACTTTAATTTCAGTTGAAACGAAAGCCCCTTGCACTGTTAGTCGTATAAATGATAGAAGAAGGAATTAAGCTTTCAGCCCGAAGTTTCGAAGTCCAGTTGGTCTTAGGAGGAAAGAATAATTGATGAATGAATGGTCTCCTGAAGGAAAGTAGTCCAACTGTTGAATGCGCTCTCTCGTGTTAAATGTATCTGCCGGCTGCTGGTATCGGTCAGATGAAAAGAGAGGACAGTTGCAAACAGTTGAGCAGGAATTAAGCATCCAATTTGATACCTCGAGGACCAGTTTATGTAGAAGGAATGAACAATTGGTAAAGTAATAATTTCCTAGAAAACAATGGTCCAAAAATTGGATGTGCTCTCCTCATGTTCATGATGGTCTACTACTGGATGAGTGAGGAAGAAGATGAGAGCGCGCTTTCACAGCCTTTTATACTGCCTGGGAAACTCACTCGGGCAGAATAGCATAAATCATTTTCATTGGACGAAATATATAAATCGAAAACTTCAACGGTCAAATAATTCCCGCGTTAAACAATAATTTGAAATTATTTCTTTCTGTTACATGTTTATTGTCCGAGCAAACATAATAGAATGAATGCAGTTGTCGCGCTACCGGTACGTGTAAATGCGTCGATCCTGCGATTAGGCTAGTAGTAGCGTTGTTTGTTGTGGTTGATTGACAGAGGATTGGATAAATTTAAATTCAGGTTTTATTGAGCGAATTTATCACAAAAGGTGTATGGATGTAGAAATCATGGTTGTTATATCACGTCGGTGGAGTCTCTGTTGGGTGTTGAAAGTCTGTGTTGGAGAAAATATTAGACTCTGCTGTCTATTAGTTTGTGGCGACAGTGCGTCTAGAAAGTAAGGATAATCTCTGTGCCTGGTGCAAACACTAAGTGTTGCTGTATGGTTAGGTTGTAGATGTTGCTAGACACTGTCAATGATGTGGACGTATTGGTTGCAAAAGCTGGATGATGTATGTCCCAGTTGTGTATCGAAGTGACCTTGAAGTGTTGGCGCTAGTACGAGCAGTGAGTCGCTTGTGAACTAGATGTTGCAGATGTTGGTGGCAGAGGCTGTATGATCGATGTCCTGGTTTGTTCAATCCTTGGTTTACCGGGGGGGGGGTCGATGTGGCTTCCAGTGTTGATGCTAGTCTGAACAGTGAGTTGCTCGTAGACTAGGTGGTGCAGATTCTGTAGCTTGATTGTGCAGAAACGGTTGCTGGGTTAAGCTGAAGCTGGTCTGCAGTTGGTGCTGATTGCTGCATCGTCGTCTCATGGTATCTAGCAGAATGGTGTAGCGAGGAGACCAAAAGTGGTCTCAGAAGACTTTCTGATGTTAGCTCTTAGAAAAGCTGTTTGATTGGGAAATTTTCTGAGATTAGCTCTGAGAAGAGCTGTTTGAATGAGAAAATGCAGCCAGGATTAGGTTTGGTGGGTTATGCTGGATTACACTTCTGCTTCGGCTGGTAGTAAGGACGCAAACCTCATGTTGCTGGGAGAGGAAACAGATACCTCTCCTCCGGCCTTTGGGAGCCCGGCTGCCGGGTTGGTATTTATCGTACGTCCCACCGACCAGACGAGTGTGGCACAAGGCCTTTTTAAGTGATTCCGGGCACAGGGCCATGGCCAAGACACGCATGGTGGCTTCAAAAATGCCTCGGGCTCCGTCAGCATTCCCCCCCAAAAGGGCGCCTCGAGCACTAAGTGATAAACCTAGCCCCTCCAAGGTGGATTAGAGCCTGAGTAAACGGCTCTCTGAGGCTTGCGGATGTCGGTCTTGGCGCATCTTGACCGACTTCTACCGGAACTAGGACACAGATCCGTGTACCGGCGAACACGGCCGACCGAAGTGTGCCCAGTCGCCGGGTTGATTTTTGGTTGCTGCCTGCAATGTTTATATAGCGTTGACCGCTGCTACTTTGTTGGTCAACTGAAGTGTTTCTGTACACAGGAAGCCCCCGTATTAAATATAAGTAATAATGAGATACTTCATTATTCTTTGAAGAGGAACTTTTAGATATATATTTTATCCTGTGGTAATAATTTTGTCTTTGAAGAGCTAGCAGAATTAACTCCTTTCGAAAAATAGTTTGTGTGTTAGTAACAGAAATTCACTCTTGACGTATGTACAACATTTTTGTTGTCTGACGTCACGGGTCACTCAGCGTTTTTTTTTTTTAACTGAATATTTGAGGTATCGGCTATGATACAGGAATGACATGAAATACTAAAAAAGTTCATCATCAGGTGTAGTAATGGTTAGCAAGCTAGACTAGCAAACCTTCACGAGTGAGTTCGAGTCTCATTGGGTGCCCCATTCATCCGGCCTTGTGCGACTTCTCAGCCAAAACGTTTAGTAAATTACTAATTGAGTATATTATTGAGAAAAGTCCTTTGGTATCCTAGTAAGAGGAAAATTCTTGCAGGACACTGTTGGAGAAGCAAGGACGAACTCATAAGTGACGTTCTTCAATGGATTCTTCCACATGGATGTGCCAGTGTTAGCCGACCAGAAATTATCTACATCAACTCTGTGCGAAGACAGGATGTATTTTGTAAAAAATGCCGGGAGCGATCGATGATTGGGACGGATGGAGAGAGACAAACAACGAAATCTGTGCCGGCAGCGCGACTTGATGATAAGTTGAGGGTCCTTAATAGAATAAAAGTTGTTGTTTAGAGAAAACGCTGAGTCACCCGTGACGTCAGAAAACAAAAATGCTCACGAGTGAACTTCTGGTATCGACATACGAACTATATGTCGAAAGGGATTAATTCTGCAACCCGTTCGGGAAAGGTTCGTAACCACACGATAAAATATTTAAAAGTTCCTCTTCAAAGTACAATGAAGTATTTCATCATTACTTATATCTAATAAATAAACTTCCTGTGTATAGAAGCCCCTTCACTCAGCCCAGTAAAGAAGTTGTGGCTGTTTCCATATAAACACAGCTGGCAGAGACAAAAAAAAAAAAAAAATTCAAGTATGCAGCCGGGCTCAGGCCTGGAGGAAAGGTGGTATCCATTCCTTTTCTAGCAGCAAGCTGCTAAAAGAGGGATCTGCGCTTTTACCACCAAACGAAGCAGCCGACGTGGAATCCAACCAATCATATCCGTGGATCCAACACAGCGATGCCAGTTTTCAACTAACCACCGCTGCTTTCTCATTCAAGCAACCCTTGTTCAAAGCTACCTTTAGAAAGTCTTAAACTGGTCCTTTTGTACCACAGCCATATACGGATATGCGAAACGTACATAGGATGTTCATAACATATATACATAGAACATAGGAATTTCGAAACACGAAAAACACTTACGACTGTAGAGAAGAGGAAAATCTCATATTTTGTTTTGGCACGCTATTTAATTCGACACCGAATTTCACCCAATCAGGATGACATATCCCATTCAGCCCGGACCTTCATTTCCGGCTACCAAACGGGTGAGCGGCCAAACACACTCTCTTCGGCTTGAGACGGCGACCAGCACGGACGTGTCTCTGATCGCCCCTGCTTAGCGATGCCTTATAGCTAAACAAGCCACCCGGTGTGGACATATCACCGTGGCTTTAACCCTAGCAGCAGCAACATGGACATTCAACGAGGGAACCTTCTAATTTATGGATTCTTTGCGTCTAATATTTTAGACCAAGGAATCCCAGTTGAATATGAATTAGATACGTTCAACATGCCTTCCACTAGCACCACAGAAATTTACTATGTCGATTCGAGCGCCACTCCGCTCTCGACAAGTTCCCTTTTCACCTCTGGTCCACTGTAATGGAGACAACGCACGCCTCTCCCCGAAACACCAGACACACGAAGCTACACGGTGGTCTTGAATACTTCCCTCACACATCCAACGACACGCTGCCATTTCGAACATCCCGCTAAGCTATTGCGTCTCCAAAACCAACAAGTCTAAATACCACGAGTTTTGCAGCGCCAAGAACAAACCTCCTCAAAGCTGCAAATAAAAACTTTCGTTCTTGTGTGTTGTTATAAAGCAAAGTCTTGTAATTCATTTCTTGTGCCCATAAAATCTATAGTGTTAGGGAAAATAACTAATTCCCACAATACACGCTATACGACTTCTTAGTTCAGGTACGAAACCTTTTAACACCTTTGAGTTTAAAGGTTCTTCGACATAAGGAGAGAGATAAGCATTCTTTCTATTCTGGCTTTTCCATCTGCACCCCCAACACGTGTGGCACCCACCACAAGCCCACTGGCCTGGCTTCGGCGAGCAAGTGAAAGCTAACCGTCTTCTCCCGAGGCAGAACTCAACTAAATGACTTTTTTCAAAATTCCCAAAATCCTCCGCGCGCTTCCGGTGCTTGACGTCATTCGCACTCTCTAACCCCGTTTCCCATCTGGGCTATTGTGACATCTCTGAGTGATACGTCCGCTCCGCGCGCGCGCGTAAACACCTGCGTTAATGTAGCACCTAAGTAACTCATGCACTGAGCCGAAAGGTTTTCAGCCTAACTAAGCCCAAAGGCATAAAACGAAATCCCTCGGCCATTATATTACACTTTTAAGTGCTAACTTCAGAAAGTCTTCTGAGGATACCTCTAGGTCTCCTCACTACACCCCTTGACAGATACCACGAGACAACGACGCAGCAGCCAGCACCAACTGCAGACAAGCTTCAGCTTCACCTTGTTACCGTTCCTGCGCCACCAAGCAATAATATCTGCTGACCAGCTCCAGCTACACCAAGCAGCAAAAATCTGCATCACCCTAGTCCATGAGCGACTATTCTGCTCGGACTGTGGTGGGTGCATGTAATTGTTTAGTGGATATGTTTCTCTCCAATTTGTAGTGAGTGAGTGTGAGTTCCCGTCCGTATTTTACGGGTGAAAAAGTAATCTTTCACGTTTTGTTCCACCCCAAATACAGCACAAATTTTACAAACAGGTAAACAAATGGAATATGACAACAACGAACATTAAGAAACAAACAATTTAATAATCATAACAAAATAGGAATAAAAATAATGAGAAACACAGTTATGGCCAGTTGAATGAAAATAGGGTTGTTCGCCCGTGTGCGTGTGTTTACAATCAAATAAATGGGTCCATAGTTGACCAAAGTGAGGAGGATAAAAATTTTGTCTTTACTTACGTACATGGGTATGTGTGTGTATATGAGTGATGGACCGTAAGTATGGGTCTTTGCTTTCATTAAGTCCGCAGGTGTGTTTTCTTATGATCTCGGTGACAACGGGTCGCATTGATAAAAGAAGGTTACATGCCTTTTCCCTTTGAGTCTTATGACGTGGCTCTCTGCTCTCCGATCATGACCTCTCGTAGTCGGTAAAGTCTTTTTGGTAGTGGACGGAATGAACCTTTGGCCGTGGAAGAAATAAATTGAATGACCTGGTTGATTAAATTCGTTATTTATACTTTTGGGGGTTACTAAAGTGGATCAAAAAATAGTTTTATTGCGGGTCCTAAAATTCAAGCGCGTAGACATTTCTTGACCAATCAAATTCGTATATTTACTTATTTGTTTTAGAGCCTAAATTTTTTTCCTGTTAATTAGGTTCTGATCCGGATTTTCTAGAATGTTCTTATTTTGTGTTTTTAGCTGATTAGTTGAAAAATATAAAAATGTAACTTTAATGTTAACGCGATTTTGATCCGAAATTTCTAGAATATTCTCATGTATGTTTTTGGGATTGATTATTTTAAGGCTAAGAAATGTGCATTCTATAGGACTAGCAGCAGCAATTCGAGGACTCATCGACTTACTCCCGGTTTAGCAAGGGCTAAATAAATTGGGCGGGATATCAAGCATACAGCCTCTACAATCGGCATCTGCATCACCCATTGCTGCAGACCAGATCATGCATCAACAATCTAGTCCAGAAGCGACAACTCTGCTCAGACGAGCACCAACACTTTGAGGCAACATCGGCAACCCTTAGTTAACCAAGGATTGCATAAACTAGGATATTGATCATCCAGCCTCTGCAACCAATGCGTCCATATCTACGACCGGCTCCAGCTACATCTACAACCTGATCATACAGCTACACCTACGATCTGCACCGAGACCATGATAACATTCTAGACGTGCTGTTGCCACAGTCGAGTCTACGACTTTCTACAGCACCGACTTCCGACATCCACCGTTATACAACAAATGTGATTCTACACCCATACACCTTTCGTATACGATTTGCCCAATAAAACCTGACATTTAAATTTTATTCATTCGTTTCTGTCATTTGTCCAGTCCTCTATCAATCATACACACTTACAACTATTTGTGGGATTGACACCTTTATCGGGTTCCCGCGACATATGGTGACCTCGATGTAATGTTGACTTGGTTGGACGAAATAGTAGCAACATCACAACGCAGAGACAACAACAGACATCTATCAGCCAGGATATAACACCTATATGCAACCCTGTCGTGTACAATTCACACACAAAATAGCCCGGGACATTAAAAGCTAAACTCCTCGGTTCAATGTCACCCGCAATAAGTGGTGGCCCGAACGTGAATTTACACGATTGGACAACATGGCAACAATTAACAAAATCAACGCACAAAGAGCAAGAGACATTCTATTAGCAACAACACAAGCAATATAATACCCAAGTGCAAAACATTATCGGGGTTCTCGACAGTATTGTGCGTAATACGTCACGAGGTTTGTTAGAGCAACCGAGAAGGTGGTCATTGACCCGCAAGTATAGCACTGGACTTTTCGGTTTAGTTCAAGCTATAATCAGGCATCCATGTCTGGACCCATGTTTGGGTCCATGTCCTGTTAGGCTCATCAGGCTTACATTGGACTAAGTGAGCTGATGATCAGCAAAGTCCAGGAGGGTTCGATCCTCGGCTCGAGCCTGAACTTCCCCTAATCCCCACTTTAAGCCGACCTTCGGGACATTGACTTCGTAGGGAAAAAATAAAAAAATTTAAATTGAATAAAAATAATCATTAAAATATGCATAAACTCCCAGAGGCCTCTGACAGGAAGAGGGGCGCAAAGAAAAGGGACCGACCTGACAACAGGAGGAATCTCATTCTCTTTCAGCAGTGACCAGCGGGGTGACAACACCTTGCTAACTGGTGGAGGACGTCATGTGTTCGTCTTTAGACAACGTATTGGCTAACCTTTCCACTGGTAGTAGTCGTCTCTTTCACTACCAACCCATGACTTAAACACCGGATTTAGGCGAACTCCCAAAAGGGACTAACACATCGCAAAGCTTTATATACCGAACACATTGTTAAAGCTTTAAACATCGAATAAGGACACATATATACCCAAGAAACGACTTACGCATTTTTAACACCTTGACTGGGAGAGTCAACCATTTCAATTGTATTCAGGGAGAATTTCCTCACCCACTGAATGGTTGTTGAGCCCAGAAATGAAGGAAAAATATAAACGATGTCTTCGTCTCCTATCTCTAACTATCTTCTTTCATATAATTCTTTCATGGCCTTCTTATCCAAGAAGTTAAACCAATAAAACAAAAGTGGGATAAGAATAGAATTACCCGGAATGGAGTCAGATAGCAAACGGCAACATAGCTTGCCCTGGGATCCCATAACTTTGTGTCAAGTCCTGGTGGGAGGCAGAGATAAATACCGCTTCCTCTTCTCTTTTGGGAGACGCACACACTCGTGCGTGTTTCAGATTATTGAAGCCGGAACAGACGTATAAAACTGAATTCCCACAAAGGCAGTACGCGACACCCATGCTATTTGTATGCTATCTTGTTCCTGCGTCTTAGCAGCGACTAGAAATACTATTTGGAAAGAAAAAGATGTAATCCCTAAAGATGTAGTGTTGTACCAACAACAGTTCTCACATAGTGTAATGTTTATCTGACAATTATTAGTGAGTTCAATTCTCAACTAGGCTTAGCATAGAAAATAACTATTTGAACCTTAATCCAACCCATACTACTGTTCTTAATCGGAAGCTGACTCCTCACCGATCTTTTTCATTCAGAAATAATGTTGCGGAGTCGATAAGCACGTCGACCCTGCAAATGATTTATAAGGTTAAGCGTGCGAGTAATGACAGCAAAAAAAAAAAAAAATGAAGGAAACAAGGGCGAGGTAACAATATAACAAAGATGATAATTTATTTGTCGTGTTTACAAGGGTGTATGTAAAGTTCGTGATAGTTGTTGGTGTCTTCAGCTAGATGGTTGGTGTCGGTAGCTGGTATGGTCGAAGTCGTAGAGAGGTAGCTAGATGATCGAAGTGAGTAGCTGGTGTTGGTCGAAGTCGAAGTTGATCGTACCAAAATGGTCGTGCCTTTGCTGTGCTAAGACACTCGAACGGACGAGGGGACCGACAGCTAAAGCTAACCCGTGCTTTAGCGCTGCGCAGTCGTGCAAACGGACAAGGGAACCGACAGCTAAAGCTAACCCGTGCTTTAGCGCTGCGCAGTCGTACAAACGGACAAGGGAACCGACAGCTAAAGCTAACCCGTGCTTTAGCGCCGTGCAGCCGTGCTAACGTATCGAGCAAACAAACCAGGAAACCGCGGCTAAGATTTGCGGTATCTTAGCGCAGCGCAGACAAGGTGCCGATAGCTAAAGCTAACCCATGCTTTATCGCTGCGCAGTTAAGCGGACGAACGGACAACGGAACTGACCAAATGGTCAAGACCGGGTGGTCTTAGAGTCCTCTTCGTGTGTGCTACCTGGCCGTCTGCTTCGATAAGTCCGTAAGGACCGTCAGAGATACTCCGATCCGCAGAAAGTGACCCCTAATGGGCCTTAAAAGGACCTTTTGGCATATCTAGGTGATGTAAGGCGAATGCGATCATGAGAAGTGGGATTCAGCCTCGGAGGTAAGGCGAATGCGACCACGAGATGTAGGATTCAGCCTTGAGAACTTCGTTGTGAAAAGCGCACGATATTTGTCATACCTAACCTAACCCCTCCGAGGAGGGTTAAAGCCTGAGGGGATGGCCTACTGAGGCCGGAGGTATATCCAGGGATAAAACACACCCGGCCGAACCGTGCAGCACGCAACACGGCCGGCCAAAGCGTGTACCATCAACTGGAAAAAAAATGCGCCGCTGCGAAAAGCGTGCTGATATTAGTCATACGCCCTACCAGCGTACGAGTGTGGCACAAGACCGTTTTTAGAAGGGTCCGGTCGCAGGGCCGTTATTTATCCTACGCCCCACCAGCGTACGAATGTGGCACAAGGCCGTTTTAAGGTGGGTCCTGTCGCAGGGCCGAAGCCCAGACGCGTCCGGTACCATTCGAAAAAAGGCTTATTGATATCTAGTAGCAGCAGTGACAGAGTAACAGGGCTACCTAAGCGTAAAATTCTTCTTTTAAAAAATAGGAGTGGAAATACAGTTCTTTAGCCAGGGATAGGCCTATAGGACTTTACACTCCTATAATTTAATTTGGGCGGTATGCCACTTGTTCCCACAAAGATGGCGGACGCTCAATGTTCAGTCTCGGGAAACCATTGGCCAGGAGGACCACTTGATATGCTTACAACTACGTCGGCGCGCGAAAATTCAAGTCCTGCGTCTTGAGCCACTGATAAGACGATTTTTTCTATAAATACGCTGTCTTAAAACACATAACACCTCTTTTACGAATTTTCTTCGTAGCGGCAACAGCTCCTTTACGAAATTCCTTCGTAGCGGCAACACCTTCTCTTTGACCAAATTCCTCCGTATCAGCAACAGCATGCCTCGCAGACATTATTGTACAAGAACTATGAGACGCTTTCCCGTCTTTAAAAAACTACCGGTTTCTAATCATAGAAAAAAGACATTTTATTTTACAATTCTTTTTGTAGTTTAGTTGTGTTACACACACACACACACGAGCTCACACATATATATACACACTATCAGTATGTTAGAGTTAGTTATGTTTTCATGTATTAATGTAAGTTTTGATATTATAGAATATAAATTTGTTTTTGTTCGTTCGCCTTGTTTTTAAATGTTCATTTTGTCCACGCCGTTTTACAACCATTATCTATTCCGTTTCTTTTACGCACACTCCCCCACAGGCCTCGTAAGATAATCCACTTTATTTTGATAAAGTTACTTTTAACAGAGGAGCCGTATTAATGATGTAAATGTTATTTATTCCCTTTTTTTTCTTTTAGTTGAAACGGCAGGTCAGCGTTATACAAGGTTTTACACCCGGTCGTAGCCGGATGTAATGTTTAAAGTTTGAGTGATCCGGTTTGTTTACGTTTTTAGGCGGGTCACGACAATAACTATTTCTTCCTGGAAGAATCTGAAAATGTTGAAAATTTAGCCTTTTTCGTCCCTCCAATAGAATAACTTTTTATATTGGAAAAGCTGTGGTTAAAACTTTTATTTAAGAGTAAATTTTAAAAATTTTTTTTAAATAAGAGGTTAAACTAAAAGTTGATTTTTCACCAACCGACCAGAAAATATTAATATTTTTTTATAATATTTAGTCGATTTAAAATTTTTTTAATTTGAATGTTAAAATAGTTTAAAGTTTAAATTGAAAAAATTCGATTTTTAAATTAAAATTACATTTAATCGATTTTTAAGAACTTTTAAAAATTTAGATTTAAATTAGCGATATTTAAAAACATTTTGATGAATAAGTTTAAAAAACTTTTTCAACCAATCAGATTTATTTCCGCATCAGTCAGGAACAAGTTATTTTTATTTACTAATTTGAATTGCGTTATCGGCTTGTTCATCAGATTTTTAAACGGTTATCAAATTCAGTAAGCAGGTTCTTTTTACTGATATAAGGATTTTACTCATGTTTCTGTGTTTTTAAGTCGATAAAAGAAAACATCTGTTACTTATTTTATTTTTTGACATAGTGTTTTTTGAGTTTCGATTTCCCTCATACTCGCTTTTCGTCGCTTCTTCAGAATTATCAGTCTTAATTTTATAAGTAATTAACAACATGCCTGAACCAGAACATGAGAAGAGACTTCGAATAAATCGAGTTTTTATTGTGAATAATTTGGTTGGTGTAAATGAAATACTTGATCATCTTTTTAACGAAGAAGTATTTTCTAAAGCTGTCGTCGATTTTATAAGTCATGCGAAGGAAGAAAGTGAAAAAATCCGTTTGATCTTGGATTATCTTCATAAAAAGTCAAGCGATAACTTTGACAAATTCTGTTCCATCCTGGATAAAACAGGTAATGAGTTGTCAGCAGCAAAACTCAGGAATTCCGCCTTTGCCTCTTCGTCAGTGGATAGAGTCACCTTACCTCAGAAAGGGCACGGCTTAATGACTGACAAAGATAAGAAGATTTTTCAAAGATTGCACGTAAAATTTGTTGAATACATGTTGGATGTAGAAAGTGTTGTGGATAGTCTTATGAGCCAGGAATTGATAAATAGGCACCACAGATCGTTTATTTTCAAAGACAGCGAAAGACGTCAGCAGGTGAGAAATTTAATGTCTATTCTCCCCAAAAAAGGAAACGCAGCCTTACCGGGTCTTCTTAGAGCTCTTGACTCATCTGGTAATGATTATCTACATAAACAAGTGCTGGATTATAAAAAAGAAGAAACTTAGTAACAGAGCAAAAAGATGTAACAGTCTTGTCCCAATTCTTCACTAAAAATATTTTTTTAATGACATAAAAGAGAAAATAATTTTTAAAAAACCTATGTTAGTGTGTCAGGAGAAAAACAAAACAAAAAACATACTCGTGACAAACAAGAATGGTTCATTTTTTTAAATGAAACAATGAAATGAAAAATAATTGGGTCAACTCTAAGAAATTCAAATGAAAAGTTGAGAACTGTAACGATGCCACACGTAAAAAAATGCTATTAACTTGATAGTTTTTGTACTAGGAAAGTTAGACAACTGCACCGGAACAGCAAATAGAATCGACCACACGTCAAATTCAACGGATTTTATTCGAATTTTTTGGTGATCATTTAGAAACATTCCTTGTCTACCAAACTTTGAGTTGTATTCCTTTGTTAAAAAACCGAAATAATGGAAGAAAAACCAATAAAAAAAATGACACGAGGTCTTATTTTTATGTAAATTTTAGAAACAGATATGTCAACGAGATTAGTTCATAGGAGGAAAAAAATAGCCGTTTGTATTTTAGTGACTGTATGTAGGTACAACTATCACGCCTCCATTTCTTAGTGTATGTTATAAAATCATAATGAACGAAAGAACATTCAATTTGGCTGGCAAGACAGAAAAGCATGTTTCCAAAAAGTCTTAACGCAAGCCATTTCATTGATTATTCATTTTTAGACAATTCAGGATTTAGTCCATTTTTCTCAGGTTCGGAGAAACTTCAATGGCTTTTCCATTCACGGAAGATCTTCATTCGAGATTTTCGATTTTTTACATCAAAGGATTAAAATCATTGTTGGGTATGCTCGGAATGTTTCTTATTGGATTTTAAACAATTTTTTTCCCGAAAAGTTATATCAAGTTTTATGCAAGTTTAATCAATTTACAATGTACATTCATACTCAAACGCCTCTGAACTGGGTATGTATTCACCAATCCCTCCACACGAGCAGGGTGTGACACATTTCTTATGCGGAGTTGTTCTAAACATAACGGTTATTTTGAAGCTGTCGTCCAGCCCTTTAGCCATTAAACTACCAAAACTCTCCCGTTGTAGTAATTTACTAAGATTTTTGCTTAGATGTGGCACAAGGCCGAATAATTGGGACACTCAATGGGACTCGAATTCATTTGTGAAGGTTTGCTTGACTAGTTTACTAACCATTACACTAACCTAGGTGCTTACCCCCTAACCTTTTTATCTGGTGTCTTAATTTGATAATTCTTTTTAAGTATTGATCCCACCATACATTAGGAAAGCGTCTAAAAAAATAATGAAAAAGATTTGGATGCTTATTTTATTCAAAAACTAAACTATAAATTTTTGAATAATTGTTTATAAAAATGAATTTTAAAAAAATTTGTCCAATTTTTTTTTAACTGAAAAAAGAAAAATATAATTTGTTAAAGTTTTATAATATTGTTAACTACAAGAGGGAGTTTTGTTTGCCAGGTTCTTAAATTCTAATATTAAATTTAAATATATTCACATAAGAAAATGCCTCCAGTAAAAATGCTGGCTACCACTTGTAAAAATTTAAAAAAAAAATCTCCGTGCATACTTTTAGTTGCTTTCAGACGACAATACTGTGGGATTACCTCCCTTGTTTCCCAAACAATTTCTTTTAATGGCATTATCAAAGCACTATTCAAGTGCTTGAAAGACTCATCATTTTTTACACGCAGCATGCCTTGAAACAAACCTTGTCACATTAAACATAACTCCTTAAAATAGTACTCATCACACCATGTGTTAAGCTTGTTCACACATTCCACACATACAATTTTACATAGACATACATATGATAAGGATATTTCTTCCACCATTTCTTTATGTAGTCTTTTTATAGCTCATTTCCTTTTGTACTCATTATATTATTAGTTTGCTCAGGCAATAAAATATGTTGTTGTTGTTCATATAATATGCATTTATTTCATAAGAAACTATATGGTGGCCACCCAATATGACGTAAAGTCACCATCTTCTAATTTGAAAGTACAAGTCCTCTATAATACTATTAAACCAAGTGCAGTAACTCTTTTTATACCAATTTTTGCCTATGCAACTTAAAAACGTACATCTAGGGAGCATTTTCCAAAGTCAGCATCTGCCCCCTTATCTAAGAGGGGTAAGGGTTGAGTTTATTGCCTGTTACTTGAGCCACCATGGATGCTGATTGGATCTAAGCAATTTTTAAAACTACCCTGTGGGAGGTTTTCTCCGTTTAAAAAAGAATTAAGGGAAGGATAATTTGAGTAAACGCATATTGGAAAGCCAGAGATTGTTTTAACATTGTATTTATATTGTAAATAGGATCCTACTTTGGAAATCATAGAAAATCAATATTTCCCAAATTTGACAAGTGGTAGAAGGTCATCTAAATGCTAAGTAACAAAAAATAATTGAAAAAAAAAATTTTTTTAGACATTTAAACAGAGCTCATCTGGGTAATATGGTCATTGGTTTTAAAAAAATGGTCAGTCATTGAATAAGTATATTTAACTTACTTTTTAATTTTTTTAATGGTTTTTGATATTAGATAGAGGCTTTACTTACTAGACATTAAGAATTGGTAAATCAGAAGATATATTGCTCTACACTTTATCAGTTATTCATATTTTCACAAGGAATGAGATAAAAAAGAAATTTCATTAACTTATTTTTCAAAGATGTTTTCCAAATTGAGAATCCTTTGTGAATTTCATTGTTTGTGAGGAACTCGATCATTGTAAGAAACTATCGCTACCTGGGTGCATTTAGTGCATGGGATACAGGTGTCAGGCCCCCCCTCCGAAAACTGTGTGTGGCCCAGGCAAAGAAAGTGTTATTCTTATTTGCATAGGTGTTAGGTACTTGGTTGCTGACAATTCAGATGTTTCTGTCTTCATGAAAGATGTGACTTTTTGAACAGCACTTAGTGGAAAATTTGTCATGCAAGCAAGAGTGAGGTTGCTCTCTGCAATTGGATACTTGACATATGTTTATATTTGTATAATGTGTGTGCATTTTTATATATATATATATATATATATATATATATATATGTGTATTGTCCAGTCGGCTGGGGCTGTAGAATACACTGACTGCACCTCTGCAGAGGGGTAAGACCCCCACTACAGTGAGTGTCCTGGATATGATACTAAACAATCTGATGGTGAGGTTCCAGTGATGATGGGGCTTTGGGAAATGTGGAGAACCCTTTCATTGTCATTTCTCCGTACTCCACTCTGGCCCAGCGTGGTAGCACCTGATAGGGCTCTGTCTATGGGCTAAATAGAACTAACGACATACTTATGTTAAACTGAATTGTTTGACTAAACTGAACAGCTTGAAATAGAAATGGGGGTGTCCTTGTGGTGTAATGGTTAAAGCGATGGACTGTGGAATCGTAGTATGCGAGTTTGTACTCCAGTCGCGCTATTACATTCACTTTCGGGCAAATACCCTTGGGAAAGGTATGAACCCCCTTATCCTTCTAGCTATGGGTTAAATAGCACCACTACTGTTCTTCTAGGAGAATAGCTTTGGCATTAAATAACCTACAAAGGTTGATATGCCATTAAAACAAAGGAACCGAACTGAAATAGAAATGTTTTTGACAAACCATTCTTACATTCAAACTGCGTGCTTATGCTAAACTGAATTATTTGAAATGGAACTATTTTTTGACATTGAAACTGTACCTACACTAAACTGATTTGTTTGATATAGAACTGTTTTGACATTTAACTGTGTGTAAACAAAATCTGTACTTATACTAAATTGAATTAGCTGAATTATAACTGACTAAATTGAATAGCTTGAAATTGTTTGAAATAGAACTATTTTCATAAAAATGGATTTGGCATTAAATAACCTACAAAGGTTGATATGCAATAAAACCCAACCAACCCCCAAAATTATATATATATATATATATATATATATAGTGTTCACAAATGGTCTGGTAGACTGAGGTTCAATCCCAATTTGAATCGTATCAAAGATTTAAAAAATGGTACTTGATGTCTCCTTACTTAGCACTCAGCATTATAAGATATGGATCAAGGGTAAATGGAGCAATCCAGGGAAAGGAGTAGTGTCCTCCCCTACACCTCAGTGGAGTATCTATAGAAAAAGGAGCATTTGCTTTGCCCTCAACTTTTATGTATGTATATTTGGTTTGTTTTGGTTGGGTTTTATGGCATATCAAACATTGTAGGTAATTTATTGTCAAATCCTGTTTATTCATTTATATGTATTGTTCACATATGAGTATTGTCATTGTTTTTTCACAGTTAAAGGATTTCAATTATTATTATTTCAATTATTACTATATAACACTATAGGGCAGACTAGGTTCTTCAGCCTTGGTTAGGCAACTAGTCTAGGAGAAGGAAAACTCTGAATTCAAACCTGTTAAACTCCGCTTAAAAATTGACCTCGTGTCATATCCTGCCTGAGCGGAGGGGTTGATAAATAGGACTATATAACACTAATTATTCTATTCTATACCTTTTCCAGTTCAAAATGGGAGTAGTTCAGTTCAAAATGGGAATAGTTCAGTTCAAAATGGAAAAATTATAAGTATAAATAAAAAATATTTTATAAATTATTTTAGCAATAAAATTGTTAACATTTTATAATATAAAAAAATTCTTCTAATCATTTATTAGAACACAACATCTTCTAATGCTACAGCTGCAGGAATTTAAGATTGAATTCCAGCTCTGAAACGATTGCATACTTCTGGTGTAACCCTTCCCAATTCTTCCTCAATTAATGAAGTCAAAGCTCTTGCTTCAGTAATTGACAAGCCATCTCTTCTCTCCATTGCAAGAATACTCACAATTTTAGCAGCCAATTCCTGCTTGACGTAAACTTTGATTAAAGACCATACTTGTTCAATCGGATTAAACATTGGACTGTATGGTCCCAACCTAAGCACTTCACATCCTAGAAATTCTTCTTCACTAAAAACTTCTTCAATGTTTGAGTGACATGGGGCATTGTCAACAACCATCACAACTGGACCCCCATATTGTCTCTTTGCAGATTTTTTATATTTATACTTATAATAATTTTTCCATTTTGAACTGAACTATTCCCATTTTGAACTGAACTACTCCCATTTTGAACTGGAAAAGGTATATATCAATCATTTTTTTGCATACAGTGAAGTGGTTACAAATATTTCTATTTAATATTGTTTATTCGGTTCAACACTATTTTTTCATTTGCACACAGTCACATGGTTTCAAGTATTGGTATTTAATACCAATAATTCTATTCAACATTCTTGCCCAGTTGGCTGGAGCTGTAGAATACACTAACTGCTTCTCTGCAGAGGAGTAAGACCCTCCCCCCAATGAGTGTCCTGATATGACACTAAACAATCTGATAGTGAGGTTCCAGTAATGCAGGTTCACTCAGGCCCGGAGTGGTAGCACCTGATAGGGTCCTATGTATGGGTCAAACAGAATTAAACTGCATACTTATGCTAAACTGAATTGCTTGAAATAGAACTTTTTGACATTTACACTGCATAGTTATGCTAAACTGAATTGTTTGAAATAGAACTGTTTTTGTATGCTAAACTGAATTGTTTGAAATGGAACTGTTTTTGACATTGAAACTTTACTTACACTAAACTGAATTGCTTGCAATAGAACTGTTTTGACATATAACTGTGTGTAAACAAAAATTATAATTATACTAAAGTGAATTGTTTGAATTAGAACTGTCTGACTAAACTGAATAGCTTGAAATAGAAATATTTTAAACTCTGTACTTATGCAAAACTGAATTGTTTGAAATAGAACTGTTTATTTGTATTAAAATAAATTTAGTATTAAATAACCTATAAAGTTTGATATGCTACAAAAACTAAACAAATATTTCTCATTCATTAGCACACAGTGAATAGTTCCAAATATTGTTATGTATCAGTAACAATTCAATTAGACACTCATGTGTTTACACACAGTTAAATGTTCAAAGAGAACTCTGCCCACCAAGGGATATAATGAGATGAAGGAAGAGAACAGTATGTCAATTGCAATTAAATTAAAAAAAAAAAGAAAATCCATGAAGATAAAAACAAAACAAAGCAAACAAGGCAAATACAATTCCAAAAGTCAAATTGTAATATAATGGCTGAGGGATTTCGTTTTATACCTTTGGGTTTAGTTAGGCTGAGAACCTTTCGGCTCAGTGCATGGGTTACTTAGGTACAACATTAACGCAGGCGTTCGTGCGTGCGCGGAGTGGATGTGTCACTCAGAGATGTCACAATAGCCCGAGGTGGGAAACGGGGCTAGGGAGCGCGAATGACGTCACGCACCGGAAGCACGAGGAGGATTTTGGGGATTTTGAAAAAGTCAGAGTAGAGTTGAGACCTGCCTCGGAAGAAGATGGTTGACTTTTGCTTGCTCGCGGAGGCCTTGCGCAGGTGTTGCACGAATGGGGAGCAGATGAAAAAGCCAGAATAGAAAGAATGTGTATCTCTCTCCTTATGTCGAAGAACCTTTAAACTCAAAGGTAATAAAAAGTTTTGTACCTGAACTAAGAAGTCGTAAGTGTTTTTTGTGTTTTGAGATTCCTATGTTCTATCCTTATGGACATTCGATGTACGTTTCACACTTAGCCATATCATGGCTATGGTACAAAATCAGACCAAAACTAAGTAAAACAAGTAATTAAAAAACAAAACAATCCAAGCATTAAATGAAAGAACAGTCAATATATATAAAAGAAATGAAACAACAACAACAACAAAAAATCAATTTTAAGGAATTCCTGTTACATCATCTCTGTCTTGTCCCCCTCCTTTTGACTTTTACTCTACTGACTCCTTGCTTCTCTCTTTCTCTCTCCCACTGTCCACTTGGCTCTCTTCTCCCTCTCCCTCCTGTTCACTTGGATCTTTGCCTCCTTGGCCCCTTCCTGTTGCCTTTTCTCTGCAGACCCTTGTTTATCTCTTTTTTTTCTCTCTCTTCTACTATCCATTTAGCTCTCTGCTTCCTTGGCCCTTTCTTTTTGCCATTCCTCTACTGACCTATATTTCTCTTTCTCTCTCTGTCCATTGAACTTCCCTCCCTCCTGACTGGCACTTTCTTTTCTTCTTTATCCATAGAATTTTAACAGATTATTCTTTTTTTCTCAACCAAAGTATTTTGCCATTCTTCTTTTCTGGGGTTAAATATTACCAGGAATAAAGAGAGAGAGAGAGAGAGAGAGAGAGAAAAACAAGCCATATACCAACAGGGGTGACCACCACTGTTAGGGTGTTACTGACAGGAGTTAAAGGCCAACTGCCCACAGTGATACTATCTATCAGTTTATAGATCTATCCAGGTCTCAGGTTCAAATAAGTGAGACAAAAAAACTTTTTTTTTCTTTAAACTCTACAATGAATAGGGAATAGTTAAAAAGCCTTTCTTCTTTTTTTTATTAACAGTTTTCTTATATTGAATACCAGGAATCAACAAATCACTTATAAATATATATCTTTTTTTCTAATCTTAATGCATCTGCCTTGGTTGACTTAAAATTGAAAATAGTGGTTTTAAATTGTTACAGGAATGCGAATTATTTTTATTATTACTACTATCACCATTTTATATATATATATATATATATATATCCATTTTTTTTCTTATTTAATTTGGAAAAATTAAATGGGAAGATATTGTGCCTTTTCCTTTTTGGTTTATAATTTTCTAGAAACTTTATAGCTAGGAGACAGGTATAGATGTAGAGTGACAAAAGTTCTTTACCTTAGCAATCTCTCTCTCTCTCTCTCTCTCTCTCTCTTTTTTTCTCCCATCATTTCTTCTTTTTTTCCTTTTCTTTCTGTGTTTCTTTTCATCTTTTTCCTTTTTTTTCATTCCTTACCTTAGCAATTTCTCTCTCTCTCTCTCTCTCTCTCTCTCTCTCTCATCATTTCTTCTTTTTTTCCTTTTCTTTCTGTTTTTCTTTTCATCTTTTTTCCTTTTTTTTCATTTTCATCGTTTTCATTTTATCTTCTTTTTTCTTTAGTCTTTTCATTTTCTTTTTGTTTTTTCATTCTCTTTTTCCTTTTTTTTTGTGGGGTGGGTGGGTGAAGGAGGTGTTCCCTATGCATACCCTGAGCCCATATCTCTGCACTGTTCTACATTGACCTGTTGGTTTGAAACTAACACCACTCTCAGTATTTTTTTTTTAATGAACCTTACTTTCATTCCTTTTTATAAATGTTTCTTTCTTTTTATACCTCTTTTCTTTTCTTTTTATTTATCTATCATAAACTTTCTACCTTTCTTCACCTTTTCTCTTTCATCATTCTCTTCTCTTCCTTTTTTCTTAGCCCTATCCCTGGTTTCTCTACATCTCCATCACCACTCTAACCCTCTCTTTGCTTTGCATCTCTTCTTCTTCTTCCCATTTCAAACCAATACATATATTCTTATCCTCATCTTTTTCACTTCTCAGTTTAAAATAAACCTGTTGCTTTCCTCAATCAACACAAAGGAAAGGTGTTGCATACTCATATGCTGATGCATGCAGAATTATAACAACGACACAATAAAGACGAGCAACACAGTTCTTTAGAAAAATCTACCTCTCACTTTATTGAAAGGGTTGTGTGTGAGAGGGAGTTGGAGACTGAACAGAACTGCAACATATTGACCCCCACTCTTATGGCCATAACAGCGTTTCTTTCCTGTTCTCCTGGGCTGCTCAACCGGGGGCCTGGGGGCCCAGCCTCTCTGGGACATGTTCCTCATTCCAGCATTTTCTCTCCAACTGATCTGAACTTCAACTGCTCATCTCAGGGGTCCTGAGGGCCCCCTCTGCTGGGTGCTGGTTTTCTCTACAGCATCTTATCTCCAACTGACTCGAACTTCCTGTGCACTGAGTTATATTATTGTTTTACGCCCACTCAATTCAACCTGTCGACAGTCAAGGTTATAATATCCTGATATTCCTCGACCGGATGCACCTGTTATTTACACAGGTGCATTTCCTATTTTGACAGCTTGGCCGGGTTGGAGGTCAATATGCAACAAAGTTTTCAAAATGAAAGAGACAGAGAAAAAAAAAGAAAGGTGCTATGGAAAAGAATTATGACTGAGGTCCTTCCACTATTTTTTTTTTTTTTTTAATTGGTGACTTATCACTTCACTAGCATAAAAAAGTATTATAAAACTTCTCAGAAGAGACAATGAGGAAAAAAAACATTCCTTAAAAACCTTTTGATTTCTAAAGACAAAATAAATGTGGTAAGGAATAGGAAAGTAAATTCTTCCCTTCCCTCCTAACAAAACCAAGCTAGCAACCATGGGGGGTTCCATTCTACAGTTTGACTCCACACATACACCCACAAAAATGAAATAGATAACTTATTTTGTCTACTGATTTTTTTTTTACATTTCAAAATTCTTTACAAATTAATTTTTTGTAGCCAGGTGCTGAGAATGGGGCTGAGTGATAAAGAGTAGACTCTTTACCTTTGTAGGTTTCTCTTTTATTTTATTTTTTCTTTTTCTTTTGTGCTAACAAAAAAAATGTCTCTTCCCATGAGGAATTTTTTCTGTTTGTTTGACATGTCTTTCTGCACACATATTCCTTTTCTTTGTTTTTTTTTTTCTTCTTCTTCTGTTCGTACACCTGAAGGTTTCTTAGGGGTTTATTCTGTTAGTCCGTTCTTTGTTCTTTCCTTCTCCATTCGTGTCTTCCTCCTTTCAGTCTTCCATTTCTTCTTTTTTCACACATGTATTGATAAAAACAGTTTCCTTTCTTTGCCCACAAGGTGCGTTCATCCTTCTTTTCAGATGCCGAATAAAAACCTTAGAATGTTGCGATTTCTCTCTCTTTTCATTCGACTGACTTCCTTCAGGGTGGATCCCTGGTTACAGGCACCAGTATGAAACAATACCTCAGGCGGAAGAAAGATTTTCAAAAAACACGAACAGGGTGTGGAGGGAAAGACACAGACAAACTCAGTTTTAGAACTGCAAATGTAGGAAAGTGAAGTTGGCACTTTTTAGCATTCTATGTATGTTCATTGGTCTAATGAGTAGAGTATTCACCAATGATCTGGGAGACAGGGGTTCAATCCCAGGTTGAGTCATACCAAAGGCTCAAAAAATGGTACTTGATGCTGCATTGCTTAATACTCAGCTCTATAAGGTGAGGATCAAGGGTAAAGTGGAGCAATCCTGGGAATGGAGTAGCGCCTTCCCTTACACTTTGGTGTAGTAGCTATTGAAAAGGGAGCCTTCAGGTCAATCTCGACTAAAGGGAGACAACTTTACTTACTTATGTATGTTCATATGGCTATTGTGATTACATAGCAAAAATCTCACACAGCTACTAAAAATGCTGACTCATCTGGTCATTGTCCTAACTTTTCAACTCTTTGCTTTGGAGTCACACTCCCAACTGACTGACCCGGAGTCTCACTCCTGACTGACTACCCTAGAATCTTACTCCTGACTGACTGTTTTGGAGTCTCACTCCTAACTGACTCAAGTCCTTCGTCCTTCTCTTCTGGTCTTCCAGGTTTTTGTGGCACAGCTCTTTGTGTGGTCTTCATGCCAATATAGATAAAGAAAGGTCTTCTGGACACTCTGGTATTACTTCAAAGATGCCGGGGATAAGCTCCTCTCTTCGGCCACTCATCCTTTAAAACTCAGAGAGACCCACTCATATACATCCATATATATATATATATATATATATACACACTCATTAATGCTCGTTATCATGCCACACCAGGTCGATTCATACCAAAGACTCAAAATGTAGTACTTGATGCCTCTTTGCTTAACATTCATCATTATAAGGTAGGGATCAAGGGTAAAGTGGAGCAATCCAGGAAAACGAGTAGAACCTTATAATTGTTTATAAACATATATGCTTATACATGTGTATATAAACATATATATGTGTGTGTGTGTGTATATGCATGTGATAAGTGTATATATACATGCATGTGTATGTATGTATCAGTCCCTTCACACAAGTTGAATGTGATGCAAGATCAATTACTTTTGACATGGAAAAAACATTTGAAATCAATTTTTTTTCTTTGTGACTGCTGTACCAATGTTAAAGAGCCTAGACAGTTTTACTATTTGTTCATAGCTGGAGTGAGAATAACTGAATTCATACCTTTCTCAACGGCATTAAAACTATGTAAAATGCACCTCACAGTATATATATATATATATATATATATATGTATCTGTATGTGTGTATATATATTTATATATATGTGTGTGTATGTATCTGTATGTGTGTATATATATGTGTGTGTGTGTATATATATATGTGTGTGTATATGTATGTGTATGTATGTGTATATATGAATTTGTGTATATATATATATGTGTGTGTGTGTATATATCTGTATGTGTGTATATATATGTGTGTGTATATATGTGTATGTATGTGTATATATATGTTTATATGTATTTGTGTATATGTATGTGCGTATGTAATATGTGTATGCGTGTTTGTAATATGTGTATATGTATTTGTATATATATGTGTATATATATGTATATATATATATATGTGTGTGTATATATTATATGTATATGTCTATATATATATATATATATATTTATATACGTGTATATATCATGTGTATATATATGTTATATATATGTGTATATGAATGTTTGTATATGTATAAATGTATATGTTAAATGTATATGTGTATATGTATGTGTGCATGTATATATGGGTATTTGTATGCGTGTATATATATGTGTATATGTTTATGTCTATGTGTATATGTACGTGTGTGTAAATGTTATATGTATATTTCTGTATGTGTGTGTATATATATGTGTATATATATATATATACGTGTAGGTTTTAGTATGTACACATTTTTGTATATATACATGTATATTTATATATGTATACATATTTGTATTATTATGAATTTAGACCCTAAGGATAGTCGAATTTATATTTTACTCATAAATATAGATCTCTCTCTCTCTCTCTCTCTCTCTCTCTGTGTTTCCCTTGCAAACCAGCTGAAGTAGACGAGAAGTCTGAAAAGTTGAATTCGATCAAGGGTACGTGCTGACCGATTGAGGGTCAAGTTTCCCTAATATTGCTATATGAACTGGCAAGCAGCCCCTAGCCACAAGCGACCTATTTGAAGGCTGAATGTCGATTGACCAAGAAACCCACGTGATACGAGGCAGCGGGAAGGTCAATTTTCAGAGGAAAAATCAGACAAGTCAGTTAGCCGAGAGATCCCCTAACAGGCAGACATGTAAACGATCTTCCCCAGGCCAGCTCATATGGGAAGATTAAAATGCCACCAGGAAACGGATAAGAACCGCATGACTATTTTGTTCGTCGGCTGACAGCAAGAAAACCAGTGAACAAGAAACGATTTGAAGATGTATACAGAAAGAAAGAAAGACAAAAAATTTAACGGTCGGTGAAACGCGACGCTAGAAAAAAAAGAAGAAAGAAAAATTAACGGTCGGTGAATCGTGACACCAGTAAAAAAAAAAGACATATATATATAAAGAGATTAAAGAAAAGGAGAGAGGGAAGTAAGATAAGCTTTGATTTTAATGTTGTTTCATCTTTTTTGCTTACCCCGTTCTTACCGCACACAAAACACAGAAAAAAAATTTTTTGCACACATCATCACAAGAAAAATTCTTTGGTGAATTATCCCCAAATTGTTAAAATATAAATATTTTCATTTTTGTTGCTAAGACTATTTTACGTCGCATACATGCCTTTATTTTTGGGGGTTGAGAATAAAATAATTTGTATTTTAAATTGTGTATTTCGTGTTGTCTTCATTTTTGGCTTGTTCGAAAATCTCTGTATCATGGTTTTCCCTGTTCGCTTGTGGTTGCATGATATCCCGAAATAAAATATTGTCCGACCTAATACCAGCCACATGCTTGGCGTTGTCAGGGCGATAGGGATAGGTAAAAGGGTCGAGACTAAAAGCTTGTCACCTTCACCGACAGTCAACCAGTCAGAGAAGTTTCGTGACATTGTTTATGGGAGCTCGTCCGGGATTGTTATTCTGAAAAACTGAAAACGCGGGAAGTGACGAAGACAAACCAAAATGGAGTGGGTAGAGGGTTTTCTTAAGGAGCCTGTCCCAGAAAAACTAGAGTTATTGAGTAAAGGAGAATTAACAGAGATAGGGGAAAAGCTAGAATTTGGCGTAAAAAGGTCAATGAGGAAAAATGAAATGAAGCAGCGTCGAATCAACCGAAAAGGACATCGAAACGAGGTTAACGAAAGCATGGACAGCTATCAATAGGCTATCGACTATATGGAAATCAGACCTAACCGATAAAATGAAACGCAGTTTCTTCCAGGCAGCGGTCACATCGATACTGCTATATGGATGCACTACATGGACGCTAACAAAACAGCTGGAGAAGAAACTAGATGGCAATTACACAAGAATGCTGCGTGCAATCCTGAACAAGTCCTGGCAGCAACACCCCACAAGACACCAACTGTACGGCCACCTGCCCCCTATCACGAAAACTATTCAAGTTAGGCGAACCAGACATGCAGGACATTGCTGGAGAAGCAGAGATGAACTCATAAGAGATGTACTCTTATGGATCCCCACACACGGCCGCGCAAAAGCAGGACGACCAGCACGAACGTACATTCAGCAGCTATGTGAGGATACAGGTTGTTGTCCTGAAGACCTGCCTAGGGCGATGAACGATAGGGAGGAGTGGCGAGAGAGGGTCAGGGATATCCGTGCTGCCAGCACGATATGATGATGATGATGATGACGGAGCATAAGATAGAAGAGCATAATTTGAGGGAAGAGGCGTTAGATGACCTATCTATTGACTCAACGGACATATCGGCAGCTTAAATTGAACTAGAAAAAGTGAAGATACAAGCTCAGTTGGAATTGTAAAAGGCTCGGATCGAGGCTACGAGAATTAACCATCACAAGAACAACCCAGGGAGATAATAATAGAGTTTGATATAACTAAACAAGTAGGGTTAGTTCCGAAATTTGCAAAAGCTAACATAGATGAATATTTCGCCCATTTTGAGAGAATCGCCCTAAATATGGAAGGGCGCAAGCGATGTTGGACCATGTTGTTACAGACCGTTTTATCCGGCAAGACCCAGAAAACCTACGCCGCACTGTCAGCAGAAGATTGCGCAGACGACGATATAGTCAAAGCAGCAATTCTGAAAAATTATGCGCTAATGCCTGAAGCATATCAACAGAGATTCAGGAGCCATTGAAAAGGCGAAGGTCAATCATACCTCGAGTTTATTAAGGATAAAGAGGGACAGTTTGACAGATGATGTAGCTCTAAGAATGTTGGAGAGGAGTATGACAAGTTGATATTGATGGAAGAATTCATGAACTGTGTCCCTGACGAGTTAAAAGTATATTTGAACAAGAGGGAATTAGTGACAAGTTACAAAATGTCAGTGACAGCAGATGGATATATTACTCATAAGAAAGAGATCAGAGGTGACTTGATGGGGCAAGTCGGTACCAAGTCTGAACTAAACCCATACAGTGAGATACGAGGGGATAACCGGGGAATTAAGGGGACCCATCCCTCATACAATGAGCGACCATTGATGCGGAAGGAAAAACCGACCCATGGTCTGCTCCCGTTGCGGGAAACCAGGACACATGGCGTCACAATGTCAGTCAGGCAGAGGCCCAGGAACAAATAGGATTCCTATGGGTAAGCCACAGGGAGTAGTAACAATGAACAAGATAGAGGAGATCTATCATCCGTTTGTACCACGAGGATTCGTATGGGACCCAAAGAGAAATTTGGAGATAGGCATAAATATTTTGAGAGATAAAGGGGCATCACAGTCCCTAATTTTAAGAAGATGCATATCTGAGGGTGTGAGAGGACCTGGGAGCAATAACAATGAAGGGTTACCATCAGATTGTTTAGTGTCATATCCAGGACATTCGTTAGTGGAGGTGTGTTCCTCCTCTGAAAAATGTGTTATATAATTAAGGAATGATTTTTTCATATTAATCATTTTTCGTAAATTTTATTTTATCATTCAGTTTGGTAGGGTTTTGAACTATTCGGGTTAAGCGTCCAGGTGCATAGTCATTGGGTGCAGTTTTACGCTCGTGCGCAAAGGATATGACAATTACCATTTGTCATAATAAACCCCCAGCAGGAAATGAAGCTGGAGTGTCCATGACGTCATGCCCAGAAGAGATGGTCCTGAGAATATGAGGATTTTGAAAAGACGAGAGTTGGATTTGGGCCGTTGAAGACGAGAGTTGAGATTGGACCATTGAGGTGAGAGTTGGATTTTGACCGTTGAAAGATGTAGTTGGATTTTTCAAATCTCTACCGTCAGAGATCTTAGATATCACAAGATGCACCGCCCGTTGGATTGGGGTCAGCATAGTAAGAATTGTGTATCTCTCCTCGTGTTGCCATTGACCGAAGCAAGAAATTGATAAATCCGTTCATATCTGAATCAACAGAGTCCGCCTGTATTTGTATATGTATTGTATTACTGTTGTGATTGAGATCTTTATGGCTATGAGAAGTATACAACAGATGCCGTCGGTGTTCTCTACAACCCCAGTCGGTTTCATAGGGAAATGATAATTTGATCATTTTTGGCAACTCTGCTTTGCCTATGCATTTCGAAAATTAGATTCGGCTTAAAAAGACAATTCTGCCTGCCCTTGCATGAAGGTCAGATTGACTATATAGAGAGTAGGATGAACTAGGAAGCACCGAAATCCTGTTTTTATCAGGTGGGTCTTTGTTTGGTTGTTATTTATTGGCATATCAACCTTCTCGAGTTATTTAATGCCAAACCCATCCTTTTAGAAAGACAGTTGTGATACTATTTAATCCATAGATGGGAAGATAAAGAGGTTCATACCTTTTCCGAAAGTATTTGTCCAAAAGTGAACGTAATAGCGCGACTGGATTTCGAACTCCCTTTAACCATTATACCATGGGAAGGGGTGAGAGATACAGTTAAAATGGGTTGGAGCTGAGAGGGTGGATTTAACCCTCTAACGATCAAAAAGGAGTTATGCAGTTCCCCAAATTTGGAACTGTTGTTTTAAAGAAAACTGAAATAATGAGAAATTTACATAGAGAATGAGCAAATACCATACCGTGTCAACTCTTGTGTTAGTTGGACATCGGATTTAATATGAGCTGGATTTTTTGACAGCGAAAAGAGTTAGGTTCGGGTGAGAAAAGTACTGATGTTAATGATACAAATTTGAAAAAGTAGCATTCAGTTTTAGAAATTACCCCGAGCGCGATACTTGTGGCTACAAAAACGAAGTGTGTGTGTGTATGGGAGGGGGAATTTAACAAAGCCTCGACTGTTGCGACCAAGATAGGAGTAAGCCGAGTAGCTACGTTGCGAAGCAGAATGAAAGAAAGGTAGAAAAAAAAAGCGTATAGAAACAAGGGAAGGGTAATTGTAACTCAACGATTAACATACAAAAAAAAAAAAAAAAAAAAGAAACAAGAGGAACAACATTTATCCCACAACAAGAAATCTATTCAGAGAGAAAAAAAATTAAACAAATACTTCTATACTGTCATTGCACATATTTTGCAGTACATAAATGAGCAAAAACTACAACATTTGATGTAACAAAAAATAAAGCAAAAAGATATAAAAGGAAGGATTAGAAAGTCAAATTGACTTACGCGACTTTGGACCGAAATGAAAAAAAGTTGTGCATTACAAAAATATTTTTACAGGATTACCAATATGGTGTTTTAATTGAAAGTTCTCTTTTCTTTTTTCTTTCTATTGTTTCAGGTGCTACAATTTTCTTTCTTTTTTCTTTCTTTCTCCTGTTTCAAATTCTGGCAGTAGGCTCTTATATTTTTCCAGGGTTCTAAACAATTTTAAGGACGGTGCTCTGAGAAATAAAACGTTTTTCGTTAAATTTATACCACTGTCCTTTCTTCTTGACTAAAATATACATGTAGTGTAGGGAGAACTCTGTAACTTTTGTGTTTCCAACGGAAAGAATCCTACTCTAGTCTTTTCTTCTACCGCGGAAACCAATTTACTCTCACTTAGTTAATTGGTAATTTTACACCGTTTCGTGGGACGGTGGAGTCTGAAAAACAAAGGCAAATTTTGCTTTTAACCCTACACAACAGGCAAGCTGGTCTACTGGAGCACGTAAAAGTCCTGTATATTAACAAACTGTTTGCAGCAAAACGAAGGTCACATAGCTTCGGACCAGTGAAAAGGCTGACAACAGACTCTGGCCCCTGGAGAAACAGACTTCCTGTTAAGCAGACTGCTAGACTGTGTGCGTTGTAAAAGCTAACATCAGATTCAGCCGTTATAAAAGCCGACTTCAGACTAAAGAAAAAAGGTTACCCAGTCGTTTAAATATCAGCAAATGGACTATAATAGCCCATCTTTAAAATGAGCCTATCACATTCAAGCTAATTTTAACTGCCGATTTGCAGATACTAAAATTAACATTCTTTGATTTTCTGGGTTTTGAATATTTACTGACATGAATCATTCAAACAATTAATTTGCGAAAAATATCAAGGCCATTTTTGACCCCCGGCTCCGGCCGGACCACCTTCGGGTGGAGAAAGTTCAAGTATAGCACTAGACCTTCGAGTCTAATGAACCTATGACTAGCAAGGTCTCCTGACATTTGTGCCGGGAGACTTGGCAAAGGCTACTATAGGTCACATTGAACTTTTTGATCCAGCATAATCCTACAGCGCACGAGTTTCGGATCGTGTACGACCCTCTCCTCCCCTAAATCCCCATTATAACAAAGACGTGTCAAATCCTGCCTAGAGGGAGGCATGGATAAATATCTAACATGTGGTGTTACGTATGGGGACTACTTCCCTTGTCTGACAAATAGTTCTGCTTATGGCCACAAGGTAGCACGGTCAAACCAATATATAAGGCAAGCATGTGGGAATTAAGTCTCTCCGATCCTGGCAGTGAATTGGCACAAATGTAGATTGTACATTGAATTGTTAGAAATAGAACTGTTTGATCAGTGTAAGAAAATGACTGATGTTTAATAGAATTGTTAGTGATGTATAGTAATACTTCGAACCATTTAACTGAGTGCAAACGAATGAGTAATGTTGAATAGAATTATTAGTGTTAAATAGTCTTGCCTAGTCGGCTGGGTTGTAGAATACACCGACTACACCTCTGCAGAAGGATAAGACCCCCCCCCAACGAGTGTTCTGGATATGTCTCTAAACAATTGGATGGTGAGGTTCCAGTAATGCTGGAGCTTTGGGGAATGCGGAGTACCCCTTCGTTGCCATCTCTACAAGTTCCACTCTGGCCCGGAGTAGTAGCACCTGATAGGGCCCTATCTATGGGTTAAATAGAACTAACGGGATACTTATGCTAAACTGAATTGTTTGACTAAACTGAACAGCTTGAAATAGAAATGTTTTTGACAATTAGACTCTACTCACATTTAAACTGCGTGCTTATGCTAAACTGAATTATTTGAAATAGAACTGTTTTTTGAATTTGGAACTGTACTCACACTAAACTGATCTCTTTAATATAAAACTGTTCTGAAACTTAACTGTGTGTAAACAAGATCTGTAGTTATACTAAACTGAATTAGCTGAATTAGAACTGCTTGACTGAACTGAATAGCTTGAAATAGAAATGTTTTTCACAATTAAACTGTACTTACATTTAAACTGCGTACTTATCCTAAACTGAATTGTTTGAAATAGAACTAGTTTCATAAAAATGGATTTGGCGTTAAATGACCTACAAAGGTTGATATGCCATAAAACCCAAACAACCAAATCAAACTGTTAAATAGTCTGTCTGTCTGTCTGTCTGTCTCTCTCTCTAAACACGTTTTAGTAGGTTCCTCCGGAAACAACCATTTTTAATTGGCAAACCAATCACAATTTCAGTATAACTCTGGTGAGGACACCCTCCGACGCATCTGGTCCTCATTAGTTATACACTCAAGCCATGATATAGGCTTGGCTAATTAAGGCTCCTCACCCACGCCTTTTGACAGGAGTTACGATTGATCTGAATTTTCTGTTCCAGTGCAACTTTTCCATGAACAAAAATATTTCTTAGGCCGGAAATAAGTTTCAAAAGAATTTCTTAGAAATATATTTTTCAATATCGTTTTATATAAAGGAAGGGTATTTAAAAACAATTCTTGCAAGTTGATTTTGTTTCTCAACATCTGCGATCATTTTGACCTTCCATGTTGAATTCTGAATCATTCTTATTTTCTTGCACTTCTTAAAAAGAAACGTACTATTCTCCTAATGAATATTTTGTACGAAAGTGGACGTAACAGCGCGATTGGAGTTCGAACTCGCTTACAACGATTCCGTAGTTCAGCGCTGTAACCATTACACACACCACTATTATAAATAAGCGTATGGCTGCAAAGAAAGGACAAAACACTGAGTTGCAAATAAAATAAGAAGACAAATGAAATTTTTAACAATTATATTAACAAACAAGAAACAAAAGGTTCAAAGAATTGTGTTGGTGAATATAATAATGTCTGTGAAATTGAGAAAATGTTCGTAGTTGAATTGACAAGAACGAGTTAAATTTTTGGAAGTTTGATGGGTGTTGAATAGTAGTGGAAATCGAGAAGTAAAAATGTTCCAATATTTGTGTTGGTAGGGGTGAGTCACAGACTTACGCAGTCAACTAAAGTTTATGTCGCTAAGAAAGGAGAAGCGTCGGCGTTGAAAGGTTGAATGTAGATGGGGTGGTGATTCTCGGGTCAGACGAGCTTCTGTGATGTTGAATGCCGCAAGCGTTGCGATCAATGTTTTTCTCTCGAGGTCTCGGAGCCGACTGACTTTTGAACTTTTTATAGTCGCGTTTTGAGTCGAAGCGGCTCCGAAAAATTTTGAAAGGGAAAGCAGCTGATGGGGTGAAAAAAAGAAAAGGATCTTTTAAATTGTAAGTATAAGGTTACATTTCAACCGGATGGTTGCGCGGAGGCTGCCTGCGCAGTGACGTCTTTGATTCATTTTGGTTTCGGCCATTGTCTTGACAACATCCGGTTTTTGAAATGTACGTTTATGGTGTTTTATTTGTTTCTTTATTTATCGTTTTTGCTAGTGTGTTAGTTTGGAATACATAAGTAAATCAGAAGTGATTTCTGTATATAACACCACGAAGACACCCTCTCAATGGTAATTGATGCACTGACATATTCTGTATAGCTTCATTCTAAGTGTGATTTGGAAATGCCACAGGTGAAAGTGCAACGTTGTTTAATTTCAAGAACTTGCAAGGATTGATAAAAACGGAAATGAAAAATAAAATAAATAGATTTTAAAAATGTTACTGTTTCCCAGAAGCCCTCTGACAGGAAGCAAGAACGGTGCATGCCTAAAGGAAGAGGCTTCCGGGCGCTGAAGAGAAATGCTGTTAGCAGTAATCGCACGTACTGGTTGGGTCCCTGGGGCTGATAATTAACCATGTCTCATGCTAGCAAACCGCCTCTGCCAAATATACCTTGTAGGGTGATGTGGACGTAAAAGAAGCGGAATAGATAATGGTTGTAAAACGGCGTGGACAAAATGAACATTTAAAACAAGGCGAACGAACAAAAACAAATTTATATTCTATAATATCAAAACTTACATTAATACATGAAAACATAACTAACTCTGACATACTGATAGTGTGTATATATATGTGTGAGCTCGCGTGTGTATGTGTGTGTGTGTGTAACACAACTAAACTACAAAAAGAATTGTAAAATTAAAATGTCTTTTTTCTATGATTAGAAACCGGTAGTTTTTTAAAGACGGGAAAGCGTCTCATAGTTCTTGTACAATAATGTCTGCGAGGCATGGTGTTGCTGATACGGGTGAATTTCGTAAAAGAGTGTTGCCGCTACGACGAAAATTCGTAAAAGAGAAAGAATGTGTTTTAAGACAGCGTATTTATAGAAAAAATCGTCTTATCAGTGGCTCAAGACGCAGGACTTGAATTTTCGCGCGCCGACGTAGTTGTAAGCATATCACGTGGTCCTCCTGGCCAATGGTTTTCCGAGACTGAACATTGAGCGTCCGCCATCTTTGTGGGAACAAGTGGCATACCGCCCAAATTAAATTATAGGAGTGTAAAGTCCTATAACCTCGCTGAAAACATTTACTGACTAAACGATTTAATTTAAAATCACAACTCACCAAAAATGACTATGATATATTTCAACACTTAGTCTAGGGGATGTGACTGTTTCAGCAGGTTAGGGAAAACGTTCCCATCACAGAATAGTAGACCAAAAAAATAATTTTTTGAGTTAATAGGTATATTCGTCTCTTTCCTTTCTTCCTTAAATTCTCTTGCAGCCTTCCGCTGACAACAAGTTAATGGAGTAAGAAGTACATAGGAGTTAGATACAAAAACTCAAAATAATAAACTTATGCTTTATGAGTTTGATCTAGGCCATAAAGCTATGGAGATGCTCGTGGTGTAATGGTTATCGTCGCAGGAAATGGACACGGCGACACGAGGTCAAATCCTAGACGAGACTGATTGCATTTCACATAGCACTAATTGGGAAAGGTATGAATCCAATTATTCTCCCTCCAGCTATGGGTAAATAGTAGGGCAGACAAGGCTCTTCAGCCTTGGTGAGGCAACTAGTCTAGGAGAAGGAAAACTCTGAATTCAAACCTGTTAAACTCCTTGTGTCATATCCTGCCCAAGCGGAGGGATTGGTAAATATGATAAAGCAATGGAAGCAACCAAAAACATTCGAAGTCGCAGTTGATATGAGCGCAGGAATTTTCTCTCGTCTACAAGCCATAGAGCGAATAACAGTCAGAGAGTATCAGGCGAGCTTGTCATCTCACAATCTATCTTCACAACCAACCAAGTTGGTGAATTGTGCTTCAATCTAGTAAAACTTTTAACTTACCTTTTTAATTTTAACTTATCTTTTATTTAAAAATGAAATTTAAAAAGTAGATATTAAATTTTGCAATGTAAAATCTGTCTACATGCTTCCTATTACATATTTATTTAATTTCCTGTTATGATCCGCAAAAGCCTCTCTGAATATTTCTTCATTCAATATTATCTCAGGATGAGGAGGGAATTACCATAATAATTCAAAAGAAAAACGGGAGTGCATGTGTTAATATTTCAGTAATGGAAGAGTGAAATTCCAAAGAGTAGAAGTGATTGTATTATTATGCAGATTTAAATGAAGTCAGCATTACCTCTAAAATAAAATCAAAACCAAGAAAAGATAACTCGTCTAGATGTATGTATTTAGCCAACGTCACCGCACCAGCAGGATGCGGCACAAGAAGAAGAAGAAGAAGAAGAAGAAGAAGAAGAAGAAGAAGAAGAAGAAGAAGGTGGTTGACTTTCAGAGCTGGGCGAGGCCAGACGAATTTGTGCGCTACGGGCGCCGCGCGTTGGTCGGGTTGAGAGCTGACGATGTAAAAGCAGTCAGCATAAAAAGATTGTCTCTCTCTCTCAGGTCGAAAAACCTTTAAACTCAAAAAGGTGAATAAAAGTTTCGTATCTGAACCAATTTCGTGTTTCCGGATTCCTATATATGAGTATGAACATTCTATGTACGTTTCACGTATTCGTATCAGTGGTCGTATTTTTGGACCTGGTAATATTACAGTATAGAATAGTTTTTGTTCAATGTTTTGCCGATCGAAATGAGTGAGTTATTTGCTGGTGAGGGTGGCTACAGGGTGCAGAAGCAACATATGGAATAATTTGAAGAGATTTTTTTTAGTCTGATTAGTCCAATTTTTGAAAAAAAAATGCAATAAATCTAAACTTTCATGCTCTATTGTTCAAACACTTTTTCATTAAACTTCAACCTAATATAATCGAACAAAAAAAGAAATGAAAAAGAATCTATGATTTGCTTAACGCCGAAACCAAGTAAAAAAAATTCCGAAATAATTGGAGTTTCTTTATGGCTTCCATCAAGACCCCTTGATTACACGATATGGGGCGTTTTAGAAAATAAAATAAATGCAACTTCCCATCCAAATATTGGTTCGCTTAAAACTGCTATTCCGGAGGACTGGCATGAACTATCTGAAGAATTTATTTGGAAGGCATGCAAATCGTTTCGAAGGCGTGTTGATACAATAACTGAAAAAAAAAAATGATGGCCATATTGAGTAAATTTACTGTTTTGTTTCTATCTTTTTATTTTGTTGTTTATTTTTTTTAAATTAAAATTAATCTTGTTTTATAATAGAATATTCCAAAATTTCCTCCCGTACCCTGTATAATTAGGAAATCAGTAATTGATTTGAACCTTTTGATGACAGCTGTTTTGCTATTTGGCATACTTACTCTTAAGCTGTGTCAGTTTTTAAAAGAAAAGGTCAGTTCTAAGCTGACTGAAAATCTCCATTATGATTTGTCTATAAATCTAATTCTATGTCATGTGCTATTCTTCTGTGTTATGTCCGTACATTTGTGTAAGACAACTGTGACTGATTTTTTTTATTTTTCAATTTTAAATTAATTTTTCTGACTTTTGATTGGTCAGATCCAACTGCTAATTTTCATATTTTTCAAATGTTTTCTTTTTAATAGGGAAAGTCGGGATATTGTATGAAAGATTTGCAGGTATCCTGACATAGGAAAAAGGGAAGAAACAATGACAAGAGGAAAGGTATTATCCAAATCCTCAAGACAGGAAGTAACACAAAAATTCCCAATCATGGATAGTTCAGTGGCAGGATAATGAAATTAAAAGAATAGCTGAGTGCAGGATTTGAACTTGACTTGCGGGGTTTATTTTCTACAATAGCTCCACATTCAACAAGTGGAAAGTAAGGTGTAAGTTTTGAATTTCTACATCAGGATCTCAATATAGGGAGTCTTGAAATACTTTATGAATATTAGATCACCTTGTGGAATGTTTACCGAACTCAGGTTACGCTAATGTAATACAAGGACTTAGGTTCCGTGGGGATAAATTAAAAAAAAAAAAGAAAAGAAAAAAGAAAACTGACCAGCTACATACCTCGATTCAAGATTAACCATTTTATTACGAAACACGACTAACATGAATTCACCTGTGACATGCTACGTCTCATTTCAACTGCCCACCTGACTTAGTTTACATGGTACCTCAGATAAACAGTTCTTATATTCACAGTTACCAACACACCTATGTTCGTCACCAAATTATACAACCTTGAGTTTTATTTTGGTCGCAAACACACACACCTTATAAGAAACTTTTTTTCTTTTCCCCTCTCTAATGCATCTGTGCTGTTGCTCCGCTATCTGTGTATGATGTGATGTTTGGATTAATTAAAAAGAAATTTTTTAAAAATTTAAAAATGTAGCAGTTTCTCAGGAGTCTCTGACCGGAACCAAGAACGGCGCATGCCTAAAGAAAGAAGCTTTTTGGCGCTGTAGAGAAAGTCACTCACTTAAGCTGTTACCACTGATATTAAAAGGACCTGTGTCTCTCGGATGCCGACAAGGTAGCGTACGCGCTCGCCAAGTCCGAGGCTTAGCGACAGGTTGTGTCTCTTGTTAGCAGTCGCCTCTGTTAAACATACCTCACTGAACATACGACCAACTCTCGAACTTCTAACTCACCGATAATCACTCTTTAATATATTTCAACGACTTGTCTGGAAGACACGACTATTTCTACAGGTACATAAAAACGTTCCACACCACAGAATAGACGTTAAACTCTAAAATAAAATTTGAGTTAAAAGGTATCTTTGTCTCTTTCCTTCCGTCCTCATTTCTATTACAGCTTCCTACAAACAAAGAAGTCAGTAAGTTAATGGGGTAAGAAGAAGAAAAGAGTCCGATACGAAACTCATAATCATCTCCAATTGAAGTCAGCAATTCACCAACAACCAAATTCCACGTCTACAAATAAATAATAAACCTTCTCAGCTCCGTAGCTTTTATGGAAAGAAGATTTTAAGAAAATTTAGCTTTTAAAATTTACTTGATTCACGATTTACACTATCATCCTCATGGTTGTTAAGTTGAGAATATTTTGGTTGCTATACTCTGAAGCCTTCTTCAAGTGTTTTTTTTTTTTGTCAGTAAAGATCAGAGAATTTAGAACTTAACCATTATTTAGCAAATACTTTGATCAAAAGGCAAATTAACACATGAGATTTTCGAAGAAACGAATGGTATAGTTAAAAATTCCTTACTAACGACAGCAAAAGATACTTAAAGTTTGGTGGACAATACATTGGCTTAAAGGTTTTGACCATAACAACCAAGATGAAGATAGTAGTCAGAATGATGAAAAAAAAGCAAATAGTAAGTCCTTATTTTAAAAAATTCAAATTAAAACGTTGTAAGAATTATTGTAAATGTCAGAATAAGGTGTTTTCAGTAAATACTGTCTTATTGCAAGAAGGCCAATTTGATTTTTAAAATTTTTATTTAATAATGAATTTTTTCCATAAGAATATTCGATGTATGCAAGAATCAAGGAATAAAATATGACTGAATTTACACCTGTGTTTTTAAGTTTTTCATTACAACTACGTGGTGCCTTCAATATATTTTCAGACTTTTTTGTACAGGCATTTAAAATTGTCGTAGACTCTTGAAAATTCAGTATGTTATTGCTATACATCTTATGAGATGACTTGACCAATTTTTATGATTTCAGCTTCAAATGAACAGCTACAGCAGCAATTGAAATACACCCTACTAAAGCCTGATTGTCACAGCTGACGAATTTCAAAAATGCAATCTGGACGTGAGGACACTTTAGAAGAACGATATACAATAAAATTCTGTTTTAAGGTTGGAAAAAATGCCACAGAAACGTGTGGAATGCTTCATACTACTTTTGGACCATCTTGCATGAATTGAGCATCAGTTTTTGAGTGGCATAAGAGATTCAAGGAAGCCAGGGAGTCTGTGAGGGATGATGAGAGGTGTGGGAGGAGTAAGGAAGTCAATACACCAGAGTTGATTGGCCAAAGAGTTAGGGTTAGGGTTATTATGTTGAGGTTTTAAGGGAGTTCAGGAAGAGATTCCGTCGGATGATGCCAGCACTCTTGAAATCGGGTCAGAGGCATTTCCACAAGGACAATGCACCAGTCCACAACTCCATCCTTGTCACAGAATATTTGAGCAAGATGGGCATCAACACAGTTCCTCAGCCTCCGTATAGTCGAGACCTTGCTCCCTGTGACTTTTGGTTATTCCCTAAGCTCAGAGGCTGTCGTTATGAGACAACTGAAGAGATGAAAGAGGCTGTGACGAAGGTCATTGACACGCTCAAACAAGAGGACTTCCATGGGGCCTTCCAGAAGTTGTTGGAACGGTACAGCAAGTGCATTGCAACCGGAGGAGATTACTTCAAGGGGGACTCGAGTTTCATGTGTGTACTATCAATAAAAGTGCCCATACGAAAAAAGTCTGGAAACTTATTTAATAATCTTCGTATATGGAGCGGGAATATTAATTTAATGAATTTTGAAGGTTGATGATATGTGTTAGGTCTATCTCTCTAGTTTAAAAACAAATGGTTTAAATTGTGCAAAAAATATATATACTTAGTTGGTCGTTTGGTTGTTTGGGTTTTATGGCATATCAACCTTTGTAGGTTATTTAATGCCAAATCCATTTTTATGCAAATACTCAGTTCTATTTCAAACAATTCAGTTTAGCATGAGTACAGTTTAATTGTGAAAAACATTTCTATTTCAAGCTATTCAGTTTAGTCAAACAGTTCTAATTCAGCCAATTCAGTTTAGTATAACAGATATTGTTTTCATACAGTTAAATGTCAAAACAGTTTTATATTAAACAAATCAGTTTAGTATAAGTACAGTTCCAATGTAAAAAAAAAATTGTTTCATTTCAAATAATTCAGTTTAGCATAAGAATGCAGTTTAAATATAAGTACGGTTTAATTGTCAAAAAATTTCAATTTCAAGCTATTCAGTTTAGTCAAGCAATTCAGTTTAGCATAAGTATGCTGTTAGTTCTATTCAACCCATAGATAGGGCCCTATCATGAACTACCACGCTGGGCCAGAGTGGACCTGAGAGCAATGGCCATGAAGGTGTGCTCTGCATTCCCCAAAGCCCCAGCATCACTGGAACCTCTCCATCAGATTGTTTAGTGTCATATCCAGGACACAAATTGTGGTGGGGGTCTTACTCCTCTGTAGAAGTGTCGTCGGTATATTCTACAGTCCCAGCCGACTGTACAAATAAGTACTTACATGTATGTTTGTAGGTATATAAAAATATCCATATATGTGTTTGTATATATAGATGTGTAAGTGCATATAGGTATGAATCTATCTATATGGACATCTGTGTATGAATTAATGTATATGCGTGAGTCACAGAACAACTCACGTCGGAGTAGTCAACGCAGGGTGTTGAAAGTCGGTGTTGTAGAAAGTCGTAGACTCGTTTGTTATTAAGTTCTAGGCGACAACGCGTCTAGAAGATGAAAATGGTCTCGGAGATTGGTGTAGAGAGTTGATTAGATGTAGCTGTATGGTCAGGTTTTAGACGTTGCTGAAGACATTCGAAGATGTAGATGCATTGGTTGCAGAGGCTGGATGATCAATGTCTCGGTTTACGCAATCCTTGATTAACCGAGGAGAGGGTGTCGATGTGGCCTCGAAGTGCTGGTGCTAGTCCAAGCAATGTGGTCGCACGTTGACTCGGGCGATCGAGATGTCTGTTAGTTGGTGATGCAAGTGAAGCTAGAACAAGTGCAGCAGTTAATGCAGTTGCCTGATGCTTGGTGAAGCCGGAACTGGTCGGCAGTTGTTTGCGGCTTAGTGATGCAGGAGAAGGAGCAGGTGCTGCTGGTTAGCTGCAAGTGTTGGCATTTGTCTAGAGGTGTAGTGAGGAGACCAGAGGTGATCTTGCAAGATTTTCTGAAGTTAGCTCCTAAAAGAGCTGTTTGAATGAGAGAGCAGCGGTGGTTGGTTGGAAACTGGTATCGGCTGTGCTGGGTCTGCGGCTGTGATTGGTTGGATTCCACGTATGCTGCTTGTTTAGGTGGAAAGCACGCGGACCCAAAATTCGGCTGTTGGGAGAAGAACAGATACCACTTATCCTCAGGCACAAAGACCCTATATTTTTCTTTGCTTCCCACCAGACAGGACTTGACATAAGGTCTTTTTTATAGGAAGGGGGAGGTCGGGCACGAGCCGAGGCTTGAGCCCAGCTGGATGTATGTTGGCCATCGGCTCACTTAGTGCAATGTGAGCCAGATGAGCACTGCTGGACTTGGGCTCACTTGATATATTATATGAAACTGACACGTATGCCTGCTCAGAGCTTAAACGAGACCCCAGAGTCTAGTTCTTTGCAATGCTTGTCAATGACGTCATCGCTCACCTGCAGGTGGCCCAGCAGAAGTTGGAAGCCATTTGGCCTCGAATCTGTTCTTGATCGTGAAAAGCGGTAAAATAAAATACCCCCTATGAGTACAAAGGCCCACTGCGCTTTTGATCTTTTTAGTCGCTGCCTGCTGTGTTTATATAGAGTTAGCCGCTGCTTCTTTACTGAGTTTTCTTTTTCTTTTTTTAAATTTAATTTAAAATTTTCATTTATTTATTCGTTCCCTACAATATATTTTCAACTGTCTGAATAATTTTGTCTTTACATATTTATTTTAATTCGCCAATCAAATTCGTTGTATTTAGGTAATTGTTTTAAAGATTGACATTTAAATCCTTTTTTATGCTTAATAACAGATAAAAAATCTGACATCAAACAGGCATTATATATATATATTCATATATATATACAGTCATCTACAGACAGATCTGTTTCGTTCTATCAGAACTCATCAGTGTGGCTAGACGAACTAGTTTCTCGTAGCTGGGATCGAAACCCGGTTGACCCAAACGTCAATCCGAGACTCTACCTCTCATCCACGAGGAACTAATAGCAGCGGAGTAAATTTTAATCGGTTAAAAATCACAATTACTATTGTTTACATACAGCCGCTTAACGGCTACCGAGACCTCAATTCATATATATATATATATATATATATATATATATATATATATATATATATATATATATATATATATATATATATATATAAAGAGCCTTGCAATAAACGCTAATGGGAACGTGATTACTTCATTCGCTAAATCCGAGACTCTACCTCTCATCCACTAGGATATATATATATATATATATATGTACGTGCATATATATGTATTATATGTATATGGTGAAAAAATATGTTTGTGTGTGTGCATATTTCTGTCTGTTTTGGTTTGATTGGTTTTATGGCATATTAATCATTGTTGGTTATTTTATGCCAAATCCTGTTTATACATATACCTTCAATATATATGATTTGTAAATACATTTTGTATATAACATATTTAAATCAGCCTGAACTCATTTTTCTCGCACACAGTTAAATGGTTTTAAGAATTACTATATAACTGTCACAATTTAGCATCAGTCATTTGTTTGCTCATAGTTTGTCGGTAATTTCATTTTCAACTTTATTTTAGAACTTATTTGTATGCACACTAGTAATACTATAGTTTCCTCACGGTGAAAAAGTTTCAATTATTCCTATCTAACACTAATAATTCTATTCAACATAACTCATTTGTTTGCACAATGTTAAATGGTTCTAAGTATAATTATGTAATACTAACAATTCAGTTAAACATCAGTCATTTGTTTACTTACAGTTAAATGATCAAACAGTTCCATATTTAGCAATTCAATTAATCACGAGTCATTTGTTTGCTCACAGTTTAAATATCAAACAGTTCTATTTGAACCATAGATAGGACCCTATCAGGTGAGTGGATCTTGGAGTAATGGTAATGAATGGGTACTCTATATTTCCCAAATATCCTGGACTGGAACATCACTATCAGGCTGTTTAATGTCATGTTCGGGATACTCGTTGGGGTGGGTCTTACTTCCCTACTGATATACAGTCGGTGTATTCTACAGCCTCCGCCGACTGGGCTCATATATATATGGATATATTTTTACGCCAATGGTCCGGGAGATCGGTACTTGATACTGCCTTGCTTAACACTGAGAATTATAAGGTGGGAATCAAGGGTAGTAGCTAATGAAAAAGGAGCTTTCGGATCTCCCTCGACAATGGTCTCCAGCTGTACTTATTTATATATGTGTGTATATATATATGTATAAATATGCATGTATGTAAGAATATGTACACATGTATATGTATAAACCGGCACATTGGTCTTGTGGGTAGAGTATTCGCCAATGGTCAGGGAGACCTGGGTTCAATCCCAAGTCGCGCCATACCAAAGACTTTTAAAATGGTACTGGATATCTCCTTGCTTAACATTCAGCAATATAAGGTACGTATCAAGGGTAAAGAGGAGCAATCCTGGGAAAGGGGTAGCGCCTTCCTCTACACCTCGGCGTAGTAGCTATAGAAAAGGGAGCCTTCTCGTCGCTCTCGACTACGGTATGTGCATATATGTATCCATATATATATATATATATATATATATGTAGATCTATATGTACATATATTGTGTGTGTGTGTGAGAGAGAGAGAGAGAGAGTAGTTGAAGCAATGAACGCAAAATAACGTCGAAGTTAAATCAGCCGTTGCGGTACTGCCTAGATCTGAAAGCCGGTAGGGTATAGACAATAAGGTGAAAACAAAGAATGAAGAGACTCGAATAGGAAATGGAAAAATGGGTGATAGAAAAGAGGGAAGGATAAGGCCCAAGGCATCAATCACTTCCAAAAGCCACATTCTGCACCACAAATTAATAAGATAGCAGCGGTCAGAGGTAGGAGGAAGGACTTGCCTCGCTATGGAGTTATAAAAGGCGAGCCGGTGATGTCCTCTCTACTCTCGGGTGTTCTGATAACAATGAAGTATGGATTAGAAGGGGGAACCCTCATAGGAAACATTTTAAGCTAGAAGAAGAGGAAGAGAGACTGATACTCGTAGGGCAGATTAGACCTTAAGTTCCCAACGGATTAGATTCGAGAAAGGAATTAGGGAGGAAGAGGGATCCCCTGGTTAGATTAAGAAGCTCCGAGATATCGGAGAACTTAGATGAGAAACGCGTCCCTTTTGTCGATACGGGAGAGAGAGAGACAGCATCAAAGGGGAAATAGAAAATATAAGGACGTATTGAAGGACTAAACGGAAAAAGAAAAAAATACATATGTAGTATCACCTCCCTTTCTAAGGTCAGTAAATGGGGCAGTCAATACACCTCAACAGAAATCTTGGTCCTTACTTCCACCTCGGCCAAGGAATGCTATCCCAGAATCCATTGCCTCTCACTCTTCTCTCTTGAAACGTTTGCGACGTGAAGTTGAAAAATTGGTTGAATTTATCTTGGAATTTTCAAAAGTTGCGTCTAATATCCTTTTAGTTGGGGTCACCATCGTAATATATGTACTTGAGTTATGGTATTTTAGATAATAAATGAGAAGTACAAATATTAACTTTAAAAGAGGATTTTTATTCTTCGTATACAGCGCCACGTGTTGGCTAGTATCTGGAATCTTTTCAGCAACTGGCTTCTTCTTCTCCTGCTCTTGGGTCGTTTCCGGCAACTGCTACTATCTCCGCTGATTGGGGAGAGGGAGAGCGAGAGAGAAAAGGAGAGAGAAGGAAAGAGAGAAGAGTGAGAGGCGATGGATTCTGGGGTAGCATTCCTTGGCCGAGGTGGAAGTAAGGACCAAGATTTCTGTTGAGGTGGTATTGACTGCCCCATTTACTGACCTTAGTAAGGGAGTTGATACTACACATATAGAATATTTAGGGCTCAGAAAATAGTCGGGCGTGTGTGTGAGAGAGAGAGGGAGGGAGGGAGTGAAGAACGCAAAATGACCTCGGGTAGTAAAGGGCGAACCCAGAAGCTAAAAATAACATATCAAAGAAAAAAGGTCAGTAGGGAGTGGAAGTAAAACACAAACCAAAAAGCGGGTGAGGAAAGAATTCTCTTCTCGAGTGGACACAGAGTCATGTTACAGACACCTTTTTTTCAGTTTGGGCAGAATTAAACCAGCCAGCCAACTCTCAATACTGAATCAAAAGCCATACCGAATAAGTTACAATGCTTAAAATGGAAAAGCGATAATATTCCCGATGAAAAGAAACGAAGAAAAAAATCTAAATATAAAGTCTATTCTGATTAAAAAAAAAAAAAAAAAAAAAAAAAGAAAGGAAAAGATTGCTAGCTAACTCCAATAAGGTTCGCGCATTTAACTCGCTTTTTCTCTCCCATAAACTGTGATATTCGACTGAGAATTTACAGGCACCATTCAACACGTAAAAAGAACATTTTAATTGACAGGACATTCCACTTTTCATATAGTCATTAATGTTTGTTCGTTTGTTTATTTGATTCGGTAATTTAATGCTCCATTTTCTATTTTAACCTGGGCTTCATTCATCTTTCATCTTCAAAGAATGAGGCTTTGCCGAATTGTTATCTGCGGGACCCTTGGGGAATACATTAGACGTTTAGGAAAATTGCACGTGGGTGTTCCAGAAGAGAGTTTATTCTTCCTGCGCCTAGAAAATTCACTTAACTCGTAACTAATATATATATAAGTGTGTGTGTCATTGGCGAACACTCTAACCACTAGCCAATGGGCCGATCAATATATATATATATATATATATATATATATATATATTGATCGGCCTAGTGGCTAGAGTGTTCGCCAATGACCCGGGAGAACGGGGTTCAATCCCAGGTCGAGACATACCAAAGACTCAAAAAAGGTACTTGATACCTCCTTGCTTAACACTCAGCATTATAAGGTAAACATCAAGGGTAAAGTGGAGCCATGCAGGGAAAAGAATTGCCTGCTCCCCTACACCTCGATGTAGTAGCTATTGAAAAGGGTGTCACAGCTTGCCTTCGACTAAGGTCGCCAAATATATAAACAGGATCTCTCTGTAAAATCTAAGAATTTATATTCTAATTTATAAAAACTGGATCACTTGGTAAGATATAATGTTCTATTTAAAACCTAAAAAACAGCTATATTTTCAAAAGTAGAATTTTTATTTTAGAAATTTATCACTTTGTTAAATCCATTTGAATTTTTATAAAAACTAGATTATTTTATAGAATGCGTCTGGACTTCAAAAGATATGAACTTTAAAAAAAAAAAAAAAGGATCATCTTTTAAAATCTGCATTTCTAGATAGTTGAATTTTAAAATCAAAAAATGAATTGGACAACTTTGTAAAATTTGGCTGAACTTTTTTCAGTGCCAGATCTGTTTTAAAATCAGTGCTTTTATAAAAAGACTTGAATGAATTTTCTAAAATTTGCCTGAACTTTATGAAAAACTGATTAAATTTAAATAAAATAAAGAATGACTTCACCATTGAATAAACCAATAAGTATTGGTATGGGATAGATATATCAATAATATCCAGTCAGCGTCCGAAGAGAGTGGGTGTGGATTATTCGCGTATAGAATATGAGGAATTTCATATAAATCTATGAGAGTGCTCGGTGTATGGCTATTGTTATATATTCTCTATCCAGGTTTATATTACAAAACTCGCATACAGAGCGAAAATAATGCTATAAGGAAACTCAAACCTAGTTAAATTGTCATAAATTTATTTCGGCGAAGAATATCATTATACTCTCCATCTCATCAGATTACTCCTAACGTTTAATTTGAGGTTGAAAAACAGCAAATATGGATTACAGTCTATATATGTGTATGGTAAGAAAAAGAGAGAGAAAAGCCTATTTAAATTTAAATTCTCAGGCGAAAGTAAATATGGTTAAAGCAATAAAGTATTAGAAAAATTCAGAAATCAGAAAAAGGGTGTTTCTGTAAATTAACCCATCCTAATTTGAACGTATGCTAGATTTTTCGTAGCAGGTGGAATTTTATGCATAATGTAAGCTTGTAAACTAGACACTTATCTTCCTTTAGTTTTCGCTTACTTCCCATACATATGTTAATTCCCTCAGCTAATGTGGTCTTAGACTTCCTCCTTTAAAAAAATCCCTTTCGGCAGTGCCTAGGTGCCTTTAATCAATCCTAAAAAATGGTCAAAAGGAATTAACTACCCCCGAAATTAAAAAAAAAAAAATTTTGAATCTAATTTCAAGAATTTCCTCCTCTACATAAATCTCTCCGTCAAATGATACGAGTAACTACTGAAATAAATATTATCATTTCCAATAAAAATCATCCAGCACCAATATCCCAGCTTTTGTCTAGAGTAGGAGCATCGGTGGCCTCCAGTCAGGATAATCTAAATTTACTTTTATGTCTACATTTAAATGCAAGCTTGTTTCATTCATGTAACAGTAGTCTGCGGTCTTTAAAATTAATTATAATTTTTTCATCGATAAACAGGTTACATCTACCATTGAAGCTAATCGCATTTGAAGACTGCCTGACTATTTTCCACTTTATTGGCGGGGGGGGGGATTAGCCCCTGATCCTTAAGGTTCCAAAAATATTTAGAAAGAGCGGTTTGGTTTCTAAGTCGCGGATCGGAGAAAGGGCCTCTGTGGTTATACAGCTTTTGTTTCCAATTCCCAACGGAGAGATCTATGTATACCCTTTCTCCCATCATTATTATGTTCCATAGGGGGAAATGCACGCTTGCTATACGACGTTCTTCGAGTTACATCGTCCGTCCAAGGGACATTCCCCTTTACTCCTACAGTTACAAGACGCCACATCTGGTCCTCCACTATTTCTATTTAATTCGTCTAGTAACCTCCTGTTGTTATTAAAAATACTATGCATATTCTTTGTACAAGAGTAACAAATTTTTACTGTGTTCCTATTAAAATTTTTTCTTAATGGATTGTCCTTATTAAAATTCCTATGCAGGAGGTTTAGGAAGTATTTGCCTATGTTAATGTTGGTGAGTCTACAAAATGGCGGGTTAAACCAGATTACTCTTCTATTTCTATTTTTTCCTGGTCTATTTGAGTGATTATTATTGGTGTCACCTACTTTGGCGAGTGCGCAGGTCCCACTACTATTACTTCTACCATTAGAGCCGGAGTTCACTAGGTTCACATACTCCAGTCTACCTTGGAATCCGCTGTTTTTTAGGGTTTCATCATATATACTTTTGCTCTCCTCAAAAAATCTTTCACATGAGGATAGTCTGTTCATCCTCTGGTTCACAGCATTCGGAAACTGCTTCAATAACGATCTTGGGTGGTTAGAGTCAATATCTATGTTGTTGTTGGGGGGGGGGGAATGGCTCTTACTAAAAGGTTTGAATGTGCCGTTATTTAAATTGAGTGTGACATCAAGAAAATCAACTGTCTTTAAGTTTAAGGCTATTTCAATTCGTAGACCTAGTAATTTAAATGCCTTAATAATCTTATTCTGTATTTTAGAGGTCTTGGGGTGTAATTGTCCTGGATGAAGATAATTCCGTCACCCCGGTAAAGCCCCACCTGCTCTAAGTTGACAAAGTGTCCAAGATATAAATCCCTATTAAGTCATCTACCTGGGCCGAGTCGTAAGCGTTCATTGGTACGTCGAAGTTTTACACGTGGCTTTTCACCCAAGTTCTACGATTATCGGATAGAATAGATTTCCTGCATGCTAGAATAACTTCTATTTCCTTATCAGTGACGGCCGTATATTCCCTAGCGTGGTTCAGGCTTTTTAGTAACAATTCTCTACTAATGGACGGGTAAAACTCTATGATATCGAATTGGATGAATGTAGACCTCTTTTTATTCTTAATGTTTTTAAACCAATCGATAGTATCGAGGGCTACTAATAAACCTAGACAAAATTCTTTGCATTAAATCCTTAGATACTAAGCCTAGTTCGGTCTTGGGGGAGGTTAATTAGTCTGGCCTGTTTCCTATCTTGGAAGTTCAGTTTATAACCTTTAAATAAAATGTAACCACATTTTTCTTCTATTTTCCCTAATCTATCTACAATTTGTAGTTTGCTCGCGAATCTAACCGTATCTTTGTTAAATTGTACGGTGGTGTTGCTATGGTCTATTCCATAGGATTTCGTGATTTTATTATTAAGGATTCATATGGGCTAACCTGGTATATGTTCTTGGATTTATGCGCTCTAACCCAAATTTTTCCGGATTTCCTCATTCGTTCAATATCCCCCCTCATCCTGGAATCCATTTTTTGTATCCCTGAAATTGATTTTCCGTATTAGTCCGAACAGGTCATCCTCAAACGGGTCTAGTTTACGGTTACTGGGTGGTGTCCTCTGTGAATTCAACTTTCTTCCGCCTAGTCTCTGTTCCCGTTCTGAGTCAGAGGGGTTAAGATAGAAGTGGGTCTTCGATCGCATCCTCTTGATGAACTCCACGATCTTATTCGTCGGGGATAGAATGAATTCTTACTTCCCTGGGAATGGGATAGTTTCCATAGAGTATTCCGTCGTGAATTTATCTATTTCCTCGTGTTCCTGGCATTTTGTGTTTCTTTCTGCTGAAATTCACTACAGAGTGCTCAATTAGCAGTAAGGAGTAATATATATATATATATATATATATATATATATATGTGTGTGTGTGTATATATATATATATATGTACACGCACACACACATGAAACAAGTTGCCCAGTCAGCTGGTGCTTTAGAATACACTGACTGTACCTCAGCAGAGGGGTAAGACTCTCCCTAACGAGTGTTCTGGATATGACACTAAACAATCTGATGGTGAGGTTCCAGAAGTGCTGGAGATTTGGGGAATGTGGAGTACCCCTTCATTGCCATCGCTCCCAGGTCCACTCTGGCCCGGAGTGGTAGCACCCGATAGGGCCCTATCTATGGGTTAAATAGAACTAACAGCATACTTATGCTAAAATGAACTGAGTAAACTGAATAGCTTGAAATAGAAACGTTTTTGACAATTAAACCGTACTTACATTTAAACTGCGTGCTTATGCTTAACTGAATTATTTCAAATAGAACTGTTTTTCAACATTAAAACTGTATTTACACTTAACTGAATTATAACATATAACTGCTTGAATAGTTAGAAATGGAAATGTTTTTGACAATTAAACTGTACTTATGCTAAACTGAACTGTTTTCAATAGAACAGATTATTTACATAAAAATGGATTTGGCGTTAAATAACCTACAAAGGTTGATATGCCATAAAACCAAACAAACCAAACCATGAAACAAGGTTGTCATTTCGGATCTTTATCAAATATGTCATGAAGTCAAATTTGGTTTGGTTTTATGGCATATTAACCATTGTAGGAGGTGCCCGTGGTGTAGTCGTTATCATCGCAGGAAATAGACACGGCGACACGAGTTCAAATCATCGACGAGACTGATTGCATTTCACATAGCACTAATACCCTTGGGAAAGGTATGAATCCAATTATTCTCCCTCCAGCTATGGGTAAATAGTAGGACAGACTGGGTTCTTCGGCCTTAGTGAGGCAACTAGTCTAGGAGAAGGAAAACTCTGAATTCAAACCTGTTAAACTCCGCTTGAAAATTGACCTTGTGTCATATCCTGCCCGAGCGGAGGGGTTGGGTAAATATGATATTAACCATTGTCAACTCATTTTTATAAATATATATTAAATATGATTTCTAAACATATTTTATGGACAACATTTTTAAACGAGTCTGAGCTCATTTTTTTCACACAGTTAAATGGTTTCACTTATTTTTATCTAGCTGGAATTATTCTATTCACTATAAATTATTTGTTTGCACACAGTTTAATTCTTTCAAGAACTGCTCTGTATCACTAAGAATTCAATTAAACATTAGTCATTTGTTTACATGCAGTTAAATGATCAAACATTTCTATCTCAAACAATTCAGTTTTACATAAGTACAGTTTTTTGTTTACCCGCAGTTAGATACAAAAACAGTTCTATTTCAATCAATTCAGTTTAGCATAAGTAAACAGTTTAAATGTCAAACAGTTCTATTCGACTCATATATAAGATCCTATCAGGTGCTACCACTCCAGGTAGCGTGGACCTTGGGGCGATGGCAGTGAAAGGGTACTCCGCATTCCCCGAAGCTCCAGCATTATTGAAGTCTCACAATCAGATTGCTTAGTTTCATATCCAGGATACTCGTTGAAGGAGTCTTCTGCAGAGATGCAGTTGGTGTTTTCTGCCCCCGCCCCAGCCGACTGGACTAACACATTTCGTAAAGAGTCCAGAATGATGTATGAAAAAAGAAACCCCCCTTATCTTCTCTCAGAAACATTTTTGGGAAATATCTTTTGAATACTGTTATATTTTAAGCGGAATACAAATTTTTACTCCAAGGAGATCTCTTCTGGATATACAGGGAATGTGAATTACCCTTTCTATATCATTACTCTTGGGTCGATCTTGATTAGGAGTGATACTATTTACTAACCCCTCCGCTCGGGCAGGATATGACACAAGGTCAATTTTTAAGCGGAGTTTAACAGGTTTGAATTCAGAGTTTTCCTTCTCCTAGACTAGTTGCCTAACCAAGGCTGAAGAACCTAGTCTGTCCTACTATTTACCCATAGCTGGAGGGAGAATAATTGGATTCATACCTTCCCCAAGGGTATTAGTGCTATGTGAAATGCAATCAGTCAGGTCCAGGATTTGAACTCGTGTCGCCGTGTCCATTTCCTACGACGATAACGACTACACCACGGGCACCTCCTTGATTAGGAGTGATAGTACATATAAGAGTCTGATCTATGGGTTGTATAAATCTGAAAATTATCTGTAAAATAAAAAATACTTGAAACCATATAAATGTGTGCAAGTTGTTTGTATTAAGAATGAAGTTTTAATTATATACAAAGTATATATCAGTAAACATCAGAGTTAATTGTCCAGTTCTGGGGATCCGTAGAGTTTGGAGTACCTCCCACGTTCTGTTTTTCTCGCTGCTAATCCAGGGATTTTCTAGTGCTTTCACATGTTTCAACAATTAATTGGTTACTCATAATCCCTTTTCCTTCAGTCACTTTCTGTTTCCAAATCTCCTGGCTATACAAAAATTACTTCTGTTATTTTTCGGATCGGGACCTTCCCACACTACCTCTGCTAGTTTTACATCATTAGCATAAGCCTTTTAAACCTTTTCCGACAGTTGATACCAAATTACAAATGAAACTCGTCCTGTCTCTTCCACTATTCTTTAATAGGCTTCCCTATCTCTGGTTCAACTTTCCTTCTCTCATGTGTATCTTATAAGATAACAGATCACTCACACATCTCTTAACTTCCTTTCTTTCCTTATTCTTTCATTTCGTTTCTTTTGTGCCTTCCTAGTTCTCTTATTAGCCTGCGAAAATATTTTGTGTTTTTATCGAGGTCACCCTGCACCTTACTTTTCTTGGGAATGGCCCTTGGGTGTTTCCCTGATTCCATTGTTTATGGTGGGTCCCTTCCTTGAGGACCTTTCCCTAGCGAATCAACATCACTTGGTCTCGTGGCTGACCTAACTACATTTTGTACGATTTGATGTCGTTGCTCTCGGTGACTTACCCCACCTGGTTAGACAATCCTATGAGCTATGACCCTCATTGTCACAAGTCCAACATACTAATTCGTATTTCCCAGGTGTCGGTTGGAAAAATCAATGTTTCAGGGTCTATTGTCTTCTATGGGGATCGGCTCCTTCCTAATTCTTGGGCTTCCTGTCTCTTGCTCGGGGTCCTTCTCTTGCTAATCGGTCTACTATTCCCTGACCCTTACTTTGACCTTGGCCTTTCTACCCCCTTATTCTTTCCCAGAGCTTTTCGCTCCCTCTCGTTAAATTCATGGTCTCAGCCAGCAAAAAATGAAAAAATTTTCATAGTTCTTGAACGCCTTGTTTGATCAACTGTCAAACTTTAAAAATGATTTCCCAGGTTGAATCATTTCTATGACCGGATAAACAGGGGACACCCAAGGAAGGCTGGAGGATACAGCGGGCGAAACGTTGTGAAAAAAATTATAAAGACTACGACAATAGTCCAAAAACTCTTACTGATAAAAATATGGTTAGCTGTTTGGAAAATATCCAAAAGTGTCTCCGAACGTATTGCTTGGTAGAATGCTGTTATATACAGAAATCCTTACTGATTTACTGATACATTCCAAACTAACTCACAAGCAAAAACAATAAATAAACAAACAAAAAAACACCACAAACGTACACTTCAAAAGCTGGTGTTATCTAGACGACGGTCGAAACCAAAATGAATAAAACACGTCGCTGCGCAGGTAAGGTCTGCGCATCCATCTGGTTGAAATGTAACTTTATATTTACAATTTAAAAGATCCTTTTTTTTCACCCAATAAGCAACCTTTCCCTTCAAAGTTTTTTTTGGAGCCCATTCAACTCAAACGCGACTATAAAATGGTCAACGAAAGTTCAAAAAGGCAGTCGGCTCCGAGATTGTAGAACTAGCTAGGCGGGACCTTGAGCGTGAGAATAGCGAGCGCTACAAGGGATACGTAGTTAGATCTAGGTTAAATAGAGTTCTCTACGAAGCTGTGAAATCGAACGCGACTGCGCGTAAAGAAGAAGTGCGAAGGTTCCCCGATCGGTACGTCGCGTCTGTCAAGACCGTGGACGGGCGACTGCTGCATTCGAGTCGTGAGATACGTGATGCCTTTCGGGCGCACTTTCGGGATCGCTTTGCCCGCTGCCCTGATCTCCCGATCCGGGAGTTTCGTAGCTATCTTGCCGACTTTCCCCGCCTCCGGGTGGCTAAAGCGGCTGGCTGCGAGGGTGTGGTTACTGAATGCGAAGTCCGTGATGCGTTGAAGCAGGTCGGCCTGAACAAGTCGCCGGGACTAGATGGTTTGCCCTACGAAGTGTACTTGAGGATGTCGCACATGTTTGTGCCTATTCTGACGGATATGTTCAACCATTGGTTCGCCCAGGGAGCCATCCCTGGTAGCGTTACCAAGGGCGTGATCACATTGCTGAAGAAAGGTGGCAGGCATGTTTGGGAGGGTTTAGATGACTACAGGCCCATAACTCTGCTTAACACAGGGTTAAAGATTTTGGCCCGGGTCTTGGCGAATCGTTTACAGCGTGTCATCAGTGATCTGATCGGCCCTGAACAGACCTTTGCTGTGAAGGGAAGATCGATCCAGGACAATCTGCACTTGATTCGCGAGGTCCTAGAGGGGATAGAAGACAACACAGAAGCCGCGCTGATCAGTTTAGATCAGTCCAAGGTCTTCGATAGGGTTGACCATCGGTTCTTGGCGTCTGTTTTGGAGACTGCCGGATTCAAACCGGAGTTCCGCAGATGGATTAGCATGATGTACCACAACCCTCAGGCAGTGGTGCAGGTGAACGGAAGGCGTTCGAGGGTATTCGCGATCGAGCGTTCGGTGCGGCAGGGCTGCCCTTTGTCTCCTCTTCTCTATGTCCTCGCGTTGGAGCCCCTCCTGCGCAGGCTTAGGGATGAGGGGACAAGTCCGTCCCTGCGCGGTATACCTTTTGTTAGCAGCCTTGCGGCAAGGGTTTCCGCGTTCGCTGATGACATCACAGTCTTTGTATCCCGCCGTCTGGATATAAAGGCTGTGAAAGAGGCGGTTGTCGAGTACGAGCGGATCGCAGGAGCCAAGGTCAATTTTGACAAAAGCGAAGGTTTGCGGCTTGGTGCTTGGAGGGGTAGCAATACTCTTCCAGGGCCCTTCCGCTGGAGTGACGGACCCATCCGCATCCTCGGGGTGTGGTTCGGGCCCGACCTCCAACTGGAGCGAAATTGGTCGGAAGTACAAACCAAGGTGAATGCTCAGGTGGGAATCTGGCTTTCAAGGAGGTTGTCCTTAAAGGGCAGGGCGGAGGCGTGCGCCACGTACGTCTTCCCTCTGATCCTTTACCGATTGGCTGTACTTCCTCTGCCTAAGGCACGTCGGTTGGCACTGCAACAATCCCTCTCCAGATTACTCTGGGGAGGTGCAAGGCTGATGGTCCGTAGGCAGGTCTGTATCCAACGTACACGCAACGGGGGTCTGGGTATGCCTGATCTGGAGAGCCACTGGCTTGCTGAAAGACTTGCATACCTCGGCCGGTCCTTGACAGGGGACTCAGTGTGGAGACGAAAGGCGAGTCGGACTTTTCCTCGCCTCAAGTCAGACCCAAAGGCTGAAGGTCGACGTAGGCCTTTGGGCGAAGCACTGTTTTTTAGCGAGTGCCGAAAGTCCCTTCGTAACCTTCTTGGGTCCAGTGACCTTTCACGGCCTCGGAAAGAGCTATATCGGGAGTTAGTGGTGGGTTCCGCTTCTGATCCTCTTAGCGAGCGGCGAGGCTGGACGGCGGAGGAGATCCGCTCTCACTGGAATTGGGCGCCAGGATCGAGCTTCTTGAACAACTCCGAGTTCTCGCTCACCTGGCGACTTGTACGGAATGCGTTACCCCTTCTCGGCTTGAACTACAAAGCGGGCCTAGCAGACATGCCTGATTGTCCTCGCTGCGGCAGTGGATTGGAAGAAACGGCTGAGCACGCCTTCTACTACTGCGAGCGAGTCCGCCCGTTTTGGGATCACGTCGGGGAGTGGACGGCTCGCATCGAACCCAAGCAGCTCGTGCTGCTCGACGTTGGTTACGTCGTAGACAACGTTCTTCCTCCGTTTCAGGGTGAGAAGCGTGTGGTGTTTCTCGCGATCCTGGCTGTAGCTCGAATGGTGATTTGGAACACGCGAAAGAAGGGATTGTATGACGATGCAAACTTTTCTCATCGCGATCTGGTTTTGTATTTTCGGCATCAGCTGAGGGTCAAAATCAGATGCGATAGAAAATGCTTGGATCACATAACATTCAACAGAAGGTGGGTGAATGCAGCGAGCCTGGTCGTACGAAAGGGGGCAACGTTGGAGTCATCCTTCCCTCCTCTGCCCGCTCATGGCGTCTATGGTACGGGTCCTTCGGGACCCCACCCCCGGTAAGTAGGCAAGTTTTCCCCTTGTAACCTAGTTAGCAGTATGTTGTCAGTCATTGTCCCCGTCATCTAGTCATTAGTACTCAAGATCTTCCCCATCCCCATTATTTTTCGACCTCAACCTGTATCCCAGTCCGCTTTTACTGAAGATCTTGAACATTCATATGTATAAAAATCATATTACCGTCTTGTATCGACCCACACCGTGCCCGACCCGTTATCTTCTTTTTTTCCCCCTATAGATTAGGATCCCAGTCCCACCTAGGGCAGGTCCGACTTGTTTCCGGTTCTTTTCGCCCCGGAAAACAGTCGGCCTCCAATTTTATAGACGGGGGGATGGGAGGGCAACCAAACGGGGGATTTTTCCTTGTTTCTTTATTATTGTATATATTTCGGGGTTTTTCTCCCATCCCCATCATATGAATTCATTTGTAAAAAATCATAATTTGTAAATAAAATCATGCATCATTTCCGGGGTTTTAAGTAGGTCTTTCTCCATAGAGCAAATGTGGTATTTTGGTGGTAGCAGCGCGCAAGGCGACGGATGAATGACTATATATTGTATTGTTGAATGGGTCGGCGAATGTGGCTAGCTAGGTTCCCTTAGTAAAAACATAGATAATGCAAGACCACACCCTTCCCCTTCCCCTTCCCCCCAAAACTTAAGGCCTCGTGCCTTCCTGTAAAATTTCTACAGGAAATAAACAGTCGGCTCCGAGATCACAAGAGTGAACATCGACCTCGACGCCTCTAACATTCAACATCATATAAATTCATCTTAATCTTCTTACTGCAGCGTTTGATAGAAACTGCATGGCTCGAGAATCACCACCCCATATACATTCCACTTTTTCAACGCTGACGTTTCTCCTTCCCTGTCGACATAAACTATGGTTGACTTCGTAAGTCTGTGACTCACCCCTACTAACACAGATATTGGAACATTCTATTTCTCGATTTTCACTACCATTCAACACATCAAATTTCCTAAAATTAACTCGTTCCTATCAATACTACAACGAACATGGGCACCTCTGGTGGTGTAATGGTTAGCAAGCTCGACTAGCAAACCTCCACGAGTGAGTTCGAGTTCTCATTGTATGCCCCTTTCATATGGCCTTGTGCCACATCTAAGCAAAAAGCTGAGTAAATTACCACCTCTGGGTGTGTAACGGTTAGCAAACTAGACTAGCAAACCTACACGAGTGAGTTCGAGTCTCATTGGGCGCCCCATTCATTCGGCCTTGTGCCACATCGAAGCATTTCTTCTCATTTTTTTTTTCCAGACATTCTTATATTCATCAACACAATTGTTTGAACCTTTTGTTTCTTGTTTGTTAATATAATTGTTAGATTTTTCTTTTGTCTTCTTTTATTTGCAACTCTGTGTTTTGTCCTTTCCTTATAATCATACGCTTGTTATAACAATGCAAACACTAAAACAATATGTTTTGATATTAGCTTCCATTTCTTAGACACTGAATACATAATGTGTTGAGCAAGGCTTCACACACTCTGCTTGATATTATTACTTTCTTCAACAACTTACTCGTAAAGACTCTCAGAACCACTCAACAAGTAAAGTAGAAATCAAGACAAGTTATTTAGGATTATTTTTGTATCATATTCTTGATCAAGTTTTTGCCAAGCCCATTTGGTTTGGGCAGTAGAATACGTCTACTGATTCTCTGTAGAGAGGTTAGACTCGCCAATCAATGTCCTGTTGTGACACTTAGCCATCTTATGGTGAGAATCCTGTCCTGGGGCTTTGAGGAATGTGGAATACCCTTTATTACCATTACTCCCTGGTCCACTTTGAACCTGAGTGATTGTACCTGTTAGAGTGCCATGTTTGAGTCAAATAGAACTGTTTAATAATCTACTATACTTGAAAACATTTAACTGTGTGCAAAGAAATGATTAATATTAAATTGAATTATTAGTATTAGATAAGAATATTTGAAACAATCTGTGTGCAAACAAATGAACTCTGGCTCGTTTAAAAATAATTTTCCTACAAATTATTCACTTAAAAATTATATATATATCATATATATATAATATAAACAGGATTTAGCATTAAATAACTATGAAGGATTGATATGTCATTAAATTAAATAACCTAAGCAAGTCCTTACCATCTGCTAGAATGACCTGGAGCGTCTAAGATCTTTTCTGATTCTCAGTGCCACAAGTACTATTTCTTGGTAGATTTGCCCTAAATTATGTCCATCTGTACCAACATCATCTTCTGTCTCTAAATCTGGGGATAAACGAACACGTCGATAACTTTTTCCCAATGCTTTGAAAAAATCAAGTTATACTCTTACCAGAGTATATTACTGGGGTTTTATTTGAAAAAACTTTGACATATTTTGCCTTTGAAGAAATTGTTTTCTTAAAGTAGTAATAAAATGAAATATCAAAATAATTAAATCTAAACATTTTATGCTAAAGATAAAATTGAATTTTGTTGTAAAGAAATCAAATAAAGAAAAAATTTCATTTAAATTTGAGTGTAGATAATTTCGGAAAAATATTCAACAAGCAAATAAAAAATATTAACCATCGCATTTTGATAAGTAGTTTTACCAAGCCTAGATTGAATGAAAATGAAAAGAAAATTGTTTTTATACGTTTTTTTTTTTATTATCGATGTCCGTACTTTTAAAAAATCAATACATAAAAAAAAATGTAAATTCATTCAAAATTCGACTGAGGACATGTTTATTAAATATTATTCGTTTCACGACACGCACCCAATGTTTAGTACAAAAACCGTTTTTAGCGCGAAGCAACTCTACTAAGAGTGTATACATGTTGTCGTTATTGCAGCCCGTTGTGTTATAAGCAGTAATAGGTTGATATTCATTTGATCTCCCTCTCGGTAAAATTTGACACTAGGCCATTTTTATGATGGCCGAATGGGCATGCGTCAGCTTATGTTAGATTTTGTCATATCCGAGTTGCGTGCCCTTATCTAAATTTTTTCACTTGGTTCAAATGGTTTAAGGGGAAACACGTGTTTCATGTTGTGAATGAAAAATTCCTAAAGGAACGAACGCAAGAAAAAAAGGAAGATACCAGTTCTTTAAAATACAGGAACGTATATTTTTGTCGGTAAGTATGACTATTTTGGAATTGTTGTTCAATATCCTTTGAAAGGATAATTATATTTCAAACGTCGACCAGTGCCTAAAGAAAAATTATTTCCAAAAGTGCTTAATATCTCTGGAGAGGCTTATTTTATGTCAAGATTACAGCTCTAAATGCAATGAAAATTTATTAACATTCGTCGGTAAAATTCTGCGGAAATTTTTCTTATTTGAATAGCGACTTTATTGAAAAATTATTTGCATTCCTTCGTAAAATTCAGCAAAAATGTTCTTTTTTGATTGGTGATTTAAAAGAAATTAATTAGAATTCCTTTGTAAAATTTCTCCTCTTTAATTGGTAACGTCAAGGTAATTGATTAAATTAATTTCGTAAAATTCTGCAAAAATCGACATCCAGTTTATGCAATTCTTGGTTAAACGGGGGTAAGTCAACGTTGCCTCAGATAACTGGGCTGTCGCTCGTGGCCTGGCGTAGTATGTCCTGGTAGTCTTAGCAGTTGATTGTACGTATAGACAGGCTAGTCAAAAACTGGTTCATTTGCGGGATCGTGGTACTGGAGTATCGTCAGCGAAGGCTGTAACGAGGTCGAATGTAGTGAATCTGAAAGGCAGAATCTGCATTAGTGAAGTGTACCAGCAAGGCGGTTTGGGTTACATCCCTTAGACAATATCGTCTAAGTCTCGGACGGACGAGAGAAGAGGAGAGGAAACGCTGAGTCAGTGAAAGCGTCGAGGAAGAAAGAGACAGGAGAGCGGAGGAAAGAGGCTGAAGTAGAAAGAAGGACTGTTTACTAAGAAGTTGATTTCCCGTGGTTTTCTTGTTGTCAAGGAGGCATACCCTTCACGCTCTTTTGTATGTTACATTCATTCAAAAAACAATTTAAATTACAAGCTATTTCGGCACATTATTAACCATGGCGTCCAGGCAATTTGATGTTCGGCTTATCCCCGAGTTTATCGGCGCAGCGACAGATACACCAATATTGGAATGGTTGGAAGACCTAGAATTAACTTGTGAGCTTTGCGAGATTTCCAAGATAGAGCGAGTTCCGTCACTACGACTAAAAGGTCTCAGGAGCAACGGGATGACGTTGAGATCAAGCGCGCTCTGATAAAAGCCTACGGAACCGATTCGTTCGTGGCTTTCGAACAATTTACTACCCTCTTTTGTGTATTACATTCATCCAAAAAACAATTTAAATTACATCGAAGGAAACTGGGTTCGGCTGTAGGCTGGAAGGTCGTCAACGAAGGCAGGAACGTGGTCGAAGTAAACCGAGTTAGGCTACGGGCTGAAAAGAGGCGACAGTGAAGTCAGGAACGAAGTCTGTAAAGAAACAGGGTTCAGCTGATGTACTTACCCATGAGGTTACGATTACGTTTACGATTACGCAAATGTCTATCTCCAATCCTCTTGGAAAGACGTGGCCTTGGAGGTGACTGTGTCCTCTGTAAGACTACAGATGTAACTAACAAGACATATTGGATTAGTTGGTCACGCAATTGCTATGACTAGTTAATTTGACATCGCTTATATTTGATGTGGACCAGTAGCTCAGTGGTAGAGTTTCGACTCTTCAATTCCGTTGTCGCTGGTTCGTTCTTCAGTGAAGGAGATCACCGAATACATTGCTGATATCGACCTAATAAGGCCGAAACATCTGTCTAGTGGTTTCGCACGCAAGTGTTTGCCGGATTTTCTGGTCATGGTAATTCAATTTAGAATATAATTCCTCTCCTTAGAAAAGAAAATGTACAAATATTTTTTTTGTTTGGTGGCCTTAAATTAACATTATCAAGTGTATCCCTTCCTAAAATTAGCTCAATGCAATGACCAATTTCCCTTACTCTAAGAAAATCATTGATTCAAGGTGTTGGTTTGTTGGGTTTTATGGCATATCAACCTTTGTAGGTTATTTAACGCCAAATCCATTTTTATGTAAATAATCTGTTCTATTTAAAACAATTCAGTTTAGCATTAGTACACAGTTTAATGGTCAAAAACATTTCCATTTCTAACTATTCAAGCAGTTGTATGTAACAATTCGGTTAAGTGTAAATACAGTTTTAATGTCAAAAAACAGTTCTACTTCAAACAACTCAGCCAAGCATAAGCACGCAGTTTAAATGTAAGTACGGTTTAATTGTAAAATTCATTTTAGCATAAGTATGCTGTTAATTCTATTTAACCCATAGATAGGACCCTTATTAGGTGCTACCACTCCGGGCCAGAGTGGACCTGGGAGCAATGGCAATGAAGGGGTACTCTGCATTCTCCAAAGCTCCAGCATTGCTGGAACCTCACCATCAGATTGTTTAGTGTCATATCCAGGACACTCGTTAGGGGGGCGGTCTTACCCCTCTGCAGAGGTGCAGTCAGTATATTCTACAGCCCCAGCTGACTGGGCGAGTCTTGGTTTGGGTAAATTAACAAAAAAGCATTGGCATATACTTTAAGTCCCATTATGTCTCCCTTACGAGACCTCGTGAAATAAAATTCATTCTTCGTTTGAAAGTAAGATCTCGAGAACGCATTTCGCCAATCCAAACGGATCATCGTTGACTTTGAAAAAATGGCGTTATGACTTTTAACATTCATCGAATAACTAGTCTTACTGGAGCAAAAAATTAACGAGTTTTCTATTACATAAGCTCCGTATATGTCTCGTCGATAAGGTTCCGGTCAATTGCTGTGAGGGCTGGTGTATCGTATTTGCTGAAAGTAGATTTTGCAGTCATGCAGAGTGCCAATATATATCCATTGAGAGCGAAGCAATTGCCATCGCCCGGACATTCGAGAAATGCCGCATATTTATTATGGGTTGCCATAACGTAATAATCATGACATATCATTAGCCCTTAACAAGAGAAATCGCTTAGACCTTTTTTCACTCTCAAGCACTTCTCGTGTAAATGGCACAAGAGGTCTGATGCAATTTCCCGTAATCCAGTCGTTCCAGTGAAAGTTCTCATTGACCTATTTTCCACACTAGCCTTCTCTCAATACATCCACATCTCTGACAAAATAGATACCATGTTGGAATCAGCAACTCTTGAAACTAACAGATTATGGGGACAATTAGATAATCGTGTCATCCGGCCACATTCGTACATCGGGTCGAAACGATCAGTTGTACGACTCTGATGAACACAACTGAACAAGGATTTTCTTCTCAACGTTCTTTCACGGAACCGGATATCTGCCACTTTTAGGAGGAACACCACCAACTCAGCACCGATGTGGGCTTAATATTGTTGGATGGGGGAATTGTAGGGTCCAAATCTCTCAGAAGAAAAAGCGCTAGGTTGTTTGAAATCAGTCCGCCAATGCGCAGTTGCCATGAAAGCCTGTGCCATTGGCCCAGTATAAACACAACTTCAGAGCTAACAGCACAACATCGCTCCAAGTCAACTTGCAAGCCGATCACAATAACCCAGCCCTAGATTGGGCCTTCCACCTGATAGTGATTGACCTCTCTACATCGCATAAGTCGTCTGCGCGGATAGTCTCATCAGCTGACTTATTTTGTACCATTTAAAACCTGGTTATGCCTCCACTTAAAAATTAACATCTACTGGTCGGAAATTATTGCATACATACGGTAACTCAGAAGAAATTAATAGCGAGATGATGATACTATTTGCCAATGTCTCCAACCAGACAAGGCTTGACACAAGGTCAAAAGCCCGAAGGCCGATTAAAGTGGGGATAAAGGGGAAGGGAAGGTCAGGAACGAGCCGAGGCTCGAACCCTGCTGGTCTGTGCTGCTCATTGACCCACTAAGTGCAATGTGAGTCTGGGCATGTATGCCGGGTTATAGCTAGAACTAAACAGCAAGGTCTAGTGCTATACATGGAGTCACGAGAGCATCCGAAGATCTAATAATAGCGAGATGATGCTCACATAGCAACTGGACATACTATAAGGGCCACCTCAACATACACTCGGCACTCACACCGATTTCCCATAAAAAAACTGCTCTTGTTCTATCTGATACACTATCCTGTGGATACTTAAATGACTGCAAAACCGAAATTTTCATTAAAGATATGGAAGTACATATAAACTTCATCAACAAATCGCAACCAATGATTGACAAGAAACTCAACACACGCCCACGAAAAACAGCAACTGACAAGTCACTAAAACTTCTCGCTAAATACACACTTTATAAATAGCGTGAAAAACAAAAAGTAAAACCGTCGGTAAAACAGTGGGAGAGAGGATATCTCTATGCTAAATAGAATGTTGCTAAAAGGAAACAAAATAATTGTTCCAGCTGATCTACATGGAGAAGTTCAAAATCTCATCTATTCAGGAGACCAAGGCATTGATAAGTGTATCACTCGATCAAGAGAACAGGCCTACAGGTCTAGTATTACAGTAGAAATCAAAGACATGGTGACCAACTGCAGCACTTGCACTGATGAATGAAACCAACAACCTGCAGGTAAAAGTCTAGGACTGGATCCCATTCTAAAGCCATCGAAAATTGATAATTTTGAAATTTGATATATTCCCTGAGTAGAGCAACGTTTTCTGAATATTTTGCAACAAAAACTAGTTGAGAGAAAAAAATTTTTTTTCTCTTGCTTCGGTATAAAGTGATTTTCGTTAATGACATTTTTGAGCCAAGTTGGCTAGGACAGTACATCTATATAGAAGGGTAAGCCCCCCTCCCAATGAGTGTTCTAGATATGTTACTAAACTGCGTCTGATGGTAAAGCTCTATTCCCGGAGACTTGGGGAATATGGAGTATCCCCTCATTACTATTATTCACAAGTCCACTCCTTACCGGATTGATAGTACCTGTTTGGGTCTCATCTATGGGCCAAATCATCATCATCACCATGTCGTGCTGGTAGCACGGATATCCCTGACCCTCTCTCGCCACTTCTCCCTATCGTTCATCGCCTCAGGCAGGTCTTCAGGACAATATCCTTTATCCTCACATAGTTGCTGAATGTATGTTCGTGCTGGTCGTCCTGCTTTTGCACGGCCATGTGTAGGGGTCCATAAGAGTACATCACTTATGAGCTCGTCCCTGCTTCTCCAGCAATGTCCTGCATGTCTGGTTCGTCTAACTTGAATAGTTTTCGTGATGGGAGGCTGGTGGCCGTACAGTTGGTGTCTTGTGGGGTGTTGCCGCCAGGACTTGTTCAAATAGGACTACTTAATTATTTATTATACTTGAAAGCATTTAACTGTGTGCAAACAAATGATTAATATTAAATTGATTATCAGTATAATGTATCGGTCCTTGAAAACATTGAACTATGGTTTGGTTTGTTTGGTTTTATGGCATATCAACCTTTGTAGGTTATTTAACGCCAAATCCATTTTTATGTATATAATCTGTTCTATTGAAAACAGTTCAATTTAGCATAAGTACAGTTTAATTGTCAATAATATTTCCATTTCTAACTATTCAAGCAGTTATATGTAATAATTCAGTTAAGTGTAAATACAACTTTAATGTCGAAAAACAGTTCTATTTCAAATAATTCAGGTAAGCATAAGCTCGCAGTTTAAATGTAAGTACGGTTTAATTGTCAAAAACGTTTCTATTTCAAGCTATTCAGTTTACTCAATTCATTTTTGCATAAGTATGCTGTTAGTTCTATTTAACCCATAGATAGGGCCCTATCAGGTGCTACCACTCCGGGCCAGAGTGGACCTGGGAGTAATGGCAATGAAGGGGTACACGGCATTCCCCAAAGCTCCAGCACTGCTGGAACCTCACCATCAGATTGTTTAGTGTCATATCCAGGACACTCGTTAGGGGGGTCTTACCCCTCTGCAGAGGTGCAGTCAGTGTATTCTACAGCCCCAGCTGACTGGGCAAACATTTAACTATGTGCTATCGACTAAATAATGTTAAATAGAATTATTAGTGTTAGATTTCAATACTTGAAATCTTTTATAACTGATCATTATGAATATTTAATAGAATCATTAGCGATACTCGAAACCGTTTAACTGTGTGCAAAAAATAAATAGCAATATTTGAAACTATTCAACAGCGTGAAAAGAGAAGTATCTGTGTTAAATAGTGTTGTGGGGTCGATAAATTCGTCGATCTGGCAAAGTTTTATAAAGAAAGTGATGTGACACAAACTAGGCAAGGATGATAAATTCAAGAAAGTAAATTTGAAATGCCAACTTATAATTATGATGAAACAAACCATTATACTGCTAGGAGAAGCTTGAAAAAACTACCCGCTATGCTCAATACTTAGAAATTACTTTGGGATGGTTTGCAGAATAAATTTGTCTCGAAAATAGCCTTTGAGTAGATAACGAAAAATTCCACTCACTGACGAACTTAGTGATGAGTTTGCATCCGGTCGCGGTGAAAATTCTGTCCACCAACCTTATAGATGACTTTGCATTTTTTTCTAACAAGAATTCCTGATTCGAGCATCCAATGGACTACGATAATAGGGATACTTGAAATTATTTAACTGTGTACAAACTGATTAATCATCATCATCAAGTCGAGCTGCTAGCACGGATTTCCTGGACTCTCTCTCTCTCTCCATCCGTCCCTATCATCCATTACTCCCGGCAGGTTTTTAAAATTACATCCTGTGTCCTCAAAGAGCTCATGTAGATAAGTTCTTGCTGATCTGCCAATGCTGGGACGTCCATATGAAGGGGTCTATAGAAGAACGTCACTTATGAGTTCGTCCTTGCTCCTCCAGCAATGTCCTACATGTCTAGTTCGTCTTACGAAGATAGTTTGTGAAATGGGAGGTAAGTGGCCGTACAGTTGTTACGTGGGGTTTTGCTTCCAGGATTTGTTCAATATAGTTTGTAGCATTCTTTTGCAGTTCCCAACAAGCTTTTTCTTTGTCTTTTATCAGCATCCGCGTTGGTGCATCCATAGGGTAGTACTGACACAACCGCTGCTTGGAAGAAATCCCGTTTTATTTTATCAGATAGATCAGACTTCCATATAATCGATAGCGTATCGACAGCAGTCCACGCCTTTGCTAAGCATATAGTAACATTGTTTCCAGAAGATGAAATTACTATCAAGGTACGTGAACTTGTCTATAAATTTCAGATGTTCGCCATTTAGAGTGGAGATGACTCCTCGTTTTAAAACACATGTAATCCGTTTTGTTTGCATTCACGTGGAGATCAATGCCTCCTGCTGCCTGCTGCAGACTAAATAGCGGGTATCGGCTTGGGTAGGTGTATTTGCAAGAAGTGCTATATCATCTGCATAGTCTGCATCCGTTATAGTTTCAGCGGGATATCATCTGGTTCTTTGCCTTTTTACCGTAAAGCTATTTTCTTTTCTGAGATCTAACGACGTTCACAGTACGTAATCTAGACAGATTATTAACAAATACGTTACTAATATATCTTCTTGCAGAACTCCAGCAACAACTTCGTAGAAAGTCTGTGTCTCCATCTGGTGAGTTAAACTTCTCTGTCTTTTCGTTCTTCTGGGCGGATTTCGTCGTGGCCTGAAGCTTTTCAGCTTTTAATTTTTGTCAGTACTACGTCGAGTTTTGTTGAGTAAACTGACCTAGTTTGATATCTCGCTGTCTACAATACTTCTTGTGATAGGTTTATTAGTAACATTCGGGGAGTTTCCAAGTAGATTCTATAAATGTTCTTTCTTCATCTGTTGTCGTTCTTCTGGGCGGGCTGATTTTAGTTTTGCTCAAGATGGACTCATCCTTTTGCTCACTTCATTCATTGTCTGTCTCGCTATTTTTCGTGGTCCATCTCCAACCGAGTTTCTTATTCTATTGATCTGAACTTGAAAATACTAAATAGAATTATTAGTGTTGGAGAACAATACTTGAAACCATTTAACTATGTGCAAACAAATAAGCTCTGGTTCGTTTCAAAAAGAGTTACCAACAAATTATTCGCTCATGAATCATATATGTTTCAACGGGATTTGGCAGTTAATAACCTGTAAGTGTTGATATGCCATGAAACACAAAGAAAACGTACTAAAAATAAATAAATGAATAATGGTTGTCTGCCCTTGATTATGACATGCAGACTTATAAAATGTGTTTAAAACACGTGGTTTATACGAAAGTTTGCAGTTTCCTGTTTAAAACGTATTAAGTAAAATTTTGGCCTGTTCTGTTTTCGCCTCGGTCAACCGACTTGTATTGGAACGAAATCCTGCCATTTAGAGAACATAATTTCAGGTAAATATGTGTGTGTATATTTATATATATTCCGATTTATCCCCCCCCCTACAAAAAAAAAAAAAAACTTAACATTATTATTTTTCTTGTCCGAATTAATTTTTATTGATTTTATGCTGCATTTTCCAACACGTTGATTTGTTAAAATATTTTAAAATGATAATTCGTTGAAGAAATTAATTGTTTGTTCCTGAGAAATATTAAAAAAAAAAAAAAATACAATTCAGAATCAAAATTCTTTGCCCGATTGAATGAGTACTAATCAATTTTTATTAAAATTGATTTTTTACTTGAGTATTTTCATCTTGCCTAAAAAGTATTAACGCAAAATTAAAAAGAATTTTCTGTTCTTCATTTTTTTGTCTGCCGGTGTTTGTTTGTGTGTGTGTGTGGGGGGGAGGAATGCTAGTTTTGAACGATTTTTTTTTTTCAAGACAATATTTCAACCCCCAAAAATCTTTCTATACTTAAGTAATTTGACATTAAAATTATATTGATTCTTTTTTTTTTTTTTTACCCTCTTGTCTTTTTTCAAAAATTTTTTATTCAGATTTCTAATCTGAATAAACCGGATAAAAATCTATAATGATAATAGAAATATATTTGAAATTTTAATTTTTTATTTTAAAATTTTTCTGTTTTGAATTTATCATTATTTCATTTTTCTTTTTTCTTTTGGCACATGAAATCGCGTGGAGGGGGGGGGGGGTTAAAGTTTGTACAAGCATTTATTTTATGGTCAAAATCTTTAAAATTGATTGAAATGGAGCATGGAGAAGATTATATATTATTTTCACACTCAGTATAACCGGGGATATTTTAGTATTTGAAAAGAAAAGCCCACCAAGGAAATTTTTGTGGCGATGTGCAAAATATCATGAAATAATATCTATTCACCATCCAGATAAGAGTAGGTTTCTGTCATTGTCTTTTATTTAACGGTTAGATATTCTGAAATTACTTTTCCTACGAGTCAGTAGATAACCTTTTAGTAGGATGGTTTAGTTTTTAGCGAAAGAAATGTTGTCATTATTTTTAACGTGTGTGTGTAATTCCCTCGCTGATGGTTGTTGGAAAATAAAGGAGGATGAAGCAGCAAGAAGACGCCGTAAGGTTTTATGTGGTTTAAATGGCAGCATAGAATGAAGGGTTTACGTTTATGCTGCAAGTAAGTAAGGAAACGAAATGAAGTTGTTATAGAGTTGAGAAAGCATTTTAGCAGCTAAATGCCTGAGCGAAGAGTGCATCGTTAGGTTAAGGCATTGCTGGATGTGTGAGGGAGATATGTTCGCCAATAGTGTAGCAAAAGTTGTTTGCTTTTTGAGGACAGAAACGATGTAGTCACTGTGAGTTTGTGGTTCTGGTTGTTTCGGGGAGAAGCGGGAATGTCTCCAGAAAATGCTGCCCAGAGATGAAGTGGCTAGGTGTCGGAGAGGAATTTTGTATTGCAGTTGACATAGCCAATATCGGAGGCGAATAAGAGTTGTTCCTGTGTGTGGTGTATTAAATTCATCTAATTCAGATTCAACTGGGAACCCTTGGTCTAAGAGAATAGAAGCAAGGGGTCCATAAATTAGACGGCTTCCCTCATAGTGGTGTGATGCTGCTGCTGCTATTGAAGAGCAGACAGTAAGACGTCTGTCCTGAACGAAGAAGTTCTGAGAAAGAAAAAATGTTTTGGTGGCTTTCTCCAATTTGTGCTGCCAGGAAAGATGGTCCGGGTTGAATAGGATAAGTCATCCTGATTGGGTGAAATTATGCATCGACCCTAACGGTTGACTTAAATTACGTGCCAAACAAAAATAAGAAATTCTTTCTGCCACAAGTTTCTTAGGTTAATCGCATATCAATCTTTTTGGGCTATTTAATACTAGCATTATCCTTGTCGAACAACACATTGTTCTCGGCTGAAGAATATGCTAAGGGTTAAGATTTGCAAGTATCTCTTGTAGGAAAATGGAAACCCTTTGTCAAGTCTTTCTCTGCTAAATGCAAATTAGAGGTGTCTAATAACGTTTTTCCCTGATATAAGAAAACTATTGATAATACTAATATTTTCTTTTTATATTTTCACTATGTCTTTATGTGGACTGGACATTGGCCTAGCAGTTAGAGTGTTCGCCAATGGCTAGGGAGACCTGGGTTCAATCCCAGGTCGAGTCATACCAAAGACTCAAAAAATGGTACTTGATGCCTCCTTGCTTAACACTCAGCATTATAAGGTATGGATCAAGGGTAAAGTAGAGCAATCCAGGGAAGGAGTAGCCCCTCCCCTACTCCTTGGTGTAGTAGCTATTGAAAAGGGAGCCTTCGGGTTACCCTCGACTATGGTCGCCAACTACTTTATGTGCACCAGAAACATTAAAAGACACATATGGGGGGGGTGAAATTTTATTGTTGAGTACCCTTCTAGGCGTCAGATCCTTATTTGTTACGATTATGATGTTGTTCAAGGGGCAATTTTGGCCGACACTTAGTATCTCTTCACTTTCTTACAATGTCGAACACTTAGTATGTTTTGCTAACACAATGCTACTCATCATACTTCGACACCTCTTGTCAAACAGAGGCCTGACTGATTTATATATTTACTATTCCTGGTCACGTGATTCCAGTTACACAATCGAGTTCAACAGTTGTTTGTAAGCTGGAGATCCATGTTTGACCACACGGTGTCGGTATCAGCACATTCTTCTATATAATAATTACACACTCAAGCCACAATATAGGGGTTTGGCTAATTATGGCTCCTCACCCATGCCTTTTGGGAGGAGTTTCAATAGATCTGACCTTTCATTTCTGGTGCAACTTTCGCCAAACAAAAATATTTCTTTGGTTAGAAATAAGTTTCAAAAGGATTTCTTAGAAATTGATTTTTTTTATATAAAGGAAGTGTATTTCAAAACTTTGGCATAATGGTTAGTGTTTGCCAATGTTCCAGGAGACTGGGGTTCAATCCCAGGTCTAGTCATACCAAAGAATCAAAAAATGGTACTTGATGCCGCCTTGCTTAGCACTCACACTAGAGGTTAAGGGTAAAGTGGAGCAATCCAGGGAATGAAGTAGCGCCCTTCCTACACTTTGGTGTAGTAGCTATTGAAAGGGGAGCCTTCGGGTTGTCCTCGTCTACGGTCGCCAACTTTACTACTTATTTCAAAACAATTCTTGCTAGTTGATTTTTTTTTCCAACACCTGCAATCATTTTGACCTTCCAAGTTGAATTTTGAGTCATTCTTATTTTCTTGCATTTCTTAAGAAGAAACGTACTATTCTCCTAATAAATTTTTGACGCCAGCAAATCATCCTACAAACAGTCACACGTATATCACATTACCAAAACAGTTCAAGCTGTGAAAATTACCATCTGAGGTTGATAGTTTCATGGTATTTCTACCCTTCTTGGATTATTTAATGCCAAATCCATCCTATAGTGGTACTATTTAACCCTTAACTAGGAGGATAAATGGGTTCAAACTTTTGCCAAGGGTATTTGTCCGAAAGTGAACATACTAGTGTGACTGGAGTTCAAACTCGTTTATGACAATTCTGCAGTACAGCGCTGTATTCATTAGCCCCTCAATGGTAGTTGAATCAATGACACATTGTGTATAGCTTCATTCTATATATGATTTGAAAATCATGTAGATGAATGTGCAATATTGGTTAATTCAAGAACTAATGCTTTATGAGTTTGATCTAGGCCATAAAGCTATGGAAGCAACCAAAAACATTCATTGTGCAAACGATGAAGGCACAATTGATATCAGTGCAGGAAATTTGTCTTGTCTACAACCATGGATTCCGAGTTTGTTCTCCAAGCCATAGAGTGAATAACAGTCAGAGTGTATCAGGCGAGCTTGTTATTTCACAGTCCATCTTCACAACCTCGGAAGAAGAGTCCAGAGTTGGTTACCGAAATCTAGTAAAACTTTTAACTTACCCAAGTATCTTTTATTTAAGACTAAAAATGAAATTTCAGAGTAGGTATTTAAATTTTGCAATGTTTTAAAAAATGTCATTTAAAATCTATCTACATGCTTCCTATTTATTTAATTTTCTGTTATGATCTACAAAAGCCTCACTGAATATTTATTCATTCAATATTATTATCTCAGGAGGAGGGGGATACACTAATAATACCGTAATAATTCAAAAAAAAAAACAGGAGTACATGTATTATTATTTCAGTAATACTCTCTCTGAAGAGAGAAGTGAAATCCCAAAAGAGCAGAAGCGATTGTGTTATTATGCAGATTTTAATGATATCAGAATTACCTCGAAAATAAAAAATCAAAACAAAGAAAAGATAATTCGTCTAGATGTATGTATTTTGTCAATGTCACTGCACCAGCAGGATGCGGCACAAGGTCAATTTTTAAGTGGAGTTCTACAGGTTGGAATCCAGATTTTCCTTCTCCTCGACTGGTTGCCGTACCAGGTTTAAAGAGTCTAGTCTGCCCTAATATTTATCCAAAGCTGGAGGGAGAATAATTGGATTCATATCTCTTGCAAGAGTATTAGTGATATGTGAAATACAAACAGCTTTGGCCAGAATTTGAACTCTGTTCACGTAGTTAATTTTTCGAGAACAATAACCATTATATCAGATGCACCTCACTTCTGATACATCAGAGAAATGATGGAAAGGCAGAGACCATTTTGCCATTTAACTTATATAGTAGAAAGGAGTCCCCCTCCCATCCATCTCATTTCATTAAGATTATACATTTAAAATCCTAATAGTTTCAGGGAAAAAAAAAAAGATGATGAGAAGCATATGTCTTAGCTCCTTGTCTCTAACTTGGGTATGACAAGATTGAAGATCCCAGATTTTGTTTAGCAGCCTTTACTAATGTATGAACTAATCTATTTTTGGTATAACAGTTAACTGCATTCAGTGCTGAGGCTCTATTTCATAAGTTTTGTGGAGTGCTAATTACCAACTTGATTGTTATTGCTCATAAGTTCACAATAACATTAAGAAATTACTTGTGCATGTAAGTAAGTAAAGTTAGCGACCATAGTCGAGGGTGACCCGAAGGCTCTCTTTTCGATAGCTACTACCAAGGTGTAGGGGAGGGCGCTACTCCATTCCCAGGATTGCTCCACTTTACCCTTGAACCGTACCTTATAATGCTGAGTGTTAAGCAAGGTGGTATCAAGTACCATTTTTAAAGTCTTTGGTATGACTCGACCTGGGATTGAACCCAGGTCTCCCGGGCCATTGGCGAACACTCTAACCGCTGGGCCAAACATTAAGAAATTACTTGTGCATGTACTTATCTATTTTTAAACTGTTTCTTTTAACTTTTTATTTCCAGATATCAAGCAAGAAATAAACTTGGCATAATAATATCCAGTACAGTATGAGCAAGTTAATTCAGAAAAGCTGTTCCATCACTGACCACAGTTATGCTCTTAGTAAATGCAAACTTTACTTCAAGAAAAATCTAATTTCTTTGCACCAATGCCACAGCCCTTTGCATGGTGATGATATTCTTGTTATGTCTGATAGCAGATCTGACTACTTATTACTCAGAGTTGACAACCTTGATCATAACTATACCATCAAAGAAGATGACACCATGGATGATGTTGGCTATGACTTCAATAACATGTGCCATGACATTAGTAACCCTGAATGCGACGATGACTTTGACCAGGTCATCAATGATCCAAGAGTTATCATCGATGGTCATGTTATTGATGACCACAGCCATATGATCAATGATGTCCATCTCCACGGCAATGAAATGGTCATCAATGATGAGGACATTGTCATTGATGGCCATTTTAACTACAGCAATGATTTAGACAACACTGTCAATGATGGCAACAGCCATATAATCTATGACTGTGTGATAGATGTCGACAACAATGATGAGCAAATCATTGATAATATGATCATGAAGATTCATGCCATTGATGACCATAACAGTGTCGTAGATAGCCATATCAATGATGACCATATCAGCCACAAGATTCATGCCAAGAATGACCATCTCAAAGACCATGGTGATGCTGAAAATCGAGTGTCTGGCAAACAAATTCATGCCAAAAAAGACGACAGTTATAATAGGGATGACCACAGCCAAGACATCACCATCCAATTTATTGAAGACATTGATATAGATGTTCATGTCTCTGACCACTTTGACATTAATGAATGCAACCATGTCGATGTTGATCTCGATGATTTTGCTCTCTACGTCCTCGATGAGCTGAGCCAAGAAGAGGCCATGCCAATCATATCATCAATTAACACATTTGTGGAGAGGCCAGGATTTTAAAGTAGCAGGTAGGAGTTGGATTTTTTTCTACAGTTTTGAATCTTCCCTCTGTACATATACACCACTTCACAGGAACTTATTGACTCCCCCATGTTGTTTGGTGACAGACTATTGCGAGTTGTCAGACTACCGCTCACTTCATAAATTAATTGTCAAGCTGAAAAGTATGGCTGTATAGAGATATACAGAAGACTGAGCATAAAAATTTCTGTTCCAGCACAATGAATCTTGTTGGTATTTTTCTCAATTTTTTTTTTTTTGTGTTACCATAAAAAGATGAATCGGAAATCAATGATTATCTTTTGCTACTTAAAAGTGGTGAACTTTAAAAAATTGTATTTCTCTTATGAACAAATCCAATGATGATTTGTAATACAGACACATTTCAAAGTTTGGGTCTTTTTTTTTTGATAACCTTCAGTTGGCAATGGTTGCCAACACTGTTTACTCTGAGTTTATTATTTGCTTCTCTAGGGATCTTACTTTTCTGTATGCATGATGAGAATTTCCTAATGGAGTCTGTACTGCCCTGTGATAGGAGTATTTGGAACAGGAAAAGGTTGTGGGACAATTGTGTTTAAGGTCCTTTTGTTCAATTCATTTAGGAGGGCATTTTCAAGAAAAGAGGTTGGGCAACTATATCATAGAATAGTTTTTTCTTCATGTTTTCCTTATCAAGATTTGTGAGTTCTTTGATTCCTATTACTGGAGGGGTTGGCTCTAACTAGGAAACCCGTAATTGATTTGAACCTTTTGATGACAACTTTTTGTTATTTGGCATACTTGCTCTTAAGCTGTGTCTGTTTTTACAAGAAAAGGCCTGTTCTAGGCTGACTGAAAATCTCCATTGATTTGTTCATAAATCTAATTCTATGTCATGTGCTATTCTTCTGTATTATGTCCGTACATTTGTGTTAGATGTTTGTGATGTTTTTTTTTTTTTTTGTTTGTTTTTTTTTTTTTTTAATTTTAGATTTGTTTTTCTGACTTTTGATTGGTCAGATTCAACTGCTAATTTTTATCTTTTCTATGTTTTTCTTTTTAATAGGGAAAGTTAGGATATTGCATGAAAGATTTGCAGGTATCCTGACATAGGGAAAGAAACAAGGACAAGAAGAAAGGTATTAGCCAAATCCTCTACCATGGACTAGAAGTAACACAATAATTTCCAATAGTGTTGAATCATGGATAATTTAATTGTAGAATAATGAAGTTAAAGAAATAGCAGAGTGTAGGATTTGAACTTGTCTTGCAGGCTTTATTTCCTACCATAGCTCCACACTCAACTAGTGGAAAGTAAGGTGCAAATTTTGAATTTCCACATCAGGATCTCAATATAGGGAGCCCTGAAATACTTTATGAATAATAGATCACCTTGTAGAATGTTTACCTAAATCTTGAGGGTCAGCAGGTTTCATGGAAAGAAGACTTTAAGAAAATTTAGCTTTTAAAAATGTATATTATTTACTTGATTCACGATTTACACTATCATCCTCATGGTTGTTAAGCTGAAAATATTTTGGTTGCTCTACTCTGAAGCCTTCTTCAAGTGTTTTTTGTTTTTGTCTGTAATGATCAGAGAATTTTGAACTTAACCTTTATTTAGCAAATACTTTGATCAAAAGGCAAATTAACGGATGAGATTTTGGAAGAAATGAATGGTGCTGTTAAAAATTCCTTTCTAACAACAGCAAAAGATACCTAAAGTTTGGTGGACAATTTATTGGCTTAAAGGTTTTGACCATAACAACCAAGATGAAGATAGTAGTCGGAAAGAAAGTAAATAGTAAGTCTCATTTAAGATATTCAAATTAAAAAGTTGTAAGAATTATTGTGAATGTCAAAATAAGGTGTTTTCAGTCAGTAGTGTCTTATTGCAAGAAAGCCATTATGATCTTTTTATCTTAAGAAAATTACCTTTTTTTTTTTCTTTTTTTTTTTTATAATGAATTTTTTCTATAAAAATTTACCATGAGTACAAGAATCAAGAAATAAAACCTGATTGAATTTACACTAGTGTTTTTAAGTTTTTCTTTACAAGTAAATGGAGGTAGAATATTAATTGAATTTTGAATGTTGAGGATATGTTAGGTCTATTGCTGCAGTTTCAAAACTAATAGGCCAAATTGAGCAAAAAAAGAAAATAAGAGTGAATTTTAGAAGAGGAACAATTTCTCATATTCTATCTAGGCATAGATGGATAGTGAACTGCAATATATATATATATATATATATATATATATATATAATTTGTCTGAGTGTATAGATATGTTTGCATTTGTGTGTGTGTGTGTGTATATATATATGTATATATATATCAGTGGTGACTCTAGCCTATTTTCGCTACTCGTGCCCCCCCCGCCCTCTGTCAACTTCAGTTCCCAACCCGTGGTCCGTGGACCCAAAGTAAGTCATCATAGTTGCTATTGCGTGATTCTCCATTGTATAGCACAGATTGACAAACGTACCTCTCATGGTGTTTTTTTTTGTAAACAATCAAGATACTATATAATTTGTAGTCTTGTTAATACAGTAGATAAGATAATTTTTTTTCCTTTCAAAAGTATAGAAGAAAAGAGATGTTCATTACTATGACGAGAAAAATATGTTTATTAGAATAAAGAAACTGATGACAATATACACAGACACAGCTATTAGTTACAATTTTGCTTAGAATAAAGATTATTTGTTGAAAATGTATTCAAATAAACAAATTTTAGTTACAGAATGTAATATATGCAACATTCATTATAGAAATAGAGATCTGTTAGTGAAAAAACGAATTAAAACATGCCGTTTAACCAACATTTACCATAGCGATGATGATGATGTCGCGACGGCTCTAATCTGCTATCCTCTCTCTCTCTTTCTCTCTCTGTCCCTCTCCCTCTTCCCAATATATCTATCAGCAGTCTGTGCTAAGATTTTTCAGCATGGGGTGAGGGTTGCTCTTGCTATTGGCTACAGCCAAAAGCGTATTTCTCTAACATTACTGTTATTATAAGGGTCTAGTGCTGGGCACGGATAACGCATGTTCAACATTATAGTCGATTTTATGGGATGTTCAATGAATCTGACGGTGGCCGGACAAAGACCATCCGTTCAAAACAGCATCGTTGTATTATTCCCAGATATATTTATGAACTTTTGGCTACTTAGTTATCGAAACTTGAATAGATACGTAATTTAATTGAGATCAGACTAAGTATGTTTGCTTGAAATTAATGGATGATTTTTAATCCATTTTGAATAACATTGACTGAGTTATTGGTCGTGCCGGGCACGAGTAGCACTACTCCCGTCTCCACCCCTGATATATATATATATATATATATACAATACTAGTCAAAAGTATTGCCCCCCCAATCTTTTTTTCTCATCCTAAGTGTTTTTACTGAAATAAGTTAGGCACAACAATGGTTTTATTTATTATACTAAATACAGGTCTTCTTCAGTAACTTTGACATTATAAGTAAATATCTTTGGAAAAATTGATGCATATGTATATTCTAATGTGTGTGTGTGTATATATATATATATATATATATAATCTCTGTATGTGTATAATAATAATTATGATGATAAATTAGCAATAATTGTAATAGTAGTTAATTTTTTTTATTATTCCTGATATAAACAGTTAATTATTATAATGATATTAATGATTTTAAAGGTAATTAGAATTGTAATATTCAGAATAAAAAAAAAATAATATATATATATATAAAATCTATCAAGACATTAAAGACTAAATTTCAATCTTAAATAGAAATCAGATAAAAACCCTGAAAAATTTTTTTTAACTAAAGATAAGTTTAATAGTTCTAACTTTTATTACCAAGTTTTCCTTTGGTAATGAACTAAATAATTAAATAGACTGATTTTTTTTTTTTTCTTAAAATGAAATAGGTCAACTTATTGAAAAGATTTCAGCTGCTGAATGTCCTGTGAATCTTGTTAAAGAATTTTGTTGATACATAAGAATACATGACACCAGAGAGTGACATTATATCTGGTCTTCACCCATATCTTTTTGAGCTGCAGCCTCTTTATTTTTATTTTTTTATTTATTTTTATTTTTTTATTGGTAAGAATTCATTGAAAGAATGATTTTATAATTTTTTCTGTCCATTAACTGATGGCTATCTGAAGAGGCTTGTTTCTCATATTGAGTGACAAGCTGAAATAAATTTATAACAACCAAATGATGATCTGTTGAATTTTTCTACCCTTTATATGAAATTGCTCTGTATGACATTTATACATCAATTATCATACACTGAGCACTCCTGGAGATTTATCAGAATCCTCTTATATATATATTGTCAAATTGAATCATCCCCAACTTGTTTTCTTTGGGGTATATATATATATATATATATACACACCAACTTTTCTGCACTAATGGGGTGCAACACAAGTTCATTTTTTAAGTGGGTTTTATCAGAATCCTGAAGAATGCCACAGTGTACAATGCCCAAAATCTGACTATGATAACAATAAAGATGATGATCACAGTCGAAAGATATTTTTGTATGATAAAGTATCTTTATATCTAATGGAGTCAAATCAACTGGAGTAAGAAAAATGCAAAATAGACAAGTTATTTATAACTGTGTGTTGCCAAAATTGTCATTAATTCGATAGGGATATCACCCAAAATTCTTCTTTTGGTTTAATGTGTTACATTAACGTGAGCTAAAAATTTAGTAGTTTTTCTGTAAAAATTGAGTTTCTGAAGAACATATATATCTGTAATCTTTTCTCAGGATAGTTTTTTTTAATGAAGAAAACTGATTGAGAATGTTGAAAAATTGAAGCTTTTAAAAGAAATAATTGCTGAAAATGTAAAATGTTTGGAGGCAGTAGATTGACTGGTTTGTATCTGTTTTATAGCATATCAATGCCTGTGAGTTATTTAATGCCAACTTATATTTATATAAATTGGATCTCTGTAAAATCTGTCTAGAATTTTATTTTATCTAATTTATAAAAACTGGATCACTTGGTAAGATATGATGCTTTATTTAAGCATAAAACCAACTAATTTTATAAAAATTGAATTCTTATTTTAGAAATCGACTACTTTGTTAAATCCATTTAAATTTTTATTAAAACTGGATTATTTTATAGAATGTTCCTGGGCTTTAAAAAGATATGAACTTTAAAAAATTTATCACATATCCAAATAAAAAAAAAACAAAAACTGGATTGCTGCAAAACATCAGTTTTGGATCATTTTTTAAAAATCTGTATTCATTTTCCTAAAAAATAAACAAAAAAGGATCTTTTAAAATCTGCATTTCTAGATAGCTGAATTTTAATATTTAAAAAACAAAAATGGATGACTTTGTAAAATCTGGCTGAATTTTTGTTAATGCTTGGTCTGTTTTTAAAATCTCTCATAAAAACTTGAATGAATTTTCTAAAATTCAGGCAAGTTTCATGTGAAAACTCGCCTGAACTTTATAAAAAAACTGATTCACTTTAAGTAAAATATGTCAGCTATCAAGCACAAAATGTGCATCATTAATATTGGCTTGCACTGATAATGAACCCTCTTCCAAGCACCACCTGTACCTTGACAATATTGTCCAGTACAAGTACGGAGGTGGATGCATTCAGATTTCATTCATAAATTGTTATGGATTTGAGTTAAGGGAAACCACTCAACAATATTCAAGCCAGTGCATGCAATCTTTCCAAATGCTCCTCCATTTTGTTTTTCTTTTCTTTGTATCTTTCATTCTGTTTTTACTCTCTGTTGTGAAGGGATGAATAGTCACAACCTGATAACATTTGTCCATCATTAAATAGTAATTTGCTTACAGAATTAAAAATTTGCTTTATAGAATTAAAAAAAATGCTATTAACAATATCTTTATCAGTAACATCAAGCATTCAATATTTGGACATGTTTTTATAAAAGTAATTGAGGAAAAGACTCTAAGGATTAGACTATTAAGTAATTATCCAAGAGGTAGGAATATCCAGTTTTTCTTTGAATTATATACTGTTTTGACAAAAAACTGAACCTGTCTTTATTATTCCCACAAATTATATCTAGCATTCAATTTTTGAACATTTTCTTAACAAATACTTGTTTGGTTTGGTTTCTTTGTTTAATGGCATATCAACCATTTTTAGGTTATTTAATGCCAAAGCCATTCTCTTAGAACAGTAGAGGTACTATTTAACCTATAGCTGGGAGGATAAGGGGGTTCATACCTTTCCCAAGGGTATTTGCCCGAAAGTGAATGTAATAGTGCGACTGGTGTATGAACTTGCTTACTATGATTCCGCAATCCATCACTTTAACCATTACACCACAAGGACACCCCCAAATAATTGAGGACACACACATATGTGTTTTGACAAAAAAGAAAAAAGCAGGCAGTGAAAAAAACCATTCATTTTTTATCATTCTCTCAAATTTTAATGAAACTTCAATGGCTTAGACACATGTAGGAAGTGATTATTTTCCTTGATTTTTACTGTCAAAGTTCCCTTAGTTGTTTTAAAAAAGACTAATTTTCTAAAGAAAATTCTCTGATAGAGCAAAAATTCAAAAATTTTTTTTTTTTTTTTTTTTTAGAATTTTTTCCTTGATTTGATATCCTAGGTTGTGATTAAGCATTTGCTAATGGTTTATAAGCAGTTGGTCAACTTTGAAAAAGGTCGAATTGTGACATACAATTATTGTAGACTGACACTTTCTGATATTACAAAGAAATTGAATCTTCATCATTTATCAATTGATATTTTCCTAAGAAATTATAAGAAAATCAGAAATTATCATCAAATGGATACCATACCGTGTATTAATTGTACATAAAGTGTCCTAGGTTGTTATAAACTATATCAATTGTCTGTTTTATTGTCCAATACTCTGTGTGTGTATGTATATATATATTGTCACGTGATATCCCACTGGGAGGAGGGAGATAAAATTACTACTCCTCGTGTTTGAATTAACAGTATCTAGCCGTCAAAGAGTGACCGTTAGGAAAGAATGTAGGTCACACAGGGGAGACCAGATGTTGGTACTTGGTGACCTTACCCAGGTCGCCGGACACCAAGAGGAAGAAGAGAGAAGCCAAATGATTGGCTGGGACCCCAAAACGGAAGTGGGGACTCCTTCCCCTCAGCGGGAGTAAATAATAAGAAGGTTAGTTGTTTGGTAGGGTTCGTAGCGGGCAGACGAACCATAGCCAGTATTCCGGGTTGAAGACAAAAGAATATCTGAGACACGAGGGACCCCAGGTTCTTCAAGCCAGTGTAAAAAAAAATAGAATAAAGTCTATTAGCCCGTGAAAGAAGAAAGATTCTCCAGTGGAACACCACCAAAAAATAAGATAAGTAACTTTGGGGCCATTTCTCCTTTATACCCAAATTTTGTATACCACTCTCTCTCTCTCTCTCTCTCTCTCTCTCTCTCTCTCTCAATTTGAAGAAAAACAAAAAGTCAAGAAAAGACATTTAAATTTGTGGACTGTCCAATTATTATATGTTTTGACACTTTGAAAGTGTATATAACTGTAGTAAAGGAATCATATATTTTTATGTTACCACGTGGTCTATGTTGTTACTTTATGCTTCCTTTTCAGCTTCTATTCGCCTTATGTTATCTTGCTTAGAATTGTCCTATTAATTCCTTAAAAATATCACATGGGAAACCGGAGTTGCCGACTACTACAATATAATACTATTACGACTAAAACCTATAGGCTCATATCTTCTGTTGTCTAGGGAAGGAAGTTAAGCGGCCTGGTGGGTGTGTGGATAGTGTGAAATTTGAAACCACTTGCCAGCGGCGGTCAGTCTGGCCCTAAATTGATCCCTCACATAATATGCCAGTTCTTATATGCCTGAGAGAAAAACTCTGAACGAGGACTTATTCTATAGGGGATCAAGTACCAACCTGCCCCGTCTTCACACGTGCGAAAATAAAACCCCGTTCTGGGATAAAAGTAAACCTTTCGCGTCACAATATATATATATATATATATATATAGCTTCTTGCAAATTATAGTGATGGGGATAACACTTATTATTGGGTTTTTGGTTTAAGTTGGTTTTGTTGGTATTACTTTGGTTGCATTGGTATTTCGTTGGTTGTTATCCCCTCGCTAAATGTTGATGGAAAATAAAACTGGTGGAGAAGAACAAAGACGTTGTTAGGTTTTTGTATCAATGTTTTAATGGCAGCATGAAGTAAAGGGGTTTACGCTGGTATGCTGTGAGGTCTCGTAGGAAGTTATTAGAGTGTATCATCTAATTTTTTTTTAACTAGGATCCCTTGATCTAGAAGAATAGACCCAAGGGGATAATAAACTAGATGGCTCTCCTCATAGTGTATGATGCTGCTACTTCCATTCAGGAGCAGACGAATAGACGTCCGTTCCCATTGGGGATTTCTGAGGGAGAGAGAGTTTCGTGGGCTTTCTTCAATTTTTAGTGCTGCTAGGAAATATGGTTCGGGCTAAATAGCACAGGTCATCCTGATTGGGTGAAAATGTTCGGCGACTCTAACGGTCAAATTAAATTACATGCCAAACAAAAATATAAGTTTCTTTCTGCTACAAAATACACTGGCTTAAGTTGAATTACTGTTGTATAGCCTTGGGCCAACAGTAAGTGTCATAAATGCCGATAAACCAGAGATTATGTTTTAAATATAATGGAGCCATCTTCACTTTAAATGGCGAGCCTCTGAAATTAGAAGTCTGGTTCATATACCTAGGAAACAAAATCTCATCAACTGAAAGTAATGTTAACATATGCACAGAGAAGATGTGGACTGCTATTGACAGGTTGTCAATCATATGCAAACCTGTTCTCTTTTGATAAAATAAAATGGAATTTCTTACAAACTGTGCGTGTGTCAATACTGTCGAATGGTTGCACCAATTTGACTCACAAAACTCTCAGAGAAAAGCTAGTTGGGAAATACACAAGGATGCTATGTGCTGTTTTGAACAAATCCTGGAAGCAACACCCCCATATAAAGGCAGCTATATTGCCAGCTGACTCCCATCTCACTAACCATACAAGTAAGATGAAGAAGACATGCTGGACATTGCTGAAAAAGTAAGAATGAACTCATAAGTGACGTTTTTTTTTTTTTTTTTTTTTTTTTTATGGACTCTTACATATGGATGCACCAGTGCGGGCTGACCTACAGACATACATACATCAGCTCTGTGCAGACACCAGATGCAGTCTAGAGGACCTGTTGAGTGATCAATAAATATATATATATATATCTCAGAAAGAACTTCGTATTTTTGTTTGGCGCATAAATTAATTTGACAGTTATGGGCGTAGCATATTTTCACCCAATGAGGATGACTTATCCCATTCAGCCTGAACCATTTTCCTGGGCAACATAAAAATGGTGAAAGCTCGCCAAACTATCTCTTCCTCAGAACCTTTTGAGCAGGAGAGTCGTGCTTTCTGTCTGCTCCCTTCATAGTAGCAGAATCACAACACAATGAGGAAAGCCATCTAATTTATGGACCTTTTGAGTCTATTCTTTTAGACCAAGGGTTCCGAATTAAACATGAATTAGATGCATTTAATCCACCACTTACAGGAACACTTTTATGTCGCCTTTAAATTTTGCTATGTCTACAGTGACATGTAATTCCGCTCACACATCCAGCTACTTCAACCTTTTCTGGAGATCTTCATGCCTCTCTCCTACAACAACCAGGACCACATCATTCCTGTCCTTAAACAGCAAACACGACTTTTGCTATGTCTACAATGAAGCGTATCCTGCTCAGACAACCAGCCACTTCAATTCTCCTCATCTTTTTTGGAGACCTTTATTCTTCACTCTAAAATCTACAGGACTACCAACTACTGGCAACATGCCAAATGCCTGCTCAACCCTTTTATACCTGTTTTCCTTCTCACTATGACGGCCAGCACAAAAGGCTAACTTTCAACTCAAGCTTTATTAAACTTCTAAAATTGAAAAACTTATGGCATCCTCGTTCTTCTCCTTTACTTTCCTTCTAATATAACGAGGAGGTAACATAACCTCCTACCATTTTTTATATATATATATATATATATATATATATATATATATATATAGAGAGAGAGAGAGAGAGTCAAAAGACTTCATGCATGACTTGATGATGACATTATAAGATTTAACAAGGTGTTATTTGGTGGATAACTCCCTATTTCTTATAATGCATTTGGTTATCCCTAAATATTCAGTGGGAAAAAGAAAAAGCCAATTAATATAATAGATATTTAATTGTATATGATATAAGTTGGAAATAAGTTCCCAAATTTGGTTATACAAGATTCACATGTGTACAAGGAACAAACACAAATAGAAAAGTCCATACAACTGAAAAATGGAAACCATTTACTCTTCTCAGGTCTGGAATATAAAGAAGGAGGCTTTATGTGTTTGCCAGGAGGAATGAACCACTATGTTTCGTCAACTTAAATTCCTGTTTGTAAAAAAAGGTGAATTCCTCTTGTTCATCTTGTCACGTGACCAAAAAGGACTTATGATGTGGGAGAGTTCTGCAAACTCAGTAACAAGGGAGACTTCTCTGTTTAGTCTCCCAACAATGCTACAAATCTATCAAAAATCAAGATACTGATTAACTAATAAAATTTCATCATCATCATCATCATATCGTGCTGGCAGCACGGATATCCCTGACCCTCTCTCGCCACTCCTCCCTATCGTTCATCGCCCTAGGCAGGTCTTCAGGACAACAACCTGTATCCTCACATAGCTGCTGAATGTACGTTCGTGCTGGTCGTCCTGCTTTAGCGCGGCCATGTGTGGGGATCCATAAGAGTACATCTCTTATGAGTTCATTTCTGCTTCTCCAGCAATGTCCTGCATGTCTGGTTCGCCTAACTTGAATAGTTTTCGTGATAGGGGGCAGGTGGCCGTACAGTTGGTGTCTTGTGGGGTGTTGCTGCCAGGACTTGTTCAGGATTGCACGCAGCATTCTTGTGTAATTGCCATCTAGTTTCTTCTCCAGCCGTTTTGTTAGCGTCCATGTAGTGCATCCATATAGCAGTATCGATGTGACCGCTGCCTGGAAGAAACTGCGTTTCATTTTATCGGTTAGGTCTGATTTCCATATAGTCGATAGCCTATTGATAGCTGTCCATGCTTTCGTTAACCTCGTTTCGATGTCCTTTTCGGTTGATTCGACGCTGCTTCCTAGGTACGTGAATTTGTCTACTAGTTTAAGAGGGGTTCCTTTTAGAGTGGAGATGTCCCCCGTTTGGTTATAGCACATATATTCCGTTTTGTGTGCATTAACATGGAGGCCTATGCTTGCTGCTGCTCGTTCCAAACTATGCAGAAGTGTTTCGGCTTGGTCAGGTGTATTTGCCAGTATCGCTATGTCATCGGCGTAGTCGGCGTCGGTAATTGTTGTTGCGGGGTATCTTCTGCTTCTTTTCTTCGTCAGTTCGAAGCCATTCTCTTTGATTTTGTCAATCGATGTTCTAGAATTGCCTGGCAAAATAAAATTTAATCAGTGCAAAATTAAATATGTTAAGTTTCACTTATTATTTATTTCAGTTGTATCATGAAGAACTTTGGAGAGACTAAGTGAATTTATATCTATTGTACCTCAGATATGTAAAATTCAATTTGTACAAATCTTTTTCCACAATAAAATGATATGACACTTCCTTACAAAATATAGTGATTTGGATACAGACTTTAGTTATAGAGTATGCATCTTATTCAGATGCTCCTGATTTTTGCCAACAGTTAACATTTAATTTTTCTGTTTCAGATGACATTAATAAAAAATTTAATAGTAAAAATAATTAATTTGTGTAAACTTTTTTGAATTTTATTAAATTTTATTTTGACAGTTATGCTTGGAGGTTAATAATCGTAAACAAAAATACTCAAAACAAAAAATCAATTGATATTCCACAAGTGATGTGATGCATTTAATTTAATTTATATTATTTTTAATTATCTTTAATTCAACTGGTAAGATCACAGTGTTATTTGCATACCCAAGCATGTTTTTTTAGGACATGCCACTGATTTTTTATATATATATATATAGTCAATGGAATCCATGCCATAAGTATGACTTGATATTCATCATCAAGTTATACTTATGGTATGGATTCCCTTGACTCTCTCCTGTCATTTGTCCCGATCAGCCATTGCTCTTGGCAAGTCCACTTGACAGTATCCAGTGTCAGCACAGATCTTATGTATGTAAGTCTTTTTTGGTTGGCTAACACTGGTGTGTCTGAGTAGGAATCTACAGGAGAACAGCAATTAAGAATTCATCTTTACTTCTGTGGCAATATCAAGCATGTCTTGTTCATCTTGGATGTTTTTTAAGATAAGAGGTAAGTAGTCTTATATATATATATATATATATATATATATATAACAACATTTTCTAGTTGTCACAACCTCACTTGGTGGATTAGTGGTAGACCAAAGATGAGGACAACAGTCTGAAAAATCACAACCAGAATAATATGAATATGGTATTATTTGAAGAGTGCTCAATATCTGTAATAAAGCTATTATATAGAATAATAAATAAATATATAAGTTTTCATGTATATCTAATAGCATGGATGCTTACCTGCTAAAACTGCTTTCATGGCATCTTTAAATGGCAATCATCTGCTGGATAATTGCTGTGTAAAGATGGCATGAAACCAGTATTAGCAGATAAGCATTCACACTATTAAATATATATTTATTTATCATATATATATATATATATCCCTAACCACCCTTCCACATAATCAGGATGCAGCAAAAGATCATTTTTTAAACAGAGTTTGACAGGTTTGAATTCAGTTTTTCTTCTCCTTGACTGGTTGCCATACTAGGGTTAAAGAACCCATTCTGCCCTACAATTTACCCATAGCTGGAGGGAGAATTGTTGGATTTATACTTTTCTTAAGGGTATTAGCACGATGTGAAATACAGTCTTGTCCAGTGTCTCAACTCATGTTCCTATGTCCATTTCCAACAATAGTAACCATTATACCATGGATGCTTCCTCTCTCTCTCTCTCTTGTTATGCCACCATGTGCCCAGCAGGCTTGCAGGGTGCTGTTTGTTCCTACCAAGTCCACCAGTTAACGCCGGGCACCGATGTTGGCTGTGGTTTGCCGAACGCTATTTAATGTCACAGATATCACCAACTCCCAAGCAGAACCACATTTTAAAGCTACTAGGCGAGTTCTAGGTGAATTATTAAAAGTCAACACAGCTAACTGGCCAGCTTTCCCCTTCAAATACAAGGTCTTCGACAAACACAATTCTTCCACAAGAAAATAAGGACTCTGAACTGCTGTCTTTGAGTTAACAGGATTAATAACAATATTCTTTTATTGCATAAAAGAAAGAAACAAAGAAAACAAAACAATTCAAGTAAAAGTTAGGAGCAAGGAAGTCTTTTCGTATCCTGGAGGAGCCTCCACTAAACTAACAGTATCCTGGACTAAGCCCCTCATAAAATATTTGTTAATGGCAGAAGGTGAGATGGTAGTTTGACAACGATAGACACGGTCCGCTTTCCTGCAGACTATGGCAGAGCTCGCTCCAAATCTCAAGTTTATCATTTCAGTATGGATGCAGCAGGGTAAAGTTGAATATACTTAAATTGTATGTTATTTACTTGGGATTCTGTGGACTTTATTCTTCTCTCCTTTTTCTTTCATTATTGGGTTTCCATAGCACATTGGTAGAAGGATACACGTCTTATTTCTGATAAGACCAGGATTAATTATTGTTCCTTTCCTCCTGGACGAGTCTTTCCTTTGAGTATTCATTTAACGAGACTTACCATGTTTCGGAGTGCTGGTTCATTCAAAAGATAAGTTCTTTATTTTCTCTTAGGGTTCTCTGCGCGGCATTATTTTGGAATTTGGGTTTCTTCATATCCCAAACCATGTTCTTGGTTTTTCGACGAACAAAGGCAACTCCTTATGCATCTTCATCCCTCAAGGAATAAATAGCAACTAACTTATTTCCGTGGTTTGAAATATTACCACGTGTTGATTTTTCCTTTGGCGGTTTCCTCCTCAGTACCAAATATGGTTGAAGGTTTGTTTCTCCGCTGACACACGCATGGCTAATAGGGAGTGAGGTCCTCCCACCGCCACATCACCCTGCAATGATAGGGTGGGAGAGAGAGATGGTCTCTCACTGCCAATTCTGCTTACTACTATCGTCGTCTGATAGCCAGCGTGTCCCACTTCCTTTCACCACAACCCGGGGAATGTATTAGGGTGCCATATTTCCTCGTCACAATATATATATATATATATATGCACAGACATACACATGGTGTAACAGTTATTGTCATTGAAAATGAACATGGTAATCAGAGTTCAAGTCCTGGACAAGGCAGTTTGCATTTCACTTTGTACTTATGCACTTGGGAAAGGCATGAATCCATCTCTTCTTCCCCCAGTTATGGGTAAATAGTCGGGCAGGCCAGATTCTTGAACCTAGGTATGGCAGCTAGTCTAGGAGAAGGACAATCAGCTGGTTACATCAAGCACTAGAACTTATATGATTGCCCCAACTATATTATTTCAATTGTGCTTGTGGCAAATAAGTACTCACCTTTTTTTCATCTGAAAGGTGCAAGAAGGTGGTGACTGTGGGTCATTTGCACATAGAAACAATCTAAACTGTATGCAAAAATGAGTAATAATAGATAGAATTAGTGTGACACTATGTTGGGCATTCGTTGTGTGGGTTTGGGTAAGTGCCAGTCAGAAGATTCCTTTGTTTTGGCGCAAAACCCACACAAATGGCTTGAGCACTAGATTTTCCACGAGACCAGAAGGAAGATCCGAGAGTCAACAAAAATGAACAGAAGAAACTAGTCAACAGAAGGAGGCAGAACAGAGAAGTTGACAGAACAGGGCGGTCGACAGAAGTCGGGGGAAGCCGACTGCTAGGATGTGTGGAACCAGAGCCGGGTTGGTCAACGTGAAAAGATGAGTCAGCTTTCCTGGTGGCTTTGTGGGAATTTCGCTCGAATACACGCTTGCGATAGCTCACAGAATACTAGGAAAGTGTCACAAACTTCTCCCTTCTTGCGCTTGGAGCTACCCAAGTCCGTGTTTATTTGTTCTCTTTTTTCCCACCATCTTGGTTAAGTATGTTGTGTTTTGTGTGTCCGTAAAGAAATGTGAAATACTCCTGACCGGAGATGAGAGAAACCACTAGATGATTGGATGGCCATGAGTAGTTTGGGTGGTTGAGATAGTGGGGACCGGCCAGCGGTGTATTGTCACATTAGTAATGTTTAGTAGCAATATTTGAAACTATGTAAAATGCGTGCAAAAATGAGTAATATTAAATAGGATTAGTAGTGTTAGATAGCAATACTTGAAACCATTTAACTGTATACAAACAAATGATTAATACTGAATAGAATTATTAGTGTTGGGTATGAATACGTGAAACTGTTTAACAGTGTGCCAACATGATGAATATTGAATAGAATTAATTGTGTTAGATAGCGATACTTGAAACCATTTAAACTGTATGCCAAAATGAGTAATATCAAATAGAATTATTTGTGTTAGCAATTGTTGGAATTATTTTATTGTAATGGGAACATCTTCTTGAAAGGGACTTTTATGGTTGTCACTGCCGGAAGAAAATGATGGGATTTTTTGGAACTGACATCGCATGCTGAGAGAATAGCCTTTTAGTCTCAAGCTACATCACACAGAATACATGAATTCAGTAGTCCTGTGAATTTTAGCAGGGTGTGCTGGTTTTTAAACCTTGCTATTTCTAACAGTTAAGGGAAAAGAGTGAATAGGGAGTAAATCCTTAAGAGAATTTTGCTGCTGTGCTGGACCTCTCCTGGAGAAATATGTTGTTGCCTATATCTGTAAGTTTGTGCTGTCTCAACTTTGACTACAAGATGTCCATCAGAACTACACTGCTGTGCTGTATTCTTCTTAGGTAAATATGCTGTTGCATATATCCGAGAATTTGTGCTGTCTTGACTCAGATCATGAAGTATACAATTGAATTTGCTGTCCTATAAAAGTGCTGAAAGAATTGCTGAATGAACCCCAATGTGTCTGCATTATTTGTTGTATTCTTGACGGAAAAATGAACAGGTTTTCACAGGAGATGTTTTTCGCTTAAGAGACTCTTCAATATCTTTTTTCCCATTCATACAACACCGCTTTTTTTTAGTTGTAAGTACCAGCACCTTTGTTTGTTGAAGAAATATCAGTTCCTTGTAATTCATGACCGACTCAGTGTATTTTAAAAACAATTTGTACCATTGTTACTTGATTCAGTTTCTTGACTGGTCGCTAAAATAGCAATTAATTTTAGCAATAAATGTTTTTCTTCAAAACTTTGTAACTCCTGTTTATTTATTTTATTTACTTGGTAATAAATAGTTCTTAGTTGTACGCATGAGGTATGTTAATGATGGTCTAAAATCGCAATTTTATTTAGTCAAGAAAATTGGGCTGTAGTAACAATAATATTACAAAAAAATATGAAGGCAAAAATAAAATAAGTTGGGGAGAGATCCTTGTTTAAAATTCAAAGTAGTTTATTATGACAAAAGGAAGGACACTCCAGTTAGTAGCATATGTGTCCCAATACAAATATGACCTGTAACTCATGAATACAAAAGCAAGTAAAAAAATTTTTTAAAAATCTTTCACCTTCTGATACACTCACAAAACAGGGAAAGAGGCCTCTACTTCTTCCCTCCAGTTAAACATGGGTTCACACGTGTATATTTTCTTGTTTTTTCTTAGTGACTAAATCCCTAAAAATGCCCTTTTTTCTATTTTTTTTATAAAAAGTCACTCCCTGTCTTTCCTTCTTCTGTGAGACAAAGTCTCTAATAATGTTCTTTTTCTTCTTTTCTTTCTCTTTGTCGGTCATCTTCTCTCTCGATAGAGCAGGTAATGGCGTCTAAGACTTGTGTAGTTGTTGGGGTCGACTGAAGTCGTTACTTCTTTTTTCTTAGAAGAACAATTCCTCCAAAGTATAAATTTATGTAGTGGAAACATATTTTTTTCGGTTTCTTTCTTTCTTTTCTCTTCTTTTTAGCTTGTGCTAACTTTGAATTCCCTTCTGGAATTCTGAATGTAATACAAAATCCTTCTGGTGGATTTAAATTCTTCTCATTTCTTTTCTATTCTTTTTGGCTTTCAAGCCATCTTAGAATTTCCTTTTGGAATTCTGAAAGAAAAACTGAATCTTTCAAGTAGACTTAATTCTTTTTACTCAACTCCATTTGATTTGAGGAGTAAAAAAACGCGGCCTAATTCTAAGGCCTATTTTCAACTGACTACTGTTGATTTCAGCGGGTAATGCCAGGGGCAACAGCACCCTCCAGAGACTCCAGCCAATTATATCAAAGCTCCTCTGCCACACACAGATTTTCACCAAACATAAAAGCTAACCAGCAATAAAAACAAACAAACAAACAAACAAAAAAACAATACAAAATAGGCCCGAATGACCCTAAAATATTGGCGCTCCATTCAATAAACACATTTACCGATAAAATTTCCACACTACATCGCTAACAATATAGTACGGGAGGCGTCCAACTTACCCAAGTGTAGTTAAACAACAGACTTGAATCACCTTTAATACTAAAACAATCGATTTTCATTTTACTCAAGTTGCCTACAATGGGCATGCGTGCATATCACTAATCCTCAGCTTAATACTATTTATTTTTGGCATGCATCGAAAAAATTTTAATTATAAAGAAAGAAAGAAAGAAGAAAAAATCAGAAAAAATAAAAAGATATTCAACTTCTGAAGACTTTTTTAAAGGTCAGGGTGAGGTAAAATTTTGTGTTGTGTTGTAGGTGGGGACATGCAAGGATAGTAAGCGCCTTATTTCTGAAGAAAGTTGACGTGGAGAGGACGGCTTTCCTTTACTTGTGCAAATGTCAGCCCTTTGGCATGCCTCGTAGTTTAATCTTAAGAAATCTAAAGGAGTAATATTTGCAATATAAAAGAAATAAAAAAAATAAAAGTTAATATGAAGAAAATCACACTAAAACTAAATTTAGTATTTAACTGGTAATGTTTTTCGGGGGCTTTCATGTGTAATTTTAAACGGTACGTTCCGCAGCTTTCTAGTTCGGACACTGATTCAAAAAATAGCAGAGACAAAGTTTTAAAAGGGAATTTTATACAAAAGAAACAAGAAAGAAAGGGATAGAAAAGATAAAGTATATTGCAAACTTTAGTGTAATTTGCGGGAAACTTATCTGAAAGAGTGTTCGGGAAAGGAAGTTCTTATAATTTGAGTATTTTTTTCAGTTTTGTCGAAATGTTTCTGTTTTCATTTAATTTTGAGTCTTCTGAAAGATTATTTTTCAGCAGAGTTCTCGGCTTGAGTTTTTTATCAGTTGGTTTTAATTCGTAGAATTTCGGTTGTCTACTTTAGTTTGATCTTAGTTTTACTTCTCGGGAAGCGTTTTGCCAGTTAGAATAATTATCGGCTATTCAAGAAGCGATGGCTATTTTTTCCTGCCTTAACAGTCTGGTCCCCAAGTTCGTACTGAGGGCCCAATAGTACTTTTCGAGAAATAGTGGGAGGTAGCTTTTTGGTGCCCTATTGTTTGAGATTACTTCTCCCTTTTCCACTCTGGCCAAATCAAGTGCCGCACGCGGTCGGTTTGTTTCCTTAGTAGACCATTGTTAGTGAGTTTCGATTATCACTGGGTGTTACATACTTCTGGCCTTGTGTCATAACTATTCTAAGCAATTAGTAATTAGTTTAAAACAAAACATTTTCAATTTAACTTATGATTTGTAAATTTTAATTTTTTTGAAAATGAAATAATACCTAACAAACACAAATAAATTCCCTTGTGTCTTCATATATTCGCCACAACTCTCCTAACATTATAAACATCTACTGGAAGTATTTGTTATTTTCAACGAATTTTATTGCCTTCACCTTTTGAGGAATTTGATTGTTGTTTAATATTAATCAGGTACAAAGGGATGCTTCTTATTATACATTTATTACCATCAGTTTACAATCGGTGAGATATCTGATGCGTTGTATTTCGGACCAAGACTCAAAGTGAAGTGTTTTAACGTATCATCACGCTAAGGAGTTTACACTAATTAGTGTAAATAGGGAAGTAGTTTCTATAATACTGTTATATCTTTTTCCTTCCCTTTAAAAGCTCTTGTCATGTCGCAGCCAATAAAGGCATAAAGGCCACGTAGAGTATTGTAAAAAAAAACAAAACAACTTTTGTCTGTGAATCAGCTGTCTTGCTGATGTTGATACAACACCTTTTGCTTCCTTTCTTATTTCGAATAACACTTCAAGTCCATGTAGCTGATGTGCATAGAAAATAGGAATAAAGAACATACCGGAGTCAGGACTCTTTTTCTTTTGCACAGAAAGACTGTTTCTTCCTGTGTGGAAAAGTGATACAATCTCTGGGCACATTATTGATGTATGCCTTTTATGAATAGTTGTATGCATCTTATGGATGGGTGTATGCATTTTATGAATGGTTGTATGCATCTTATGGATGGGTATAGCTCTTATTAGTAGATGTATATATCTTATGGATGGATGTACATCTCTTATTAGTAGATGTATGTATCTTATGGATGGATGTACATATGTTATTAGTAGATGTATGCATCTTATGGATGGGTGTATGCATTTTATGAATGGTTGTATACATCTTATGGATGGGTGTATACCTTTTATGAATGGTTGTATACATCTTATGGATGGGTGTATGCATTTTATGAATGGTTGTATGCATCTTATGGATGGGTGTATACCTTTTATGAATGGTTGTATGCATCTTATAGATGCGTGTATGCATTTTATGAATGGTTGAATGCATCTTATGGATGGGTGTATGCATTTTGTGAATGGTTGTATGCATCTTATGGATCGGTGTATGCATTTTATGAATGGTTGTATACATCTTATGGATGGGTGTATGCATTATATGAATGGTTGTATACATCTTGTGGATGGGTGTATGCATTTTATGAATGGTTGTATGCATCTTATGGATGGGTGTATACCTTTTATGAATGGTTGTATGCATCTTATGGATGGGTGTATGCATTTTATGAATGGTTGTATACATCTTGTGGATGGGTGTATGCATTATATGAATGGTTGTATACATCTTGTGGATGGGTGTATGCATTTTATGAATGGTTGTATACATCTTATGGATGGGTGTATGCATTATATGAATGGTTGAATGCATCTTATAGATAGATGTACATATGTTATTAGTAGATGTATGTATCTTTTGGATGGATGTACATCTTATTAGTAGATGGATGTCCATCTCTTTTCAGTAGATGTGTGCATCTTATGGATGGATGTACATCTCTTATTAGTTGATGTATGCATCTTATGGATGGATGTACTTCTCTTATTAGTATATGTATGCATCTTATGGATGGATGGACATCTCTTATTAGTTGATGTATGCATCTTATGGATGGATGTACATCTCTTATTAGTTGATGTATGCATTTTATGGATGGATGTACTTCTCTTATTAGTAGATGTATGCATCTTATGGGCCGATGTAAGCATTTTATACACAGGAAGGACTCTATATTGTTATTTATTGTTTCACGTGCTGGTTAATAAATTTTTAGAATTAAACGAAGTATTAATTCATTTATTTGTTGCTGTTAGCCTTAGAATAAATGCTATACTAACACAATACCATCAATAAAATGATCCTGCTGTGGTATGAATAAAATTGGCAGATCAGTTTCGAAAGAAAACGTGGGCGAATAAATTAGCCTTGAGGAGTAATTTATACTTCCTTAAATTGAAGGAAAGTGACTCTCTTCACAATCATATAAAGATGATGACAGAAATATTCGACGAGTTGTCAGTCATCGGCGATTCGATTGACGAGGAGAATAGAGATATGCATCTCTTGGTTAGCCTTCCAGATTCTTATCATATGTTGGTAACAGCACTTGAAGCAAGTCGGGATGTGCTGAAGTGGGCGTTCGGGACTGAACGACTGCTATACGAGAAAACAAAGGTTTAAGAAAGAGACATAAGTGACACCAAATTGAAAGCCATGAGCTTAAGACATCACTTAAACAAAAAGGGACCCAAATGATATCACTGCAGGAGAAATCGTCACATGAAACGGGACTGTTGTTTACTTAAAGAAGAAACAAAAGAGAATTCCTGGCAGAGTTATTAAAAAAAAAAGAGAGATTTTTCACCAGAAAAATGTAAGATGACTCAAATGGTTCGGAAGCCAACGGCGTTATTGGATTGCTTACACATCATACGTTATTGATCAATATTGGGATTGACTAGTCGGTTGGGGCTGTAGAATACACCGCCTGCATCTCTGCAGAGGGGTAGGACCCCCTAAAAAAATAAAACAAACAAAAAACAAAAAACGAGTATCTTTACTTATGCTGAACTGAATTGCTTGAAATAAAACTGTTTTTAACATGGAAACTGTACTTAAACTAAAATGAATTGTTTGAAAGAGAACTGTTATGAGATCTGTGTGTAAACACAAATATATTTATACTAAACTGAATTTTTTGAATTATAACTGTTTTATTAGACTGAATAACTTGAAATAGAACTGTTTTTAACAATCAAACTGTGTACTTATGCTAAACTAAAATATTTGAAATAGAACCGTTTATTTGTATAGATTTGGCAGTAACTAACATACAAAGTCTGATATGCCATAAAACTCAAACAAGCAAACAAAGTTATGCTAAACTGAATTATTTGAAATAAAACTGTTTTTACATATAGCTCTGTGTATTGCCCTGTCGCCTGGGGCTGTAGCATACACCGACTGCTTTTCTGCAGAGGAGTAAGACTGCCCTCCCGCAACAAGTGTCCCCAATAGGATACTAAAGAATCTGATGGTGAGGTTCCAGTAATGCTGGAGCTTTAGGGAATGGGGAGTACTCCTTCATTGCCATAGCTCCCAGGTTCACCCAGGCCCGCAGTGGTAGCACCTTATAGGGTCCTATTTATGGGTCTAATAGAACTAAGCTGTGTACTTAGACTAAACTAAATTGCTTGAAATGGAACTGTTTTCCCATTTAAAGTGCGTACTTGTGCTAAAGTAAATTGTTTGAATTAGAACAGTTTTTGTACGCTAAACTGGATTGTTTGAAATAGTACTATTTTGACATTGAAATTGTACTCAGGCTAAACTGAACTGTTTGAAATAGAACTATTTTGACATTTAACTGTGTGTACACAAAAATTATACTTATACCAAACATAATTATTTGAATTAGAACTGTCTGACTAAACCGAATAGCTTGAAATAGAAATGTTTTAAACAATTAAACTGTGAATTTACGCTAAACTGAATTGTTTCAAATAGAACTGTTTGTTTATATAAAAATAGATTTAGCATTAAATAACCTACAAAGGTTGATACGCCATAAAACCAACCAACCAACCTACTAACCAACCAAACAAACATCAATATTAGGAAGAGTGACTGGATTGTGGATTCTGGAGCAATATGTCACATTTGTCAAGATGTGAGGAAGTTTATAAACTTCAAGAAACTGGACATAGCAGAGGAAATAACCATTGATGATGGATTCTCAGTTGAGGCATTGGGAATAGGAACAATGGAATTAAACATAAGTGTTCTAGACAGGAAATCTCAAAGATGAAGGCTGTATGAGACATTATATGTTCTGAGACCATCATACAACCTACTGAATGAATCTAAAGCCATTAAATCTGGCAAGTTGTGCATATTCATTGATTCAGCTTGTCAAATTCTTAATGATATAAAGATAGTTGTCACAGGTACAAAAATTGAAAACATCTATCATTTGAACTCCATTGAAAATCAAAAGGCATCACATGCTCATGTTCAAAGTAGGAAATTTGGCATAGTCGTTTTTGTCACCTTAGAGTAAAAGATTTGCAGAAATTAGCAAAAAAGCAGCTAGTAGCTGGTATCAACAATAATGAAACCAAAGATATCAACTTTTGTGAGCTATGCGTGAATAAAAAGCATCAGCGTTCCTCATATTTAAAATTGGTGAAAAGTGAGCAACCCAACCACTTGAAATTGTACATTGCGATGTGTGAGGTAGGGTAAAGGAAAAATCAATTGGTGGAGCCGACTTCTTTGTCATATTCATTGATAAGTTAAGATTTGTGTGAACATATAAGCTTAAACTAAAAAGGATTTTGAGAAATATAAAATTTGCGATATAAAGAAATTAATAGGGATAAAAATTTCAAATCAAGGAAAGTTTAAGGGGGAATAAAATTTGATATGAAGTGAGTGACACTAAAGCCGAGTTTAGTATTTAACTGGGTAATGTTTTTAGGGGGCTTTAGTGTGCCATTAACAGTAATTCAAACAGTAAATTTAAACAGTAAGTTTAAACAGTAAGTTCCGCAGCTTTCTAGTTCGGATATTGGTTCGAAAAGATAACACAGACAATAAAGTTTTTAAAAGGGAATTTTATACAAAGAAATAAAGAAGAAAGAGATAGAAAAGATAAAGTGTAGCAAATTTTTAGTACAATTTGCTGCAAATGTGTCCGGTGTAGCAGAAAGAATTTTAAAATTATTATTTAGCACGTTAATTATTTTGTCCGTCGTGGTCTCGCTCTCATATTTTCACCTAATGAGGGTGATTTATCCCATTCTGCCCGGATGACTTTCCCGGTGAAAACGCACGCTTATTCTCTCCTCACATAACTTTTGAACAGGACGAGCCGATCGTCTTTTTTTCTTTAAGTCCAGCAGCAGACCACCATGAGGAGAGCACATTCAATTTTGGACCGTTGTTTCAAGGAATTAATTCCATAATCATTTGTTCATCCTTCCTAGACCAACAGATCCCAGAACTCTTTTGAAACTTATCAATATACTCGTCGTCTCATTTGTTTTCTTTATCTTAATATAACAAAGGCAACAGGACTCATCAACTTTAATTATCATTTTAGTTAAAATGATAACATTGCCAGCCTTCATGTTATACCGGGAAACAAAGTTGTTTGAATTTGAGTATTTTTCTTTTCCTTTTTTGTTTTATCGAAGAGTTTCAGAGTTCATTGAATTTGTGTCTCCTTTGAGGTTGCCTTCCGCAGAATTCTCGGTTGAATTTTCTTTCAGTTTAATTTTCTTGGTAGAACTTCAGTAGTCGACTTTCATTTACTTTTACTTTTATTTCTTGGGGAGCTCCATTCGAGAAGAGAGTGACGAAACCAATCTGCTGGCTAATTTTTCCTGCCTTTACAGTTCAATCCCCGAATTCGTACTGATGGTCAAATTGTAGTTTGACAAAAGGGAGAAAGTCACTTTATGGTGCCGCACAGTCTGGGATTATTTCTCCCTTTTTCACTCAGACCAAATCAAGTGCCGCACGTGGTCAGCTTGATTTTTTTTCTTACAAATAAATTTTTATAAAACACAAAGAAGTTTTCAAGAAATTTGTTGGGTGGAAAGCCATTGTACAAAAATCCAGTGGAAAGAGGAATAAAACTTTGGTGTGTAGTACATTTCAAGATAATTCGAGAATTATCTAAAAAAGAAAGTATACACCATCAATATACTGTTCCTAAAACACCTGAGCATAATGGAGTAGCTGAAAAGAATGAATCGGACATTGGTAGTAACTGTACGAGCTATGTTGTTGGATTCGAAGTTAACTAAGAAATTTTGGGTTGAATCCGTATCAACAGCTGCATATGTTAGGAACCGAAACCCAACAACTACTGCGGAGGGATGACACCATACGAAGTATGGAAAAACAACAAACCAAATGTGAGTCATTTTAGAATCTTTAGATATCGTGTTTATGTCCACATACCAAACGATGAAAGATTCAAAATGGATCTGTGGCAGAAAGAATTTCAAATTATTGTCTGGCGCAGGGATATTTTGACTGTTTTGTCCCGAACTCATATTTTCGACCAATGAAAATATTTCATGCCATTCTGCCCGGGTCACTTCCCGGGCAACTATAAAAAGGCGAGGTAACATTCTTTCACCCTCTTCCATGCAGGCCTTTCGAGCAGGACAGACCTGCCAACATGAGAGAGTACATATTCTCTCCCATCGCTTCCTAGCAGCAGGAAGGACCAGCCAACATAAGAGACCACATTCACTCTTCTTCACTAACTCTTCTTCACTAACTCTCTCTCACATACTTCGAGCAGTCCGCTAAGCATCATGAGGAGACCTCATCCAATTTATGGACCGTTGGTGTCTGGGAAATCATTCTTTCATCATTTATCTTTCCTTCCGAATCAACAGATCCTCGGAGAAACAAATTCGATATTTTCAACTCCTGCTTTTAACTTCAGCATTTTAATTCCTGTCCTGACGACAGCATTTCAACTCCTGTTTTAACTTCAGCATTTTAATTTACAACAGTTTTCTTCTTCCGGCAACTTACAGCGCAAGGGTTCATTTTGTCTCAAGCTCTTCATAAAACTCCCAAATTGAAAACTATCAATATCTTTGGCAACTCATTTGTTCTTCCTTTTAATATAACAAGAGGCAACAGAACTACCATTGTGTATAAATGGTAATAGTACCTGCCCACATGTTATACATCCTATAGCAAAGAAGAGCATCTTCCTTGGATATGGAATTGGAGTCTGAGGCTATAAACTCTATGATACAAAAACATCAAGAGTTTTCCATGACAGAGACGTTATCTTTAATGAACCAGGATCAATAGGTGAACTGGAGAGAGAAAAAAATATAAACCGCCCTCGAGCGGAAGTTGAATGTCAAGATATCTGTGATGGTGATGATGATGGTGATGGCAAGTCACAAAAAGCAACAGGACCACGAAGATCCCCAAGGATTACGAGAACTCCTCATCGATATGGTGAATGGGTCTACATTCCTCACGATTTAAATGACCCTACTCAACCTAAAATCCCTAGTTAAGAGAAAACGCTGAGTCGCTCGTTGTAACACTATGTAGGTGGTCCGCCAAGCAGACGATTCCTTTGTCTGTTTTGGCGCGAAACCAGACAAAGGGTTTTGGACTCGAGATCTCGGGTGACCGGAAGTGAGGAAGGGAACGCCAGTCAGAGAGTTGGACAAGGGAGCTCGAGGAAGGCAGTTGGCGAAGGGTGACGCGAGTGACGAGTCGACACCGGACAGCAGAGAGACGAGTCGGCATGAAAGAGGGTCCAGACTAGTGAGTGAAGTCCGGTCAAGATAGGTTGGCATGCCAGTAGCGTTGTAGAATTTTCGCTAGAAATCCACGCTAGCGTTAGTCTACACATGCACAATGTTACATATCTCCCCTTCTGCACTTGAGTTAACCCAAGCATATCTCCCCTTCTGCACTTGAGTTAACCCAAGCATATTGTTCGTTTGTTCTTTTTTCTCCCACTCCCTCGATTGTATTTCTTGTAGCGGTAAAGAAATGTGCGATGCCCCTATCGGAACCACTAGTTGATCACCGGCCGTAAAGTGAAATGGTTCGAAGAAGTTAATGTAACGTGGGGGCCGAAGGGGGGGGGGAACGTCACATCGTGACATCAGACAACAAAACGACATACTTAGGTTTCACGAATTGAAATTCTTATACTAACACGAACTATTTATTGAAAAGATTAATTCTGCTGGCCATTCGGAGATAAATTCGCAGCCACAGGATAAAATACTTTATATTTAGAAGTTCTTCTTTAAAGTATAATGAAGTATTTCATTATTCCTTATATTTAATAAAGGAACTTTCTGAGTACAGAAACACTTCACTCGGCCAAGCAGCGTGGTAGCGGCCGACACTATATAAACACAACGTGCAGTAACCAAAAATCAAACCTGCAGCCGGGCTTGCCCGAGCCCGGAGAAGGTATCTATACCTCCACCGCGATTTTAAGGACAGAATCGAGACCGAATGGCCCCTGACTTTGGCAGGGCCACCTTCGGGTGGGCAATGATGTCATTGATAAGCATTGTATAGCACTGGACCCCTTGATCCAGTGTAAGCTAAAACCAGGCATCTGTGCCTGGACTCACGTTTAAGTCCATGTCCAGCAAGGCTGATCAGGCTCACATTGCACTAAGTGAGCCGATTAACAGTATTGTCCAGCAGGGTTTGAGTTTCGGCTCGTGCCCAACCTCTCCCTCCCTTAACCCCCACTATAAACCGATCCTCGGGTCATTGACCTTGTGTCAAGTTCTGTCTGGTGGCAGGCAGAGACAAATAAACCGAGCGCGGATGAGAAGTATCTGTTCCTTCTCCCACTAGCATAGGTCTGCGTCATCACCACCAAACCAAGCTACCGAACGTACGGTCTGCGTCCTTACCACCAGGAAAAGCTGACGACGTGGAATCCAACTAACCACAGTCGCGGACCCAGCACAGCCAACCAACCCCTTACTTCTGTTCTTTTCATTCTAGCAGCTCTTCTAAGCGCTAACTTCAGAAAGTCTTTCGCGATCACTTTTAGTCTTTTCACTACGCCTACCTGGCAGATACCACGAGACGACGTCACAGCAACCAGCATCAACTGCAGACCAGCACCAGTTTAACTCAGCAGCCATTTCTGCTCAACCTCGCAGCCAGCACCAACTGTAGACCAGCTTCAGCTTAACCCAGCAGCCGTTCCTGCGCAACCAAGCAATAGCATTTGCATCACCTAGTCCATGAGCGACCGCACTGCTCGGACTAGCACCAACACTTGAGGCCACATTGACACACACCCAGTCAACCAATGACTGTATAAACCGAGACATCGATCATACGCCCTCTTAACCAGCATCTGCAGCTTCTAGTCCACGAGCGACTCACTGCTCAGACTAGCACCAACATTTCAAGGCGACATCGACACCCCCACCCCCGGTTAAACCAAAGTACTGCACAAACGGGACATCGATCATCCAGCCTTTGCAACCAATGCATCCATATCCTTGACCGTCTCCAGTAGCATCTATAACCTGACCATACAGCAACACCTAATATCTGTACCAAACACAGACACCATCCTCACCTTGTAGAGGCGCTGTCGACACAAACTAATGGCTGAGTCTAAAACTTTCTGCAGCATAGACTTTCGACACCCAACAGAGACTATACCGACGTGGTACAACTGCGATTTCTACACCGATACACCTTTTGTGTAAGATTCGCTCGATTAAATCTGAATTTAAACTTATTCACTTGCCTCTCTTTTTTATCCTGTCCAATATCAATCAAAGAACACCTAAATCACCTATTCACGAGATCGACCCATTGACATATACTGGTCCCGCGACATAAATAAGAATCTATCAAAACAATATAAAAAAGTTTCAACATCAAGGACATGGTGAAACTACTTCATTTCTTGGGTGTTAAAAGTACTTATCCGGAGTCAGGGAATACAATCAGTGTACACAGCGGACATTTTGAAAAGATTTCAAATGGAAAATTCTAAACTCGCGGTTACTCCTATTGATGCTGGATCAAGACTAACTAAAGGCACTAAAGAAGTCAGTCAATCAAAAATTGAGTCAATCAGGAATTGGAAGCTTACTTTATTTGACAACAAAGACACGACCTAATATTGCATATGCTGTCAGCAATGTCACAAGATTTTGTTCCCAGCCTACAATAAAACCCTGGAAGTCTGTAAAACAGATCATGCATTATCTAAATGGCACGCATAACTATGTGTGACTGCATGGCAAGGAGAAGGCAACCAATTTCATGGGATATTCAGATGCAAACTGGGCTGGTGATCTGGATGACTGGAAGTCAACCTCAGGATACATGTTTAAATTAAGCGAATAGGCTGTCAGCTGGAGGAGTAATAAACTAACGTGTTGCATTATCTACAGCTGAAGCAGAATATATGGCATTGGCAAGTGTAGAGTAGGAAGCTGTATGGATGCAGTGTCTTCTGGGTGATCTGCTTAATAATGACTCGCTTGAACCCACACTCGTTTATGAGGATAACCAATCCAAAATATGTATGGCAAAGAATCCACAATATCATGGACCAGTGAAACATATTGACATTAAGTTTCAGTATGTTGGATCAGTAAAATGGTAATTCCTGTGTATGGAGTGAGTGAAAGAGAGGCTCTCTGTGATTGGATATACTAATCATATGATGAGCCCAGAAGTCTTGGCTCAAAATCCAAAATTCAGTCAGATAGATTCCACAAAGCGTTCAGTGAGGCAGTGACATTAAAAGCTCTCAGAGAGACAACCCCAAGATACCAGATATCTTCTTCAACGCACTGGTAAGTCCCTTAAACTCAACTTTATACACAGGAAGGACTGTATATTGTTATTGATTGTTTCACGTGCCGGTTAATAAATTGTTAGAATTAAACGAAGTATTAATTCATTTATTTGTTGCTGTTAGCCTTAGAATAAATGCTATACTAACACAATAAGTATATCCGAGAACAGTTTGAGATGAAGAATGTTATATTGTAAAAGAAATTTAAAAGATAAAATAAAATTTGGAATATAAAGGAAATTTAAAAGGAATAAAATTTGATATGAAGAGAGTGACACTAAAGTCAAGTTTAGTATTTAACTGGGTAATGTTTTTAAGGGGGCTTTAGTGTGCAATATTAAACGGTAACTTCAAACGGTAAGATTAAACAGTAAGTTCCGCAGCTTTCTAGTTCGGATATTGGTTCGAAAAGATAACACAGACAATAAAGTTTTTAAAAAGGAAATTTATACAAAAGAAACAAGAAAGAAAGGGATAGAAAATATAAAGTGTTACAAATTTTAGTACAATTTGCTGAAACTTATCTGAGAGAGTGTCCGGTAAACAAAGTTCTTTGAATTTGAGTAATTTTCTTTTCTTTGTTTTGTTGAAATGCTACAGAGTTCATTTAAGTGCGAGTCTTCTTTAAAGTTCTTTTCAGCAGACTTCTTAGTTAAATTTTCTTTCAGTTGTCTAACTTGGTGGAATTTCAGTAGTCGACTTTCATTTAATTTTACTTTTATTTCTTGGGAAGCATTCTAGTGGCTTAAGTTTTTGTACCTTCAGTTTGGTCCCCGGATTTGTACTGAGGGTTCAATAGTAGTTCTCTACAAAAAGAGGAGGTAGCTTTTTGGTGCCGTATTGTCTGGGATTCCTTCTTCCTTTTCCACTCTGGCCAAATCAAGTGCCGCACGTGGTCGACTTGATTTTCTTCTTAGAAATAAATTTTTATAATTGGAATACTGTCCAAGTAAGGACGTGATTGCTGATATGCTGACTCAGAGACTTATGAGTGCACAATTTGTGAAGTTCAGAGAACTTTTAGGTGTGAAGAACAGTCTAATTGCAAGTGTTGAGGAGTGTTGAAATTATCACTAGTCTGAACAAGATATAATCATAGAGTTATTTACCCTAACCATCTTTGTTTTATAATGGTCCCTAATTTCTTGTTTACTGTTATTTTTTGGCAGGGCTAGGCGGGGCGGGAAAGCGTTTCGTTGTTACAATAAAAATGAACGTATTTCATACGGTTATTCAGTGAGGTATGTATTTGTTTCCTTTTTGAGTTTTTTCCCCAGCTCGGACATGAAATTGATCACACACACACACACACACACACAGATACGTTTAAGTTTACTATTCGTAGTTTTAACATAAAATTTGTTGAAAAGAACAAACGCTTCCTGTTGGTGTTTATAATGTTATGTTGGTTGGTTGGGTTTTATGGCAAATCAACCGTTGATGGTTGTTTAGCGCCAAATCCATTTTTATGCAAATAGCCAGCTCTATTTCAAACAATTCCGTTTAGCACGAGTAGACAGTTTAATTGTCAAAGCAGTTCTAATTCAGCTAATTCAGTTTAGTATAAGTACAGATTTTGTTTACACACAGTTAAATGTCAAAATAGTTCTATATTAAACAATTCAATTTAGTGTAAATACAGTTTCAATGACAAAACAGTTCCATTTCAAACAATTCAGTTTAACATAAGCATGCAGTTTAAATGTAAGTACAGTTTAATTGTCAAAAACATGTGTATTCCAAGCTATTCAGTTTAGTAGAACAGTTCTAATTCAAACAATTTAGTTGAGCATAAGCATGCAGTTAGTTCAATTTAACCCGTAGATAGGGACCTATCTGGTGCTACCATTCCGAGCCAGAGTGGACCTGGGAACAATGGTAGTGAAGAAGTACACCGCATTCCTCAAAGCTCCAGCATCACTGGAACCTCGCCATCATATTGTTTAGTGTCATATCCAGAACACTCCTCTGCAGAGGTGCACTTGGTGTATTCTACAGCCCAAGCCGACTGGGCAAATAATATTATTGCGGCAAATAAATGAAGTCACTTTAAGTTCCACTGAAAAAATTTACTTGTGATCTGTTTGGGAATAAGCAAGTCAAAAGTGTTAATAAATTGAGATTCTTCTCGTTGCAATCAAAATATGGTAGGAAAGATGAGACTCTTAAAATTTTGGGGAATTTTTTGTGCATTACCACCTTTCACTGATACACAGCAAAAAACATTTGAATCGTGTCAACTACCAGATTGGTATTTGAAAATGGGCACATATTGCTATACCTGATATTCCTCAACCAATCAGTACCCATGGATGGACCCATAGTGAAAATGAAATAATGTTACTCTGAACGAGCAATGACATCATGCCCGTTCAGCTTGTCGATGTCCTTGAAAACTTTCAGTGTGAATCTGATTGTGATAATAATGACAACCGTTCTGATAAAGATTTCAAATCAAAGGATAATTAGAGTATGTCAGCAGGTAAATATAGATATATTTTAATATATAATGTAGATATATTTTAATATATAATATAGATATATTTTAATATATGATATATAATATATAATATAGATATATCTTAATATATAATATAGATATATTTTAATATATAATTAGAGTATGCCAGTAGGTAAATATAGATATATCTTAATATATAATATAGATATATTTTAATATATGATATATAATATAGATATATTTTAATATATAATATATAATATATAATATAGATATATTTTAATATACAATTAGAGTATGTCAGCAGGTAAATATAGATATATTTTTCTTTAAAAAAAACTAAGTTATGAACTCAACATTAAATCTAATAATAACCTGTGAAGAATATAAGGCTCACAATCTGAACTGGGCATTTCTGTTACTGACTGTTTTAAATCATCATCATCATGCCGTGCCGCGAGCACAGATTTCCTTGACTCTCCCTCGCCATTCGTCTCTATCATCCATCGCATTCAAAAGGTTCTCTAGACCTCCACGTCCGTGAGAAAGGGTCCACTGAAGAATGTCGCTTATGAGCTCGCCCTTACTTCTCCAGTAGTATCCCGCATGTCTTGTTCGTCTGATTTGAATAGTTTTAAAGATGAGAGGTAGGTGGCCATACAGCTGCTGTTTTGTTACTGTTGCTTCCAGGATTTGTTCAATATAGCTTGTCGCATTCTTGTGCAATTGTCATCAAGCTTTTTCTCTATGTGCTTTTTCAGCTTCCATGTGGTGCATCCGCATAGTTATAGGGACACAACCGTTGCTTGAAACCTTTATCTTGAGGATTTATAAAAAAAACAACAAACTTTTAATTCATTTTCCTGAGTTTGTGGTATTTGAAATTCTTACTTTTTTGCGTTTATTACTATGGTTTTACATTTACCCATCTGATAGCATCAGAGATTAACTAATCTATTACCAGGGATAAAATTCATAATCAAGCTTATGGGGTACGGAAGATTTGTTGGTATTTATTTCGTTACGTAAGTTGTTGTTGTTGTCGTCGTGGTTGATCTATGGTCGTTCGTTTTAGTTTTAAGTATCTGACTCCGTTTGTTCATCTTATTAACCAGTTTAACTTGTTAGCTTCTTTGTTTGTGGAAGGCCGCAAGAAAATCTAAGGAAAGAAAGAAAGAGACGAAAATACCTTTCAAGTTAAAATTTATTTTGGGGTTTAACGACTATTCTGTGGGAGTGGAAATTCTTCCTGAAACCAGTAAATATCGCCGCGTCTCCCAGATAAGGTGTTAAAATATATAAGGAGTCATTTTCGGTGTGTTTATGAAGTTGAGGTTTGTGGTATGTCTAGTGTATGTTTTCAGTAGAGGCCTCTGTTAGCAGGAGATGCGAAACTCCGTCAAGTCCGAGACTTGGGCGAACACGTTCGCTTCTTGCCAGCACCTGAGAGAAGGAAGTCCGTCAAGTATCAGGGTGCGGATAAAGTGAAGCAGAATTTCTCTTTTGTGCCCGGAAGTACCTTTCTTTAGTCATACGCCGCTCTTGCTTCATGTTAGAGGCTTCTGGGAACTGCTACATTTTTATTTTATTGTATTTCTTTTTTTTTTCTATCCTAACCCCACAAGCTATTGTCATCTTACAAAATCATACTAAGTTTATTAAAATTAGTTAATCCAAAGAGGAGTGTTTGGGTTGGGATTGTAGGGATTGAATAATAAATGAAAAAGACAATATCATAAAAAACAATGAATGCAAAAGTAACAGTTTCACAGGAGGTCTCTAATAGGAAGCGAAAAGAAGAGCTTCCTGGCTCCAAAGAGAAACCCTTTTTGAAATGTATTTTCCACTTCGGCTGATATGGATGCACCATTTTCTCTCGGATGCCAATGGAAGGGCACGTGCTTCTTGAGGTCCGAGGGCCTAGCGGTACGTTGTGTCTCCTGCTAGTAGCAGCCTCTGCTCAACATACCAACTAAACCAAGAGAAACTTGGCGGGCCCTCAAACTTACAATTTGCCAAAAATGATTCTATGATTTTCTTCAAACACCTTAACTGGGGAGTGCAGTTATATCTGTTGGTTCAGGACAGCATTCCGCATTACGAAGTAGTCTTTTGGTTTGTTTTGGTTTTATGGCATATCAACCATTGTAGGTTATTTCATGCCAAATCCATTTTTATACATACAATTCAGTTTAATATAAGTATATTTTTTTTTTATTTACACTCAGTTAAATGTCGAAACAGTTCTTTTTCAAACAATTCAGTTTAGCATACAAAAACAGTTCCATTTCAAACAATTCACTTTAGTATAAGTACGCAGTTTAAATGTCAAAATAGTTCTATTTCAAGCAATTCAGTTTAGCATAAGTGCCTAGTTTAAATGTCAAAACATTTCTATTCTAAACAATTCAATTTAGCATAAATACGCAGTTTAAATGCAAAAACAGTCCCATCTCAACCAACACAGTTTAGATCCATTTGACCCATAGATAGGACCCTATTAGGTGCTATCAGTTCGGACCAGAGTGGACCTGGAAGCGATAACAAAGGGGTACTATATATTCCCCAAAGCACCAGCATTACTGGAACCTCACAATCAGGTTGTTTATTGTCATATCTAGGACATTCGTTGGAGGCGGGGAGTTTACCCCTCTACAGAGGTAAAGTCAGTGTATTCTACAGCCCCAGCCGACTGAGCAAACGAAGTAGTCGTGAACCCTTAAAATAAAAATTTAAAGGTATCCTGGTCATTTACCTTCTGTCCTTAATTCCCTTACAACTTCGAGAAACAAAAAGAAGATAAAAAGAGAATGGGGTAAGAAAAAGGGGTCCGATACAAACCTTAGAATTCCCCAACAATTCACCACTACCATGAAAAACTTTCCTAAGGTCCATAAGATTCTTTCCTATCTCCAAATAAATATTTGTACACCTTTAAAAGGAGGCATTAAAAACTGGTGTATTTGGTGAAGTGCAAAGAAAGATATTTGCTAGTAAAATGAATTAATTGTTTAACTGGATCCAAGGCTACGGGAAAAAATCGATCAAGTTTACTTTGGAAGCGCAAATAATTTTCTATATGATACTATATAGTATATCTAAGATATTTTCGTATTGATTTAATTTTTCCGCCCTTAGGAAAATCATTATTTACGTGATTTTTAAAATTATAATGGGATTTTTGGATAGAATGATCATTGCCCAATAAAACAATACCAAATTTATTGAAATTGGACAATGCTAAGAAAAGTTATTGGCTTTGAAGCTTCCCCTCCCCCAAATCCTGATCTTTTTTGTTTAGTTGGGGAGAGAGGTATGGTATAGTGGGAATGGGTTTACTGTTGATAAAATTTAATTTTTGGGACAACAAGATCCTGGGCTGCTAGAAAACACCAAAGAAGTAAAACTTTTTTTTAGTGGGTGGGAGGTGCCTAGTCTTGCTTCAGTTCAGTCAATACTTTTCTTGTGTTTTTTTTCCATAACTTTCCGTCAAATATGAAAATTCTGAACAAATTGAGGTTTATTTTCGCTTTTTTATAGTATTAAACCCGCCGATAATTTGTAATAATAGACTTTAATAAATAACTAGTGGACTTTTTTCAAGAAGGGAAAATTAAGTCGCAATCACCTAAGTTTTATTTCGGGTTGTCAACAATAATTGTACAAAGTAGAAGAAAAAAATTTAATAGAATTGGATATGGGAGCATAAAATTGTACTGTTATTAATCCCTAATGAGAATAATCTTTTTCTCTGGTTTCAAAATTTTCTTTACCTTATGTATTTTGTTGTTTAGAGCTCAATAAAATAGTCACATACGACCTGCTGTTTTAGCTAACTAAATTCTAATTTTTAAATTTTACTTCAGATACTTTAATGAGCACTCAGATTTTTTTTCGAAATTGACATAAAAAATTACTATGTGTTAATTAGTCTTGCCGATTTGTTATATAGGATAAAACAGGATAAAACTAAAGACTTTTTCACTGTCAGTACATAACTTAAGATTAATCGTGTACGTAAAGATGTGGATATTGTAAACTTTCTTAATTTTTTTTAGCCCTTTTTGTCATCCGTACTACTTTTGTTTCTTCTCTCCTTTTATTTCACCGGTTCGTAAAGAGGAAGTAATAAACTAATGGCGGTTGCTTTAAAGTGGAGTCCAAGCACACGCCTTGAGGAGAAAAGAGAAAATTGGACATTGCAGCAATAATAATAACAATAATGAATAAAACAGTCAGAGTTGCTGGTCTGGGCAACCGCTGCAGTTCATGATCCACATTTGATTGATTGATTAGCAAGAATGTAGCTGTGTTTGAAGCGAGAGAGAGAGAGAAAGAAGTATGTCCAGTGAGAAAAAAACGTGTCCTTATGAAAAGTAAAACATGTCTTCGCATGTCGAAGCAGAAACAACGGATTATCATTATTATTATCATCATCATCATCATCCTTCGTCCAAACCTGCCTCTACAACTAAATTCCTTACTCAATAATGTGATTCTGATTAACTTTGAACAACAGGTAACACACATATTCGAATCTTTTTTTGTTTATTTATTTACTTTTTTTTTTCATTGTTTCTATTTTTCCTTTCCCCCCAAAAAACACCCTTCCAACTCTCTTTTCGTTTTTTCTTTCTTTTCTCTTTAATTCATATTTTTCTTTCTTTACCGATAGTGTTTTTTTTTCTTGTCAGAGCTTGTAAAAAAAAAAAAAAAGTGAGAGAGAAAGAGGAAAAAAATCTTTAAATTCTCCACGATAGATTGGACAGTTCTTAGGTCATCACGATGATTTTATTTTACTTTACCTGTTCATCTCTAGAGGAAAAAAGTCAAACAAAAAAAAAAAAAAAGCCTTTCGATCGATTGTTATAAACAAGGCTTGTTTTTTTTTCTTTAGGAAATACAATTTTTAGTTTCTGACAAAAACAAATTAAGGAATAATATACGAATACTTTTTTGGAAAGTGAAAATAAGAAAGTTTGAACACTTTCAATTCTGAAGTAAAATCAACTTAAAACTCTTCCTTGGTTTAGAGTAAAACATACTTCAGCTTATAATTAAAATATTTCTTAAAAAGTGTCTTGATATTTTAAAATAATGGGTTATTTCTTTAATCATATATAGAAAATTAATACACGTCTCAAATTTCTTGCCAAGACCATTACGAAAGTAATCAGTGTCATACTGCTTGTAACTTCCAAAAGTAAATTTGGCTTAAAAAAAAACAAAACAACCCTTCCCCCCCAAAAAAAACTGGACCTTCAGTGGACGAAAAATGAAAATAATTGATAAGTAACGCATTTTTTTGTTTATGCGAAATCTAACCTTTAATTTTCAAAAATTTCTGAAATTATTTATTTACACGATGAAAGTATTTTCTAAATTTTTAACATCATGTATTGTAATTTTTATTTAAAAAGATTATTTGCTTCTTAAAGATAAGTGATTTTGAAAAAAAAAAAAAAAAAACATCGTTAAAAAAAAGGTAGTTTGCACTTAAAGAATTCAAATCGTTTTTTGTTGTTTTTTTTCCTCGTGTCACTTAAAAAAAAGTTAACCTCCAAAAGGAAAGATAAATTTATATTTATACTTGAAGCATATTTTTTAAATCTCTAAATCTAAAAAAGGATTTAAAAACAGATCAAAACAAACCTAAAAATTTTGTATTTTTTTCACCGATTTCTAATCATCGCAGTGATTTTTTTTTTTCCCGAAATAGCAAAACTTTGCTCCCCCCCTAAACTTTTTTGTTTACTTTCTGTTTTTAATGGGATTGCCTTTGGATTACCTCTACTCACCCCAAGGTTGGTATTTATTTATTTGTCTATTTGTACTAAGTGCCCAGTTGAAGTAAAAGTATATTTTCATGGAATTATATTTAAAAAAATCTTAATTCATAAATTATGAGCCAGGTTGTTGATAATTTGACAGATTAATCCTACATATCCACCTAAAAACCCTCTACAATTGTTTGGAAAATGAGATTTTAAGCTTCATGGGATTTGTTTTGAATTACTGAAATATTTTGTTTATCTCTTTAAAAAAAAAGTGTGTGTGTGTGATATCAATGATGTGACCTTGTCGTTAGTTGTTTTGTAAAGAAGTTGGCAACGAACTTATTTCTTGTGGTTCGATACCTAAAAAATTATTGAAAGGGAATTTTACTTTTTTCTTTTTAACTTGTTTTATCCTATTTACCAACCCCTCCGCTCGGGCAGGATATGACACAAGGTCAATTTTTAAGCGGAGTTTAACAGGTTTTAATTTAGAGTTTTCCTTCTCCTAGACTAGTTGCCTAACCAAGGCTGAAGAACCTAGTCTGTCCTACTATTTACCCATAACTTGTTTTATAGACATTTTAAAGTTAGAGCTCGATTTCTAAATAAAGGATAGGAAATTTTGTTTTTATTCATTTGAATAGTTTACAAATTTGTCTTAAAACTTTACTAAATAAATAACAGTAGTCAACAAAAACCGTAAAACAAAAAGCGACGACATAAATAATTGTACAATATAAGAATGGTGGTCCCAAATTATCAACAGTAGGACTGAATTAACTAAATCAGCTGACTTTAAGTAACTGTGGGAATAAATATTCACTTGAAGGATATTGTTAATATTTTGAATTTGAATAAATTAAATTGGTTTGCCTTTTTTCTTAAGTTCAAAAATCTTCATCTTGTGTAATAAGTACAAATAAATAAATAAAAATAAGATAAAATAAAAACAATTTTTTTTTTTTTTTAGTCTATTGAAAAACAAAACATTTTTTTTTTTTGCAGTTAAGTTATATGTAGCACTTTTATTCCTCTCATTATAAAATGATCTATCATTTATACCTCATTTAATGAAATTGAAATAGCAATTTAAAACCAAGTCAGTTATTCCATTTAGGACCACAGAATGTATATTGTACAAAGAAATTGAAAAAAAAAATTATAACCAACTTTGAGTGTTGTATTAGTTTGCATTGGATGTTCATGTAAGTAAAGTTGGCGACCAGAAGGCCCCCTTTTCAATAGCTACTACACCGAGGTGTAGGGGAGGACGCTATTCTATTCCTTTCCCTGGATTGCTACACTTTACCCTTGAAACGTACCTTGAGTGTTAAGCAAGGAGGTATCAAGTACCATTTTTAAAGTCTTTGGTATGACGCTACCTGGGATTGAACCCTGGTCTCCCGGACCATTGGCAAACACTCTACCCACTAGGCCAATGAGATTTAAAATTCTGTTTAGAAATGATCTTTAGAATATTTAACTCTTCACCATTCAACATATCTAAAAATTACTTCATAGTGTCAAAATATTAAAAAAAAAAAGACCCATTAATTATTAAAAAAAAAAAGGAATTAGATCTGTTTGTTTTTCTTTGTTCAATGGCATATCAATCTTCGTGAGTTATTTAATGCCAAAGCCATCCTGATAATTGTCGACCCCCCCCATACGCGCGAGTATGGCACATTGCCTTTTTATTGTGGGATTTAGATCTGTTGTCATCCTTCAAGTATTGTTGAACAATAAATTCTTACTGCTACATTAATTTTGTTTGTTGTGTAGGATTTAAAGAATTTAATTCCGAAATTGTTAAGAGAAGAACGCCTGTTATGAGCAACACTAACACTTGGTAATTTGGGATTTTACAAGTATTCAAATAAAAGAGTACTAGTAAAATTCAAAATTTCAAGATGCACAGTAATATTTTTTTTAATGGTGGACTACATTTTATTTTAAAATCAAAATTCTTTGTTTAACACACACACATACCCACATCACTAACTTGACACTTACAAGTAGGTATTTATTTGATATTGCCCAAATATCAAAGGCAAAATGTGACACGTGGTCAGTGCTTAATATGGGTAAACCCTGTGGGAAGTAAACCTTTCATGTGGTGGAAGCAAAGATTACTGAGTACCTTCAGTATTTCCTTTCAGGGGTGCCTTATGTACTGGGCAATAAACTCAGCCCTTAACTCTTTTGAGCAAAGAGCAGGTGCTCTCTGGAAGGACCCCCCCACCTGGAACTAAACTAATTATTTTACTCATCCGCCTGGCATGAATAAGTTGTGATTTTGGGTGTCTACCTGGTGAGTGAAGAAGTTCAGAATATTCACCACGTGGACACTTACTCTGGATTTAAAAAATTATTTAGTATGGGGGAGGGGTCACTTTGTTTTTAACTGGGGATTTTATTTTCTAGGTCAGGAGTGGAAAACTTATATGCTATATTTATCTTGCCTCTCTACTAAAAGCATGTTCAACACAGTTATTTTTATTTATTTATGAAGAAGGCCTCATAAGTATGAATGTATGATGTAGAACTGTGTAAAAATAACTTATGACATCAAACAATCTGATGGTGAGGCTCCAGGAATGCAGAGTACCCCTTCATTGCCATCGCACCCATGTCCACTCTAGTCCGGAGTAGAGGCACCTGGAAAGGTCTATCTATGGGTCAAATAGACATTTAAACTGAGTGCAAACAAATGACATATGCTAAATTGAATTGTTAGAAATAGAACTGTTTGATCATTTAATTGTGTGTAAACAAATGTCTGAGGTTTAATTGAATTGTTAATGATACATAGTAATACTGGGAACTATTTATCTTTATTGACTTATGTTTACAAATCATGTATATCTAATATATATGAATAAAATGGATTTGGCATTAAATGACCTACAGTGGTTGATATCCCATAAAACCTAACAAAACTATTTAAATGTGTGCAAACAAATGACTGATGTTGCATTGTTACTGTTACAAAGCAATACTTGAAACCATTTAACTGTGTGCAAACAAACAGTTAATAGTAAATAGAATGATTTGTATTAGATAGAAATACTTGTTACCATTTAACTGTGTGCAAAAAAAGAGCTCAGGCTCATTTAAAAATGTTATCAATAAAATGTGTTTACAAATCAGATATATTTTAATATATATGTATAAACAGAATTTGGCATTAAATAACCAACAATGGTTGATATGCCATAAAAACCAACCATCCAACCTACCTTCCTTTGGATACCTCAGGCATCAAGCAACAAATCTGACCCTACCCCTGTTTAGACAAGGGGGCAAGTACTACCTGGAGGGACACTGCCACTGAAGCTTGACTTTTTAATCACCTGACTTGGCTTGAACCTTTTCATGTAATGCCACATTGAAATTGTCTACTAATAAGATTGCACTTAAGAAACATTTTAGTATGCTTACAATAAAATCTAAAGTTTAAATGATTTAGTTAATAATAGCTTAGTCTAAATTTAATTAAAATTTGGTATGCTTTGTGGTTATCATTGTTAGAGATAGAATTGGTGACCTGAATTCAATCCTGGACGAAGCTGATTGTGTTTTACCTTGCAGTAATGTCCTTGTGCAAGGCATGAATCCATATGTCTGCTCCCAGCAATAGGAAAATAGTTGGATAGACCAGGTACTTTAACTTTGGTTAGGCAACTAAGTTAGGAGAAGAAAAAAACTAACTTTACTCTTCTTAAAAATTAACCTTATGTCATCCTGCTCATGGAGGAGGGTTAAGTAAATAAGTAAATGAACTAAAAAAACTTTAACCTTTTTAAATTACTTTTTTCATTTAAAAAAAATTTTTTTATTGCTTTTTGTAAAAAAGTATTGGGTTGGTTGGTTGGTTTTTATGACATATCAACTCTTGTAGGTTATTTAACAGCAAATCCATTTTTATACAAATAATCAGTTCTATTTCAAACAATTCAGTTTAGCATGAGTACACAGTTTAATTGTCAAAAACATTTTCTATTTCAAGCTATTTGGTTTAGTCAAACAGTTCTAATTCAAACAATTCAGTTTAGTGTAAGTATAGTTTTTGTTTACATAGAGTTAAATGTCAAAACAGTTCTATATTAAACAATTCAGTTTAGTGTAAGTACAGTGTCAATGTCAAAAACAGTTCCATTTCAAACAATTCAGTTTAGCATAAATATCAATTTAAATCTAAGTACACAGTTTGTCATGAACATTTGTATTTCAAGCTTTTCAGTTTAGTTAAACAGTTCTGATTCAAACAATTCAGTTTAGCATAAGTACACAGTTTAGTTCTATTTAACTCATAGATAAGGCACAATCTGGTGCTACCACTCTGGGCTAGAGTGGACCTGGGAACAATGGCAATGAAAGAGTACTCCACATTCTCCACAGCTCCAGCATCACTGGAACCTCACTATCAGATTGTTTAGTGTCATATCTAGGACACTCGTTGGTGGGGTTTTACCCCTCTGCAGAGGTACAGTTGGTGTATTCTACAGCCCCAGCTGACTGGGCTGATTTCAATCAGCTGAATCCAGTTGATGGGACACACTTCGGCTGGTTGTGGTGTCAGCGGCACGGATCTGGTCCGGTGTGTCTCATCACTGGACACACCTCGAGCTTTAGGGGGCTGTCCCCCCAGGCTTTAACCTTTCTCGGAGGGGTTAGGTTTATCACCTGGTGTCTGAGGTGCCCCTTTTTAGGGGAATGCCAACGGGGCCCGAAGTATTTTTGGGAATACCGGGCACGTCTGGGCCATAGCCCTGCACCCAGACCCATCTTAAAAAAGGCCTTATGCCACACTCGGTGGTTGGTGGGATGGCCGACAAATACTGCTGACTGGGCCAAAAAGTATTGGGTTATCAGGTTCTAAATATATATAAGCATTTTTTTGTAATGGCCACACATGAGTTTAAGTTGCATGTGGTTCCTCATTATCAAATGAATCCATGTCAAATCTGACTTGGTGGGAAGTTGGATTAATATCATGCTTTGACCAAAATGCCAATGCACCACCTGGTATTCATGCCGGATGGTTTAGGTAAGAATTATTCACTTGGTCCTAGTGAGGCTGTTTCCCAGATTATTTCTGCTTAGCAGGGCTGAGTTTATTACTTCGTGCCTGAGCCACCCCTAAAAGAAGGAATTCAAATGGAGCCAAATGATTTTTGTAATGGCCATGCATGAGTCTTGATTCATGTGTGCCTTCTCCCCTTTATAAATTGACTCCATGTCAAACCTGACTTGGTTGGAAGTCAGATAAATAAATATATAAAAGAGGTGTACTTATTTTTGGACTGCTGCATATTCATATTTTGTATTACAGAATTTCTATCCTTTAGAGTTTACAAATAAATAATGAGTAATAACTATTTTGATTTGATTCTATTAGAAATAAACATCCTAGTATTTTTTTTTTTTTTTTTTTTAAATAAATCAGCTTTTTATATTGCCCAGTCGGCTGGGGCTCTAGAATACACCGACTGCTTCACTGCAGAGGGGTAAGACCCCCCCAACGAGTGTCCTGGATATGACACTAAACAATCTGATGGTGAGGTTCCAGCAATGCTGGAGCTTTGGGGAATGCGGAGTACCCCTTCATTGCCATCGCTCCCAGGTCCACTCTGGCCCGGAGTGGTAGCACCTGATAAGGGTCCTATCTATGGGTTAAATAGAACAAAACTGTGCTTCTTTCACTATACTGATTTTTGCATTTAAACTGCATATTTATGCTTAACTGAATTGTTTAAAATAGAACTGTTTTGACATTGGAACTGCATACTAGTGCTGAACTGAATTGCTCGAAATAGAACTGTTTTTGACATCTAAACTGTGTACATATGCTGAACTGAATGATCTGAAATAAAACTGTCTGACATTTAAATCTGTGTATTGCCCAGTCAGCTGGGGCTGTAGAATACACTGACTGCACCTCTGCAGAGGGGTAAGACCCCCCCCCTCAACGAGTGTCCTGGATATGACACTAAACAATCTGATGGTGAGGTTCCAGCAGTGCTTTGGGGAATGCGGAGTACCCCTTTATTGCCATCGCTCCCAGGTCCACTCTGGCCCGGAGTGGTAGCACCTGATAGGGCCCTATCTATGTGTTAAATTGAACTAATAGCATACTTATGCTAAACTGAATTGAGTAAACTGAATAGCTTGAAATAGAAATGTTTTTGACAATTAAACCGTACTTACATTTAAACTGCGTGCTTATGCTTAACTGAATTATTTCAAATAGAGCTGTTTTTGACATTAAAACTGTATTTACACTTAACCGAATTATTACATATAACTGCTTGAATAGTTTGAAATGGAAATGTTTTTGACAATTAAACCGTGTACTTATGCTAAACTGAACTGTTTTCAATAGAACAAATTATTTACATAAAAATGGATTTGGCGTTAAATAACCTATATAGGTTGATATGCCATAAAACCAAACCAAACCAAACCAAACCAATCAGCCTTTTATAAATAAGAAACTTTGATGGGAGTCTATTTATTTAGAGTTAGTTCAGTATTTTCAGTCACAGATGAGTGGGGGATCTTAATGATAAGTAAGCATATCTCTATTAAGAAATCTGTAGTGTATTTTTTTTAATACGGTAATCATACTATGTGTTCATATTGAAAGCTTTAAAAATGAAATGATTTTCTTTTTGCTTATTTGTAGTGCATATATTTTTTTAATTGTATTCAAAATAAGTACAATTGCTTAAAAGTGTTTGTTATGTAATAACTAGCATAGTACCAATAAAAAATGATGGGATTACTTATTTCCCTATAGAGTGGGACTTCAGCTTAGTATCAGAGTATTGCACCTCTGGCCTCTGTCTAGGAGCAGTGTCGTATCTATATTTTGCTTAACCCAATATTCTTAAGTTAATTTTATTATGCTCATGAAGCAGCAGAATTTCACTCACTGGTCCTGTAATGTTCTTTTTATGTAGTATGTCTTGGGTAAGGATAACTTGGTGAAGCCCATCCTGCTCCAGGTCTGCAACAGGTTTGAATTTAAGAGTTTTTTTTCTCTTAGACTAGTTGACATACCAGACTACTCTGTTATTTACTCATAACTGAAGAAAAATAGTTGGATTTAAAACTTTCTCAGGAGTATTAATGCTCTATAAAATGCAGATAGTATCATTCAAGATTTGAACTTGGGTAGCTGAGTGTACTTCCTATGGCAATAACTGTTATAGCACAAGTGTTTCTTACATGTTGTTTAGGGATACTATGTACATTTCATGGTTCTAGGGCACCTCTGGTGGTGTAATGGTTAGCAAGTTAGACTAGCAAACCTACACGAGTGAGTTCGAGTCTCATTGGGTGCCCCATTCATTTGGCCTTGTGCTAAATCGAAGTAAAGTCCTTCGTAAATTACTACATTTCATGGTTCTAGATCATTCCTTTCTTAGTTGGTCTGAGAATTTATATAGTTTCAAGTATTTCATGTACCTATCAATGATAGTTATTTGTAACCAAATATAGCTTCAAGTAACTAGCATAAAATGTGCTGTACAAGTCAACTTATTAAGCCTGAAAAAAAAAAAAACGCTACATAACTAAGGGTTGACTTATAGGGCAGAGCTAAAATCCAAATCTTTACCACAAAGTGGTCCATCAGTGAAACAGTACTCTTCACAATTCATATACACCTCTTAGTGTAATTCCAGCAGACTGCTAGAAACATTTCCTACTTCAACTCATATTTGGGGTGTCCTTGTGGTATAATGGTTAAAGCGATGGACTGCGGAATCGTAGTACGCAAGTTCGTACTCCAGTCGCGCTATTACGTTCACTTTCGGGCAAATACCCTTGAGAAAGGTATGAACCCCCTTATCCTCCCAGCTATGGGTTAAATAGTACCACTACTGTTCTTCTAGGAGAATGGCTTTGGCATTAAATAACCTAAAAAGAGTTAATATGCCATTAAACAAAGAAACCAAACCAAACCTTCAACTCATATTTGGTGAACATATTTAACAAATTAACACAGATTAGTATAGAATCATCATCATGTCGTGCTGGTAGCACGGATATCCCTGACCCTCTCTCGCCACTTTTCCCTATCGTTCATCGCCTCTGGCAGGTCTTCTGGACTACATCCTGTATCCTCACATAGTTGCTGAATGTATGTTCGTGCTGGTCGTCCTGCTTTTGCTCGGCCATATGTGGGGGTCCATAAGAGTACATCACTTATGAGTTCGTCCCTGCTTCTCCAGCAGTGTCCTGCATGTCTGGTTCGTCTAACTTGAATAATTTTTGTGATAGGAGGCAGGTGGCCGTACAGTTGGTGTCTTGTGGGGTGTTGCCGCCAGGACTTGTTCAAGATTGCTAGCAGCATTCTTGTGTAATTGCCGTCTAGCTTTTTCTCCAGCCGTTTTGTTAGAGTCCATGTAGTGCATCCATATAGCAGTATCGATGTGACCGCTGCCTAGAAGAAACTGCGTTTCATTTTATCGGTTAGGTCTGATTTCCATATAATCGATAGCCTATTGATAGCTGTCCATGCCTTCATTAACCTCGTGTCGATGTCCTTTTCGGTTGATGAGACGCTGCTTCCTAGGTAAATGAATTTGTCTACTAGTTTAAGAGGGGTTCCGTCTAGAGTGGAGATGTCACCCGTTTGATTATAGCGCATATATTCCGTTTTGTATGCATTGACATAGAGGCCTATGCCTGCGGCTGCTCATTCCAAACTATGCTGTAGTGTTTTGGCTTGGTTGGGTGTATTTGCCAGTATTGCTGTCATCAGCGTAGTCGGCGTTGGTAATTGTTTTTGTGGGGTACCTTCTGCTTCTTTTCTTTGTCAGCTCGAAGCCGTTCTCTCTGATTTTGTCAATCGATGTTCTAAGTACGTAGTCTAGACAAATGATAAAGAGGTATGGAGCTAGCGTGTCCCCTTGTAGTACTCCTACTACAATGTCGAAGTATTCTGTGTCTCCATCTGGTGATCGTACTTTTACTTTAGTGTTTCTATAGAGAATCATTATTGCTGCTATGGTTTCTTTAGGTAGGCCGTATGCTAGTAGGATTTGTTCCATCTTTCCTCTGTGAATGGAATCGAAGGCCTTGGTAAAGTCGACAAATAGTAATGTCGCTTGTATGTTTTTTGCCCGTACACCTTCAAGGATTCTATGGATGGTTAATATTTGTGAGGTCGTGGATCTATTTCTTCGGAAGCCATTTTGGTTTTTCCTAAGGATGTTGTCGATTTTGGGTTCTATGCGGTTTTGTAGTAGGGCATTGTAGATTTTGGCTGCTATGGATGTAAGTGTTATGCCTTAGTAGTTTTTATAGAATAATAAAACTGTAATATAAAAAAAGTATCATATTAATGCTATCTCACATGCCATTTCCAACAGTTGGCTGTACACACTAATCAAAACATAGGTGCCTCTGGTTGTGTAATGGTTGGCAAGCTAGACTAGCAAACCTTCACAAATGAGTAAGTCTCTTTGGGTGCCCCATTTATATGGCCTTATGCCACATCAAAGCAGAAAGCTTAGTAAATTACAACACTAACCTGAACATCACAGCAACCATGCGGCCAGTTAGCCAAATATGGTATGTTGTTTGTTTGTGCAATTTATGAGAGTGTAATAGCTTGTGAATCCATATAAGTTCCTTGGGCAATTGGCCTCATGAGTAGAGTGTTCATCAATGGTCTGAGAGACCAGGGTTCAATCCCAGGTCGAGTCATACCAAAGACTCAAAAAAATGGTACTTGATGCCACCTTGCTTAGCCCTCAGCATTATAAGGTTAGAATTAAGGGTAAATTGGAGCAATCCAGGGAAAGTAGTTGCGCCCTCCACTACACCTCGGTGTAGTAGCTATTGAAAAGGGAGCTTTCGGTTCACCCTTGACTATGGTCGCCAACTTTACCTTTTTTTATGTCTAAGTCTTGCATGCTACATATGAGGCTGAATGTCATTAAATTAGTCTGATGCACACTTACTGACTCTTGACTAAACTCCAATATCTCCACACAGCAGTACACACCTTTCACAACCTAGGCTGTGACACTAGAATGGAAAGACCCCTCCTCTTCTTTTTAGCACCGTTAATTTATTTCTTCTGATATTTCGTGGTTAGCTGAGGTTTTGTGTTACTTCACCAGCATAAAAACTACATGGCTGCCATACGAGATTTCTTTCCAGCAATTTAGTCTTTCAAACCACACGCCCCCTCTGATTTCATGATCACATCTCATATTCAATCATCCATTGTGGTCGTCACCGTTCTCTCTTTGGTCATGGTAGTGATCCTCAATCTGTGTTTTCATCTTGTGGCATGCTGTTTCCTAATATCACACCTTCCACTGGTCTTACATTGAGGACATGCCTTGGCACTCCATCTATCAGGATGTTGTTGTTTGAGTGTATTTCGGTCACTCAGTCCCTGCCCCACTGTGTTGTACAACATGAACCAGGAGTTTCACCCACAGCTCCTCTCCGAGTCCAATGGCTCCTGTTGTCTCCTCCTCCTGCTTGCCTGGTTCAACCTTTGGATGTCTCCAAGCATATCTATATACTGATATATGCGGAACAGTTTCCTTGTCTTGTCCAGATTAGGAGGACTTATTGTACCAAAACATAGTCTGCTCTGGTAATATCCTTCCTCTCTCCATCACTGTCTTTATGTTTTGGTGATTTCTCTCCACGATTCCATTGCCACCGGGTCTATAGGTAGCTCTTAAAAACTGAAGAACATTCCACTTCTTCAGCATGTCACCCAATGTTGCTGAGCAAAACATAGTGCTGTTTTTAGACATCCCTTCCACTGGACCTTGCTCTAAAAACACCTTTTCGATTGCTCCTGCTATCTCACTGGCTGTTTCATCTCTCAGCTCTCTCCACAGTGCAAATTGCCCAGGGCCACAATCAACCATGGTAAGGTAGGGTCTTCCCCTATAGTGTGTAACCGATTGCTAATCTTAACATCTCTTGCTTTGTGAACACTTGAAGCAGGGTCAGTCAACTGGCATCTTTTGCTTGATCTGACCACTTGCTTCACTTGTTCCTTCTGAACATTGGGATCAATCTTCCTAAGTACAATGTTATTTCTACATTCATGTGGTGCAAGTTGTGCAGCTCTCATACATCTGGGGTCTGTAAACTCGCCACTGCAACTGCATCCTCCTCTGGCTTCTCCAATCCATTCAGCCATGTCTTCCTCAGCTTCGTGAGAGCATCCGCTCTGTTCTTTTCAGAGGGCATGAGGCTTATTCACAGCCTCAGTGAAAACTCCTGCACCAACTCGGCTAGCATTCCCAATTGGTGCTTCACCAACATTTCTGCTGCTCCCTTAGTCTTTATTCATTTCTCATTGGAGATCATAGAGTTCACCCTTGCAAACACTGGCAGAATCAGTTCTTACACATATCTCTCACAACTTCCACTTTAGGACCAAATTTATTCCTTTGAGGATTGTGTCCAACATTGCTACGTTGATGTGACCAGCATCATTTTTTTCCTCGGCCAGGCTGCATCTTCTGCCACTACTCCACCCACCTCCAGCATAGCACTTGTTGCAATGCTGCTAGGATCACACCACACAACTCCTTTCTTGGTCTTCGGCACTTCCCATCTCCCTCTAGCTGGGTCTTCCTTTTCTACTTCTTCCAACACCGCTTTCATCGCAGTTGTCGTTTTTACTCCTACTTTATCATCCCATTTTTTTTCTTTTTGCATGCCTCTTAATGTAACTGCAGGCCGTTTGGAGCCAGCCAGCAATAGGGTAATGCCCAATTAGTTTCCTGCACATCGAGAATAGCTCCCATTGACTTAATCTTTCCTTCATTTTTGGGATCTCATTTCCTCTACGAAAATCAAGTCTACCTGATGCACCCTGCTGTAATTTCAGCCCCAAAGCTGCACCTCCATCCAACAATTCCAGTATTTTGGCTACCAACCCAAATTCTTTCAAGTGAGTTACCAGCTCTTTTGCCATAGTTGCTCCTCAGCTGACAGATCACCTCCATACCAAGGATTACCTTGACTCCAGGCTTAAGCTGGTCAACAATTCATGCCTCCACACTTAATTGGTGAACTTCCAATTCAGGCATAATGTTTGTCTTCCCCTGACATTTCACTTTTCTCACATCTAATGCCACGATGTTTCTCCTCTCTTTCTAGTCCCTGACCAAATGTGGTTGCACCATTGTTGTGGTATGTCCTGTGTTGACTAGGGCTACTACTTACTGTCCTCCTATAAACACACTCTTCTTGTGTGTTTGCCACAATTGCGCCAGAGTTTCGAAGTTGGGGGGAGTCGCTGGCACTTAGACTGCTTCTTACTCATTTCCCTGGTTTGGACAGTTCCTTGCTAAATGCCTTTTCTTGTTGTACTTGAAACAGGTTGTCCTGCTGAGGTATCTCCTGCAGTTCTTTCGGTAATGCGGTCCCCCACTCTCGAAACAAGCGACTCATTCCTTCCTTTCATCTTAGGCCTCCTCTTTCTGTGAAACTGCCACAACCTCTGCAGCCTTTGAGAGTTGAGAGCTAGTCAATATCTTGGCTATCGGATCAGTTTTCTCACCTCCATTTTCTCAACAGCTGTTATCTGTTGCAGCTTCTGAGCTATCTCTGCTGGAAATCCAGTTATAAGTGCTATTCTTGCTGCTATCTCTGCGCCATATCCTCTGTATCCCACCAACTCCACCAGCTGCTTTATCTTGTTGGCATACACATCTACTGACTCTCTGATCCACAGCACACTCACCAATTTCTCATAAGCCTCATACAGACCCTTGGCAAATGCTTGTTTCAGTCTCGGATTATGTCCACATTCTCCTGATCTTGCTCACTCAATTCCAGATATAGAGCCAATGCTTCACCCTCCAGAAACAATGGGATTACAGCAGCCACATAGTTCAATTTCTGCAACTTTATCACCAGATTGACATTTCTAAACCAAACTACTACATCTTCTTCACTGGAAAATGGTTTAATCATATTACTTAAACTGGTGTCCATTTTATAAGGGTTGCTGAAATAGCTTGTTAAATTAGTCTGACTCATACTTACTGACTCTTGAATAAACTCTAATATCTTCATACGTTAGCACTCAACTTTTACAATCTAGGCTACGGCACTAGAATGGAATCTCTCATCTTTTTAGCACTGTTAATTTATTTCTTCTGGTATCTCGTGGCTAGCTGAGGTTTCATGTTATTTCACTGGCATAAAAAAAACATGGCTGCCACATGAGATTTCTTTCCAGCAATTTAGTCTTTCAAACCACTTTAATGAAATTCTTATTTCAGAGAAAAATTATGTACACCATACACTACTGGAGTAATGACAATTTTGTGAGACATAATGGTAGTTTATTGAATATACACATATTGGCTTTAGTACTGTTATTGGATATATTAAGAGGTACGAAATGTTATGAGAATTGTCCATCCTATTTATAGATTTGCCAGGCAGCAGCAACAGAAGGAGGAGATCGGCTAATCAGTGATGTGTAGAAGCATATAAAAATAAGGGCAAATTATCCTGATTCCCAAACTGTTCTGCAGTCTTCTACTGGCAAGACATATCTTTTGTATTAAGAATTCCACAACTGGAAGACAAAATGGCTACCCAAATTGGGGGTTGACCAATTCAACAGGTATAGTTCTAACCCAGAATTTTGAGCTAAAAAATCTTGAGGATGACTTATATGCCAGATTGACTTGTACACTGCTATTTATAGAATATTTAATACAAATAATTTGCACACAATTTCAAGTAACTTATATAATGATAATTTGTTTGCACACAGTTGTATGGTTTCAAGTAACTGATAATAATTTGTGAACAATTATGACTTTAAGTAACTATTTTTAATACAAATGATTTATATCCATTTATATGGTTTCAAAGTATTTCTGTTATAATTTGTACACAGTTTTGATGTTTTCAAGTATTTCTATCTAATACTAATATTTTTTGACTTGCACAAATAATATTTACAGAATAAATATTTTTTTTTTTTTTTTTTTTTTTTTTTTTTTGCTAATATTCTGGTGATCTCGCATTTTATCATAATTCATCAAAGGTCTATTGAAGGCTTGGTTGATTTTCACCTGATTTCCACAAAGCTTTCAGGGTCATGCCTTAAATGATTTTACAATGTACAATGAGATCAAACTCAGACTGGTTTTTTAGTAGGATCTTTCTCTTATCTTCTGTTGCATTACTGCCCTTGTTTCCTGTAAAAAAAGGGTGTTCATCTTAAAGAGCTACATATTCTCTTGATAATCATTACAAGAGGCAGATCTCTCTCTCTCTCTCAATATACATTTAGATCTTTTCTATTGTAGCCAGGTGTCAAGTTAAGAGGTAATCAATTTTATCTCAATGGTTACCTTAGTGTTTTAAAAAAGGCTTTGAAAGTCAGTTTTATGATGTTCTTCCATGTCATCAGACATATTTACCTTTTTAACTTCCTAAAGTCAACAAATCTACACCATTTGACTTTGCAAACAGCTATTGTAATGACAAATCTAATGTACTTTACATTACATGTTGACATCTCACTAAAATCTTTATAACCAGAAACCAAAGTTAGGACCTTTCTTTCATGATGTTTTTTCAGTCACAGGAAACTGAAGACTTAAAATAATTGTTGCTTGCATTTGTAGTTTGAGCAAAAGCCACTAGGGGTCATAAATATTATCCTCTTGATAATGTTTATTTACTTACAAGTCCTCACAAAAACACAGTTTGGTGTTATGCCTGTCTTTATAGATGGCTAAATTTATGATCAGTTTATTGATCCCATTCTATGGGCAGGTATTTTTAATTTGTATCTTTCAGCATTAGGATTGTTAGGGTGGTTTGTTTTATGACATACCAACTCTTGTTGGGTTATTTAAAGTCTTTTATTTTTGCAAGCATTTATCTGGTTTCTAGTAATTAATGATGATAATGATTTATTTCAAAGAAATATGACTCTATTCTTCATTCTAATAATTTGTACATATTTATATAGTTTCAAGTATTCCTATCTAATATTAATAATTTTCAAACAGATCTGTTTGACTCATGAGATCCATAGAATTGGAGCCTCACCACTGAATGCAGTTTTGTGTGATTTCCAGGACACTGATGTAATTAGTTAATATTTTCTGTTTTGATTGTATAATGTTCCATGAGAAATAAAATCCTGGCATAAAATTTTTGAAAGAATTGTTCATAATGTATTTACTTACTTATTGATGATACTCTGTGTGTGTGTGTGAGTATCACACACACACACACACACACACACACACACACACACACACACACACACACACACACAGATATATATATATATATATATATATATATATATATATATACACACACACACACACAAAAGTACTTGGAAAGATATGGCGCTTTTTGAATTTAATACATCCAGATATCTAGGGATTCATATGAAGACTTAAACAGATCTCTAATAGAATAAGGAGTAGGAAAGTATCTGTCTTATTCAATCAAACATGTTTTAAAGAGAAAATTCTGCTTATATATATATATATATATAAGATATTTTTGGGGTACTAAATTTGATCTTAGCAATAAATAGGCCCAAAGTTTTATTCATCATGAGAATAAAAGCATAAAAAACAAAAAAAGTTGATAAGCTAGCTAACCGGTTTTGATTCTCACTCAACGGAGCTAAATCGAGATTAATGTATAAAACAGAAAAAAAAATGTAGGATAGAGAGAAAAAAAATTTCGTATTGGAGACTATATCGAAATAATATTAAGTCCTAGCAGACTATGGAGATGGTCTGCTGGACAAAATATGAACCGTTTCCAATACTTTAAGATGGAATGAAGAGTGTGATTTGCTTAGTATGGAGAACAAGTTGACACTAAATTTCTCAGCACAGTCATGGATCTTTTATAAGGTGTTCTGCAATTGAAGACCCATAAGTATTCTTAAGATAATCAATTGGGCCAACATTAAAGTTTTGTATGTTTAATGACATGTTTAATCCTGGCATCCAGCCTTTGGTTAGTTCTTCCTATGTAGTGTAAACCGCAACTGCATTTAAATAGATAAAAGAATTATTTTGATGAGGGGAAAAACATCTTTATGAATAGATGTCAGAATAGATTTAGTATTAAAGACAACCTGTACATTGGCTGAAAAATAGCATCTCTGTACAGTTTTTGAGATTTGCTTAGGAAATCTCATTAACTCCACCCAGCTAGGGGAGATGCAAATAAATAGGGGACCTTTGTATTAATGTCTGTTTAATTTTATTAAAGTCAGTTATTTTATTCTTAATAACTATTTGCACAACATTCAGGGGAAAAACCGTTGTTGCAAAGAGTTATAGAGATAATCTCAGCTTCAAGTTTGGATTTAGAACATATCATTAATGCTCTATGTGTCAAGGTCTTAATTGGATTAATTTTTTGTTTTGTGGGACAAAAAGAATCCCAACGATTATAATCAACCTTAGTTGAGGGTGACCCAAAGGCTCCCTTTTCAATAGCTACTACACTGAGGTGTAGGGGAGGGCACTACTCCATTCTCTGGATTGCTCCATACTATCCTTGATCCTTACCTTATAATGCTGAGTGTTAAGAAGGTGGCATTAAGTACCTTTTTTTTTTTTTTTTTTTTTTTGAGTCTTTGGTATGTCTTGACCTGGGATTGAACCTCAGTCTTCTGGACCGTTGGCCCATTGGCAAACACTCTACTCCTGTAAATGTAGGTTTATGGTATATTGAAGTGACATAACATAAGGGAATCCTACAAACCAAAATATATAGGAAGGACAAAGGAAAATTAGTTTATCTAGTATAAATCTAAGAGCTAGATGGATATTATTAAAAGGGGGGAAAAAAACAAATCTGCTTCAGTCTTGCTATAAAAAAGACAAAACGTATCATTGACATAACGAAATTGACTATCGGCTCATTAGGACTAGACAATAATCTCTTTTCATGAAATGCTATGAAAATATTAGCTAACGTTGGTCACAGAGGAGACCCCATAGAGATCTCAATCAATCTGTCTATACAAAACATTGTTGAAACTAAATTCTACAGATATGGTAGCAAATCTATATATATATATATCCGCTTTTACAGTGAAGATGTATGTACATGTATGTGAATGTACAAACATACAAAGTTGATACTTGTTTATACATACATACACACACAATCCCTCCACAAAAAAAAACAAACTTTAATTGAAAAGAATCACACTCCTATCAAAACAATCTTCACTGTAAAAGCTAGAAACAGAGACGATCCTACACATTAGTCTCCTGAAGAGGACCACGAAATCTGTAACACATTTGGAGCATAATTCGGCGGTACATATACTATAATTATATGAAATAAAAAAAACCTAAAGTACCACATTTAAATTAATTTGTGAACCTATTCATTTTACAATATTTACTTTTCTCTTGGACTAACAACAAAAATTATCTATCTATATATGTATTTCTCTAATAAAAATCTACAATGGGCAATATATATATATATATATATATATATATATATATATAATGTAAGATTTTTTTTTTTTTTTTTTTTTTGGGGTTCAAAGAAAGAAAAAAAGTAAATATTTCAAAATGAATAGGTCCACTAAGAGATTTATAGTTTTTAAGAATTATTTATTTCATTCTTGTGGCACAAAGCCATATAAATGGAGCACCCAATGAGACTCAAACTCACTCGACTAGCAAACCTACATGAGACCCTAATGGTTCAATATGTGTCGTTCTGAATTATATTTTGAATTGAAACCTGAAAGTAAAAAAAAAAAAAAAAAAAAAACGGAAAAATTTCCAAAATGGAATTTGAAAAGGTATTTGGGATTACCTGATCATTGTATAAGTATTAAAGTATCATAGAATCAACTTCACTGGCTGGCAGGGCTTAGAGTATGCTGACTTCATCTTCTGTAGAGGATTAAGATCCTCACAAAAAGAAGTGTTCTGAGTATGATACTAAACTGCCATTATTATTATTATTGAATAAGAGTATTTGAAATCATGTAACTGCACTAAAAAGATATTGTTCAATAGAATTATTAATGTTTGATAAGAATACTTAAACTATTCAATTGAAAAATTATTTGTATTAAGAATAATTACTACCATTGTTTACAAACAATTATACAGCCCAGTCAGCTGGGGCTATAGAATACACCAACTGCGTTTCTGCAAAGGGGTAAGATCTCCCCCCAATGAGTGTCCTGAAATGACATTAAACCATTTGTTAGCATAGCTCCAGCTTTGGAGCTTTGGAGTACCCCTTCATTGCTATTGCTTCCAGGTCCATTCTGGTAGCACTTGATAGAGTCTTATCTATTGGTTAAATAGAACAAACTATGTGTGCAAACAAATGACTGATGTTAAATTGTGACTGTTATATAGCAATACTTGAAACTATTTAACTGTGTGCAAAAAGAGATCAGGTTCGTTTAAGAATGTTATCTATGAAATATGTTTACAAATCATATATATATATATATATATATATATATATATATAAAGAGGATTTGGCATTAAATAACCTACAATGGTTGATATGCCATAAAACCCAACCAAACCAAACAAAGGATTATAATTAGTTACTTGAAGTCATATAATTGTGTAGATTATCTGTTGCACTGTTGGTACAGGCTTAAAATATGTTGACAGTGTCCTCAACAGTATGGTTAGACCCTCCCAAAATGGGGTATTCTGGGTATGACATTAAATTGCATCAGGTGGTGAGGTTCAAGTTCTGGAGCTGTGGGTAGTATAGAGTCACACCTTCATTGCAATTACTACCAGTTTCACTCCAATTTGGAGTGGTAGTACCTATTAGGGTCTCATCTATAGATCAAATAAAACTGAAAATTATTAGTATTAGATAGGAATACTTGAAACCCTAAAACTGTGTGCAAATTTTTTTGTATTAAGAAATAGTTACTTGAAGCTATAATTGTTTACTAAGGATTATTATTAGTTACTTGAAACTATAATTTGGATCCAGTGGCGAACACTCTAACCATTATGCCACTGGGCTGGTAGCATCCCACATCCTTTTCAGAGGGGGTAAGACTCCCATCAAAAGAAATGTCCTGATTATGACACCAAACTGCATCCAGTAGTGAGGCTCAAGTTCTAGACCTCAGGGGGTGTATGGAGTACACCTTAATTTCCATTACTCCCTGGTCCACTCTAAAACAGAGTGGTAGTACCTGATTGGGTCCTATCTATGATTCAAATTGATTTGTTTGAAATTTTTTGTATTACATAGGAATAATTGACATAATAACTGTGTGCAAATAAACTTTAGACAAATGAAAAATGCAGTGGAACATTGAAAATATATTTTTGATTACAATCAAAAATTTACAAATGAATCTGATTGAAAAACCCATAAGGAGGTGCTTTGCTGTTCGACATATAAACCAATTTAAACCATAAAATTGTGTCTAAATTATTAGTATTGGATACAAATAATTGATATCATATAATTGTGCAAACAGATGATTTTTATAGTCAAATAAAAAGAATGGGATTAAAAATTATTACAGATGATTTTTATAGTCAAATAAAAAGAATAGGATTAAAAAATATTACAGATGATTTTTATAGTCAAATAAAAAGAATGGGATTAAAAAATATTACAGATGATTTTTATAGTCAAATAAAAAGAATGGGATTAAAAAATATTACAGATGATTTTTATAGTCAAATAAAAAGAATGGGATTAAAAAATATTACAGATGATTTTTATAGTCAAATAAAAAGTATGGGATTAAAAAATATTACAGATGATTTTTATAGTCAAATAAAAAGTATGGGATTAAAAAATATTACAGATGATTTTTATAGTCAAATAAAAAGTATGGGATTAAAAAATATTACAGATGATTTTTATAGTCAAATAAAAAGAATGGGATTAAAAAATATTACAGATGATTTTTATAGTCAAATAAAAAGTATGGGATTAAAAAATATTACAGATGATTTTTATAGTCAAATAAAAAGTATGGGATTAAAAAATATTACAGATGATTTTTATAGTCAAATAAAAAGTATGGGATTAAAAAATATTACAGATGATTTTTATAGTCAAATAAAAAGTATGGGATTAAAAAATATTACAGATGATTTTTATAGTCAAATAAAAAGTATGGGATTAAAAAATATTACAGATGATTTTTATAGTCAAATAAAAAGTATGGGATTAAAAAAATATTTCAGTTGAACATTGAAAATATAGATAATTATGATTGATTGTGATCAAATTTCAGCATAAATTAATACATAAAGAGTTGATAAGACACCAAACGAACCAAGCCATAAAATTACATTAAAAAGAACCAGAAAGAAGTTATGAAAAAAAAAAAAAAAAAAAAGAAAAAAAAAAGAAAAAAGTATCTTAAAGGAAATGTTTACAACCAAGGCTGCCCAGAAGCTTTAATTTGTCAATTATGCAATTTTGCCTCATCTGCCTTGACCAGAATAAATGACATCTTTTTTGCTGTTTTAATCTAGTCACCTGGGTAGATTCCTTCATGAAGCTCTCTGTTCAATCAATAGAACTTCCTTTTAATAGATTACCTTTAGTCGTTAAGTACATTGATGCATGAAACACAGCATGTAGTGATGCAGTAGAAATTGCAAATACTTGGATTATACCATGTTGCAGAAATCCATTGTTTTGATAACATTTTCATGATTATATGCTAAACTTTCTTTTTCTTTAAACATTTTTTAAGCCATCTGACTTATTAAAATTTTATTATAATTCATCAAATATCTATCCATCTGTACATTTTAGGCTCTTCTATTTTTCACCCAATTTCAACCAAACTTTCAGGAATTGTTAGGTTCATGCCTGGAAGGGTTTTAAATCATACAAAGAGATCTGGTTCAGACTGTTTTTTTTGGTTGGACCTGTCTTTCACCCTCTATGTCTTACTGTTCCCCTCACTATAAAAAAAGGGCCCATCTTACAACACTTATCCACTCTTGGTAATTGTTAAAAAAGACAGATAGCTCTATTCCTGCCTATCTATATGCACCTAGGCTGTCTCTGTTGTCTTGAGGTGATGAGTTGCAAAGAGGAAATCCATTTAATTTCAATGATCATCAAGTGTGAAAAAGGCTTAAAAATCCAATTCTTTTAAGTTAATAATATCCCTATAAATCTGAAAGATTATGAAATTATATATCTATTTGATATATTAATTAATTTTTAGGAGTTCTGAATGAACCTGAAGCTGTTTTCTGTATGCCTCACTCTCTTTAAACAAGGCAATAACCCATAGTAAATAAATGATAAAAACAAATGAAATGTTCTTTTAAATATGAATAATTAGAGTGTTGCCAATTGTCCGGGAGATCGGGGTTCAATCCCAGATCGGGTCATACCAAAGACTTTAAAAATGGTACTTGATATCTCTTTGCTTCACACTCAGCATTATAAGGTACGTATCAAGGGTAAAGTGGAGCAATCCAGGGAAAGGAGTAGTGCCCTCCCCTACACCTCAGTATTGTAGCTATTGAAAAGGGAGGCTTTTGGTCGCTCTCAGCTACGGTTGCCCTCAACTACGGTTGCCAACTTTACTTTACTTTTACTTAATAAGAGCAACTTTATATCCTTAATTTTAAAGAATGAACATCTTGCAATCTGTGTGTAATATGGGTAATTCTACTTATGAATACTTCCCTTAAACTTTAATAAAAGTAAATAAGCCATTCATTTCTAATAATGACCCTCTTACAACCCATATGTAATGCAGCGCAGTCAGCTGTGGATGTAGAATACACCAACTGCATCCCTGTAGAGAACTAAGAACCTCCCCACCCCTTAATGAATATCCTGGATATATGAGACTAGACTGCATCTCATGGTAAGGCTCCAATAATGTTGGAATTTGGGGGAATGTGGATCACCTCTTCATTACCATTGCTCCCAGGTCCACTCTGACCGGGAGTGGTAGCACCTGATTAGGTCCTATCTATGGGTCAAATAGAACTGTTTGACATTTTAAACTGTGTACAAGCAAATGACTAATATCAAATTGAATTGTTAGAAATAGAACTTCTTGACGATTGTGTAATCAAGAGATTGTCTAATTGAATTGTTAGCATATTTACCAACCCCTCCGCTCGGGCAGGATATGACACAAGGTCAATTTTTAAGTGGAGTTTAACAGGTTTGAAATCAGAGTTTTCCTTCTCCTGAAGAACCCAGTCTGCCCTACTATTTACCCATGGCTGGAGGGAGAATAATTGGATTCATACCTTTCCCAAAGGTATTAGTGCTATGTGAAATGCAATCGGTCTCGTCCAGGATTTGAACTCCTGTTGCCGTGTCCATTTCCTACGGCGATAACCATTACACCACGGGCACCTCCTAACGATAACCATTACACCACGGGCACCTCCCGACGATAACCATTACACCACTGGTACCTCCCAACGATAACCATTACACCACGGGCACCTCCTGACGATAACCATTACACCACAGGCACTTCCCGACGATAACCATTACACCATGGGCACCTCCTAATTGAATTGTTAGTGATACATAGCAATTCTTGGAACCATTTAACTATGTGCAAATGTATGAGTTATGTTGAATGGAATTATTAGTGTTAAATAGCAATACTTGAAACTCTAATTTGTACCAAAATTGAATTATTGGTATTACATAGCAAGAGTTGGAACCATTTGACTGTATGCAAAAGAATGAATTGAGTTGAGTAGATTAATTAGCGTTAAATAGTAATACTTGTAATCACTTCACTGTCTTCAAACAAATGATTAATATTGAATAGAATTATTAGTGTTCATCATCATCATCATGTTGTGCCACTAGCAAGGATATCCCTAACTCTCTCTCGCCACTTTTCCCTATTGTTCATCGCCTCAGGCAGGTCTTCAGGGCTACATCCTGTATCCTCACATAGCTGCTGTATGTATGTTCGAGCTGGTCGTCCTGCTTTTGCTCGGCCATATATGGGGGTTCATAGGGGTACATCACTTATGAGCTTGTCTCTGCTTCTCCAGCAGTGCCCTGCATGTCTGGTTTGTCTAACTTGGATAGTTTTCATGATGGGAGGCAGGTGGCCGTATAGTTGGTGCTTTGTGGGGTGTTGATGCCAGGACTTATTCAATATTGCTCTCAACATTCTTGTGTAATTGCCATCTAGCTTCTTCTATTAGTGTTAGATAGCAATGATTGAAACTATTTAACTGTGTAGAAACAATAGCAATACTAGTATGTGCACAAATTAGTTCTATCTCATTTAAAAATGAAATTACTTATGAACTATTCACTTATAAATCATATGTATATTCATTTCAATGTGTGCAAACAAATGATTGATGTTAGTGTTACATAGCAATATTGAAACCATTCATATTTTTGCTAATAAAGGATTAATAGTAAATAGTATTATTTATGTTAGATAGAAATACTTGAAATCATTTAACTGTGTGAAAAAAGAAATGAGCTCAGGCTCATTTAAAGATGTTATCTTCAAAATATGTTTACAAATCATATATATCTAATATATGTATAAACAGGATTTGGCATTAAATAACCTACAGTAGTTGATATGCCATAAAAATCAATCCAATCCAACCAAGCCACATTTAATATGAGTTAGTCCTGCTAGTTTATTTGATATTTAGTATATTAGCATCAGTTATGTGAATTAAGTATACAGAAGCAGTGGTTGACTGAAATCTTTTCAGATCAATCGAGTAGGCAGAAGAAAGAGAAAATTGAGAGAGAAGAAAGAAAGATAACTCAAAATGACAGAACAGAGAAGACTGACTGATAGAAAGTTATAGTAAGTGAGGAAAAGATGAATAGAAAAAGAGAGGGATTAAGAAGTTAAGTATTATTGTTTATCTAATTATTGCCCATAAAAAATCATAGATATATTTGAATTTTTATATGGTTCTTTTTGAAAAACTATAAAATATATTAACATCTATCATAAATCGAGTAATAATTCTTGTTACCATAACAATAGATTTTCTCATTACTCTGTCATGAGATCACTGTAACATATGCCCACACACACACACACACACATATATAATAAGTACTGTCCTTCTATAAGTCAGGAGGATGGGAATTGCTTCATTTGATTGGAATACTTGATGCCATATAACTGTGAATTATTTGCATTAAGGATAGTTACTTGAAGCTATAATTGTTTACTAAGGATTATTATTTTTTACTTGAAACCATATAACTGTCTGCAAACAAATGATTATCATTAGATAGAAATAATTACATGACCGGGCCATTGGCCTAATGAGTAGAGTGTTTGCCAATGGTCCAGGAGACCAGGGTTCAATCCCAGGTTGAGTCATACCAAAGACTCAAAAAATGGTACTTGATGCCGCCTTGCTAAGCACTCAGCACTATAAGGTGAGGATCAAGGGTAAAGTGGAGCAATCCTGGGAAAGTAGTAATGCCCTCCCCTACACCTCGGTGTAGTGGCTATTGAAAAGGAAGCCTTCAGGTCACCCTCGACTATGGTTGCCGATTTTACTTTATTATTTATTTGATAGAAATACTTGAAACCATACAACTGTGTGCATTTCATTTATATTTGATATGATTTCAAGTCTTCCTATGTGTGCAAAAAGAAACTCTTAAGAAACTACTGCACAAAAAATGTAGATGTACAATGAACATGATTCCCTAACCTCTAGGTATAAAATAACCTTAGATGAGTTGACATGCTGTTAAAATCAATCAATCAATCCCTCTCCAAAGATAGCTTTGGCATTAATTAACCCATGAAGGTGGATATGCCATTTAAAAAATGAACTATTTACATGTAGTTAGTCATATTGTATTTTTTTTATATATGAGTAAATTTTTTTTTCTTTTCTAAAAATTAGGTTATACAGAAAATATGAATCTGAAATTCAGGATTATTTTTCTATGACACTTACAGAAATGGGACTTGAGGATACTTCATTGTGAGATAGTGATTAATTAGTTTGTCTTATAAACCATTATCATTATGTAGTAAGTTTTATCCCGTACTCGATTATGAAAAAGAGCTACGAATGGCATAAGAATTATTGTTGGTTAAAATAGATTTACTGAGCTGAGTTCAAATCCTGGATAAAGGTTTTTGCATTACACTAATTTTTTTCCAAAAAAAGCGTGTATCCTTCTCTTTTTCTATCAGCTCCAAGTGAATAAAAGAGAAAAAAAAGTCTGAATTTAAAACCTGAAGTGTGTTATAAAAAGCACGTATCCTTCTCTTAAGTGTGTTATTCAGATAATTGTTTGTTTACTGGTGCTTTATTTTTCTGTTATCAACTCATCCAAAAAGTGTGGCTGGTCTTACACAATCTGTCACTGCAATAAACAAAACCACTTGGGTAAGCAATCTAGTAGTTCACATCTTTAACTGAGCTGTCGGGCAATTGTTTATTGTTTTTAATAGAAGTGTATTAAAAAAATTTAAAGAGTATTATGAAAGCACAGTCTTGTATCTCTTGTACTGTTTCTCTTAACTCTTGGAATCCCTCCCCCATGCTCCTGGCTGAAAAATAACAGAAAATATATAATGTAGTGATCTGTTAAATAACTGATTGCAAACATTTGTTTGTTGGTTGATTTTATGGCTTGTCAACCCTTGTTAGGTTATATAATTATGAAGATATGGAGACATTTGTGGTTTAATGGTTACTATTGTAGGCAATGAACATGCTGACCTGAGTTCAAATATTTGATGAGACTGTTTGTATTTCACATAGTACTAATACCTTTGGAAAAGGTATAAATCCAACTATTCTCTCTCCAGCTATAGGTAAATAGTAGGGCAGACTGAGTTCTTTTTGTATGGCCACCAGTTTAGGAGAAGGAAAACTGAATTTAAACCTGTTAAAGTCTGCTTAAGATTGACCATGTGTTGTATGTTGCTTGTGTGCAGGAGTTGATAAATATATGTATAATCCTGAAGACTTTCTTGCTACCAGTTTTACTCTGATCTGGAGTGGTAGTACCTGTTAGGTCCCATTTTTGAGTCAAGTAAATCTGTTTGAGATTATATCTAAAATGATTATGAAATTTATTTATACATTAGTTCTTAAAACACTGATATTGCAAGGAAGTATGCCATGTTAATCTGTTTAAAATGATTTTAAAGATACATTTTTGTACCATACATAATTGGAGATCATAATTGTTAAACTTATTTTGGAATAAATTAACCTAACAAGATTTGACTTGTAAAATCAATCATCTCTGACTTTCCATGACTATAATCTGAATGGCAAAATAGTTGTATTTGGTCTCAAAATAATGAAAAAGTACTTTTCAAAATTCCCCAGTTTGTGGGAAAAAAGGGAACATACTATGATATATGAGTATATTTGCCAATTCTGATATGATGTCGTATGAGTTAGGGTTTGATCTATGAATCAAATAGCTGTATTTGAAAATTATTTGTATTAGATAAGAATACTTGATACTATATGACTGTGTGCAAATTATATTAAGAATAGTTACTCAAAACTACAAATGTTTACAAATTATTGTTAATATTACTTATAATTGTGCCTGAATTATCAATATTAGATAAGAATATTTGAATCATATAACTGTGTGTAGATTATTTCTATTTAGAATAGTTACTTGAAGATATAATTTACAAAGGATTATTATCTTTGTTTACTTAAAAAACCCATATAATTATCAATAAAAAAAGATTAACATCAGTATAAAATAACCGAACAAAGATTGGCATGCCAGAAAACCCACCAACCAAACATTCTTTTATCAATACCTTTTCTTTAATTAAAAAAAGACATCTCACTAGTTATTTGATTTCAAAAACTATTTTTTTTAATGTTTGCTCCATGAATTCCACACTCTTTAAAAATATATTCATATGTATATAGTTCTTCAAGAAGTCTCAATAACCCAGCCAGGGTTGACATGTAATAAAACCAAATAACATATTCTGGCATCAATGCTTTTTAAATGTATATTTATAGTAGATAGGAATATATATATATATATATATATATATATATATATATATATATATATATATATATATATATATATATATGTTTGTGTATTTGGGCACCATTTCTTCATTGATACATATTTGATTAACATCATAGACATTTTTTGTCTACATATTTTTTGTTAATCCTTTCAAATTGCTGTATTGATTTTATGATATCTTGCAGGAATTGGTTGATAAACCTTCCATAATTAATTGTTTCCCTAGTACTTTCTGCCCAATCTTCGGATGGGGGGGGTGTATATTGCAAAAGTGATGTATCCTTTCCATGTACTTTAATACTTTGAAAAAATGAGCGTTTATACTGGTGTGTTGTGTAGAGTTTATTTTTTTGGTTTGGTTTGATTTGTTGGGTTTTATGGCATATCAACCTTTGTAGGTTATTTAACACCAAATCCATTTTTATGTAAATAATCTGTTCTATTTAAAACAATTCAGTTTAGCATAAGTACACAGTTTAATTGTCAAAAATATTTCTATTTCAAACTATTCAAGCAGTTATATGTAACAGTTCAGTTAAGTGTAAATACAACTTTAATGTCAAAAAACAGTTCTATTTCAAACAATTCAGTTAAGCATGAGCATGCAGTTTAAATGTAAGTACGGTTTAATTGTCAAAAACATTTCTATTTCAAGCTATTCAGTTTACTCAATTCATTTTAGCATAAGTATGCTGTTAGTTCTATTTAACCGATAGATAGGACCCTTATCAGTTGCTACCACTCCAGGCCCAAGTGGACCTGGGAGCAATGGCAATGAAGGGGTACTCCGCATTCCCCAAAGCTCCAGCACTGCTGGAACCTCACCATCAGATTGTTTAGTGTCATACCCGGGACACTCATTGGGGGGGTCTTACCCCTCTGCAGAGGTGCAGTTAGTGTATTCTACAGCCCCAGCCGACTGGGCAAGTTTATTCTTTAAAATTTGTTTTTATAAATAGCATTAGTAGCTAAAGTACATTAACAATGGATTCAAAATTAGTATTGTATATTTCTAATATATAGTGCCTCGAGAAATATATATATATATCCTTCATTCATGATAGAAGCACTAAAAAAAAATTACTTTTTGAAATCAAATGGATATATATATTTATTCCTATTTACTTCATAGCTCCAAGGGGTTTCATCATCATCATGTTGTGACATCAGCATGGATATCCCTGACCCTCTCCCGCCACCCCTCCCTATTGTCCATTGCTTCTAGCAGGTCTTCAGGGCTACATCCTGTATCGGTACCGAGCTGCTGTATGTAGGTTTGAGCTGGTCGTCCTACCTTTGTTTGTCCATGTGAAGGGGTCCACAGAAGTATGTCGCTTATGAGCTCATCCCTACTTTTCCAGCAATGTCCCGCATATCTGTTTTGTCTAATTTTGATAGTTTTTGTGATGAGTGGTAGGTGACCGTACAGCTGCTACTTTGTGGGGTGCTGCTTCTAGGACTTGTTCAATATTGCTTGCAGCATTCTTGTGTAGTTGCTGTCAAGCTTTTTCTCTGTATGTTTAGTTAGTGTCCATGTAGTGCATCCATATAGCAGTATTGACACAACTGCTGCTTGAAAGAAACTGTGTTTTTTCAATAACCCAACAAGGTTTGGTATGCCATAAAACTAACCAGTCCTATGTAAATAATCTTAAAATTTATAACAGGAACAATGTTAGTTATATATATTCTACTATGATATTTTGGGAATAATAATATGGCTTTTTTAAAAGCATTTAAATTTAGAGCCTCTTACTTTGGTTCGATGACAGCAGTTTTTTAATTAATTTCTTAATTAGTTTTGTAACTATTCAGACATTTAGCTGCACCTGCCTTTACTTAGAAAATAAATATACTCAATTGATTTCTTCTGAGAAATATATTTCCGAGGAATGACACTACTATAATTTGTCCTTATTATCAGATCAAGTTGTCACAATGAAGAAAGTAGACTTGATTGATAGATTTAATGATTAATGTCATTTTGTTTTTCTTTCATTATATTAGCCTTTATAAAAAAACATCTTTGAAAAATATGAGCTAAAATTAGAGAGACAATCTTTTGACAAGTTAAGAAGCACATATTTTTTAATATATGAAGATGTATAATGGTTACCATTTTAGTAAATGGAGTTGGCAATCTGAGTTCAGATCCTGGACACAGCTGTTCATATTTCATTTGATATTAGTGGCCTTGGAAAAGGAATGAATCTATCTCTTCTCCTTCAGCTTTGGATAAGTTGGGCAGATTGGGCTTTTTAACCTTGGTATAGCTATCAGTCTAGGAGAAAGAAAATTCTCAATTCAAACCGGCTTTTCACTGCTTAAAAAATGGCTTTGTATCACATCTTACTCATGGTGAAAGGGTTAAGTAAATACATATTTTGAAGGAAGTAATCATTTCTTAAGCTTAGCTTAGTTTGGCACAAGGCACCCAGTAAGAAGTGAACTAACAATTATGTTGTTCTACTAGCCTAGCTCACTCATCATTTTACCAAATGAGGCACTTAAATTTTGAAGAAATATCCATAAATCTTTTTTATAAAAAGTCATCATTTACACATCATTTTGTATCTGTGGATTTTGGCAGTGTATATTCAAAATAATTGACCCCACCCCCGCAAAAAAAAAACAATTGAATTGGTTGTATGCTAAGTACTACATAGAATGCACATGTATGAATTCATATGTAGCATGGCAGGTGCTTGGGTTTCGTGCTCTACCCTGAATCTATGATATAGAGCCTCCACTCTACTACATTTCAGTTTTTATAAAGTAGTATTCATAGAAAATATATGAAACCCACCCTTCTGATGCCTCCAAGTAGGCTTGGTACCTGCTTTCTCTGGTTGAGCTTTTGTGGGTATGTTGCTGAAGCCTCTTACCATTTCATAGATCCTCTATTTTTCTCACTGCTTTGTTGGCAGGGTGTAGAATACACTGACTGTATTCCTTGCCGAGGGGTAAGCAGAGTTTGGCATTAAATAACCTTCAATGGTAGATACACCATAAAATCCAACTAATTCAACCCAAAGTTGAAGTATTTATTAGGGTTCTATCTGTAAATAGGTCTGTTTTAAAATTATTGGTATTATAAAGAACTTATTACTTGCTCATTGGTCTAGTGGGTAGAGTGTTCGCCAATGGTCCTGGAGACCTGGGTTCAATCCCAGGTAGCGTCATACCAAAGACTTTAAAAATGGTTCTTGATACCTCCTTGCTTAACACTTTGCAATATAAGGTACGTATCAAGGGTAAAGTGGAGCAATCCAGGGAAGGAGTTGTGCTCTCCCCTACACTTCAGTGTAGTAGCTATTGAAAAGGGAGCCTTCTGGTTGCCCTTGACTACGGTTACCAACTTTACTTTTATTACTTGAAACCATATAATTGTATGTAAATCATTAGTATTAGATATAAATATGTGAAACTGTGGATACAGGATGTAGTTTGGAGAACCTACTGAGAGCAATGGATAATAGGGACAGATAAAGAGAGAGTGAGAGAGAGTCAGGGAAATTCATGCTGTCCGTGTAACTTGATGATGATGACTTGAAACTGTACAACTGTGTTCAAATTATTTGTACAGGAATATTTGATATATCATCATCACTAAGTCACACTGGCAGCATGGTGTTTCCTGACTCTCTCATGCCATCCATCCCTATCATCTGTCTCTTCTGGTAGGTCTTTTAGGCTGCATTCTGTGTTCACATAGAGCTGATGTAGGCAAGTCCTTGCTAGTCAGCCAACATGGGCATGTCTGTTTGAAGGAGTTCATAAGAGAAAATTGTTTATGAGTTTATCCTTGCTTCTATAGCGGTGCCCTGCAAGGAGAATCCCTACTGCATACCTTAGAGCAAGCAGCATTTCTAGACCAGTTCCCATTCCTTGGCAGCAACATCTCATCTATAGAAAGTGATGTCATGAAATGCTGTTGTCAGATTGTTGACCATATAGAAATCTGATCTATCTGATAAAATAAAATGGTATTTATTTCAGGCTATAGCTGTGTCTATACTGCTATATGGATGCACCATGTGGATGTTAACAAAGCACACTGAGGAAAAGCAAGATAGGAACTACACAAGAAAGCTGTGTGGTGTCTTAAACAAATCCTGGAAGTGATACCCCTCAAAACAGCTGGTGTACAGCCAACTGTCTATCTCTTATTTTATATATATATGTGTGTGTGTGTGCAAAAACACTCTTAAACAACTAGAAAAAAAAATGTAAATATGAATGCAATTTCCTAACCTCTTGGTACAAAATAGCCCTAGATGAATTGACACAATATTAAAATCAATCAATCAATCAATCAATCTTTCATGCATTCATTGTTTGAGCATTGTTCATCACAGTTCTTTCTTACTTGGTAATTTTGATGTGTGCACTTTTTCTTTCTGAATCATCATTTATTGAATAAGTATAGAAAATTATTATTGCTATTACTTTTGATAAGTATTATCCTTCATCTCTTTAATTCTGGTTACTTTTTATTGTAGCTCATTCTGGTTGTCACTGTTAGAATCTATCAATATATTGGATTTCTTGTTATTTTCAATGACTGCTGCTAATCATCCAGCTCTTGGCACATTTGACTTGATATTTTTTTTTTTAGTTCTCTTCTGACTCATCTCTTGCTCTCAACCAAAACTCTTTTTTTTTATCTTGATCTCTGGAATTTATTTCTGTCATGCCTCTAAATAATACAAATTCCATTGTTGAATTTAATACTGTGATTTTTAATGACTCCTGCTGATCATCCTGCTGTTGGCACATTTGATTTGAATTTATGAAAGCCAAAAGCTATTCTGCTTTTGTCACTGATCTGTCAACCAAATACCATAACGACATCACCATGCCTTTCATATTGTTCCTATTAACTTTACATTCCGATCTGGTCACTGGAACATGTGTCACTGACTTGAGCAATAATCTCCTGTCACTGTATATATACACCCCCTCCATCACAAGGTGGATTTGACACTAGGCTGATTTTTAAACCAAGTACAAATTTAGAGTTTTCCTTCTAGACTAGTTGCCTTACCAAGATTAGAGAACCTAATCTATCCTACTATTTTACCATAGCTGAGTGGAGAACAGATAGGTTCATTTGCCCAGTCGGTTGGGGCTGTAGAATACACTGATTGCACCTCTGCAGAGGGGTAAGACCCCCCCAATGAGTGTCTTGGATATGACACTAAACAATCTGATGGCGAGGTTCCAGCAATGCTGGAGCTTTGGGGAATGGAGTGTACCCCTTCATTACCATCGCTCCCAGGTCCACTCTGGCCCGGAGTGGTAGCACCTGATAGGGCCCTATCTATGGGTTAAATAGAACTAACAGCATTTTTATGCTAAACTGAATTGAGTAAACTGAATAGCTTGAAATAGAAATGTTTTTGACAATTAAACCGTACTTGCATTTAAACTGTGTGCTTATGCTTAACTGAATTATTTGAAATAGAACTGTTTTTCGACATTAAAGTTGTATTTACACTTAACTGAATTGTTACATATAACTGCTTGAATAGTTTAAAATAAATGTTTTTGACAATTAAACTGTGTACTTATGCTAAACTGAATTGTTTTAAATAGAACAGATTATTTACATAAAAATGGATTTGGCGTTAAATAACCTACAAAGGTTGATATACCATCATCATCATCATCATATCGTGCTGGCAGCACGGATATCCCTGACCCTCTCTCGCCACTCCTCCCTATCGTTCATCGCCCTAGGTAGGTCTTCAGGACAACAACCTGTATCCTCACATAGCTGCTGAATGTACGTTCGTGCTGGTCGTCCTGCTTTTGCGCGGCCGTGTGTGGGGATCCATAAGAGTACATCTCTTATGAGTTCATCTCTGCTTCTCCAGCAATGTCCTGCATGTCTGGTTCGCCTAACTTGAATAGATTTCGTGATAGGGGGCAGGTGTCCGTACAGTTGGTGTCTTGTGGGGTGTTGCTGCCAGGACTTGTTGAGGATTGCACGCAGCATTCTTGTGTAATTGCCATCTAGTTTCTTCTCCAGCCGTTTTGTTAGCGTCCATGTAGTGCATCCATATAGCAGTATCGATGTGACCGCTGCCTGGAAGAAACTGCGTTTCATTTTATCGGTTAGGTCTGATTTCCATATAGTCGATAGCCTATTGATAGCTGTCCATGCTTTCGTTATCCTCGTTTCGATGTCCTTTTCGGTTGATTCGACGCTGCTTCCTAGGTACGTGAATTTGTCTACTAGTTTAAGAGGGGTTCCTTCTAGAGTGGAGATGTCCCCTGTTTGGTTATAGCACATATATTCCGTTTTGTGTGCATTAACATGGAGGCCTATGCTTGCTGCTGCTCGTTCCAGGCTATGCAGAAGTGTTTCGGCTTGGTCAGGTGTATTTGCCAGTATCGCTATGTCATCGGCGTAGTCGGCGTCGGTAATTGTTGTTGCGGGATATCTTCTGCTTCTTTTCTTCGTCAGTTCGAAGCCATTCTCTTTGATTTTGTCAATCGATGTTCTAAGTACGTAGTCTAGACAAATGATAAAGAGATACGGAGCCAGCGTGTCCCCTTGTAGTACTCCTGCTACAATGTCGAAGTATTCTGTGTCTCCATCTGGTGATCGTACTTTTACTTTAGTGTTTCTATAGAGAATCGTTATTGCCGCTACGGTTTCTTTAGGTATGCCGTACGCTAGTAGGATTTGTTCCATCTTTCCTCTGTGAATGGAGTCGAAAGCCTTGGTAAAGTCGACAAATATTAATGTCGCTTGTAGGTTCTTTGCCCGTACACCCTCAAGGATTCTGCGGATGGTAAGTATTTGTGAGGTCGTAGATCTATTTCTTCGGAAGCCATTTTGGTTTTTTCTAAGTATGTTGTCGATTTTGGGTTCTATGCGGTTTCGTAGTAGGGCATTGTAGATTTTGGCAGCTATGGATGTAAGTGTTATGCCTCGGTAGTTTTTGGCTAATCCGAGGTCTCCCTTTTTAGGGAAGGGGAGTATGCATCCCTTCGTCCATCTATCTATCGGATTTTGATTAACCCACCAAACCAAACCAAACCAACCAAGATAGGTTTATGTCTTTCCTAAAAGTATGAGCATGAAGTGAAATGCAGACAGCTTTGTCCTGGATTTCAACTTGGGTTGTCGATTTTATTTTCTGTGATTAAATGTTATGCTTAGTACACCTCCTCTCACTATAACTGCCATGCAAAAAAAGGTACTTGCAACTTGCTTGTAAAATCCATGGTACCCTATTACATAATTATGTAAATCTTTCCTTTCCAAACAAGTTTCTGAGTACATTGACAAAATTAATGATTTTTTTCTTGGGATATTAGCTGATTTGCATATTTTTGCTTAAAAAATTGCACATTAAAAAATCATAAAAGATTATATTGAAAATGAAAAACTTAAAATGAAAATACTTTCTTTAATTTTTTTTTTTAATAACCTGTTTTTAAAAAAAAAAATTTTTAATAAGATTTTCTTGATAGATTTTGCAAGTATTCTCAGCTGAGATAGTTGATTAACTGATTGATTTTGATGGCACATCAACTTGTATAGGGTTATTTTATGCCTAGAGATAAAGTAACTGCATTCATTGTATATTCATATTCACATTTTTGTGTAGTTGTTTCTTAATAGTCTTTTTTTGCACAATTACATATCAAGTATTTCTATCTAATACTAAAAATTTATACACACTCCCACACACACACACACACTATACATACACATAATTAGCAGGAAACACGCATTTACATTCACTAGTAGTAAATAAAAGAGGGGGAAAAAACAAAAAGGTTTTTCACAAACAATTAACTACAATGGGACAGCCACAGATACTAAACCTTAAGTCAACCTGAATCAAAGCAATCTATGAAGCCCCCTTTTACTATAAAGAAAATCAACTCATAACCAAGAATTTAATTGCCTGAAGTGGATTAGAATGTTGCACAAGTACAGGGTGGAATGATAAAATTGTCGTCCTAAAGAAAACAACACTACAGCTTTATTTTAAAACTTTTATTGAAAAAATCAATTCAGGTAACTTGATTATGTAGTAGAGCTGATATCTATTCAATGTAGCCGCCTTCAGCCTCAATCACCGTCTCGATACGGATCCGGAACTGGGAGCATGCCTTTTCCACAAGCGCCGGTGGGAGCTCGGCGAATACTGGCGATCAGGCTGGCTTTGGTGTTATGGGAGGTCATGTTGGTGATGTTCTTGACGTATGACCAAACGAAGTAGTCCAGCGGGTTCAGATCGGGGGAGGAGGGGGGGCCAGTGAGAGAAGGGTACAAAGTCGTAGCACTCCTTCTGAAGCCAAGCCTGGGTCTCTTTGAACTTGTGGGCCGGCGCCGAGTCCTGCTGCCACACCCAGGGTCTGCTACCGGCCACCTGATTGCACCAGGGGATCACCACACTCTTCAGCACATCCAAGTACACTTTGGTGTTGACTTTCAAGCCGACTTCGAAGATTTGAGGTGGCATGATGTAGCCCTCACTTGAAACCACACCAAAGACCATAACCATTGCCGGTAACTTTGTTTTCATCACCCTGGGCACGTCCCTGTTATTCATGGCAATCCAGATTTGCATTTTGAGGGTGCTGGCAATGGTCCTGTTGTCATAACTTGGATCGGTAGAGAGCATGGTTTATACAGCGGCGCATCTTCGATCTCGCTCGTTGAACATTGTGTCACTTTCAGACATGATAGAAGGCTCCTATTGCTCTTGGGATCTGTACACAATTGGCCAACTAGTAGATGGTCTGCAACAAAAAAAGAAAACCGGTTTTCATTAAATGGAAATGGAATCATGTTGTCTTTTCTAGGACGACAATTTTATCGTTCCACCCTGTATATACATATAAAGAAGTAGAAGAAGCCTTAATATGAAATTTTAAATCATTTGTGAATCATTTCATTTTAAAATATATGGTTGAGTCATAAATAACTTCCACATTGGGAAACTTCCATTATTTTAAGTGCAATTGGAAATTACCTGATTAAAGAATGCTCTCCTATGTCATTCTTATTTCGAAAGAGCTGAAAGTGGATATTCAACATGTAATGTGGAAGTTTAAGAATAACAAAAATGCTACAGAAACAGCTAAGAAAATTTCTAGTGTTCATGATCAAGGTGTCATTGATCATCACCAAGTTCAAAACTGGTTTTTCTGCCGATATATCATTGAAAGATGAACCCAGACCAGGACACTCATCAGATGCTTTAAGAGAATTTTTGGAATGCAATCCATGCAAAAGTACTGAAGAATTAGCACTTGACCTCAACACATTCCAATCCACAATCTGGTGCTGAGGAGCACCCCTTCATTGTCATCGCTCCTGGGTCCACTCTTGCCTGGAGTGGTTGCACCAAATAGGGCCCTATCTGTGGGTTAAATAGAACTAAACTGTGTACTTTTGCTAAACTGAATTGTTAGAATTAGAACTGTTTGACTAAACTGAATAGCTTGAAATAGAAATGTTTTTGACACTTAAACTGTACACTTACATTTAAACTGTATACTTATGTTAAAATGAATTGTTTGAAATGGAACTGTTTTTGACATTGAAACTGTACTTACGCTAAACTGAATTTTTTAATATAGAACTGTTTTGACATTTGACTGTGTGTAAAAATAATCTATACTTATACTAAACTGAATTGTTTGACTAAACTGATTGGTTGGTTGAGTTTTATGGCATATCAACCTTTGTAGGTTATTTGATGCCAAATATTTATACAAATAATCAGTTCTATTTCAAACAATTCAATTTAGCATGAGTACACAGTTTAATTGTCAAAAACATTTCTATTTAAGGTTATTCAGTTTAGTCAAACAGTTCTAATTCAAACAATTCAGTATAGTATAAGTATTTAAAAATATGTTAACATATCTATGGGAATACTTTTATGATATTATGCTTTTAAAGTCTCCACCTGTTCACTATAACTGTCATCTTATTGGAAGCTTCCCCTGGTGGTCTCCATATCAGTTCTGCTTTTCTCATTAAGATACTCCCATAGAAATATTAATTTTTTTTTTTTATCACCTATGGGAGATTTCAAGAATGTATTGATAGAGATGGTGAACATGTAGAGACTGTTTGAAATTATATCATAAAGGTACTTTCATAAGAGTGTTAACATTTTTTAAATTACCCTGTATATATGGGCAGCAGTTTTTCATTCTTCTTGACAAGTTGGCATACCAAGATTAAATGACCAGTTTGCCATACTATTTGACCATAGCTGGGGAAAAAGAGTTGTATTCATGCCTTTCTTTGTAACTGCATGTAATTTTGTAGTAAATATCAATTACATAGATTGAATGTTATATAATAAAATTTTCATATCAAAACTCAGCTAATTGAGTGTCTATTCTATTGAAAGGTCTTTGCTTCGAAGGACTTCAAAGATATATATATATATATATCATTATGTCATGCCATCAGCATGGATATCCCTGACCCTCTCACACCACCCTTCTCTATCATCTATCGCTTCCGGCAGGTCCTCAAGATGACATCCCATATTGGCACAGAGCTGTTGTATGTTGTTCTAGCTGGTCATCCTGCCTTTGCTTGTCCATGTGAAGGGGTCCACAGGAGTATGTCATTTATGATTTCGTCCCTACTTCTCCAGCAGTGTCCCGCATGTCTGGTTTGTCTAATATGGTGTGTCTGAAATTTCTCCACCATTTTAAACTGTCATCTGTGTGGTGCAAGTGAACTTGGGTAAGTGCTAATGGTAGCTCCATCTAGTTAATGTCTTACCTTTTTTTTTTTTTTTTTAATTTTTTTAAAGATATGATCAATAATAATCATTGCTTGAATTGGTGCACACTGTACGTTTGTTTTTTAACAGTGATGAATCTGTAATTGCTACACAGAGAGATTTTTGTGCTCATTTCCTATTATGTCAGGATGATAATGTTTCAGGTAGAAAATTGATACTTCTATAGGTTGAAAATTCTATCTGGAACAGCATCTTTCTGACTTTCTAACATGAAGTGAGCATAAAAAGCTTTTTGTGTAGTTATTACAGATTCACCAGTCTTAAAAAAATACCATGAGCAAGATATGACACAAGGTCAGTTTTTAAACTGTGGGTTGCCCAACTCCGGGGGATTATTGTCACTCCCACTCTCCAAAGTATTCAAACTCATGACAGGACGAAGGCCCCTTACATGGTAAGGCATCCTGTCAACAAGGACGTTCTGTGGGCTGATCACACCTGTAACATGCCTATGTGCATAAGGGGATGTGCTCTGTCCATTTGGGGTTTTTATCCAGACATGATCGCCCATGTTGTATCCAATCTGCAGCTTTTTGAGCTCATCTGGAGAGAGTGCATTGATACCTTTCAGTTGGTCTCAGTCGCGATGAATCAGGTTGGCAGGAGCAGTCAGCGGCGACACATTATCCCTTGGGGTAACATTGTACCAGTAGATTGCGTCCATTGTTTTTTCTTCACTGCAATCTGTTTCACGCTTTGATGACACCATTCTGTAATGCCTTTACCAGAGGGGCCATGTGCACAGCAAAAATGCAATCGAACTTCCCATTCACTTAGAAAATCCCTGAAGAGCTACTGCGAAATGCTATGTCGTTATCAATGAGTATTTCAGCTGGTGCACCACGCTTGCAGAATAAACCTTCTAAGTAGTTGATGACACTTACTGCTTCTTGTTGTCTCAAATGATGCCAAATGGAAATCTGTGTGGGCCCACAGTCAATAAGTAACAGGTGGTGTCTGCTTTGGTAATGGGTTATGTCTATTCCAACATGAAACCAAGTGTCGCTAATATCCAACTTCCCCCCGGCCAATGTGTGGGTGGTGGGTCAGTTGACTGGCACTTCTCACAATTTCTTACCATAGCCCTCACCGACACTTTAGAAATTGTGGGATCAACCTGCTTGACAAAGTACAATGTTCGTCTTATGCTAGGATAGCCGCTTCGGTGATGGATGGACCTTATCTGGTCGAAGTCGTGTTTGCTTTTCGACACAGCACACGCATAGTATAGGATTCAGCTGTCTTCCTGATGAGATCAACCCATCACTGTGGTACTCTCCCCCTGTTTCTGTTTCCCAGACAGTTTTTCACAAGGTGCCCTGTTTTTTGCAGAGATAACAGTGCATGGTTGATCTTTCTTTCCAGTTTTTAACACAACAGTGCTGCATGCAATCCCTGGCCAGATGATTTGGGCCTCCGCATCTGAAACAGTTGAGACCACTCTGATTTGTTTTGTGATGGTCCAATGTAGGTAAGAGCTGCTTAGATCATTCTGCAGCAGCTAGATTTTAGTCCTTGTCTACCAATATAGCACGAGCCATTTCAAGTAGCTCTCTTAAAGTTAGGGTTTCCATCCTTGTTGATGATTGGAGGAGTCCCCTGATATGACTCTGTAGCGCACTTATAAAAGCACTTTTCATCCAGTATTCTAGCAGCCTTTCCCCCACCAGCTGTACCAAAACTGTTAGGAACTCATCCACAGTCTCCTCTGAATGAAGGTGGCATGTGGTAAATTGGTCAAAGGCCACAAATGAAGCTGTTCCGTAAGCTTTTATAAGAACACGTTTAATCTCCTCAATGTCATTCTGTTGTTCTTTTGACAGTTGCCGATATGTTTTCTGGGCCACGCCTTTCAACCATAGTGGCTGGACTCACTCTACCTTGGTTATTTCACAAAGCTCACAAGTTAACTCCCAGTCTTCTGACCATTCCATTACTGGAATATCTGTTGGCGCACTGCTGAACTTGGGGATTAGTGAACGTTAATTTGTCTGGATGCCATAGTTCTAATAAGGCTGAAATAGCTTGTTGAATAAAATCAACTGAAAATGAGGGGGTGTGTGTCAAAAATAAAGTCCAACACCGTCTGTCAAATAGGACAACAGAAACAAGTTCCCTTGTCACTTTTCGTCTCTTTCCTCTCCTTTCTTTCTGGTGTTACCAGGAATGGAATTCACTCCATTCAGCTTTGTCGTCACATTTCATCTCCCCACTCCCGACCAACTTGCCATCTGTTTTCATGCTGCCAGGGACAATTGGTAAATGTGCATAAGCATCCTCTAGCATTGGTTGACCTTCATAATCAAATGAACCCAAATTTATGTCTGCTATTCTGCCTACATATACACATGCTATACTATATTGTCTCTTTGAATGGCAGAGACTGATTGGTTCACCAGAGGTAGCTGGCTGCTTGTTCTGCCTTTCAATTCTGCTACATTTGAATTCAGACTTTTCTTTTTCTTAGATCAATTGCCATACCAAAGTTACCTATAGCTGGAGGGAGGATAGTTGGATTCATGCCTTTCCCGATGATATTGGGAGGAGTCCAGCATGATGGCTAACATGCTGAACTGCGGCTTAAAAGTAAGCAAGTTCGAACTTCCGTTGCATTATTACATTCACTTTGAGTCTAATACCCTTGGAAAAGGTATGAATTTCTTTATTCCTCCAGCTATGAGTTAAATAATACCACTACGGCTAGTGATGTATTCCTATGGACCCCTTCACATGGCCGAGCAAAAGCAGGGCAACCATCTCTAACCTACATACAGCAGCTCTGTGAGGATTGGGGTGTAGCCCTGAGGACCCGCCAGAAGCGATGAATGATAGGGAGGGGTGGTGAGAAAGGGTCAGAGATATCTGTGCCGATGGCACGACTAGATGATGATTATGAAACTGTTCTTCTACAAGGATAGCTTGGTCATTAAATAACCTATGAAGGTTGATGTGTCATTAAACAAAGAAATCAAACCCAACCCAACCCAAGGACATTAGCACTATGTGAAATGCAAACAGTCTCATCCAGGTTTTGAAGTTTGGTCACTGTGCCCATTTTATATGATGATAACCGTTAAACCACACACACACACACACACACACATGAAATGAAAGAAAAATCTAATCTACTAACGAAAAAAGCATTTATTTTACACAAATAATATTTATTCTTCAATTTAATCTATTTTATATCTTCAGGATCATCCATTCTAAACCAAATATAATAGCATTTTATTGTTTCTAATGGAATATTATACAATCAAAATGGATATTATTAGGTATTATTTATTACCAAACTCTACAGTATTGGAATTCTATAACTTGAAATGTTCCAATAGAAATAATAAAATCCTGATATCTTTGGTTTAGAAGAAAACTTTTTATTATAAAATTGTCAGGCGTGTATGTGTTTAAGGGCAATACAGTATCTATTTGAAACTGTTCATCTCTGTTTTGTTATAGAAAAAAGATGATTTTGTAATGTGAGAATGAAGAGTTTTGTAACAATGTGTATCAATCATTTGTAATTATGTAGAAAATCTTTCAAGCTATTGCAATATTTCATATTCCTGCTTGTTCTGGGTATAACACTAAACTGTCTCCACTAGTGAAGCTTGAGTCTGGGGTGTGTGGAGTCACTCTTGTTGCCATCATTGACAAGTTCAATCTGATTTGAAGTGGTAGTATGTGTCCCATTTATTTTCTTGTAGAACTGCTTGAAAATTATTAGTATTATATAGGAATACTTGAAACCACATATAAATATAAATTATTTGTATTAAGAATAGTTATAATTGTTTATAAAGGATTATTATTTCTTGAAACCATGTTACTACAAATTATTAGTATTAGATAGGAATACTTGAGATCATAACTGTATGCAAATTAGTTTGGTTTCTTTGTTTAATAGCATATCAACCTTCATGAATTATTTAATGTCAAAGCTATCCTTGTTGAAGAATAGTAGGGGTACTATTTAACTCATAGCTGGGATGGGGATAAGTGGGTTCATACCTTCATGAAGGGTATTAGTCTGAAAGTAAATGTAATAGCATGACTGGATTTTGAACTCAAAATGTTGCAGCCCAGCACACTATGCCATGGGAACTTACTGTATGCAAATTATTATTATTAGATAGGAATACTTGAAACCGTGTAGATTATTTATATTGAATATAGTTACTTTTTGCCTTAATCTTTTTACTAATGATTATCATTATTTGAAAGTCTATAAGTGCTTGCAAAAAGAAAAAGATTGACTTTGGTGTTAAATAATCCAATAAGGTTTGATGGGCCATAAAACCAACCAACATATTTTTGTATAAATATTCTTTTTTTCAATAAAAAAAATCTTACTACTTATTTGATTTTAAAAACTAATTCCTTTTTTTTTTTTTTTTTAAATACTTGTTTAATACTTTTTTTTAAATACTTGTTTCATGAATGCCACACTTGTTTTTATATATACTCATATCTGTATCATCATCATCATGATGTTGCGCTATCAGCACTGACCCTCTCTCGCCATCCCTCCCTATCGTCCATTGCTTTGGCAGGTCTTCTGGGCTACATCCAGTATCTGCACAGAGCTGCTGTATGTATGTTTGAGCTGGACGTCCTGCCTTTGCTCGTCCCTGTGAAGGGGTCCACAGGAGTACATCACTTACGAGCTCATCCCTACTTCTCCAGCAGTGTCTGGTTCATCTAATTTTGATAGTTTCCGTGATGGGTGGTAGGTGGCCGTACAGTTGCTGTTTTGTGGGGTATTGTCTCCAGGACTTGTTCAGTATTGCTCGCTGCATTCTTGTGTAATTGCCGTCATTCAATAAGTCCATCACTTGATGATAAAAAAAAAAGTATCTATCTTAACTGATATTTATTTTTGACTTACATCCAAGTCATGCTGAAAGTACTGGTTCTTGTCAGTTCATTGAAGTTAAGCAGCAATAAGTTTGTTCATTTCTGAGATGAGTGACCACTTAGGGACATTAGGTACTGTAAGCAACCTGACCAATGTTGTTGAATATTAGTAGTTGAAATACATGGGTAAAATCTGAGTAACGAATATTAGTCCAATGTTTGCAGTCTCATTTATATTTTTCTGAAAATGTGACTAGCTCTATATGTATATAACCTGGAACAAGGGACATAATTCCCTGTTGTCCCTACATCTCCTCCTCGTGTACAGGCAATGCCCTACGAAGGACAGACACTTCTTTCAGGCCCTCAGTGTTTGGCAGGAGTAGATGGATAGGGCTTGAGGAATTCTTAATGGCATGTGTTGAATGTACCAAGAACCTCTTGTGGGGTGTCATTAGTAGCAGGGATTGGGGAATTGGAATGCATGACTAATTGGCAGAGCTTGTAGGTTCAGGCAGTGCACTTTGTATGGGAGTGGACATGGTTTGAAATTCCACATTCCTCAAGAAACACTGATTTCTTTGTGTAATCCTGCCTGATCCATCAACTCTGATTTGGTAATGGTGGTCATGAAGCACTGTTATTATTTTGCTTGTAATATTCTACTGGTGATTGAGCTGATTTTGTATAGCTATACCGGACATTGGCCTAGGGGTTAGAGTGTTCGCCAATCGCCCGGGAGACCTGGGTTCAATTCCAGGTCGAGTCATACCAAAGACTCAAAAAATGGTACTTGATGCCTCCTTGCTTAACACTCAGCATTATAAGGTACGGATCAAGGGTAAAGTAGAGCAATCCAGGGAAGGAGTAGCGCCCTCCTCTACACCTTGGTGTAGTAGCTATCGAAAAGGGAGCCTTCGGGTTACCCTCGATTATGGTCGCCAACTTTACTTACTTACTGTATCCCACTTCTGTTATACCTCTTTGTCATCATTCGAGCCTTGTTTTGATGAAGGCTTGCTTCACAATGTTATGTTATCTTTCCCGATTGCTATCAGTGTTGGAATCATTAAAAAACAAAAAAATTTGATAATCCATCAATCATAAAAATTCTATGCAAATTAGAAAATTTATCAAATGATAATGATGTACAGATATGTTTGGTCCCAAGTCATACAGGAATCAGTGGAAATGACCAAGAAGATAAAGCAACCAGGTCTACTCTAAACATAATCACTGAAAAAAAGTTTAAGATACCATATACAGACTTTAAAATGAAGATAAATGAATACATACCACAACAAAGACAACAACGCTCGAACAGCAATAAGCATAATGAATTACTGGAAATTAAACCTGCATTGGGGTAATGGAAACAAAGCTATGGAAAAAAAACTGAAAAGAAGAAATCATCTTGTCCAGACTTCATATAGGTCATACAAGGACAACACATTCTTACTTGAAGCAAAGCAGCAACCAATGTGTCATGCATGCCAGGCCAAATACACTATGAAACACAGTGTCATTGAATGTACTGACCTGGCCCATATAAAAAATCTTTTATAGTGCAAACAGCATGAAGGAGCTGTTTCAAAATATTGAAATGTAATGTCGTTCCTAAAAGCAATAAATATACACAGAAAAATCTAAAAGAAATTTCAACAAGACCAAATTTTTCCTGCAAACTGTTCCTCCACAAGAAATACTTCAACAAAATCTGATCCTTTCCATGAGAAAAAAAACATCTTTTTACTACAAGACAATTCTCTACAAATAAACTTTCAGTAAAACCAGATTCTTTCTACTAACTGTTTCCGTAGAAATAAATTCCAACATAACAGACCTTTCTGTTTCCCCACTTTTTAAACTTGATTTGGCATTAAATGACCAGGGAGGTTGATATGCCGTAAAACAAAAACAAACAATCACAATGTTGTGCTGCAATTATCCCTTCAGGGCATGGGCTTTAGAGAATAGGTTAGTAATTTGTATAAATATGTCCCAGTTTATTTTGAACTTTTGGATTTATTGTTGTCATTTGTGAGTGGATTTGGGAAAGTTTTGCTGTCAGTGTCTTTGCATAGTTGGCTGGTGTGTGTTCTGTCAAAACCATTTCATCAAGATACTAATGAATATTTTAATTTTTAATTCTGACTTTGTGCTTTAAAATAAAATCATGCGTTTGTCATTAAAAAAAAAAATGGTACTATGGTATTATTGCCACCTCTTTTTTTTCTCTTCACCACTCCCTTGTATCTTTCTACAGGCTGATCCCGGGGGTGGATGATGCTATCCACTTTAGGGAATGACCATTCTAAAGAAAACTTTGTCAACCTCAAAGTGAGATAATTAATGCTCGGGTGTACATGAGTTATGTAGATGTTGATATGCTTAGAAATGTATAACAATGTAGCTTTGGCTTGTCTGAGTGTCAGATTCTTTTCTAGTGACAGATGAAAAATTGGCACCTTAGCCTACATGAAAGCAGCATTCCATTTGAATTAACCTGACTATTCACTCACCTGATCTCGCATTCTTACCAGCTCACTTGGTTCACCTGGTGAGGCCTAATCTCAGGAAAGGAGGATAACTCTTTGGTGATTAACAACGATTAGGTGTGATCTGTCGAGTTAGCACATGACACTGGCTGACAGAATAAGTCTCCCAGCCAACTAGAATTCTTTTCACCTTTCCCCTTGGATAATTTATTATACTAGATCAGCTATTAGCGGTATTTTGTGTGAAGACAGAGTTTATAGAAAATCAACTTTGACTTTAAAGATATTAAAGTACTGCCTGTAAGTTGAAAGGATTAATGCTGGTTGTAAACGTATTATTTTACTTTTTTATTTTGAATAGGGTATCTTACTTTTTGCTCTTATTTTGCTGGACATGTTTTTAGAATTTTAAGAAGTTTTTATTTCATTAGTGATTTCTGGTTTGTTTTTAAATCTATTTTGTACATGTATGAATTTCTGTAAACATGTGAATATAAATGCATTTATGAGAATGTACTGATAAGTCCATTGCTTGATACCTAGTACCTGTTCATTATTTATTATCAGGTTACACTTACTTATTATTTATTATTAGGTTACAGACTTAGTGTAGTATGTATGAGGTCTGTCTGAAAAGTAACTGGACTGTGTGAGCTATGGGCAAAAGAGGGATGAGTGGATTGTGTTATCAACTAACATATTGGGAGTATATAACTTAGCTTTCAGGAACCATTGCATTTTTTTTACAAGTTTTTGTTTACACCTCCTCTTTTTCATGTTGTTCAGCTATAAGCACTGGGGAATCAATGATGAACACAGAGCAGTGAATAAACCTGAAATTTTTGGTTTGGTTGGGGAAAACTCCATCACAAGCACTTGAAATGCTTCAGCAAATGTATAGAGATAACACCATCTCATATATACAGGTGCCTGTGGTGTAATGGTTATCGTTGTAGGAAATGGACACAGCGACACGAGTTTAAATCCTGGACGAGACTGATTGCATTTCACATAGCCCTAATACCCTTGGGAAAGGTATGAATCCAATTATTCTCCCTCCAGCTATGGGTAAATAGTAGGACAGACTAGGCTCTTCAGCCTTGGTGAGGCAACTAGTCTAGGAGAAGGAATACTCTGAATTCAAACCTGTTATACTCCGCTTAAAAATTGACCTTGTGTCATATCCTGCCCAAGCGGAGGGGTTGGTAAATATGTATACATGTTTTTGAGTAGCACAAGAGGTTAAAAGAAGGGTGCATGGAGGTAAAAGCTAACTCCTGGAGTGGGAGGCCTTCAACAAGCAGGAGTGAGGTCACTCTCAAGTGGGTAAGGCAGGTTGTGGTTGGCCATTGTCAGTTGACTGTTCAAATGGCCGTAAGTCAGCTGGACATATGAGCATATAGAAAGTCTATGTAAAAATGATGCCAAGACTGCTCAATGATGATTAGAAGGAGCACTACATGCAGGTGTGTCAAGATATCATCAAGTGTCTTCAAACTGAACTGGACTTGCTTTGTCGAGTTATCACTGGTGATAAAACATGGATTTTTGGAGTATGACCCTGTAACCAAATGCCAGATCAGTCAGTTGGAAGTCTTCAACAGCAAAGAAAGCCAGATAATCAAAAGTCAAAGTAATGTTGATTATGTTCTTCAATGTGTTGGACACTGTCCACAGCAAGTTTTTGCCATAAGATCAACAAGCAAGTCTACAAGGAAATCCTGTGGTGTATACTTCACTCAGTCCATGAGACGAGTGGCTGCTCTAACATGACAATGCACCTACTCACAATACCCTGAGCATCCAGCAACTCCTGAACAAGAAGAACATTGTTGGATTGGAACAACCTTCCTATTCACCTAATCTTGCTCTATGTGGCATTTTTCTTTTCTCTAAACACAAGGGAACCTGTTTTGAAGGCATGGAGGCCATCAAGAAGGCCATAAGAACAGAGCTGAAGTGCATCCCAGAAGAATCCTTCTATTATTGCATTGAAGTATAGCAGAGAAGGATGAGTAAAGTGCATTATACTTGAGGGGAATTACTTTGAAGAGGAAACTATGTAGTATGTTGTTTGGAATTGAAATACATTGTTTGTTACACTTGCCCCATTACTTTTTAGACATATATTGTAAGTCTGCTTCTTTCTTTCCTATATATATATATATATATATATATATATATATATATATTGGGTGATAATTTCCTTTTTTTTAAAAGCAAGTTGTAACTTTGCACTTAAAACTTCCAATGTTTTAAATGCAACCAGAAATTACCTGATTAGAAAGTGCCTTCATCAGTCATTTTTATTTTAGTAGTGAAAGACGTTGCATCATAATTAAATCTATGATTTTCATGCTCTTAAAATGGAGGAATTGAAAGTACATATTCGACATGTAAAGTTGTAGGAGTTTAAAAATGCTACAGATGCATCTAAGAAAATGTGTAGTATTTATGGTCAAGATGTCATTACTGACTGCCAAGTCCGAAACTGTTCTTTTTTTTTGGTGGGGGACCTCCAATAAATTTACTTTTTACAATTAGTGCTCAGTTACAGAGCCATTTATAGTTAATAATTTTCCAAAAAGCAGCATAGTTTTAATTTAGATTTTTATTTACTCTCTAAAAACTTAACGGTAAAAGAATCTAAGAATTCATGTATTACATTCTTTATTGTTGGAATTTTTTGTTTACATTTGAAATATTGAGAATTAAATTTTATTTATTGCGGACTTTTTGTCCTCATCTTGGTAGTTTTTGTGTTGTTTCTTTTTTCACTACGTTTCAGCCAAATTTCACCTCTGGCCTTCTTCAGGTGATTTACCGCGACCTCGGATAGGAATGCTGAGTCTTGTAACCATATCCCCAGTAATTACTGCCTTCCATAGTTGTTGTCTATCGCACCATGTTTTTGAGCAAGTAAACCTCTGTCCTTATTTTTTGGCCGAAACGTAGTGAAAGAAGAAACAACACAAAAACTACCAAGACGAGGACAAAAAGTCCGCAATAAATAAAAATCAATTCTCAGATTAAGAAGCCTCATCTCAAAATGATTCCAATTAAAGACAAATTTGAAATATTATTTTAAAAAATGTAACCTTAAACTTTTGAAAGATTATTATAATTCTATTTTTCTAAAGATTTAGAAAAAAAAAATATTACAAAAATTTAGATTCAGTTCTTAATTGCCTGTTGAGTTACAGTAATAAAAAATGTATTTGTTTAATTTTTCATTTTTTACCCTATAAAAATGTAACAATAAAAAGAAGCTAAGAATTAAAAATGTGTCCTTATTTTTTGGTGGAAAATTTCATGAATTAATTCAAATGAAAAGTTTTTTTTTCTTTCAAGTTTTTGAGTTACACTGATGAAAAATGTATTTTGTCCTATGAAATATGAAAAGTGTTTGTTTAAAAAATCTGTTTTTCAGTTATTGATAAACAATGCTTTTGTTTGATTTTTTTTTTCCTTTTTTACCCTATAAAAATGTAACATAAGAGGTAGGTACAATAAAAATAAGGTAAGAATTAGAAATGTTAAATTTTTGGTATTAGAATTTTTTTTTGTTTATATTTAGTAATAATTTACAAAAGAATAATTTTTGAAAAAGCATTAAATTCAAATTTCATTAATGGAATCTATATGATAGACATGGTAGTCTTAAGAAGAACTGAAGAGTTGCATGTGCTTTTTGTACTTACTTATGAAGATCTATGAAGAGTTCCACTAATTGACTGATTTTCAATTATTTAATCAGTAAAAATCAAAAACTAAATTTGTACTTTTCCTTATAATACAGATATTCAAGTGTATACTTGATTTTAATGCTCAATCACATCTCTTTTATACATACCAAAACAGATATAACTCCTTTTATATATATATATATATATATATATATATATATATATATATATATATATAAATTTTCTCCAATTTGATTTTTATGTATTCGATCTTCAGGTACATAGCAAAACTCATTTTGTGAGTCTTGATGTCAATTGCATATTGCTCTACGTAAAGAGTATTGATCACTTTTTTAGTTTTTGCTAAGGTGGATTTTCCAGGTAATTTTCTTATCTAGAGTGTTAAAAAATTAGTTGACAGTTTGAAAAAATTTGTATAAGAATTATTTAAAATATTGACACTCACATATAAAATCTCAATTTTATGAGTACTACTTTATGAAAATTGACATCGAGTAGAATGGGGCCACACGTCATAGAGTTTGGTGGAAGGGGTGCATGAGACCCACACTGACCCTGCTAGTTATATGCATGATCCTCTAAAATCCTCAAGTAGGGCAGATAAGGAGTTTTCCACCACACAGTTTAGAAAATGATTCCTTACAAATTAGTTCTTCCAAAATCTTGTTAGCCATGACAAAAGAACTCTGTGATTTCTGTACAGAAATATTGAAACATTGTAAGTTGAAGATGAATTTATGGCACATTTAACTTTCAATGATGAGTAAGTTGCATTGTCGCTGTGGCATAGTGGTTAACATGCTGGACTGTGACATTTTAGTAAGCAACTTTAAACTCCAGTCACACTATTGCATTCACTTTTGGACTAATACCCTTGGGAAAGGCATGAATACCTTTATCCCCCCAGCTATGGGTTAAATAGGACCACCACTCTCCTTCTACAAGGATAGATTTGGCATTAAATAACCTGTGAAGGTTGAATTACCATTAAACAAAGAAGCATCAAACCTAATAAACTCCGTTTCTTTACAAAACTGTATTGTTAGTGCCAATATCTTAAATATTATTTTACCAGCTTTGGATTAGATTGTACCATGACTGTTCTTCTACAAGGATGATTTTGGCATTAGGTTTGTTTGGTTGAGTTTAATAGCATATCAGGCATTGTTGGTTATTCAATGTCAAATCCTATTTTTACATATGTATTAAATATAAGATTTTTAAATACATGTTGTAGATACACACAGTTAAATAATCAAATAGTTCTTTATCTAACAATCCAGTTTACCATAAGTCAATAAAGTTAAATGGTTCCGTGTATTGCTATGTATAACTAACAATTCGTTTAAACATTAGTCATTTGTAGATGCAACCTATTAATATGATAATTTATTCCTGATACAAGAACAATGATGGTCAATTGGAATACATCCTGTAAAAAAATGCATCCTTTGAGCTAGAGACATCAAATCCATTTTTTTTTTGTTTCTTTTCAATTGTTCCAGGACAGGCAATCTTTTTTGAGTTTCTTTTCTCAGTAATAAATCTTTATCATATTAACAGGTTGCGTCTATTTTGAAACAGTTTTGAATGATTTTGTCTTCAAATAAGTAGTGACGTAAAATAATTTTTCATCTTTTGTATAAGGCATGGTGATTGAGGTTTAATAGTTGTTATAGCATACTATTTTCAAATCTTAAACAAAAATAAACCACATTATTATTAGTAGGTCCAATTTATATTGAGACACTCTGTATGTGAATACACATAAAATATGCCAACTGCACTACTCTGTTGACAAGGTTTAGAATATACTGACTGTATCTTCCTTCAGAGGGTGTGTCTTACCTCCCCTCCAAAAATGGGTATCTTAGGTATGACACTAAACTACATATAATTCTGTGGAGTATGGAATCGCCCATTCATTGATGTTAAATTGAGGTCCACATAAGGTGGTAGTTAGGGTCTTATCTATGGATTAAATCATCATCATGTTGTGCTGCTAGCACGGGTTTCCCTAACCCTCTCTTGCCATTCGTCAAATTAGAAAGTTTAAGCGAGTACACCAGCGACCAGGATAGGGGACCTGTCATTTCTACACAAGAAGATCAAATGTAAACAAAATAGACTCATGTCTTGTCAGAAGTTTGCTTAAGGAAATGAAAAACATGGTAAAAAATTGTAGACACATGTGAGATGATGCAAAAACTTAGTGAGATGATATCACACTAATGATACCCTGAATTTAGATTTATAAAAATTAGCAAATTTTGAAAAAGTTAGAGTTCAATTGGGAGCAGTTGAAGAAGTTGTCAGTTGGGGTTAGACTTTGGTTGGGTTGGAGGGGGAGTCTCTCCGTGTCCCTGTTCATAGACCCTTACAGATTCTCTCTCTTTTGTGCTACTGTATGCAGTTTGAACATTGAACAGCATGTCTAGATAATTAAGCGACAATTTCTATAAATATATTGGACATATTACTGTTAGAGCAATACATTCCAATAAATGATTTTTAATTGTTGACAGAGAGTTCTTCTTGTCTTTGAATTGCCAACACCCTGACAACTTTGTTCCAATGAATCACCTCGGCTGGCAGAAGAAATTCCAAATGGATTGTCATTCCCTGTCTGTGGATCTTTAAAACACAATGTAGGCATAGAGGGGATTGATAAACAAACTACCTGGACATGCTGAAAAATGTTGTCGTGAACTATGCTATTACATATGGGTCAAATACATTTGTTTGAGATGATGTTTAAAATGATATGTTGGCTCTTAAAACAACTATGAAATTTTTACTTGTTTAGAATAAATACAAATTATTAGTTTTAAACCGGAATACTTGAAACCTTATTTGTATTAGATAGGATGTTACCTAAATCCCAAAGTGGTAGTATTTATTATAGTACTGTTCATGGGTCAAATCAGTCGATTGAAAAATTATTATGGTTTCAAGTATTCCTACCCCTCTGTAGAGTGTGATGGATATGATGCAAAACTGTATTTGATGGTAAGGCTGCAATCTGGGAGCACTCCTTCATTGCAATTAATCCCTGGTCAACTCTGATGCAGAGTGGTAGTACTTGTTAGGGTCCCATCTATGAATCAAATAAAACTTTTTAACAATTTAACTGTGTGCAAATAAGTAATTGATGTAAAATTAAATTGTTAGTATTAAATAATGATGCTTGAAACTGTCAGCAAATAAAACTATTGGTGTATGATTATAATACTTTTAGGAGGTGCCCGTGGTGTAATGGTTATCGTCGTAGGAAATGGACACGGCGACACTAGTTCAAATCCTGGACGAGACTGATTGCATTTCATATAGCACTAATACCCTTGGGAAAGGTATGAATCCAATTATTCTCCCTCCAGCTATGGGTAAATAGTAGGAAGACTAGGTTTTTCAGCCTTGGCAAGGCAACTGGTCTAGGAGAAGGAAATCTCTGAATTCAAACCTGTTAAACTCCACTTAAAAAATTGACCTTGTGTCATATCCTGCCCGGGCAGAGGGGTTGGTAAATATGTATAATACTTGAAGTGTGTGCAAACTATTAATTAATACTAGAAAGAATTATTCGTGTTAGATAGGAATGCAACGGCTCATTGGCCTAGTGGGTAGAGTGTTCACCAATGATTTGGGAGACCTGGGTTCAATCCCCAGTCATGTCATACCAAAGACTTTAAAAATGGTACTTGATACCTCCTTACTTAACACTCAACAATATAAGGTACGTATCAAGGGTAAAGTAGAGCAATCCAGGGAAAGAAGTAGTGCCCTTCCCTACACCTTGGTGTAGTAGCTATTGAAAAGGGAGCCTTCTGGTTGCCCTCAACTACAGTTGCCAACTTTACTTTACTTACTTTAGATAGGAATATGTAAAGCCATTTTACTGTGTGCAAAAATTGAATTATTGGCATTACACAACAATACTTGGAAACATTTAACTGTACAAATGAATGAGTTGTGTTGAATAGAATTATTAATGTTATAAAATAGCAATTCTTTAAACCATTTAACTGTGTACAAAGGTAGCAATAGTTGTGTGCAAATCAATTAACTTTAACTAATTTACCTATTAAAATTAAGGTTTGGTTGGATTTCTTTGTTTAATGGCATATCAACCTTTGTAGGTTATTTAATGCCAAAGCTATTCTCATAGAAGAACAGTAGTGGTACTATTTAACCCATAGCTGGATAACCCATAGAGGATAAGGGGGTTCATACCTTTCCCAAGGGTATTTGCATGAAAGTGAATGTAATAGCATGACTGGAGTATGAATTTGTATACTACGATTCTGCAGTTCATCGCTTTAACCATTACACCACGTGGACACCCCCATTAAAATTAACAACAGACTATTCACTTCTAAATCATATATGTATAACCATTTACCTGTGTGCAAACAAATGACTGTTGTTAGATTATTACTCATATTTACCCAACCCCTCCGCCCGGGCAGGATATGACGCAAGGTCAATTTTTAATCAGAGTTTAACAGGTTTGAATTCAGATTTTTCCTTCTCCTAGACTAGTTGCCTCACCAAGGCTAAAGAACCCAGTCTGTCCTACTATTTACCCATAGCTGGAGGGAGAATAATTGGATTCATACCTTTCCCAAGGGTATTAGTGCTATGTGAAATGCAATCACTCATGTCCAGGATTTGAACTAGTGTCGCCATGTCCATTTCCTACGACAATAACAATTACCCCACGGGCACCTTCTTAAGCTATTACTCCACGAGCACCTCCTTTGTTAACCATTGTTAAAACATTACTGTTACATAGCAGTGCTTGAAATTGTTTAAGTCTATGCAAATAATTGAGCTCTAGTTCATTTAAAAATATTATTTACAAACTATTCATTTAAAAACCCTATCTCTCTCTCTATCTATCTATCTATCTATATATATATATATATATATATACACAGGATTTGGCGTTAAATAAACTACAAGGGTTGATATGCCATAAAACCCAGCCAACCAACCAACCAACCAATCTTCTATGATATTTATATTTTTATGGATATTGTGTCGCCCATGCAGTTTCTCTATCAACCCACATCTTCCTTAATTACACCCTACCACTTGACATCTTAAACACCTGCACTTCTTGTCATTTGTGCTTTGTTTCTGATTTTGTAGCTTTGAGGTCAGAATTCATTATCAGAGAGTGTCAACACTCTCCATGCCAATGAGTGTTAATTTCTGTTCTCCGTTTGTCCATTATAACACACACACACACACACGCACACACAGAGTTTAAGTTGTTGTATTTGAGGTTTTTATTATTTATATTCAATATCAGAAATAATGTCATTGTGTACAAAAATAAAAGTATACATTAGGACATTTGAAAACTTCTAAGCTTCACTCAGATTTTATATTTGTTGCACACCTTTCACTTTTTTATGGGTCTCACCTGCACAGAAATTAATTGAGAAATGTGGTAATATGTTGCCACTAAAAAAAATATCCAGTCATGGCTCTTCTTTTTAGGTGATGCTTCAAACTTTTTGAACAATCTTCGTAAATATTTGGTCTAAAGATTGTGAAAAGCATAAAACTGAATGTGTCAGTTCTGTTTTGGTTTCTTTGTGTATAAAAATTTTGGGTAAAATTTAAGGCAGTGTACCTTTTAATTGATATCAAAGGGAAATTTGATTTTGGAAGAATGTACAGATTCTTATAATGTTGAGTTGTAAAGCTGATAAGGCAATTCATATTTTTTTCTTCACCCATTTCAAATGTTCATTTGTCTTTCTCTTGATGCTAACTCTTAAACTCATGCACCTATTTTTAACACTATATAAGTTATTTATAGAGCAAATCAATGAAACCTGGGGGACTCCTATTATGTAGTGGCTAACGTGCTGGATTGTGAAATCATAGTATGCAAGTTCAAACTCCACTCATGCTAGTAGATTCACTTTCAGACTAATACACTTGGGAGAGGTATGAACACTCTTATCCACTTCCAGCTATGGGTTAAATATTTGTGCATGCTTTGAGCTGCTGTGTGTGTGATTTCTCTTGCCACAGATACATAGCAAAATTGGAACCATTTAACTTTGACTTAACTCAATAGCTTGAAATAAAACTGTTTTCGACATTTAAACTGTGTACTTATGTTAAACTGAATTATTTGAAATAGAACTGTTTATATTTGTAAAAATGGATTTGGCATTAAATAATCTACAATAGTTGATATGCCATAAAACTAAACCAAACCAAACCAAACCTATCCATTCAATACAAATAATTTTCAGACATCTATTTAATGCATAGCTGGGCCCTAACAGGTACTACCACTCCAAGTCAGGGTTGACTTTGGAGTAATGATAATGAAGCAGTACTCTACTCTCCCCAGATTTCCATCTGATGTAGTTTAGTATCATACCCAGGACATCTGTTTTTTGGGATGATCTTACCCCTCTGGAGGGGATACAGGTGATTTCTTCCAAGCTGTAGCTTTGTCCATACTAATATGAGGATGCACCACTTGGATGCTAACAAAATACTCAAAGAAGCTAGATAGGAATTATGCAAGAATGCAAAGTTCTGTCTGTAACAAATCCTGTCAGCAACACTCCACAAAACAGCAGCTGTTCCCCATCTCAAAACCATCTAGATTAGATGAACAAGACATGCTGGGCACTGCTGGAGAAGTAAGGATGAACTCATAAGCAACATTCTCTTATGGACTCCTACACATAGACATACCAGTGTTGGCCGATCAGCTATAACATAGGTCCATTTTGTGTAGACACAGTATGCCTAGGCATGGACAGCTATTGATAAGCTATCGGTCATATGGAAGTCAGACCTGACTGATAAAATAAAATGCAGTTTTTTCCTAGCAGTGGTCCTGTTGATACTGCTATATGGATGCTAACTAAATGTCTGGAGAAAAAGATTGATGGCAATTACACAAGAATGCTGTGAGCAATATTGAACAAGTCCTGGAGGCAGCACCCCACAAAGTAGCAGCTGTACGGCCACCTACTACCCATCACAAAAAGTATCGAAGTTAGATGAACCAAACATGCAGGACACTACTGGAGGAGTAGGGACGACTCATAAGTGACATACTCCTGTGGACCCCTTCACATGGACGAGCAAAGGCAGGATGACAGCTAGAACCTATATACAACAGCTCTGTGTTTATACAGGATGTAGCCTTGAAGACCTACCATGAGCAATAGACGATAGAGACAGGTGGTGGGAGATGGATGATAGGGATGGATTGTGAGAGAGAGAGAGTCAGGGCATTTCATGTTGTCTGTGCGATTTGTTGATGAATACTGTTTCGATTGTATAATGTTCAATTAAAGATAATAAAATCCTGGTCACTTTAGTTTAGAAGAAAAACTTTTTATTAAAAAAAAGTTAAGTTTGTACTTATTTATGGACAGTAGTATGTATCTATCTTAGTCTGTTCATATCTATCTATTTACCTTGGTCTGTCCATATATATATATATATATATATATATATATATATATATATATATATCTAGGAGTGTCCTTCAAAAAGTTCTAAGCCTCATCTAGAAGGAACAGCCATAGCTGAACATTTTTGATTGTGGCTACATACTATCATTCATTAAACTAGAAAGACTAATTCAGATTTCTGTATTGATTTCTGTGCAAGTGAGGTCCATACAAAATTGGGAGATCTACAACAAATGTAAAATCTCGGTGAGGCTTGGAACTTTTTAAAGGACACTTGTATATATCTATCTATCTATCTATCTATCTATCTATCTATGTTTTGATTGTATAACTTTCCACTAGAAATAATAAAGTCCTTGTACCTTTGGTATAGAAGAAAATTATCTTTTTATTAAAAAAAAACTTGTTAGGTGTGTACTTATTTATGGGTAATGTTGTCATTGATGAAAGAAACATCAAAAGTTGTTAGGTGTTTTCTTAATTTATGGGTAATGTTGTCATTGATGAAAGAAACATCAAAAGTTGTTAGGTGTGTACTTATTTATGGGTAATGTTGTCATTGATGAAAGAAACATCAAAAGTTGTTAGGTGTTTTCTTAATTTATGGGTAATGTTGTCATTGATGAAAGAAACATCAAAAGTTGTTAGGTGTGTACTTATTTATGGGTAATGTTGTCATTGATGAAAGAAACATCAAAAGTTGTTAGGTGTGTACTTAATTTATGGGTAATGTTGTCATTGATGAAAGAAACATCAAAAGTTGTTAGGTGTGTACTTATTTATGGGTAATGTTGTCATTGATGAAAGAAACATCAAAAGTTGTTAGGTGTGTACTTATTTATGGGTAATGTTGTCATTGATGAAAGAAACATCAAAAGTTGTTAGGTGTGTACTTATTTATGGGTAATGTTGTCATTGATGAAAGAAACATCAAAAGTTGTTAGGTGTTTTCTTAATTTATGGGTAATGTTGTCATTGATGAAAGAAACATCAAAAGTTGTTAGGTGTGTACTTATTTATGGGTAATGTTATCATTGATGAAAGAAACATCAAAAGTTGTTAGGTGTGTACTTAATTTATGGGTAATGTTGTCATTGATGAAAGAAACATCAAAAGTTGTTAGGTGTTTTCTTAATTTATAGGTTATGTTGTCATTGATGAAAGAAACATCAAAAGTTGTTAGGTGTGTACTTATTTATGGGTAATGTTGTCATTGATGAAAGAAACATCAAAAGTTGTTAGGTGTTTTCTTAATTTATGGGTAATGTTGTCATTGATGAAAGAAACATCAAAAGTTGTTAGGTGTGTACTTATTTATGGGTAATGTTGTCATTGATGAAAGAAACATCAAAAGTTGTTAGGTGTTTTCTTAATTTATGGATAATGTTGTCATTGATGAAAGAAACATCAAAAGTTGTTAGGTGTGTACTTATTTATGGGTAATGTTGTCATTGATGAAAGAAACATCAAAAGTTGTTAGGTGTGTACTTAATTTATGGGTAATGTTGTCATTGATGAAAGAAACATCAAAAGTTGTTAGGTTTGTACTTATTTATGGGTAATGTTGTCATTGATGAAAGAAACATCAAAAGTTGTTAGGTGTTTTCTTAATTTATGGATAATGTTGTCATTGATGAAAGAAACATCAAAAGTTGTTAGGTGTGTACTTATTTATGGGTAATGTTGTCATTGATGAAAGAAACATCAAAAGTTGTTAGGTGTGTACTTAATTTATGGGTAATGTTGTCATTGATGAAAGAAACATCAAAAGTTGTTAGGTTTGTACTTATTTATAGGTAATGCTATTGTTACCTTGTGGGTAATTTCGAAAGGTTGTCAGTGAAAATGTTGTCATTGATGAAGGAAATTTACAAGAACATATTCAAAGTTTTGTTCCCACATGTGTTATTGTGCTAATAATCCACACCAGCCATCTCTGTGTATTTCCAAAATGTCTTTCATAGATAGAAGGAAATTCTCTTGTAAAGAAAAACGTTAAACCCCAAAATATATCTGATCTGTTGTGCTCTAGAAATCTAACCCCTAATACTCAAAATGCAAACTTTCTCATTGTTTGTTTTACTCCAAATCACCTTTAACTTCACCTGTTTGTTAAATGTTTCCACCCTTTCACTTGAAATGTGATGGTATTGTATAAGTCTCTCATCCTCAAATTCTTGTTGTTTGGGTTATAGAATTTAAGATTCATATTACTGCTTGTTTGCTAATATTATTTTGTCTTATTCACTTTTAATGCAAACTAGATGATGTGTGAACTAGTAGGGTTCCTATCTTAAAAGATCCATAATTATATTGATACTTCTATTTAGGAAGGAGTGAAAGATTCTTATTAGCTTTCATATTATTTGTAAACAAATGACTATCATTAGATAGAAATAGTTACTTGAAACCATATGAATTGTGTATAAATTATTAGTACTAGCAAGAGTATGTTTCTTCTGAGTGCTAGTATTTAAGTTTTAATATAATAAAATATTGAATTAGAAAAGCCTTATGAAACTAAATAAAAATGCATATAAAAAGATAACACTTATTTTCATTTTGTTTTGATTTCTATATAAAATGATACATAGGATTGCTTATGATATGTTTGAGAATAAAACAACATCAGAAATCAATAACACCAAGTAATTACTTATTAAATTTGGTTTTGTTAAAACCTGTATGCAAATTACCCATACCATATACTATGTAAAGCTTTTATTAGTGATATATTATTCACATTGCAGAATTTTAAATATTGAATGCAAAACTAATAGAGACATCATTAATTAACAAGAAGCTAATTAAGATTAAATAATGATTATTCAATAATTAATGACAGTGTTTTGTATATAACTAAGGAAATTGTGATGTAGTAGTGATAGTTTTGATTAATAGACATACATAATCTCGATTATAATAAGATTAGATATAGGAATATTTGAAATCATATAACTGTGTGCAAATTATTTGTATTAAAATTAGTTAGTTGAATCTATTATTGGTCATAGGTCAATGGCCAGGGTCAAATTGTTTTATCAGGAAACTTCTGCTACATGTTTATAAGGGTGATGTCTATTGATGAGGAAAGAAACAGCCGTCGAGAGATTACCATGATTCCAATTCAAATTGTATATCCAAACCATACCTCTCTTCACACAAGTAAACAAAGGGTGTGTTCTGTTGAGGTTGGAGCTCTGGCCCCAGTGTTTAAAAAAAAAATCAGCTACAGAGTTCAAGCCCAAACTTACTTAGATGCAAAAACGTTAATATAGCAATATTTAACGTTAAGACCTTAGCTGACGTCATTTGCAACCAAGCATAATATAGACATCATATGCATATGAGAACATAGATACTACAATAGCAAACTAGAAATCAAATGCCACGATACTGGTAATGGATGGACATTTGTCTCTGCATCTGCATGCTTGTCAGTCTTTGTGTTTTAAAATCACTTAATAGCATAGAGAAAATCTAATCGAGAAGGATGTATGCTTCATTTAATGGCAACCCCTGCATCACAGTTGTCTCTTGCTACAGAATTTTCTATCAAAAACATTATTAGTTGCCAACTAGACATAAAACTAGGACTTTACAGAGGAAGAACTTGATGTTGTATTGAAAAAAAAATTAAAAGCATTAAAGCTACTGGCTTTGACAAACAGTTATAATCTCCAGAGCTCGAGCCTCAACATGTAGTATTAGAACCAGGACACAGGACTTGTAGCATATAGAATTGGTGACCTGAGTTCAAATCCTTGATGTGGCTGCGTGGGTTTCACTTTGCACTTTTGCCCTTGGGAAAGGCATGAATTCATCTGTTATCCCTCCAGCTATGGGTAAGTTGTGGGGCAGACTGTTTTTTTAGCCTTAATAATGCAATTAATATAGGAGAAGAAAAACACTGAATACAAACCAAATGTATTCTGCTGAAAAATTGACCTTGTGTCATATGCAAAGGCATATTTGAAATAGGTTTTTTTTTTTGCAAGCGATAACATTGTTTGGCATTAAATAACCCAACAAGGGTTGACAAGCCATAAAACCAACTAACCAAACTTGAAATATTGGATTTACAAATTCAAACTGTTGAGTCAATGAAATTGTTACTTCACAGCTATTTATTCAATTAGGTAATTAATCTATTTTCTTGCTTTTTCTTTTTTCTTTCTTTCTCAGCAGTTTTTATTCATTTAACTGACAGTTGCTAATGTAGAATACAATAATAAATCAGTGTGTAAAATATTGAAGTAACTAAGTAAGCTTTAAAAGTTCTAAAATAACAGAAAATAACATTTGTAATTCCTATTTTTCTAATTTTACGACTTCCATTCATTCACTTCCATGTTTGACTCTACTCAAATTTCTAAAGCTGTTCCATATACAAATATAGCCATATAACATGTTTTATTCGACGGTTCAAGTTTTTCATGCACTTGGGAATTTCGTAGAGAACTTTCATGTTATTTTGACTCCAGATTCAATTATTTTTGCCATCATTTGACACCATGGAAACTTGTGGATGTTGGTTGGTTTATTTCATGCCAAAATCATTTTAACAGTTATAATCTCTAATTATGTATGGAACAAAAATGTATGTTCAGGCATTTTAAAACATGTAAACATTTCATACTTAGTTGTAATATCAATGTTTTTAGAGCCAATGTATTAATATAGTTAAAAATCATTCTAAACATTATCTTAACCAGCTCTACTTGACCTATAGATTGGACCCTAACAGGCACCACCACTCTAAGTGAAAGTGGACCTGGAAGTAATAGCAACAAAACTAGAAATTCATTATAGGATTAATAGTATCTCGGTCAGCAATTAAATATATTGTTCACAATGATTTTAAACAAGTAAACACCATTAAAACCAGGGTATTAATATAGTTCAAAGTGATTTTAAACATCTGTAACATACTCATATGCATGCAGAAACAATAATGATGAGTGGACACAGTTCTTTAGAAAAATATACCTCTCACTTTATTCGAAATGGTTATGAAGGGGTTATGTGTGAGAGGTGAGTTGGAGACTGAACAAAACTGCAACATATTGACCCCCAGCTCTTCTGGCTACAGCAGCACTTCTTTCTCGTCCTGTGGGGCTGCTCAACCAGGGGCCTTAAGGGCCAAGCTCTCTGCTGGGACCTGGTTCTCACTCCTTCGAACTGCAACAACTGACTCCAAACTCTGATCTCCAACTAACTTGAACTTCCTGTGGCACCAGGTTATATAATTATTTGTCACCCACCTGCTTCAGTGAGCGTCGCATCTGCACTCAATTCAACCCGTCCACAGTCAAGGTTATCACCTGATATCTTCGACCGGATGCACCTGTTATTTACACAGGTGCATTTCTTATTTGACAGGTCGGCCTGGTCGGAGGTCAATATGTTACACATCATCTCAGATTTATTGAGCCATAAATGGGACTTTAACGAGTATTACCATTCCAGGTTAGTGTGCTTAAGACAATAAAGGGATGACACTATACTCTTCAGAACTCGAGCCTCAACATATTGTATTATAACCAGAACACAGGACTTTTAGAAACTTAAGTTGAACAAATATAAATATTTAAGAAGAGGAATATAGATTAGATATCATGTAATAAAATCTATACAAAAACTATGTAAAAGGAGTATAGATTAGATATCATGTAATAAAATCTATATAAAAGGAATATAGATTAGATATAAACTCGTTGAGGTAAACAGCATCACTCACTTTGTACTCTACCCCTTTCAGTGGGGCTTGGAATATATTGACTGTATCCCCTGCAGTGAAGTAAGATCCTCCCAAAATGAGCTTTGGTTTCTTTGTTTTAATGGCATATCAACCTTTGTGGGTTATTTAATGCCAAAGCCATCCTTCTAGAAAAACAGCAGTTGATACTATTTTAACACATACCTGGGAGGATAAAGGTGTTCATACCTTTCCCAAGGGTACTTGCCCAAAAGTTCATGCTCACTTACTACAGTTCCACAGTCCAGCACTTTAACCGTTACACCACAAGGAACCCCACCCCCAAAAGAGCTGTCAGATATATGGCACTAAAACACCATTTGATGGTGAAGCTCCAGTTTTGCAGCTTTGGGGAGTGTGGAGTACCCCTTCATTGACATTATACCCAGGTCCACTCTCTCCTGAAGTGGTTGTACATGTTAGTCCAATCTATGGGTCAAATAGATTTGTTTAAAAACTATTTGTATTTGATAGGACTGTGTGCAAATAAAAAATCTTTTAAGAAACAATAAATATAAAAATGAATGTACAGTGAACGTAATTCTCTAGCCTCAAGGTATGAAATCACTTTGGATTGAAGAGATTCTGGAAGAATTGTTTGATTTCAATCAGTTTTAAGTAAAATTATCAACTATGAAGTCTTTTTTTGGTTCTCATGGCTTATACAGATGATACACATTTTGTTGAACATGTGCTGGTTTTATTTAAGAAAAAATTTTCTTTTTATTTGTTCTAACATTAGTTTATTATATCTAATATATATATATATATATATATATAACAACCATTGATTATGAGGTATTAAAATTAAGATTTTTTTGTCTTTTTTCTTAAACATCTATGCCCTTTTTTTTTTTTTTTTTTTTTTTTTTTTTTTAATATGATGGAAAATGATAATTTTGAAAAATTAGAAAATGCAGGATTTGAAAAAGTTAATGATCCAATGTTTGTTTTTACAGTGCTACTCACATATTAAATTTTTTTTTTTTTTTGTAATGTTTATACTTTTTTTTCCCCTTGTAATCTGTTTTAGGTTTACCATTTCAACATGCCTCGGGCGATAATTGTAGATCCCTGCCTGCATACCACATAAGTCCGTGGCTGGCAGCGGCAGTACCAAAAGTTCTTAATGCCTCGGAAGCAGTCATGAATACAGGTACAAGCATAAATTTTGATGCCAATGCTTTACAATCGCAGGATGAGGCGGAGTTTCAGAAAGAGGAACAGCAGCAATTAGAAGAGGTTAGTTTTTTTTTTTTTTTTTTTTTTTGGTTAGTGACAGCACAGAATTACTTTTTTGGTTAATTGGTAACAGAATTACTAGCTAAGAATTATTATTATTTTTGTTTGTCATAGAAAATTATTTCTATTTTTTTTGTTATCAACGAAGAATTATTTTGATTAGGTTAGCAACATATATTTTTTTTTGCTTGCAGAAGAGAATTATTTGCAGCAGAATTCTTTGGTTATTTACGTACAGATAATTTTTTTTGTCTAGCAACACAGATTTATTAGCTACAAATTATTATTTTTTTTCTTTTTTTGGTTTGTTAGTGACAGAATTATTTGGTGGGGGTTTAGCTACAGGTGATTATTTTTTTGGTTTGTTGGCAACTAACTAATAACTAATAAAGCAATTTCCAGTCCAAGCTAATATTATTCACACTCATCTGATTATTATTTCTCAACTATGAAATGCTAATTTTGATTTACTTCCCTTTATTTATTTTCTTTTATAAATTAATTGGCCTTATGAGTAGAGTGTTCGCTAATGGTCTGGGAGACTGGGGTTCAATCCCAGGTCGAGTCATACCAAAGACTCAAAAAAATGGTACTTTATGCCGCCTTGCTTAACACTCAGCAATATAAGGTAAGGATCAAGGGTAAAGTGGAGCAATCCAGGGAAAGGAGTTGCACCCCCCCTACACCTCGGTGTAGTAGCTATTGAAAAGGGAGCCTTCGGGTCACCCTCATCTAAGGTCACCAACTTTACTTACTTACTTTTATAATTTCTGTAATTAGGATGTAACTTACTTGATTGCTGCTGATGGTGGCCTTTAAATGAGTTATAATAGAAATTCATTGTACATATTTGATTATAGATAAGATTCAGTATTTTAAACAAGATTATCAATAGACCTATTTAACCCAGATATCCTTAGTTTTTTGTACCCATGCCCTCAGATTTGCTGGCTAAAAATATCTAAAAACTGTTGTAATTTGTTGTTTAACAGTCTAAATGGCTGTATTGTTGCTAAGCAATGGTAGAAATAAGGATTTCCAGGTTGGAATTTTGGCCACCTGGGTATATGTACTTGTAGGTAGCAGCATAAATACCAGCTACTCAAGCTTTAAGAATTAAAATATATAGTAAGTTATTAAAGTTTTAATTATAATAAGAACATATTTTATTTCGGTATCAATTTAAACATTTTTGTACTTTCTTAGTCCTAAGTATGCAATAATTTTTATACAATTTCGAGCTTTGAAGAACTACCTATAAACCTAATTATTAATATTTATTGTGAATGATTATTTGAAAAAAAAAATTTTTTTTGAGTAAAGTCATTGTTTTTCCTTCTTTTTCTTCCTTTTGACTCGAAATCTTTCTCGATAGACAAACGTAACATAAATTCTACACAATATTCCTAATATGTCAAATGACGTAATTTAAAACAACAAACGCTAATTCACTAATCAAACGGCCAACTTTTTCTTGTTATACAAATTTTTCCCTAGGTTTTTGTATTTTACATTTTTAAACATCCATCGTTGACTTAACATCACTAATATCACCCCCTCATGGTCCTGATGATGGTTCAGTAGAACCAAAATGCTATAGTGTTGACTTCTCAATAAATCTCTCCTCCCACTTGGATTAACTTGTTATCAATTTTTCTCTTGGCTTCCCAAATATTGTTTCTTATTATTAGGGACACCTTATATTACTATTTTTTTATATTCTAGAAGGACTAACTGGCATAGTGAAAGGTATTACTAAAACACACCCTTCATTGAAAATATGAAATTCATGTTCATTCATGAATGACTTGTGTGATTGCATTGGATAAATTCTTATAACTTAGATGCTTTAAGCATTATTTGTTCAACTTTACTCTCTAATCCAATGAATAGAAGAAAGGCATTAAAGAAATAAAAGAAATAACTGCAAAATTCTCAAACATCTCATTTACAGTTTCTCTATTTAAGCAATGCGCTGAAACTATTTTGATATAGATTTCCCAAGTGAAAATAAGCAAATAAAATAAATGAATTAACTTTGCAGAAATATGATAGAACGCGTTTCTTACAATATTGTTATGTGATGTTATTCCTTCCTCCCGGGCAACACTAGGTTACCCTTCCAGTAGTCTATTTAAAATTTGCACTGTGTTCTCACCTATCTTTGAACAAAACCATCAACACTTAATGTGTTATTATACTTCCAAACTATTTATTAACTTTTTAATGTGTATTATATTTACTTTTTGTCGTTTAAATATAGAAAGTTATAGCTTTTGTATGGTAATGCTAATCCAATTTCTTGTCTGAAATAATGGACACCAAGTCTCCAAATAACACCTGCCACTCTCTCTGCCTGTCAATTTCTGCCCTCATACATATTGGTGTCTGAACCAAGCCACGTGTCTCAAAGGAAAGGAAAAGGGAGTCAAGTCAAGTCAAAAGTGAGCGGATATTTTATATGTATTAGACTGGAAATGATGAAGATTGTGGGAGCATTATCACGATAACGACATGTTTAAAATACTTAGAAATAAAGACAATCAGTGCTTTTTTATCAAGAAAGGTGAGTGCAAGTTATTCGTAAGCATAGAGAGAAACTATTAAAGAGTACAATTTTTTATCACAAGCCATTTTCGGATGACACATTTTTGTTAATGTTTACTTTTAATTTGTAATATTAAACATAATATCACTTTTAATAAGTAAAGTTGGCGACTGTAGTCGAGGGTGACCCAAAGGCTCCTTTTTGGATAGCTACTACATCAAGGTGTAGGGGAGGGCGCTACTCCTTTCCCTGGATTGCTCCACTTTACCCATGATCCTTACTTTATAATGCTGAGTGTTAAGCAGGGAAGTATCAAGTACCTTTTTTTTGAGTCTTTCGTATGACTCGACCAGGGTTTGAACCCAGGTCTCCTGGACCATTGGCGAACACTCTAACCATCATCCCAATGTCCGGTAATGTGTAATAATACTTCCATATTATTTATTAACTTTTCAACATTTATTTTATTTACTAACAAATAGTATTTATTGGAATAATTGTTATATGTAATTTGCATAAGAATTTTGAAAAAGGAGTTCTAATAATTTACCATGTACCATGTTATTCATTTTTAATTAGATTTTTTTATCTTTATATCTAAACATTTTTTGTGGATAATTTTTATAATAAACTCATTGTGGCCAATGCAATCACACAAGTCATTCATGAATGAACATGAATTTCATGTTTTCAATGAAGGGTGTGTTTTAGTAATACATTTCACCATGCCAGTTAGTCCTTCTAGAATATAAGTAAGTAAATAAAGTTGGTGACCATAGTCGAGGACGACCAGAAGGCTCCCTTTTCAATAGCTACTACACTGAGGTGTAGGGGAGGGTGCTACTCCTTTCTCTAGATTGCTCCACTTTAACCTTGATACATACCTTATATTACTGAGTGTTAAGCAAGGAGGTATCAAGTACCATTTTTAAAGTCTTTGGTATGATGCGACCTGGGATTGAACCCAGGTCTCCCGGACCATTGGCGAATACTCTACCCAATGAGCCGGTTCTAGAATATAAAAAACAGTAATATAAGGAATCCCTAATAATAATAAGAAATAATCATAACTTTTAGACTAATTTCTTTATTTAGCTGTAAGGAGAAAAACTCATTGTATTTATATTCATCATAATATTTGGAAAAAAGTGAAAAAATTCAGTTTTTAGATGTTCATTGTATATATTTTGCTATAGATTCATTTTTTTGTTTTTATTCATTTTTAATGGCATATCATCTTTTGTGGGTTATTTAAATACTAAAGCCATCCTTGTAGAAGAACAGTAGTGGTACTATCTTACCTGTAGTTGGAGGAATAAGGGGGTTCATATTTTTCTTCAGGGTATTAGTCTGAAATTGAATGTAATTGCATGACTGGAATTTGAACTTGCTTACTACAGTGTCACTGCCCAGCACGTTAAGTGCTACAGCATGAAAACTTCCTCACCAAGTGTAAGAATTTATAGTGGACTTAGCATAATGACAAAAACAAAAAGAAGAAAATAACTGTTTTGCAGAAATTCTTGCAGAGGTAAGAGAACTCTTATTACATCTTAATTTTCTTTGTCCATAAGCTAGTAAAGATAATTTGAATGCTAAAAGTCAATGATGATCAGTGCAAAACCCTTGCAATATCAGTTCTTTAAAGTAGGGCTTCTTGAACTTTTTATGTGATGCACCTCTTTAATTTCTACTCACTTCCAAATGAATTAATTGAATATTATATGTGGTTATGAGTGCTAAAATTGTGGTACAGCTGGGATCTGGCTGTTGGAAATAAGCTCTCTCTGTGTATGTTTTTTATGGTTTATGGAGGTGCCTGTGGTGTAATGGTTATCGTCGTGGGAAACAGACACGGCGATACGAGTTCAAATCCTGGATGAGAATGATTGCATTTCACATAACACTAATACCCTTGGGAAAGGTATGAATCCAATTATTCTCCCTCCAGCTATGGGTAAATAGTAGGGCAGACTAGGTTCTTCAGCCTTGGTGAGACAACTAGTCTAGGAGAAGGAAAACTCTGAATTCAAATCTGTTGAACTCCGCTTAAAAAATTGACCTTGTGTCCTATCCTGCCTGAGTGGAGGGGTTGGTAAGAAAAAAAAAGGTGCCTTTGGTGGTATAATGGTTAGCAAGCTCGACTAGCAAACCTACACGAGTGAATTCGTGTCTCATTGGGTGCCCCTTTCATATGACCTTGTGCCACATCTAAGCAAAAAGCTTAGTAAATTACCACTCTCTCACTGCATATCAACTTTATATGCTCACTTTCTGTAAATCTTGGCGCCTGAAGCTCAGTCTGTCAATTTCTCCTCTCTAGTTTCTATACATCCTGATGCCTGAACCAAAGCATGTGTCCCATAGGATGGTAAAGTTGTCTTTTCTCTAACTTTATGGACACGGGTTTGATCTCGGCAGGCTAGACACAACTATGTTCTTTTACATACTGACTTACAAAATGGTCCTCTAAAGTGTGTGCAAACTCACCACCTCTACTGCACAGCCTCTCCTCTATGTGTCCACATGGCCACATTAGTTAACACCAAATGGAGAAGAGTCTGAAAATGAGTGTTTGGTGCTATAACCATTTCAATGTTCACAAATCTAAAACTACATTTCTTGGGATCTGGTGGCTTTTGAGAGTGGTGACTTCTACATCTGTAGATGTCTCATTGCAAGCTAGTTGTGAGTTATTGGTGTGCCTGCCTGCATGCCTGCCATCCAAGCTTTTCTGTGTGTGATCAGAGAAGTTCTGACTGATAAACTGGGCAACTGTGAAAAACCCTCATTTATGGGATAGATGAACAGTTGCCGAGAATGAGGTTCACAAATGTTTCTGGGGACTATGTTTGGACATCAATCTCTGAAAAATTTCACACATTAAGATGATGTCACTTCTAGATGTGGAGCCAGCTTGATCCATATTGAGTGAATGCTATATCTCTCTCTCCCTCTCACACACACATACGCACACTCATAATTATAAGTAAGTTGAGATTTTTGATTGAGTTGCTTTATAATCTGGTTTGTTATGGTGGTGGCCAAGGTATAATGATTATTGTCATTGGGAATAGTCATGGCAATCAGAATTCAGATCCTGGACAAGGCTGTTTGCATTTCACAGGGTGTGAATGAATATTCTTGGGAAATGTATGTAAATAGTAGGGCAGACTGGTTTCTTGAACTTTGTTATGGCAACTGGCCTAAGAAAAGGAAAACTCTGAATTCAAACCTGTTAAATCCACTTCAAAAATTGACCTTGTGTCACATCCTACTTGTGTAGAAGGGTTGGGTAAATACATATAATCTAATCTGATTTGATTGTGCAGTGTTGACAGTTTCTTTGAGATGTCCATTGAGCTCGAAGATAATTGAAGAAAAACAAAACAAAACAAAAAATATGCTGGTAATGAAATAATTATGTTGCTAAAAAAAGATATAGTGTTGTGCCTTATCATTGGGGAAAAAAGAAATGCCACTGACCAGATTTATTGAAAAGAAATTTTAATGTATTTTCTTTCTATTCACTTTTGTCTATGTTGTCATCTAATTGTTGCATTGTTGGTAGACAAAGCAAAGTCCTCAAAGAAACAAGGTCATTTATGAATGAAGGGATTAGATTGTTACTTGATTCTAGTAACAATGTGACACTATAAGCTTTTCTGTCTCTAGGTGCACATATTTCGGTGCAATAATGCATATGTGTAGCTGCAAGTATATCTGTTTGAGTATGTATGTAAGCATAGACGTAGTGTATATGTATGTGCATGTGCAGTTGCATTAAAGTGGCAGTTTCATTTAGGAAGGTTGGCAAATTTTAAAAGATAGATAACAAAATAGAAAGAGAAGGAATTCTCAATGGAAATGAAAGGATTTAAAAAAAGAATTGATAATAAATTGAAGCCTTCAGTGTACAGAGGTCAGTAGGCAAGAGGCAGTTTAAATATAAAAAGTAAAAGCTGAAAAGTCGTTTACCTCATCTGGAAGAAAGGAGAGGAAAAAAGGAGAAAAGTGAAGTCGAATGTGAGTGGATATTCTATATGCATTAGACTGGAAATGAGGATTGTGGGAGTATGGTTGGAGTGATGACATGTATAACAGACTAAGGAAAGAGATAAGGCTGTTCTTAGGAAGAAAGGTGAACGCAAGCTAATTGTGAGCATAGAGAGACAAGATGAATGTGAGAGATAATGAGAAAGAGAAACTGTCTGAGAGAAGGTTTTTTTTTGCAAGCTACTTTAAGATAAGAATTTCATTTTTTTTATTTTTTTAAAGTCTTTCATACTGGGTGGTTGAAGTGGGAAAAGTGGGACATTTTTTTTTATAAGTCAAACTACATTTATTTAACAAAAGCAGTGGGTTAAAAACTGGAAGTTCAAGTCAAGAGAAGCTGTTAGATGCAGAGAAAGAAAGTTGCCAGGTCAAGTTGGGGTTCCCTAGCAGTTTGAAGAAAATCACTGGCAGGGTTAGCAGTGAGTTGTAGCTAGATAGAATAAGGTAGTGAACTAACCAGCACCGAATTTCATCCACTATCCATATTGCTATATTTAGAGCCTGCTTGAAAAGCTGTATCTCATGTGCTGTCTCTTGAGGATGGTTTCAAAAAGAAATCATCAATAAAGACAACAATATTGTATTCTCAGATTCATTTTGTTTCTTTTTCTTTTGTGGACCTGATTTGTGGCTTTTACAATTTCAACCCAAACGATAGACCAACTTTGTGTTTTTTCTTAAAAAAAAAAAATTGTCAGTTAGTCAATGAGATTTGATTTGCTGCAGATCAGTACCACTAAAACAAAAAACAAACACATGACAAAAACTCACATTTATTTTGGTGACCCAGTCAACTGGAGGAGTAGAATACACTGACTGCATTTCTGCGGGTAAGGCTCCCCCCCAATTAATGTCTGGTTTATGACATAAAACAATCTGATGGTGAGTCTTCAGCAATGCTGGAACTTTGCAAAATGTTCTGGAGTGGTAGCACCTGATAGCATCCTATCTATGGGTCAAATAGAACTGTTTGACAATTAAATTGAGTGCAAACAAATGACTTATGCTAAATTGATTTGTTAGAAATAGAAATGTTTGATCATTTAATCATGTGTAAACAAATGATGTTTAATTGAAATTTTGGTAATACATTTCAATGCTGGGAACCATTTAACTTTATTGACTCATACTAAGTTGAATTGTTACAAATAGAACTGTTTGATCATTTAACTGTGTGTATCTACAAAATGTGTTTACAAATCATATATCTAATATATATGTAAAAACAAGATTAAATAACCACCAATGATTGATATGCCATAAACTAAACCAAATCAAACCAAACATTTATTTCGGATATTACAAGTTTTTTTTTTTTTTTACTGGTCTTATAAATTGGAGGATGTGAGATATTTAGTTGACAAAATAAATATCCATTTATTCATTGATCATGGGTGGAGTGAGAATGGAGGGGGGGTCATGCTTCACCCCCCCCCTGCAATGTCTCTTTACCTTTGTATTTAAAATTAAGGTTTTTTTTCCATTTTTAATTTGCATTGTACTGTCTACAATCAGTGCAAAGGACAGTTTTTCTTGGCTGGGAAGTTGAATTTTAACCTGCCATCTGTCACTCACTCTTTGGCAAGTTTTGTTCATATCTGGTTGGTTGGTGGAAGAAACCATTATATAGCACAACTTTCATAATAGCTTTCTTGCATGGTATTTTTTTTATAAAACACAAATAGGAAGGTCAGAGGTGTGGATGACATAATGGTATCATCATAAAAAATAGATTTGGTTATAAGTCCCCAATGTGGCTACTTGTATTTCACTTTGTGATAATGCCCTTGAGAAAGGCATGAATCCACCTTCTCTCCCTCCAGTTAGAGATGGGCATTTTAACCAAAGAAATGACTTTTTTGTTTTGTCTTCGATTTGCGAGACTGCTTTGAAATTTTTTACGAAATCGAAATCATTTGGTTTAGTGCTATCACTACTGATTGACCATATACAAGGAAACACTGTTGAAAAAGACTTTCAGATTTAGAATTTATTAACATTTATACCATTGTAAAAGGAAAAGATTGAACAAAGATATAAAAAAAAACCCTTTAATTGACTAGTTTTAGGAAATAAATGTGAAATCTATTTGTTTACAAAAGAAATGAACAAGGAAAAAAGGAAATAATATAGATATGACACTTGTAAGTCTTTCATATCATAGGTTTTCAAAAAGAAAAAAAGACAAATACGACATGATGTCTGAAATCTTTTTGTTTCAGTTTTTAAAAATACTTTTTAGGTAAAATTAAGTTAGCAAAACAATAGTGAGTAGAAATAAAAAGTAATTGCCAGTTTTGCCTTAATGTTAGATTTTATTTTATTCAGAAAAATTATTTTTGTTTCTTTCTAGCCTTATGAATATTTTCAAGATTTAATCAGAAATACACGAGAAATTTCTAAAAGGAAATCCGATTTCAACTGGAAATGCTTTCATTATCCAAGAAATTGAATGGCTTCCTTAGAAAGCAAAAATACTAAATTAAAAACTGAATTGACAATCACGGTAGAGGAAAAAAACGAAACTGATACCGATACACAAATTGCCAAACTGCCCAACTCTACCTCCAGTTATAGGTAAATACTTAGGGCAGTCTGGGTTTCCTAACCTTGTAGGTAGACAAACCAGTTTTAGGCAAGGATTTACTTTCTACTGAAACTGCAGCACCATTACTGATGCAGTGTGGCTTTGGCTCTATGCATCATAAAAAAAATGGAGTCTACAAACTGTGAGGTTAATAAAAAAAAAATCTTTTATTTTTCAAGATAATCTGTGATCATCATAAAGCTTTAATTACTAGTATTATTTTATCCAATTCATATTTAATTCTGATTGTTAAGATTTAACCTCCTCCATACAGAGGGCTATTTAGTCACATGGTCAATTAACATGGGAGGTGGGTATATGCATATATGTAAGTAAGTAAAGTTGGGGACTGTCGTCAAGGGTGTCCCGAAGGCTCCCTTTTCAATAGCTACTACACTGAGGTGTAGGGAGGGTACTACTCCTTTCCCTGGATTGCTCCATTTTACCTTTGATCCTTACCTTATAATGCTGAGTGTTAAGCAAGGAGGGATCAAGTACCATTTTTTAAGTCTTTGGTATTAGTTGACCTGGTGTTGAACCCCGGTCTCCTTGGCCATTGGCAAACACCCTTGTGATCAGTGTCATGCAGATGTTAGACTATACTGATCATTCTCTTTGGAACAATCAGGAAGTGCTCCCATTGGATTGGAACTAGTGAGTTGAACTATTCTGTACTATCGTGAAAAGGAGCAGCATTCATGAACCCCTAACCCCAGTGTTGGGCAACCAGCAAAAAACTCACTTTCATCAGCTCTGTGTGGACACTGGATGCTATCTAGAAGACTTACCAAAAGCAATGGCTGATAGGGACTGATGGCGAAAAAGAGTCAAGGGAACCTATGCTATTAGCACAACTTGATGATGATTGACAAGGTAGGCTTGTAATTGTTACTGAGTTGCGCTAAAGATAACTGCAGAATAAATTTCCTGCCTTGTTGGCTGGAGCTGCACGAATGCAGTGGGGTAAGAATCCCCCTCCCCAATGAGGCTACTTGGTGGCAGTGCTTAAAGATGGGATCCTGATGGTTGAGTAGTGTCAGATTTTTACAAACAAAGAAAATATGTAAACAAGACTTAAAATAGATGGACTCGTGGTGTACAAGAAAACAGTTAGTTACAAGCAGAGACATGCAACTATTGACCAGTAAAAAGAAGTTGTTTTAAATTTGCTATTTAACACAAATAATTTAATTTCATCAATATTAATCATTTGTTTGCACAAAAATTAAATGATTTCAAGTATTGCCAATTTGATAAATAGCAATATTTGATATCATTTAATCTGTGTCCAAACAAATGATTAATATTAAATTGAATTATTTGTATTAAAATTGGCTACCTTAGTCGAGGGTTACCTGAAGGCTTCCTTTTTGATAGCTACGACACCGAGGTGTGGGGAGGGCGCTACTCCTTTCCCAGGATTGTCTCACTTTACCCTTGATCCGTACCCTATAATGCTAAGTATTAAGCAAGGAGGCATCAAGTACTATTTTTTTGAGTCTTTGGTATGACTCGACCTGGGATTGAACCCTGGTCTTCCAGGCCATTGGCGAACACTCTAACCATTTGGCCAATGTTCGGTTCATTGGCCTAGTGGGTAGAGTTTGAGTTTTTGCCAATGGTCTGGGAGACCAGGGTTCAGTCCTTAGTCAGCTCATACCAAAGACTTTAAAAATGGTACTTGGTACCTCCTTGCTTAACACTCAGCATTATAAGGTGTGTATCAATGGTAAAGTGGAGCAATCCAGGGAATGGAGTTGTGCCCTTCCCTACATCTTGGTGTAATAGCTATTGAAAAGGGAGCCTTCGGGTCACCTTCGACTACAGTTGCCAACTTTACTTTTATTTGTGTTAAATAACAATATTTTTTAACCATTTAACTATGTTCAAGCAAATGAGTTCTAACTCATTTAAAGATAACATTGGCTGGATTCAAGTCTTTCTAATCTCCTTGAGTAAGGCATGAATCCATGTCTTCTTCCTTCCCTTTCAGCTATTATCAAATAGTGAGGCAGAGTGGGCCCTTTAGCCATGGTACTGTAATGTCTAGGAGAAGGGAAATTCAAACTAGCTGTACTTTGCTTAAAAAATTGACCCTGTGGTGCAGGAGTTGGGTGAGATGGGTCTAACTCAGGGGTCTAAATCTTTATCGGTTCACTCCTGGATAATTGTGTAAGTTTGGCTAGTTTAGGTTTCTTTACTTGGCAGGATTGGAGCATTTCCCAATGATTGGTAATCACTTATAAAACCGGCCCATTGGCCTATTGCGTAGAGTGTTCACCAATGGCCCGGGAGACCGGGGTTCAACCCAGGTCGAGTCGTACCAAAAACTCCAAAAATCGTACTTGATATCATCACTCAGCAATATAAGGTATGTATCAAGGGTAATGTAGAGCAATCCAAGGAAAGGAGTAGCTACCTTTCCTACACCATGGTGTAGTAGCTATTGAAAAGGGAGCCTTTGGGCCGCCCTTGACTACAGTTGCCAACTTTACTTACTTTTGTTATAAGAGTTATTCAAAGAGTTCTAGCCCTTACTCAGAAAGAAGAGACATAGGTAAACATTTCTGATTCTGATTTCTGTGCATTTGAGGCCATATAAAGGTGAGAGATGTGTGACAAATGTAAAATCTGGGTGAGGCTTAGAACTTTTTGAACACTTTTATTTACATACACTATTTCTGATATTGAAGATTGATAACAGAAACCTTATACACAATCTCTAAAACTGTGTGTGTGTGTTATATTGGATATACAGAGAAAAGAAGTTAACACTCATTGACACTCTCTGACAATGAATGCTGACCCCTCTTGAACCCAAAACATATAATAAGAAATAAACCACAAATAATAGGAAGTGCAGGTGTTAAGATGCAAAGTGGTGGGAGTGATACAATATGTGTAAAAAATATAAAAAAACTTCTATTGCTTACAGTATCAAGATTGGTTTCCCTCTAAGATTATATCTACTCATATTATGACTGTCAGCATCTTACTACGACTGTCTGGTAGAGTAATTCCTCAAGTTTTTTGTTAACTTATTGTCATAAAGAAAGTAGGGAGAAAAAAAGACATTTTTTTTTTTTGTAAAGACTTATTTTTGCACGAGTGTATGTGAATATTAGTGACCAAATACGCATGAGTGGGATTTTGCTTACCTGTGATCTTGAACCGAACCATGCTCAGTGCATGTGAGTATACTCAAACAAAATCTAGAGGAAAACGAGCTAGTGATTGCTAACCTTTTTAACTCGTCGCAACTGGGAGGAAAGTGACGTATGTTGTTTCTCATTGGCCCATTCCATTTTAAAAGCTCATTAGCAGTAGTATTTTGTTTTTTAGTTTTTTTTTTAGGTGTGTGCTGTGTGGTTTTTGCATGCTTAGCGAACTTTTTACTGCAGGATCGCCGGCTGGAACAATAGTTTCGGTAGGGTTGCTTGGGAGAGCAAGTATGATGTTGGAAGACCCAAAACTTTTAAGGACCCTAAGATCATCACTGACCAGGCAATCCTGAACACTTTTTAAGTGCGTGACTACAACAATAATAACATGCTAGACTAAAATAGAGTTCTATTGATTGTGTAGTATTGGCTTCTCATTGTCAACATGTGTGAGAACCCTTTCTGCCACACTCTCAGTTTCCTTCACCTATGTGACTGGCACTGACATGATATATAGAAGGCTGTAGAATGGATTTGGCTGAAATGTAGCAATAACAAAAGCAACACAAAGAATGAGTTCTGTAGTTCAAACAACTATTGGAAAGATGCAAATCAACATTTTATCCCTAATTCATTTTCAGAAGAATTGAACCAAGTTTTCATCCTTACCCCTCACTCTTTATTTTGATCTCTTGAATCTTTTAATTCCATACCTTCATATTTTTTTATCTTCTCCTCCAATCCCATTTTTTTCTCTACAAACTCTCATCAAAATATGTATTTGTCATATGCTCATACTGTATCAGCAAAGGGCACCTCGGGTGGTGTAATGGTTTGCAAACTAGACTGGCAAACCTACACAAGTGAGTTCGAGTCTCACTGGGTGCCCTATTCATATGGCCTTGTGCCACATCTTAGCAAAAAGCTTAGTAAATTACTACTGTATCAGCAAGGTTTGTTTGGGTTTTATGGCATACCAACCTTTGAAAGTTATTTAATGCCAAATCCATTTTTATTCAAATCATCATTATCATATCATGCCGCTAGCATGGGTTTCCTTGACCCTCTCTTGCCACTCGTCTCTATCATCCATCGCTCCTTGGAGATCTTTCAGGCTATATCCTGTATCAGTACAGAGCTGGTTCTAGCTGGTTGTCCAACCCTAGGACATCCATGTGAAGGGGTCTACAGGAGTACATCGCTTAGTCAAACAGTTCTATTTGGCATAAGTATGCAGTTTAAATGTCCAAAATGTTCTATTTCAAGCAATTCAGTTTAGTTCTTTTTGACTCATAGATTGGACCCTATCAGGTGCTACCATTCCAGGCCAGAGTGGACCTGGGAGTACTCTGCATTCCCCAAAGCTCCAGCATTATTGGAACCACCACTATCAGATTGTTTAGTGTCATATCCTGGACACTCATGGGGTGGGGTCTTACCCCTCTGCACAGAAGCAGTCAGAGTATTCTACAGCCCCAGTCGACTGGGCAAGTATCAGCAAGGTAACTCTTTAACAATAGAATCATTTTAAGCTCAGTGGTTCTGTCCTAATCTTGTTTGCTTAAAATCATATATATCTAGGATTGAGTTTGTCCTTCAGTCAATACCTATCATCTTTTATACTTTCGTATTTCTATTTAGATCAGCTTACACTAAATATAACATAGATTTTATTTGATTATTTTTTTTTAAAGTCTACCATTAATGTTTTAAATTTTTAATGTTACAAATAGGCCATCTTTTTCTATTTAAAGTAGAAATAGATGGGAAAGGAAGAGCAAGAGGAAAGCAAACTGAATTTTTAATAATTTCTATCTTCTGTGTCAAGCATCTTCAGTCATATAACTGGTTAGATGGAAGCCTTGGGAAAGGCATCTCTTCTACACCCAGCTATGGGTAATTAAAAAGGTAGACTGGGCTCTTTAGCCTTGGTACAATAAGGTCAAACCCTGAATTCAAACCAGTTTTACTCTGCTTAGAATATTGACCTTATGTTAATCCTACACTTGTTAGAGCAGTTGGGTAAATATTTATTGTCATTGAGATTTTCAGGTTTTTGATTTTACTGCAGTCGGTAGTCACCTCTGTTTTTTTTTTGTTTTTTTTTATATATATGTGTATATATTTATATATATGAGTGGAAGAAGTAATTTACAAAGAACAATTTTTGTATTGACCTAGTAATGTAGATGCTTCGAGATTATAATGAAAAAGGTGAGATATTTGTTAATTCCTACCTGAAGCCACGAGCTCAGAATTGGTCTATTTGTGTGTTAGGTGGTTTAAGAATAAATGAGCTCAGCTTTAAGATGCCTTTCCCTCCAGTCAGTACCTGTTCCTTTATCTTCAGGGGTAAAGGCTAGTTTTGTTGCTCTGTGCCCCAAAAGGGGGAATGCTGACAAAACTGAGCTATTTTTTGCACCTGGGAGGCTTGCTTCCTGTGGAATCCCATATTAAACCAAACTTGTATTGTGTCATGGAGTGAGGGGGTAGATAAATACTTATTAGCTTGGAATAAATGCATATTATTATTGCTGCTGTTATTATTTTCAGCTCCGAGAGCTTTTGTCTAATGCTCTGGATAACCTCACAGAAGATGGATTATCTGTTTCTTCCAACGATGATGATGAAGAAGGTGAATTAAGCCGAGAAGGAAGCTTCAAAAACAAAAAGCAGCGGTGAGTATTTATTAATTTACTGTTTGTCTTTGATAGTTGAGACAAAAAAAAAACGAAAAAAGAAATGCCAGTTTTTCTTTATCACTATTGTGGATTTTGGAAGAATGCAAATGCATCAATCAAAATCGATTTCACTGTTTATTTTAACCTATGGTGGCTTTCTGAATTTAATTTTGACAGAAAGTCATCCTGTTCAGAAAGGTGTGTCCTGGGTATCACACTAAACTGTTTCTGGTTGTGAGGTTCCAGTTCTGGATCTCTGAGAAGTGTAGCAGACCTCTTTGTGGCCATTCACAACTGGAGTGCTTGTACCTGTTAGGGTCTCATTTATGGGTTGAATAGATTTGGTTAAATATTATTCTGTTCATTCACCATGTAGAAAACATGCAAAAACTAAAAAAAATAACTCTTAAGAAACAATTACACAAAAATATAAATATGAACTTACATGAACACAATTCCCTAACCTTTAAGCATAAAATAAACCTAGACAAGTTGACATGCCATCTAAATAAATCAATATTAAAAATTAGCTGATAGATTTATTAAATAAATGTATCAAAACTTTTATTCACTCTAATGATTACATATTGTGAGGAGACTGGGTGTGGTTGGCTAATTTAATCACCTACTAAATGATTTACATATTTTGGTAATTGTCTCAAGTGTAATCCTAGCAAAAATGAAAATATGGATTTTTGATGTAAGCAAAGGTGGAAATCTGTGTTTTTAAGTTTGATTTGAGAGTTTCAGCTGAGACAAAGAAGTAGGGATATATATTTGAGAGGCTTGGGGTTTTAGTCCTTTCTTAGTGTAATTGGGCTACCATACCAAAGATGACTGGAGCTTTTCTTCTATAAGATACTAATTGTCTGCATCTGTATAGCAATTACAACTGATAAAGATTCTTATTATATAAATTGTTATGGTTCGTTTTGTGAACCATTAAATATACTTAAGTGATACATCATATATATATTAAATGCCTTCAATAGGTTTCCATATTTTTTTTTTGTTCAGGCATTTAAAATTGTTGTAGACTCTTGAAAATTCAGTATGTTTTTGCTATACATCTTATGAGATGACTGACCAATTTTTATGATTTCAGGTTCAAATGAACAACTACAGCAGCAATTGGAATACACCCTACTAAAGCCTGATCGTCACAGCTGGTGAATTTCCAAAATGCAATCTGGTCGTGAGGACACTTTAGAAGAACGATATGCCATAAAATTCTGTTTTAAACTTAGAAAAAATGCCACAGAAACATATGGAATGCTTCAGACTGCTTTTCGACCAAGAGACAGAGTTCCCAGTGGAAGCATGCTGGCTATCCCAGACTCAATAAGGCTAGACTGAGCAAATCCACCCACAAACTTTTGATGATCTCTTTTTTTGACAGCACTGGCATGATCTATATATACTGTGTTCCCACTGGACAGACAGTCAACAAAGTTGAGTTTTTAAGGGAGTTCAGGAAGAGATTCCATCAGAAGATGCCGGCACTCTTAAAAACGGGTCAGTGGCATTTCCACGAGGACAATGCACCAGTCCACAACTCCATCCTTGTCACAGACTATTTGACCAAGATAGGCATCAAGACAGTTCCTCACCCTCCCCATTGTCCAAACTTTGCTCCCTGTGACTTTTGATTATTCTCTAAGCTCAGAGGCTGTCGTTATGAGACAATTGAGATGAAAGAGGCTGTGACGAAGGTCATTGACATACTCACACAAGAGGACTTCCATGGGGCCTTCCAGAAGTTGTTGGAACGGTACAAGTGCATTGCAGCTGGAGGAGGTTTCTTCAAAGGGGACTAGAGTTTCATGTGTGTACTATCAATAAAAGTGCCCATACGAAAAAAATCTGGAAGCTTATTGAAGGCACCTTGTATACATAATCATAAAAAGACATTATTGATGCATCTAGATGTGCTGAATGCTTGAAAGAGATAGCTCTTCAGAAAAAACATGAGTAAGCCAATCATAATTAGATACTATGTTCTTTGCATTATGTTGGTATCTGATTGGTTGATTGTCAATTTCTCCTGATTGGCTAGTAATTGACATATAGATAACAGAAAAAGTACTGTTGGTCTTTTTGCTTTTATTTTGTTGGTGACTGAGTATCTAAAGCAAAGGTACCTAATTTGTCAATTGAAAAGGTAGATTGCACACCATTCAAAATTTTAAAAATTTTTTTTATAAATGTTAGCCTATTATATATCTTCTATTTCACTGATATCACTTGATTGATGTATAGGGCAGCTAGTCTGATGTTACTTAGAACTTTGTTCATTCACCACGTAGAAAACACGCAAAAACTTTGTTCATTCACCATGTAGAAAACATGCAAAAACTTTGTTCATTCACTATGTAGAAAACATGCAAAAACTTTGTTCATTCACCATGTAGAAAACACTTGGGCTACTGCAAAACTACTACAACCAAAGTGACCTAGTTAGCCTGCCAATTTTAATCTACTATAGAAGAGATATGTATTCAATTGTATTGTGCTGTGAGGGTTCTTGCATATATTCCTATGTCTGAAAACATATATTTAGAGAGAGAGAGAAAGAGTATACTTAGTACATATATGAATAAATATATTTAGCATTTTTTAAACAAACAGGTAGATCATTTTAATCTGGTCAGTTTTTAAAAAGTAGCTTCCAAGCCAAAAAAGTGTATATCTCTTATCTATAGGTTATAAACCCTTCAATTTTTTTTGTCTATCTCCAGTCATACAGACTTTAACCACTCACTGTAGTTCTGGTGAGATACTGTAATTTGGATAGCTGCTGGTCATCTCTTCCTGTGCAGCTGGTCACAGCTGCAACCCTTCCAACATTTTAATATCTTCCTCATTTCCTGTACTTCCTGATCTCTTAACAAGTTTAATGGTAATGGAGGCTGGTCATCGATGTAGCTAGAAGCCCCTAACCTTGTATATTGTAACAGGATTGCTAATTGCTGGAAAGTAGGATCTGGAAGTGGTACTCTCTAAAGGTATCTACTGGATGAATAATATTTATAGGAATTCGTATTATAGTAAATTGGTGTCTTTTTGGTGTCATGATTAATGTACTGGACTGCAACATTATTGTAAGCAAGTTCAAACTCTAGTCATGCTATTATGTTCATTATTAGAGTATTACTCTTCAGAAAGGCATGAAGACCCTTATTCCCCTACTATTGGTTTAATAGTACCACTACGAAGATAGCTTTGGCATTAAATAACCCATCAAGGTTGATATACCACTAAACAAAGAAACCCGACATTATCATTGTAATTTCAAAGATTTTACTAACATGCTCTTTATGGTCTGTCTTGGGTATGGTATGTTTATCTTGGAGCTGGGTGCATGGTCTGTTTTTGTTGTGTGAGCAGTGGTTGTTGAGGTGACCACTTCCGTTTGGGTTATTAAGGAGTTCTGACAAGTTATGACACGCTGTCTTAGACAGTTACACAGTTTTGCTGGAAACTTTTGGGTTCAATTGACATTTTTAAAAAGATTTGCATTTTTTGATGGAAAGTTTAGTACATTATCAAGATGTGCTGACTGCATGGATTTCCTTGACTCTCTTTTGCCATCTTTCCCATCACTCTTGGCAAGCTCTTATATAAACACAAAAGCAGTGGTTCAGTCACCTGACAGTTGTTATATACTCATCTACTGCATCACAACAACACAATAATAACTACAGACGCACGCAGAAAGACGCAAGATGCAGGAAGACTTCTTTAACAATATTTTACCTCTCACTTTATTGCGAGGGTTTGAAAGGGTTGTTCAAGGGTTGCATGTGAGAGGGAGCTGGAGATCGAACATAACTGCAATATTTTGACCCCACTGTTATGACCGTCACATTGTGTCTTTCTTGTTCTCCTGATGCTGGGGTCCACTCCATCGGGGTTCCCGAGGGCCCCCTCGGTCGGGTGTGGCCTTCCCTACCACAACTCGTCTCCAACAGTCTGGAATTCCACTGGCAACTGCTCTGGCTCGTCGAACTCAACTGAGTTAAATAATAATTCAACGCCCACACGATCGCCCACTGGATCTTTGAAATCGAATGTTTAATCGTCATCAAGCGGATATAACTGTCATGCAGTTCACAGGTCACTCTCTTCCGGTGCATCACTGTAGTGGCACCGTGGGACCTTCACCTTGTCCCATATTATAAGCCTTAATCCGCCCACGCGATCTCTTTTGATTACTGGCCATTGGAATGTGTCACTTCCTTCCGGTGCATCACCTTGGAATAGCATTTTTGGGCCGGGTCGAAGGTCAAAACATAACACAGTGACACTGATTTCTTTAACATCATTGCTGGAGATTTGCAAGGAGATACATTGTCACCATTTCTATCCATAATCTACCTAGATTATGTACTATGAACGTCAGTAGATCTAATGAAAGAAAATGGTTTCACACTAAAAACGGTAAGAAGCTGATTATATCCAGCAGAAACTATTAGTAATGCAGACTATGCAGATAATCTAGTTCTTCTTGTGAATGTATCTGCTCAAGGCAAATCTATGCTGCATAGCCTGGAACAAGGCAGCAAGATGTGTCAGTCTCTATGTGAACTCAGATTAAACAGTTTATTAGGGGAGTGTCCATGGCGTGCTGGATTACGACATCATTGTAAGCAAGTTGGAACTCCAGTTGTGGTTTTGCATTCACTTTTGGACTAATACCCTTGGGTAAGGTATGAACTCCTTATCCCCTGTAGCATGGGTTAAACACTACCATTACTATCCTACAAGAATAGCTTTGGCATTAAGTAACTTATGAAAGTTGATATGCTATTAAACACACAAACCAAACTAAACCAGAGTTCATGTTTTAATGAAGATGGTGCCATCTTCTTACTAGACCAGTTTATGTACCTTGGTAGCAATATCTCATCTATTGAAAATTATGTCAACATATGCGTAAGTAAGACATGGTCTACTATTGATAGGTTAACAACCTTATGAAAATCTGATCTCTGTGATAAAGTAAAATATTTCTTCTAAGTTGTAGCCATGTTAGTACTATTGTATAGCTACACCACCTGAGCTTTATTGAAATGCATGGAGAAAATGCTTCAGTAGCCACTTAATAAAACAATAATAAAGAAAAATACAAAAAAAACAAAACAAAACAAAAAACAACCACAAACAAACAAAAAATATCAGTTTTTCATGGGATTAATATTTTGATTTGTGTGAGCAAGAAATTTTTGCTCATGATTTTGTAATTAACCAAGTGGCAGTAGCCGTTCTTATTTTACCATCACAATTTACAAAATGGCCCCCAAAATGATTACATGGTATAATTCTAGTAAATAATGTGTGTTGATAAAGAAAAAAATGATGTCATTTTAGAATTGTCTGGTATGTGAATGTACTTTGATTTTCATGTAGTCCAACCCTGTTAGTTGGGGCTGTAGAATACATTGACTGCATCTCTGTGGAGGGATAAGACCCCCCTCTCCAACGAGTGTCCTGGATATGACATTAAACAATCTGATGGTGAGGCTCTAGTAATACTAGAGCTTTGGGGAATGTGAAGTGCCTCTTCATTGCTATTGCTCCGAGGTACACCCTTGCCCAGAGAGGTAGCACCTGATCTGGCCCAGAGTGGGAGTCAAATAGAACTGTTTGGCATTTGACCTCTGTTCAAACAAATGACTTATGCTAAATTGAATTATTTGTAAAAGAATTGTTTGATCATTTAACTGAGTGTAAAAAAATTGAATTGTTGGTGATCCATAATGATATTTGGAACCATTTAACTATGGGCAAAAGAATTAGCTTAGGCTTGTTTAAAAAAGTTATCAACAAATTGTGTTCACAAATTTTTAATATTTGATATGTATGTAAAAACAGGATTTGGCATTAAATAACCTACAGTGGTTGATATGCCATAAAACCAAACTAAACCAAACCAAACCATATGATAGTCGTTCCACTTTTATAGTTACATCTCATAGTGCATGAAATAGCTTTTAATTTATTTATCAACAGTTGGCTTTACACCCACATTTTATAACTTATGCACAGACTTGAATATATTTCCAGAGAGATCAAAGTAAAAACCTCAACTGTATCTACTTCTCTTGGACGGGGGGGGGAAGTAGTAATCAATATTGTCATCATGACTAATATAGTGATTTAATGTATTTTGTGTTTATATTGTCATTGTATTTGTGATAGATTTATAAAACTAAAAGATAGCATCAGTTTTAATTAAGTTGAAACAAATTGCAAGTACTGACACGTGTTGTATCCTGTGTGAATTTATATATACAATGTTTGTATTAAGTAAATAAAAAAAGAGCAGGCTTGTCGGCAGGGCGTAGAATATGCAGACTGTATCTCCTGGAGAGGTCAACGTACTTACCCAACTCTCCCTCTGCTCAGTCGGCTGGGGCTAGAGAATATACCAACCTCTGCAGAGGAGTAAGACCACACCAACAAGTGTCCTGGATATGACACTAAACTATCTGATGCTGAGGCTCCAATCCTCGTACTTTGGGGAATGTTGACTACCCCTTCAATGCTATTACTTCCAGGTCCACTCTGACCTGGAGTAGTAGTACCTATTAGGGTCCCATCTATGGGTCAAATAAAACTGTTTAACAATTTAACTGTATGCAAACAAGTGACTGATGTTAAATTGAATTATTAGTGTTATATAGTAATGCATGAAATAATTTGTGTGCAAATAAAATTATTGATGTTGGATAGCAATACTTGAAGCCATTTAAGTATGTGCTAACAAATGATTAATACTAAATATGATTATTTATGTTTGACAGGAATACTTGAAACCATTTAATTGTGTGCAAATAAAATTTACTGTGAGCAATACTTGAAACCACTTCACTGTGTGTAAACAAGTGATTAATATTAATTAGAATTATTAGTATTATATCACAATACTTGAAACCATTTAACTGTGTGCAAACATTAGCAATATTTGAGCACAAACCAATTAGCTCTAACTGATTTAAAAATAAGATTACTGATGAATTATTCACTTACTAATCATATATGTATAACTATTTAACTGTGCTAACAAATGACTGATTTTAAATTAAATTGTTAGTGTTACATAGCAATACTTGAAACCATTTAATTGTGTGCAAATAAATTGGCTTTGGCTCATTTAAAAATGTTATCTACAAACTATTTGTTTACAAATAATATATATTCAATATATATATGTATAAATAGGATATGGTTAATATGCCTATGGTGTAATGGTTATCGTCATAGGAAATGGACACGGCGACACGAGTTCAAATCCTGGACCAAGCTAATTGCATTTCACATAGCACTAATACCCTTGGGAAAGGTATGAATCCATTTATTCTCCCTCCAGCTATGGGTAAATAGTAGGACAGACTAGGTTCTTCAGCCTTGGTGAGGCAACTTGTCTAGGAGAAGGAAAACTCTGAATTCAAACCTGTTAAATTCCGCTTAAAAATTGACCTTGTGTCATATCCTGCCTGAGTGGAGGGGTTGGTAAATATAAATATGCCATGAAACCCTTCTGTAATGGGCCGGATGTTACACTTGTTTAATTTCTAAGTTGAGAAAAGCTGGTTTGAATTCAGTTTCCTTCTTCTAGACTGGCTAAACAATCTAATTTACTCTACTATTCCTTCATAGCTGAAGGGAGCATTTGCCCTGTGTTAAAAGCAAACAGCCTTTGTCCAGAACTTGAACTCTTGCTTCTGATTACATTTCCTGCTATGATAACCATTATGCTGAGCCTACCTCCTTTAGACGTGTAAGACCTGCCCCACCCACCAAAAAAAAAAAAAATTAAGAGGAGTCTTGAGTATGACATTAAACTACATCATGAGTCTCCTTTTCTGGAGCACTGGGGAGTGTGGAGTCATCCCTCTGTTGCCATTAATCCCAGGTTTACTTTGACCCAGTGTTAGGGTACCACCTATCAATCAAGTAGATGTGTAAGATCTGCCCCATCCACCTAAAAAAAGAGGAGTCTTAAGTATGACATTAAACTACATCCAGTCATGAGTCTCCTTTTCTGGAGCTCTGGGGAGTGTGGAGTCATCCCTCTGTTGCCATTAATCCCAGGTTTACTTTGACCCAGTGTTAGGGTACCACCTATCAATCAAGTAGATGTGTAAGACCTGCCCCATCCACCTAAAAAAAGAGGAGTCTTAAGTATGACATTAAACTACATCCAGTCATGAGTCTCCTTTTCTGGAGCTCTGGGGAGTGTGGAGTCATCCCTCTGTTGCCATTAATCCCGGGTTTAATTTGACCCAGTGTTAGGGTACCACTTATCAATCAAGTAGATGTGTAAGACCTGCCCCATCCACCTAAAAAAAGAGGAGTCTTAAGTATGACATTAAACTACATCCTGTCATGAGTCTCCTTTTCTGGAGCTCTGGGGAGTGTGGAGTCATCCCTCTGTTGCAATTAATCACAGGTTTACTTTGATTCAATGTTAGGGTACTACTTATCGATCAAATGGAACTGTTTGAAAATTATTAGTATTAGGAATACTTGTAGTTATATAACTGTGCATATTATTTGTGTTAAATAAGAATGTTTGATACTTTTTGCAAACAAATGATTATCAAATAGCAATCTTTACTTGAAACCATATAATTGTGCATGAATTATTTGTATTAGATAGGGATAGTCAAAACCATGTAACTGTGTACAAATTATCTGAATCAGATTTCAGCATGAAATAACCTATAATGAGTTGATAGTTTGTTAAACAAATAAACTCCGACTCATAAAAAGAGATTTATTATTAGTGACTTGTATTATTTTTCATCTTGGTTCTAGGCAGATTTATCAAAACTCATTAAGATCATCACTTTTTCAATGCCACTTTTTCCTCAGGGAAAACTGGCTCTGTGTATGTTTTTAACATCTAAACTAGAAGAACATGGATAGGAATACAGCAGTCAAAATTATTTGTGAAATGAATTGTTACTTGAAGCTATAATTGTTTACAAAAAATTATTATTAGTTACTTGAAACATATGATTATATAAAAAAAAGAATTGAATCAGAGTATTGTTTATCGATAATTCAAAAGCTGATTTTTTTAAAACAAATACTTTTCTTGTTTCTTAGAACAAAATATATTGATTTTTAATCATTGTAACTCAAAAACCTTTTGTTTTATTTAAAAAAAAACAAACTATTTATTGAATAAAAAATTCCTAAAATAGATAATGCAAACACAGGTGGACTCTGTTGTTTCAGACACAAATGGGTTTATTAACTTCTGACTTCGGTCCATGGTGACAGGAGGAGAAAGACACAATTCTTAAAAGTCTTTGCTAACCATACTATGCTGACCATACCTCACCCCAATGTGTGGCACATCTTGTGATGTTTAAGATCTCTGTTGGTAGAGATCCGAAAAACCCAACTACTTCTTTCAACAGTCAAAATCCAACTGATATCTTTTAAAAATCCTCAAATTTTCAGGACCATCTCTTTTGGGCATGACGTCATCCACACTCCAGCCTCATTTCCTGTCTGGGGGTTTATTATGACAAATGGTGATTGTCATATCCTTTGCGTGTGAGCGTAAAACTGCACCAACTGACTATGCACCTGGACTCTTAACCCAAATAGTTCAAAGCCCTACCAAACTGAATGATAAAATATAATTAGCGAAAAATGATTAATATAAAAAAATCATTCCTTAATTATATAACATTTACAGGGTAAATAAAAATTTGAATTGAAACTAAGTTGCTTTTTGAAAAATTATCAACTAAAAAATTGTTCTGTAACTGAGTAATGATTGTAAAAAAATAAAAATTTATTGGAAAAAAAAAATCACGTTTTAAACCTTTCTCCGGTTATATATTTTTATATATTATTTTAAATGAAAAACTAAAAAAGAAAAATCAATAGAATAAAAATACTTTTCATTTGAATTAATGGACAAAATCTTTTAACTACAAATAAGGACACATTTTTAATTCTTAGATTACTCCTTTCTTCCCCCTTTTTATCTCACTCAATGGTGTTCATAGAATCCTTTTAGTTTGGTCATGGACAGAGTGCTTATATTTGTGTGTGTGTACATATATATATATATATATATATATATATATATATATATACACACACACACACTCTATCTCATCATCATCTAGTCACACTGCAAGCATGGATTTCCCTGATTCTCTCTCATAATTTGTCCCTATCATCCATTGCTCCCAGTAGGTCTTCTAGTCTACATCCTGTATCCATACAGAGCTGTTGTAGATAAGTTCTTGTTGGTTGGCTAATACTGACACGCCCATGTGAAGGGGTCCATAGGAGAATGTCACTTATGTGTTCTTCCTTGCTTCTCCACCAGTGTCCTGCATGCCTTATTTGTCTTATTTGGATGGTTTTGAGGATAGGAGGTAGGTGGCTGGTCAACTGCTGTTTTGTAGGATGTTGCTTCCAGGATTTGTTCAGTATAGCTTCTATGTACACAATCTCCTAAGAACTTTTTTTTAAGAGTAAATTTTTTTCTAAACTAAAGATACCAGGATATTATTTTTAGTGGAATATTGTATAATCACAATCAATATTATTAAGTATTATTTATTGGCAAACTCTACAACCTATTGAAACTGTTACAAAAATTTGGAAGGATGCAGACAGCATATTTTAGGCCTTGCTAATTGGGCTGCCTTATTTAGGTATTTATCACATTCATTTTTTTCTTTCTTTCTCAAGGCAGGACTTTCACCTGCTGAGGCCATAAGTTAGAGAAATCTGAAACACTTCTTTGAAAAATTTTATTATTAATGTTAGAAATAAGAGAAAAAAAAAGATATACACATACACAATTATAAGAAATGTAAAAATGGTAATAACCCATGACTCTGTTTCATGTTTTTGACTGTCAAATTGCTGTAAGTGTACATGATTTTTAATTGATAATATATTGTGATATTGCTTTGCGTTTTTGTTTATTGAGCATGCGAAGGATTTTGTGGTTTAGAGACACTTTTGATGTTGAATTCTAACCATCAAATATATATATATATATATATATATATATATATATATATATATATATATAAAAGTAATTGTCCATCTGGACAAATACAAAAAAGATAATGTCAAACAAATATTTAAAAAGGTGCTCATTATTTACATAGAACAGGTTTGAAGAAGTAAATAAAATAGCTAAAATGTGCCACCAAGGTTTCATGGAAAGGATCACGAGGAAATTTTTCTCTTTACTGAAGGTACAAATGAACTTATATAACCAACCATTAAGTAAATTAGTATAAATGAAGGTAATATAATATAAAATGAACAGTCAATTTCTGAGCTTCTATTTCCTTTTATGCTTACATATTTGTATAAGGATAAGTCTTTATGCCTACACATATTCAATGGCTCTGATCTCTGTTTCAACTATTCATTTGTATAAGTTGAAATAGCCAGTTTTTCTTCCATACAAAAGATGCAAATTCTATCACCTGATTTATAGTTGTCTGTTTTTTTTCCCCTATTCTAAAATAGGGTCAACCCAGTATTTATTATTAATATATTAGAAATCCTTTGAAATAGTGGAATTGGGCATGTATTTTTCATGTCCCATAACTAGTTTTCTTATATCTTTTCATTAAATTACCTTCAATAGAACCAAAGTTCATCTTTCTATCATTTATCCCTTTAATATTGTTGTATAGTGGCTCGTACCACGTTACTTCCAGTAGCGTAGAAGTATAAAAGACGCTGTGTCTCTAGAAGAAAAATAGAAGCGAGACAGAAGCTGAAGCAGCGATAGAAGAGCTCTGAAGGACATTGGTCAGTAGAAGACCAACTTTGGTCATAACACCTACAGCGAGAGATTTATTATACTAGTTGAACTGTACCGCTAGAGTTAAGAAGAGCTCTGAAGGACATTGGTCAGTAGAAGACCAACTTGGTCATAACACCTACAGTGAGAGATTTATCATACTAGTTGAACTGTACCGCTAGAGTTAATAAGTAATTAACTGTTTCGCTGTGTATCATTTCCTTACCACGATACAACAAATATATATAAAAAATTCATAAAAATACACTCAACTTGGTATTTTCCATTTTGTGGGCACTCCATTGTTTTTTTTATTGCAAGTGTATGTGTGTGTGTGTGTGTGTGTGTGTGTATGTATATATATATATATATATATATATATATATGTGTAATTTTTGATGAATTAGTGTTAAAGAATAAAAACTAGTGATAAAATAATGTTTTAAAAAATGAGGCCCCCAAGGGTCTGTAGCCCTAAGCAGTAGATTATTTAGCTTATAGCTAAATCCAGCACTGCACTTTCTCTTGGTATGTTTAATTCTTAATGGTTGATTTAGAGCAGTATCCTTCCAGCTTTTATGTGTAGTTGAGAAAAAAAATCAAGGATCAGGAAATTGCAATCATTTGTAATTCTCTTTTATTCTCTTATTCTCCCTATTCATTTTTCTTTTAAAGCAGGCTGTAGTTCAACAGAATATAACATTAAAGACTTTGCATTAAGTTTGGTAAAAAAATTCATCTCTCAAGTGAACCTTTATTAAAATGCTCTGAGTTTTGTATATTACTGTAACACAGTAAAAAAAATAGCACATTGTAGTGAAGTCATTGTTAGCACATCAGTATTAAAGTTTTTTCTAATAACTCTCTTCAATAACGAAAGACTAGATTCCATGCAAATTATACTGAATTGAACAGAATCTGACCCAGATATATATATTAACCAACTCCTCCACTCGAGCAGGATATGACACAAGGTCAATTTTTAAGCAGAGTTTAACAGGTTTGAATTCAGAGTTTTCCTTCTCCTAAACTACTTGCCTCACCAAGGCTGAAGAACTTAGTCTTTCCTACTATTTACCCATAGCTGGAGGGAGAATAATCGGATTCATACCTTTCCCAAGGGTATTAGTGCTATGTGAAATGCAATCAGTCTCATCCAGGATTGGAACTCGTGTTGCTGTATCCATTTCCTACGACCATAACCATTACACCAATGGCACCTATCTGACCCAGATATATATTTTTTTTATTTATGAAAGACTTATGTGCAACTCTTATGTTTATAAATATTCATATTTATAAATATTTGTCTATGTGTGTCTATTTCTTTCTCTTTTCAATATCTTCATCCCATCATCCTTTTTCTCAGTGTAGTGCTCAGACCTGAATGTTTGTAAGAAGAGTATGAAGAGTAATGGGCCTTATACTGCCATGTTGGTTCATGATCTGTTGGCAGAGTATTTGAATTTAGTGCTATCCTTCTCCTTAATTAGTTACCTTACCAATGTTTGTGAGCACAGTTTATACTATTTATTTTCTCATAGCTTGGGTGCGGAGAAGTAAATTTATGTCTTTCCCAATTTGAACTTTGCTTGAAAATTTAATTTTTTTTTGTGAAAATAACAATTATACCTCTTGTGTCTTACTAATGTATAAAAGAATAGACATACAAATGTTTGTTTAAAAAAAAGTTATATATATATATAGTGTAATTAGAAGGAAACTCAAACTTGGTTAAATTGTCATTATAAATTTATTTCAGCGAAGAATATCATTATACTCTCCATCTCATCATATATTCTATACGCGAATAATCCACACCCACTGTCTTTGGATGCTGACTGGATATTACTGATTTTTTATATATATATATATATATATTGTCATCCACAGACAGACTGTTTCATTCTATCAGAACTCTTCAGTGTGGCTAGACATGTAGTAACAGCAGCAGCTGTTTGTTTACATTTTTATACCCTATCGGCTACCAGAGTGCTCTATTCTTTTGAAGAGCTTTGCATTATGTGAGTGACGGCCGAAAATTCCTTCACCAGAGTGCTCAACTCCCATGAGGGAGCGTATAGTTTACTGGTTTTGGCCTTTGGTCATCATTGTTATTATCATATTTATTTCATGATTGAATGTGAGTGATTGCCATGGGATTGGTTTCCTGTGTGAATGAAACTTTAACTTTAAAACTTATTGATTTAAACATTCAACTTGCATATGTTTATGATAGTTTTTTTTTCTTGGAAGTTGTTAAACAGGAAGATCAATCTAAAAAGTAATGAATTTTTGAATGATGTATGTTTTAACATTTCAATAACTATTTGACATAATGTTTGTTTTTTTTTTGTTTTTTTTTGCTGGGTGAATTAGTTTAAAATCTTTTCAAAAAACTTTTCTCCTGATGATCTAAGGTTGAAGCAAGTTGAAACCAATTAAAAATCAATTACAAAGAAATCTTATTTCTGTTTGTCTAATTAGTTTTGGTTATCTTTTTATATATATATATATATATATATATATATATATATATATATAATGTGTGTGTGGGGGGGAGTGAAACTTAGAATATGCTGGCTGACTGTATATTTGTAGTTGTGTAACCCTATCCTCAAACAAAAAAAAAAAAGAAGAAAAAAAAAATGAAAGGGTGTCTTAAGTCTGACTAAACTACATCTACTAGTTGTGCTTCAGGTTCTGGAGTTGTATATGGAGTTTAGAGTCATTCCTTCATTGCTATTATTCCCAGGTCCACTCTGTTCAATTACCATCTATGGGTCAAATTGATCTGTTTGAAAATTATTAGTATTAGATAGGAATATTTAGAACCATATTATATTTACTCAACCCCTCCGCTCGGGCAGGAGATGACACAAGGTCAATTTTTTAAGCGGAGTTTAACAGGTTTGAATTCAGAGTTTTCCTTCTCCTAGATTAGTTGCCTCACCAAGGCTGAAGAACCTAGTCTGTCCTACTATTTACCCATAGCTGGAGGGAGAATAATCGGATTCATACCTTTCCCAAGGGTATTAGTGCTATGTGAAATGCAACCAATCTCATCCAGGATTTGAACTCATGTCGCCGTGTACATTTCCCGCAACGATAACCATTACACCACGGGCACCTCCTAATATTATATATTTAGAACCATATGAGTGTTTGGAAATTATTTGTATTAAGAATCATTTCTTGAAGTCATGATTAGTATCATTAGTTACTTGAAATCATTCAGTTGTTTTGAAAAAAAAATTCAGCATTGAATAACCCAACAAGGTTTGACATGCCATAAAACCAACCAACCAATAAAGAAAGAGGGAAAGATTGTGTATGAAGTTGGATATTGTCATAACATTGATTACAGTTAGTAACCTTTAGATGATCTATGTATATTTCATAAAGAATGCAACCCTAAGAATAAAGAGGGTAGAATTTATATACACATAGATTTCATGGTATAATATCATTTAAGTATATCATGCAGGATTCCCTGACAATAGTATCTAGCAGTTGAAATAATTGCCTTATGCACTAGCCTCATTTAAACATCCATTCCTTTATTGTATCTGCTGATATGGCATTTGGTTAATAGAGTTTATAAGTCTGTACAAAATTGAAAGAACTCAGTCCAGTCATCTTTGTTAACTGCTAAATTTCTTGATGTATATGAACATTTAACTTGCTAACTCAGAAAATCTCTGCTTTTTTTAAAGAGATATACATCTTTGCAGATTGGGCTGTCTACAACTACTGTTTTCAATGTGATAGAGAAGTTAAAATTGCATTAATTACTGCATTGGTACTGTTTGGGATCTAAAAAGAAAAAAGGATCTGATTATAAAAGTATTTACAGTATTGATCGTGAGATTGTTTTATTGATGAAAATAGTTGGGTGTTACTTGATGTTTCATAGTATGTCAACCCCTGTGGGTTATTTCATGTCAAATCCTGTTTTTATGTATATATAAGTAAAGTTGGTGACCGTAGACAAGGATGACCAGAAGGCTCCCTTTTTAATAGCTACTACTCAGAGATGTAGGGGAGGGCACCATTCCTTTCCCTGGATTTCTCCACTTTAGCCTTGATACGTACCTTATATTGCTGAGTGTTAAGCAAGGAGGCATCAAGTACCATTTTTAAGTCTGGAATTGAAGCCAGGTGTCCTGGACCATTGATAAACACTCTACCCATGGTTTCAAGTATTGCTATCTAATACTTATAATTCTATATGGGGGGTGTCCTCGTGGTGTAATGGTTAAAGCAATGGACTGTGGAATTGTAGTAAGCGAGTTCATACTCCAGTCGCGCGATAACGTTCATTTTCTGGCAAATACCCTTTGGAAAGGTATGAACCTCCTTATCCTCCCAGCTATGGGTTAAATAGTACCACTACTGTTTTTCTAGGAGAATAGCTTTGGCATTAAATAACCTAGAAAGTTTGATATGCCATTAAACAAAGAAACCAAACCAAACCTTATAATTCTATTTATCAAGTATTCCTATGCAATATAAATAATTTGCACTCTGCTCTATAATTTCAAATAACTAATAATAATAATCCTTTGGAAATGATTGAACAGTTCTATTTGACGTATTAATGGGACGCTAACAAGTACTACCAATCCTGGTCAGAGTTGACATGAGAATAATGATATTCAAGAGGTACTCCCTATTTCCTAAAGCATTCAGTTCTGGAGCCTCACTATCAAATGCAGTGTAGTGTCACACTCAGGTCACTTGTTGGGGAGAGAGGTCTTATCTTCTATTCTACAGCCCTAACTGATGGATGAAAATAGAATTAGAAGATTTACTTTGTGTTTATTTTAGCCATAAAACCTAGTTTCACTTGGATGCTTATTTAAACAGTCAAAAGAATTTGGTTATAGAACAGTTAAAATCTTCACACTTAAGATCAATGAATATTACACTTGTGTCTCGGGTGTGAACTCCCACCGTTAGGAGATAAGACGTTTTAGTTGTTTAGCATTTTTACATAACTAAATGGCGAACATTAACCAATAGTTTATTGACCGTTGCAAAAAGAATTAATACAAATGTTATATTTACATAAGGTGATGGCTGGCCATTGTGGGTTTGATCATCTGGTCGGAGGAAGTTAATCAACAACCACCACCACCACTACCATCTTCTTCAATGTAGACTGGACCCAAAAGCCATTGATAGTATTTTTAATATGGATCATAGAAGAAGTTGACAAACATATTCTGAAATGTTAATCTTCTACTTTGTTTCTTGTTATTTTCCTGTTCAGGCTAGTTCTGATAGTTGGTAGTTACTTACTCCTTTGTAGAATGTGATACAAGGTTGATTTTTAAGTGGAGTACTGTTGGTTTGAATTCAGAGTTTTCTTTCTCTTAATAGCTGTACAAAGGCCGAAGAACATAGTCTGCCCTACTATTTTCCCATAGCTGGGGGTGAGTAGAAGAGATAAATCCATGCCTTTTTGAAAGGCATTAGCTCAAAGTGAAATGTAAATAATCTTGTCCAGGAATTGAACTTGGCTCAAATATATTTCTTAGGACTATTACTATTTTCCTTTTAGACCAGTTGCTGTATAAAGGCCAAAGAACTCAGCTCTACTGTTTGCCTTAGTTGGAGTGTGTGTCAGGAGAAAGATGGATATGTTTTTTCTAAAGGCATTAGCTCAAAAAGAAATGTGAATAGTCTTGTTAAGAAATTGAACTTGACTTGAATCCATTTCTTATAACAACAACCATTATGCCATGTTTTGCTCCATGAGTGCATATGTTTATAACTCTTATTTTCAGAAGATGAAGATCATTATCATTAAGGTGTGATAATAGCATGAATTCTCTTGACTTTCTCTTACCATCTGTTAACTATTAAAACTAATATAGTTATTACCCCTTCTAAACTTAATGAACTGTCCCAATCAGTCATTGCTCTTGGTAAGTCCTCTAGACGGCATCTAGTGTCTACACAGAACTAATGAATGTAAATTTTTGCTGGTTGGCCAACACTGGTGTATCCATGTATAGGATTCAATGTGAGATCATTGCTTATAAGTTTATTCTTATTTTATCAACAATGCCCAGTATTTCTTGCTTGCCTTACTCATGAAAAGGTGAAGAAATTATGTTAAAATCTAGATACTATTCTTTTTAATCTTGAGAGACTCTACTCTGTGAAGCATTTTATCTTTGGGTGAACTCTTACATAAAGCTGCCTCTGCAGCAGGAAAAGTCTTCTTTCTATCATATGACATCTATCAACCAATCAATACACAGTCACCTGTTCAGTTCCCATCATGTGATACACTCATGAAAATGTTAATTTCCTAGGAAAACTTGACCTAGGTGTGGTGACACATCTTTGGGGGTCATACATCCATCAGTAACTTTTGCAGTGATTGGTATAGACTATTACATAAAAGTCATATTTTGCCTTTGGAATTTCATTAACTCTCTCCAGTTCTTTTTGTCTGTTTTCTGAGCTGACTTTGACCATTCAACAGACCCTTGCTCTATCTGTATTTGTTGTTTGTGACTTCTCTGGTCTAAATTGATAATCCAGTTTTACTCAATTAATGTCATTACATGCAGCCAAGGGAATATTTATATTAAAAATATCAAGATATTCTGATTTTCAGTTTCATTAATCCATTTAAATATAAACATCCCTGTTTACAGTGACATCTGTCAACTGGTAACCTTGGCACATTTTCCTACAACCTATCACATGTTTACAAAACTGAGTGTTGGTCACATTAATCTATAATAGTTTGTTTTTGTTGGATTGTGTACCATGACATATATTATTATTATTCATTTATTTGTTATGCTTTTTAAGCATCTCTGCTTTTTACTATCTTCTCACATCGATCTTTAAAAACATCCTACTTATAGCAGAGGAGTTGGCAAAGTACATGCTTCATGGCAGCAAGTTAATCTTTTATACTGATAACGATTTTGAACTAATTTTTTTCTTCTTCACAACTTGTTGCACAAGCATGGTTTGGTTGGATTTTATGGCATACCAACCATTGTTGGTTATTTAATGCCAAATCCTGTTTATACATGTATATTAGATATATATGGTTTGGTTTGGTTAGGTTTTATGGCATATCAACTATTGTAGGTTATTTAATGCCAAATCCTGTTTATACATATATATTAAATATATATGGTTTGGCTTGGTTTGGTTGGGTTTTGACATATCACCTATTGTAGGTTATTTATTACCAGATCCTCTTTATACATATATATTAGATATATATGATTTGTAAACACATTTTGTTAACATTTTAAAATGAACCTGAGCTCATTTTTTTACACAGTTAAATGGTTTCAAGTATTTCTATCTAACATGAATTATTCTATTTACTATTAAACATTTGTTTGCACACAGTTAAATGGTTTCAAGTATTGCTCTGTAGCAGTAACAATTTCACCTCAGTCATTAGTTTGCACATATTTTGAGAGGTATACAGGATATGTAAGAGATTAGTTTGTCTGTAATTTCATTTTTAAATGAGTTAGAAGTTATTTGTTTGTGCACTAGTATTGCTCTTGTTTCTATTATTGCTATTTGGCACTTAGTACTATTTGATATCAATCATTTGTTTGCACACAGTGAAGTGGTTAAAAGTATTACTATTTAACACTAATTATTCCATTCAACCTTACTCATTTGTTTGCACACAGTTAAAGGGTTCCCAGTATTGCTATGTATCACTAACAGTTCAATTAAAGATCAGTCATTTGTTTACACACAGTTAAATGATCAAACAGTTCTATTTCAGAAACTTCAATATAGCATAAGTCATTTGTTTGCACAAATGTCAAACAGTTTTATTTGACTCATAGATAGGAATCTATCAGGTGCTATTATTTTAGGCCAGAGTGGACCTGGGAGTGATGGCAATGAAGGGGTACTTCACCTTCCCCAAAGCTACAGTATAACTGAAACCTCACCATTAGATTGTTTAGTGTCATATCTTGGACACTTGTTGGGGGGTGGGGTGGGGTCTTACCCCTCCGCACAGATGCAGTTAGTGTATTCTACAGCCCCAGCTGAATGGGCTGATCAGGCATAGGTTGAGCGCACAGTCTACCGTCAACTATAGCAGCAGGAAGAAAAAGTGTATTCTATAATGTTGATGATATAAAATTTTACATTACTTTGTGTTAATTCCCTTGGGAAAAACATGAAGCTATCTGTTCTTGCTCCCTCAGCTATGGTCAGACTGGATTCTTTATCTCTGGTTAGGCAACTAGTCTTGGAGAAGAAAAACTCTAAATTCAGACCAGCTTTGGCAGCTGTAGTCAAGAGCGACCTGAAGGCTCCCTTTTCAATAGCTACAACACTGAAGTGTTGGGGAGGGTGCTACTCCATTTCCTGGCTTGCTCCACTTTACTCTTGATCCATACCTTATAATACTGAGTATTAAGCAAGGCGGTATCAAGTAACATTTTTTGAGTCTTTGGTATGACTCAACCTGGGATTGAACCCCGGTCTCTTGGACCATTGGTGAACACTCTAGGTCTGCTTAAAAATTGACTTTGTGGCACATTTGGCCCAAAGTAGAGGAGTTAAGAAAATATATACATTCTAAGCTATTTTTTAGCCTGGAGCTGGGAGAAGGGTATGGGTTTTGAAGCATCCAGCCATTTATGGATCAAATAGATCTTTTGAAAATTATTACTTTTTGATAGGAATACTTACAACCATATAACTGTGCAAACAAATGATTATTAAATCATTTTTAAATTAATTGGAGGTGCCCGTGATGTAATGGTTATCGTCGTAGGAAATGGACATGGCGACATGAGTTCAAATCCTGGACGAGACTAATTGTACTTCACATAGCACTAATACCCATGGGAACGGTATGAATCCAATTATTCTCCCTCCAGCAAGAGGTAAATAATAGGACAGACTAGGTTCTTCAGCCCTGGTGAGGCAACTGGTCTAGGAGAAAGAAAACTCTGAATTCAAACCTATTAAACTCCGCTTAAAAATTGACCTTGTGTCATATCCTGCCCAATCGGAGGGGTTGGTAAATAGGATTAAGTCATTATTAAATTGGAATAGATGAACTGATATAATTAAAAAAAAAAAGCAATAGAAAAAACTCAACATAAAATAGCCCAGCAAGGTTTGGCATGGTCTAAAATCAACTAATGAATCAACTATCTATAATATAGGTCACTTGCTAGCTCACTAGCAATCAATATCACTTGGGGTAGTGATAAAAACCACTGCAATGGATAGAAAATGTGTGCCTGGCTGCTCAACCACACACCCATGAAGATTAAACTCTGTTAGTCTTGTTAGCAAGTCTTAAGATACAGTGGTTGTATCCACTGTAGAGAAGTAATACCCCCCTCCCCCAAAAGTGGTTTCTTGTGTATAATACTACACTGCATTTGATGCCAACGTTCCAGTTCTGGAGCTCTGGGGATTGTGTAATACCTCTTCATTACCATTACTCCCAGGTTCACTATTACCCAAATTGGTAGTACTTGTTAGTATCCCATCTATGGGTCAAATCATCATCTCATCGTGCCATCAGCACGGATATTCCTGACCCTCTCTCGCCACCCCTCCATGTTGTTTATTGCTTCTGGCAGGTCCCCAGGGCTACACCCTGTATCCTCACAGAGCTGTTGTATGTAGGTTTGAGCTGGCTGCCCTGCTTTTGTTCGGCCATATAAAGGGGTCCAATAGAGTACATCACTTATAAGCTCGTTCCTACTTCTCTAGCAGTGTCCTGCATGTCTGGTTCGTCTAACTTGGATGGTTTTCATGATGGGTGGTGGGTGGCCATACAGCTGCTGCTTTGTGGGATGTTGCCTCCAGGACTTATTCAATATTGCTTGCAGCATTCTTGTGTAGTTGCCGTCCAGCTTTTTCTCCAGAGTTCTGGTGAAAAATTATTATTATTCAATTAGAGTACTTGATTCCATATAACTGTAAATTATTTGTATTTTGAATAGTTACTTGAAACTATAATTGTTTACAAAGAATTATTATTAGTTACTTGAAACCATATGACTGTATGCAAATTATTTGCATTTGATGGGAATATCTGATATCATATAACTGTATACAAAAAAATTCTTAAGTAACTGCACAAAAATATAACTATAATAGACAATGAATCTGATTCTTTAACTTCTCGATATATCCCTAGATGAGTTGACCTGCTGTTAAAATCAGCCAAATTAATAAAATGTTTTTTTTTTTGATTGATTGATCTCAAAAGATTTCTAAGTCCCGAGATCCTTAGATGATTTTTTGAAAAGTGTGACGTTTTAAAACAGTCCTCATACACTTGAAGAATTGAAGGTTAACATTAGAAGAATGATTTTAACCCTTAGAAACCAAACAGCTGGTATTTGTGCTGTTATGTTGAAGTCACATCAACCGAAAAGGACAGCGACACGAGGTTAACGAAAGCATGGACAGCTATCAATAGGCTATCGATTATATGGAAATCAGACCTAACGGATAAAATGAAACGCAGTTTCTTCCAGGCAGTGGTCCCGTCGATACTGCTATATGGGTGCACTACATGGACTCTAACAAAACGGCTGGAGAAGAAGCTAGACGGCAATTACACAAGAATGCTGCGAGCAATCTTGAACAAGTCCTGGCGGCAACACCCCACAAGACACCAACTGTACGGCCACCTGCCTCCTATCACAAAAACTATTCAAGTTAAACGAACCAGACATGCAGGACACTGCTGGAGAAGCAGGGACAAACTCATAAGCGATGTTCTCTTATGGACCCCCACACATGGCCGTGCAAAAGCAGGACGACCAGCACGAACATACATTCAGCAGCTATGTGAGGATACGGGATGTTGTCCTCAAGACCTGCCTATGGCGATGAACGATAGGGAGGAGTGGCGAGAGAGGGTCAGGGATATCCGTTCTACCAGCACGACATGATGATGATATATACCTGGACAGCCAGAATTATGGTCAGGAAATCCCCCATTTCTGCATAGCTATTGCCCAGGAATAATAATATTTCAGCTAGGAGTTGGTAGTCTTCAATTCTCCAAGTGTTTGAGGATTATTTTAAAACATTTCTACACATTGTTTGTCTAAATTTCTGAGATGAAACTTGATAGTAATTATTACTATTACTGGCCCATTGACCTCATCTTTATTGTTATAATCACAGCGTTTGGCCCATATGTCCTTTGGCCTACTTTAAGTGTTTCATATCAAACTTTGAAGTCCACATAGAATTTCAAACTGAACTCTTTATTTGAACCACAGAGGTAGACTGTTCAAATTCTGTTAACCATGACTGGATACAAGTGTTAAGTAAGTATCCATTGTTATTCTTACCTGTTTTTGGGATTGAACCAAATGCCTTATCCACTGCGCCATGTGTCCTTGCCAGACAATTCAGAGGGAATTTTTGGGGACTTATAAAATTTTAACACTTGTACTCTGTCATGGTTAACAGAATTGGAACAATCTACCCCTGTGGTTCTAGTAAAGGGGACAGTTCGAGATTCTGTGTGGGTTCCTGTGTTCGACATGAAACACCTGAAGAAGGCTGAAGGTCATATTGGTTGAAACATTGTGATTATAACAATAAAGATGAGTTTGATAGTCTAAATAATAATTCTACAGATTGCTAATGTTAATTCTTCTTAATTCTTTTAATTGAACTTACAGTAATTAATGATAACATTGTACAGGATGTTCAAGAAAGATGCAAACATTTTTACCATGTATAATAAAATTTAAAGGTATGTGTATTTAGTATCTTTTTGTAATTCTTCTTGAAAAATAACTTTTAGATTTAAAATACCATAAATATTTGAGTATAACCCACCACCTCAACTTGAGACTATGAAATTTTGGAAAAAAAAATTCTTGCCTATAATATTTACTGACATTTTAGAATTTGAAATAGCTAAATTTAACATTTGTTGCACTTTTTATTGGTTCATATGACTTGAAATAAGAATTTTTATTGTTTACATTATGTTTTTAAAAAAATATTTACACAGTATTTAGAGCAACCATATGGACATGTTTGCACATAGATGCAACAAGCTTGCGGTGAAAATAAGCTTGTATTTGGAGAAACAAAATTATAAACAAATGCACATTCCAGTGGATATTTCTCTGTAAAGGCGTTAAATACATTAATTTGAACTGTAGATATAGCTTATTTTTGGTCATTGCATCCATGTTGCTGGAAACTGGTAAAAAGGTTAATTATAAATAGTTCTCATGTGTAATACACACCTCTAACTTTTGGGCTGAAAAGTCTAGAAGAATAGTGTTTTAGTATTTTAAATGGTTAGTTTCCATAACACTATGAATTAATTGACAATACAAATAAACCACAAAACTTCTTTGAAAACACAACAATGAAAGGTTTATTATAGTAGCAGAAGTAAACGAGTTAGAGTGAGAAAAGTTTTTTTTGGTGTCGTCGGTTAGTATGTTGGTCCTTGAGTTAGTTGGAAGTGTGTGTCACTGTAGCAAGTTCCTTGTGTGACTGACTGCAAAGCTGGTTCTTCTGTGTGTGTGAAGCTAGTAGCAGTGTGTTCTTCAGGGAAGGCGTTCCATGTAGAATGTCTTTATTAGAGGACACGAGAGAGGTCTGTCTTGGCTGCTAACTAGGTACTCTCTGACTGTTGGCCGACTACTAAAAAGGATTAGAAAAAATAGTTCTAGAGAGGAAGAAGGAATCAATGTGCTCTGCTCGCTGATTGGTCAGTGTGTGGCCGAATCGTTTGAAGGGGGTATTGATTCGTGTGAGGAAATAGATCTGTGACTGCTACAGTGTCTTAGACGCAAATAATTATGGTAGCTTATATACAAGTTATTAAAAAGATATTTGCATTTTCTCTGAAACATCCTGTATTTACCAACCCCTCTGCACAGGTAGGATGTGACACAAAGTTAATTTTTAAGCAAAGTTTAACAGGTTTGAATACAGAGTTTTCCTTCTCCTTGACTGGTTGCCTAAGCAAGGCTAAAGAACCTTATCTGCCCTATCATTTACCCTGTATATGTTGTCACTAGTAATTGTGAGTTCAATTCCTGACTCAGGCAGTAGTCATCTATTTAAGTACTGAACTAGTTCATAGCTGTTTAACTTCAGTGATCTGGCTGGAACTAATACTTTCAGTGCAACTTGACCGCAAATCATCCTATATATGTTGCTAATAGTACATAGTGTTAATACCCTTGAGGGAAAAGTATAAACCCAACTATTCTCTCTCTGACTATGGCTAAATAGCAGAACAGTCTGAGCTCTAACCTTGGTATAGCTGTCTAAGAGAAGGAAAGCTAAATTCAAACTAATTGTTGACCTGGAGAGGTATAGGCTTTTGTCAAACTATTCTTGGTCTAGACATGTTACTTAAGTCACACTCCTACAACCAAACCAGGTTATATAAGACCAGTATCAGTAGCTTAGTCTGGTACACAGGCTTTTTGATTGCTTACAGTACCTGCTGTTACCAAGTAGTCACCCATTTAAGTACTAAACTGGCTTGTTGCTACTTAACTTCAGTGATCTGGTGGTAATTACTGCTTTAAGTATGACTTGATTGTAAGTCATCCTATATATGTTGCTGCTCATTGATGTACTTGGATTAGTGTCCTCATCTTGTTTGCAATTATGCTTACAGTATTTCAGCCTTGTACCCTCTAACCTTCTTCAGATAGTTTATCTAGGAATTTCAAACTTTATTCAATCCCTAGGAGAAGAGTGTTTTCATTTTGCAATCTATGCTTAGGGAAAATCTCATATTCAGTGATGTATCTTTGTTTTACTTGTAATTACAGTCATTTAATTAATTTTAATTAATCTTGCTTATTTTGTCTTTGGAATGTTACTTGTGTCTTCCACTAAAGAAGAATATATGATTTTTCATGTATTGCCTGACCCAGGAATTGAATTCATGATCAATAGGTAACTGGATACTCTTATTTTTCAATAGGTAGCGAGATACTTATAATGCTATACACCACTGGTATAATGAATTAGAGACTGGAGGTTATGAAGGTCAAAACATGACTGTAATAACAACTAAGACATAGATTCTAGTTTCAGTACATCACTGAATGTGAGACCATTAAGACCATAGCAATGCTGAGATCGGTTAAAATAAGTGTCCTGGAGAAATGAGGAGACTTATTGTCACTCGGACTTCAGAGAGGAGTAGCACTTATGACTTAGATGAAAAGCTTGTAAAGAAGAAGAAATAATAATAATAATAATAATAAGTGAATGCAGTAAATTAGTAAAAAAGAGTATAAGACTAGATAGGACTGGGTGGGGAAGGTGATCTACTGGAAATTGTGCAGTTTGACCATACAAACAAATGGTATATGCACAACCCAGAATCCAACCTGGAAAATGAAATGCACAAACTTCTCTGGGATTTTGAGATACAAATGGATTACCTAATCTCAGTCAAACGACCAGATCAAGTCAACAAAAAAAAAAACCCTGCTGAATAGTGGTTGACCACAGGGTAAAACTGAAAGAAAAAAAAAGAGAGCTTAATACCGAGACCTTGGTAGGGAACTGTAAAAACTATGGAACATGAAAGTCACAGTGATACCAATTGTAATTGATTCGCTTGGTACAGTCACCAAAGGATTGATATTGGGATCAGAGGACTTAGAAATAAGAGAATGAGTGGAAACCATCTAAACTACAGCATTATTAAGATGGGCTAGAATACTGAGAAGAGTCCTGGAGACTCGAGGAGACTTGCTGTCACTCAAACTCCAGTGAGACACCATCAGCTAATGCTGGTGTGAAAAAACTCTCAAAAGAGTAAGTAAAAGTAAAGTTGGCGACCATAGTCGAAGGTGACCTGAAGGTTCCCTTTTCAATAGCTACTACACCAAGGTGTAGAGAAGGGCACTAATACTTTCCCTGGATTGCTCCACTTTACCCTTGATCCATACCTTATAATGCTGAGTGTTAAACAAGGTGGCATCAAGTACCATTTTTTGAGTCTTTGGTATGACTCGACTTGGGATTGAACCCAGGTCTCTCGGGCCATTGCTGAACACTCTAACCATCATACCAATGTCCGGTACAAAAGAGTAAAATAATGATAATGATAATAATTAGTTTCACTGTCACCCTCATGTTCCACTGAAAAAACTGCGAAACAAGAGGGTGACAGAGATACCAATTGTATTTAGTGTGCTCAGAATGGTTCCTGAAAGGTTAGGAAAAAAAGACTGGTGGAACTGAAAATCAGGAAGAATTGAGACCATTCTGACCACAACATTGTGAAGATTCTGAGAAGAGTCCCAGAGTCCTGAGGAGACTTACTGTCACTCAGATTCCAGTGAAAGACCATCAGCTGATGCTTGTGTCAAAAACTCACTAGGAGTAAAATAATAATATCACCAAGAAGTTGTGGAACATGAAGGCAAGGGTAATACCAATTGTAGTTAACTCTCTTGGAACATTCCCCCAAAAACATGGAAAATTGACTGGGGGAGCTATTTGGTTTGATTTCTTTGTTTAATGGCATATCAACCCTCATAGAAGAACAGTTGTGGTACTATTTAACCCATAGGATAAGATGGTTCACACCTTTGCCAAGGGTATTAGTCTGGAAGTGAACATAATAACACAACTGGAGTTTGAACTCACTTACTACAATATCACTGTCCAGCATGTTAGCTACTGCACCATGGTGACTCCTCTCCAGGAGGAATTGTAGATCAGAAGAAGAATCAAGACCATCTAGACCACAGCACTGTTAAAATAAGCTAGAATGCTTTGAAGAGTCCTGAAGATCTGAAGGGACTTTTTGTCATACTCTGACTTCAGTAAAATAAAAATAAAAACAGTTAAAAACTACCAAGGAGTAGTTGCAGTGAAAGACCATCAGTTAATGCTGGTGTGAAAAACTCTCAAGGAGTAACAGCAATAATAATAATAATGATAATAATTCATTTCAGCGATTAAAAAGTTAAACAAAAAATACCTGTGTGTATTTGCATTACATATGTATATTTCTATTTGTGTCTGTGTGTGTATGTGGTGGTGTTTTGCTACAAAGCCAAGAGCAGTGTCAGTTTACCTGCTCTATTTAATAATCTTGTACATGCAAAAAGAATTCCTTTAGGTTCAAGACCCTGCTCTGGCTGAAAATCCATTTGATTGGTTCCTCTCCCCCATAACTAATTTTCAGTAATGTTTCTACTGGTGACCAGTCAACCCAGATTTTTTTTTTTGTTTTTCTGTTTGTGCACTTGTCAGCTATAGAAGTTGGTTATTTGACCAGTTAAGATCAGTCTGACGACATGACTAGGCATGTCAACGTCAAATCACTATTCCAGTCCCCAGGCTATCAACCTCTCTTGTTTATGTACAAACTGGATTAATTGCCTACTTTACTGGCTAAAGGTAATATCATTACCATTCCTACCACCACTATTGCAAACATTATACATCTATATAAAAATGGAATGTGTGTGTGTGTGTACCGTCAAAGTTCTTTATCTTACAGGACTTATCTCAGATGAATGTTCTTGTATAAAACTATTTATTTCTTGCCTAAACTTGATTTTCCATTCCAGTTAAAAATAAATAAATAAAAAATGTCAGTAATTTCTTGAGAGATATTAGAGATATTTTGTTCAGAACTGAGAATTTCTATTTCAGATTTCTTGATTTTTATTTTTAGATGAAGTTTACTCATTAATGTTATTATTATTATTTACTTGAAATCATATGATTGCTCACCAAAAAAAGAAAACAATTCACTTCACCATTAAATCATCCAAGAAAGGTAGACATGCCTTAGAATGTGCTGACTGTATCTCCTGCAGAGGGGTAATAACCCCCTTCTAAAAACAAGGAGGGTGTCTTGGGTATGATAGTAAACTGCTTCTGATGTTGAGGCTCTAGTTCTCAAGATCTGGGGAGTGTGGAGTATCTCTTCATTTGTATTACTCACAGGTCCACTCTGACCTGAAGTGGTAGTAAGGTTTCCATCAATAAGTAAGTTGGCTGACCGTAGTTGAGGGCAACCCAAAGACTCCCTTTTCAATAGCTACTACACCGAGGTGTTGGAAAAGGCACTACTCCTTTCCCTGGATTGCTCTACTTATCCCTGATCTGTACTTTATAATGCTGAGTGTTAAACCAGGAGGCATCAAGAACCGTTTTTTCATTGGTATGACTTGATCAGGGATGGAATCCTGGTCTCCCTTCCCATTGGTAAACACTCTAACCATTATGCCAATGAGCTGGTTTATGCACCAAATAGGTATGTTTAAAAATTATTTATATTTGATAGGAATACTTAATTTCATATAACTGTAAATTATTTGTATCAAGAATAATTACCTGAAGCTATAATTGTTTACTAAGAATTATTATTAGTTACTTAAGACCATATAACTGCTAACAATTGACTATTATTAAATAGAAATTATTACTTGAAACCATAATTATTAGTATTAGACAGGAATACTTAAAACCATATAAATCTGTGCAAACGATTTGTATTAGGTAGGAATAGGTTGGCTGATTGATTTTTCTAGCATATCAACACTTGTATATTATTTAATACCATATCCTGTTCATACACACACATAAAATTTGTAAATGAATAGTTTATAGGTAACATTTGAAACAAGCCAGAGCTCATTTGTTTGCAAACAGTTAATTGGTTTCAAGTATTGCTGTGTAACACTAACAATTCAATTTAATATCACTTATTTATTTGTACACAGTTAAATGGTTAAACAGTTGTATTTGACATAGATGGGACCCTAACAGGTACTAACACTCCAGGTCAGAGTGGATCAGGAAGTTATGATGATAAAAAGGTATACCACATTTCCCAAAGCTCTAGGACTGAAACCTCACCATTAGATCCTTTAGTGTTATATCCAGGACATTCATTTGGGGGAAAGGTCTTACTTTCTCTGCAGAGTTGCAATCAGTGTATTCTACTAATATTTAAAACCATACAATTGTGTAAATTAATTGTTGTAAGAATTGTTATTCAAAGTTATAATTGTTTGCTAATGTTTATTATCTTTAGTTATTTGAAAACATAATTGTTTTGGAAAAAAAGAATAACTTTAGCATTAGACAATTCAAATGGGGTTTACATGCCATAAAACCAACCAGAGAGAGAGAGAGAGAGAGTCTATGTGTGTTATTTGATATTATCTTAACTTTGATAATATATGGATATTTCATAAAGAATGGAATTTTAAGAATAAAAAGGAAGGATTTATTCTCACAAATTTTATACTACAATAACATTTAAGTAGTCGGATGCTAAAGTATTTTGCAGTTGAAATGATTACCTTGTGCACTAGTCTCATTCAAGCATCCATTCCTCTGCTGTATCGGCTATGTTGTTTTCCAAGCATAAGTATTGACGCCTATTCTATATATAAATCTTATACAAAATTAGTATGATATTTTTGCAGTGTACACTTTTCAACAATTTAATTATGTTGCATTTGGTTGATTTTGAGACTAAGAATGTTCAGGATTGAAAGACTTCTGTTTGATTGTTTTTGTTAAATGCCAAATTTCTTGATGATGTGTGTGAACATTTAAATTGCTAACTCTGAAAATCTCTGAGCTTTTTTTTTTTTTTTTTTTTTTCAAGATGTATATCTTTGCAGATTGGGCTGTGTACAACTATGGTTGTCAGAATGACAAAGAAGTTAAAATTGCATTAACTATTGCACTGTTACTGTTTGGGAGCTAAAAAGTTAAAAGAAACTGATTATAAAAAACAGTATTATTGGTTAGATTGTTTTTTTTATTATCATTTTATTCCTTGCAAGTTTTTCACACCAGTGTTTGCAGATGGTTTTTCACAGGAGTCTGAGTGGCAGGAAGTTTCCTCAAGTCTCTCGGATTCTTCTGAGTATCTTCTCTTCTCACATCAACCTTTAAAAAAATCTTTGCACCGAATGTGTACACTATTAATACAATATTTATATACAGATCAAATTCTGTTAGGTAATTCATCTGATAGTTCCCCAAAATCCCCTATTAAATTCTTTTTATAACCATTTTTTCTGAAACCACCTAATTTAATCTTGAAATGTTTACACTATAGCTGTTTTTGATCTGATTAAGCAATGTGTTCTAAAAATATATTACCCTATTAATAAAAATATCCAATTGGTTTGTAAACTTACTTTTTGAAATTTGTATTGATCGTGAATTTCCAGTTTGAAGAAGTCTCTCTGGCATAGTGGCTAATGTGCTAGACTGTGGCACCATAGTAAGTTCAAACTTCAAAATTTTTTATTTTAGCCACAAAAATTGGTTTCACTTAGTTATGTAAACAGTCAAAAGAATTTGATTAAAGCATCATAATTTCTAGTTGATTTTTTTTTTAATTGTAACTCGTTTAGACTGTCAATATGGCAATGAGGAAATGGTATGAATCAAAAATAATAAAAGATGAGCTCTTGGTGAAATTTGAACTCGCATCCCCTTTGCTTCAGGGAAGTCTGATTAACAGCACCAGCTTCTTTGACTGACTTAACAAGAGCCATTTGTTTGCAGAATCCCAAGTCAAACTTTTAAAACTTATCCCTTCTTTGGCTGTTCTTGATCTCTATTGAAGTCATTTTTTTGTTGTTGTGTTGTTATTATCATTATCATTATTATTTCACTCTTTGTGAGTTTTTCACATCAGCATTAACTGTTAGTCTTTCACTGCAGTCTGAGTGACAGCAAATCTTCTCAGGTCTCCAGGACTCTGCTAAGTATTCTAACCGATTTTAATAATGCTGTAGTCTGTATAGACTTGATCTCTCCTCTTATCTCCAGTTTCCCAAACCTTTAGGAAACATTCCTTGCATGCCAACTACAATTGGTATCACTATCACCTTCATTTGTTGTACAGTTTTTTCAGCTCTCTGGCAAGGTCTAAGTATTTTTTTTTTCATTTCAATATCTTTCATTTTCACTGTGGTTCACTGGAATGGCAAAATCCACTAGATGATATATTCTTCTCTTCTTGTTTATTAACTCTATATCTGGCCTTCTTGGTGTATTGGCTGATTCACTTGTATCTCAAAGTCCGAGAATTTTATAAGTTTCATTTTCTAGGATGAATTTTGGTTTGTACATATAGTAATGAAGTCAAATTTTGATCTCTTGCACAATTCCCAGTAGATAACCTTTTCCACCCTGTCATGGCTAGTCCTGTATTCTTTTTGTGCTAGTTTGCTACATTCACTGACATGATTGACTGTCTCATCTCTGTTTTCTCATAACTTTGGTTTACTATTTTGTTGTGTCTAATCAATTTTTGCTTTGATATAATTAGTCATTATGGCATTATTTTAAGCTATTAAGAGATTCAGTTTCTCTTTTTTAGCCATGCCCTGGTCTTCTTGTAGTACAATCCTTCCCAGTTATTATTATTTTACTCTTCTGAAAGTTTTTCACACCAGCATTAGCTGATGGTTTCTCAATGGAATTTGAGTGACTGCAAGTCTCTAAGATTCTTCTCAGTATACTGGCCGATCTTAATAATGTTGTAGTTTGGATGGTCTCTAGTTATCCTGTTATTTCCAAATCCTTTGGAGATTGTTTCAAGTACACCAATTATAACTTGGATCACTGTCACCTTCATGTTCCTTAGTTTTTTTTTTCCAGTTCTCTAGCAAGGTGTTTGCCCAGTCAGCTGGGGCTGTAGAATACACTGACTGTGCCTCTGCAGAGGGGTAAGACCCCCCCTAACGAGTGTCCTGATTATGACACTAAACAATCTGATGGTGAAGTTCCAGCAGTGCTGGAGCTTTGGGGAATGTGGAGTACCCCTTCATTGCCATCGCTCCCAGGTCCACTCTGGCCCGGAGTGGTAGCACCTGATAGGGCCCTATCTATGGGTTAAATAGAACTAACAGCATACTTATGCTAAAATGAATTGAGTAAACTGAATAGCTTGAAATATAAACGTTTTTGACACTTAAACCGTACTTACACTTAAACTGCGTGCTTATGCTTAACTGAATTATTTCAAATAGAACTGTTTTTGACATTAAAACTGTATTTACACTTAACTGAATTATAACATATAACTGCTTGAATAGTTTGCAATGGAAATGTTTTTGACAATTAAACTGTGCACTTATGCTAAACTGAACTGTTTTCAATAGAACAGATTATTTACATAAAAATGGATTTGGCATTAAATAACCTATAAAGGTTGATATGCCATAGAACCAAACAAACCAATCTAGCAAAGTGTAGATATTTATCTCTCTTTATGCTTTCTTTTAATTTTACTCTGTGGTCTGCCACAATGGTAAAGTCCCTTATTTGGCAAGTTTCCTTTGTTGACTATCACTAGGTCTGGTCATCTGGCCAAGATTAGGTGATCTGTTTGTATCTTAAAATTCCAGAGAAATTTGTGCATCTCGTTTTCCAGGACAAATTCTGTTTTGTGCATATACGACTTGTTTATTATGGTCAAATTAAGATTTTTTGCACAACTCCCAGTGGATTACCTTCCCCAGCCAGTTGTGTCTTGTTTTATACTCTTTTTGCACTAATTTGTTGCATTTGCTTATTATATGATTGATTGTTTTATCTCTATCACCACATAACCTACATTTGTTGTTTTGTTTCTTATCTATTTTTGCTTCAACATAGTTGGTCCTTATGGCATTGTTTTGTGCTGCCATTAGAAGAGATTCAGTTTCTCTCTTTAAGTTTCCCTTTCTTAGCTATATCCAAGCTTTCTTGTGTGAGATCTTGCTTGTTTGTCATTTAAAATATTTATGCAGTTGTTTTTTTCCTCCCATTTTTGTTTTCTAATTATTGTAGCTCTGCTGATCTTTGTATTTGTGTTGTTTCTGGTCGCTGTAATTAGTTATTATTATTATTATTATTATTATTATTATTATTACTAATAGTGGTATTAGTATTTTTAAAAAAGTGTTGTACTCGTATTATTATTGGTATTTTTATTTAAGAACATTCTTAATTTTGACAAGTATTTTCTTTCATCTTTATTTTGATTAGAAAATGTCAGCCATTAATTTTGATTTATGTATTTTCTTTTCACCTTAATTTTTAGTTGTTTTTTTTTTCCATCAACTCACTTGGGTCATCAATCTATAACAAGGAAACAGCACAAATCAGAAATAGTAATAGATAATAATTGTATTGATTTTATTATTATATCAAAACTGTCGCATATAAAATGTACTTCAGTTGGTTAGAGCAACATGTGCATTTAACCAGGGCTCCCTAAGGCAAAGAGAACATGAGTTCAAATCTCACTGACAGCTCATCTTTTATTATTTTTATTCATTCTTCATCTTTGTTGTTGTAAATAGATGGTCTAAGTGAGCTGCAATCAAAAAGCAATTAGTTTCCTGGGTATGACTACACTAAACTGCATTCATTAGGGAAGCTCGAGTGTCTGGAAGTCTAGAGATGTGTTGTATATTGACCTTCAACCCGGCCAAACTTGCCATTCCAAAGACGGCGGAAGTGACACATTCTGATGGCCAGTTATGGGAAGAAATCGCGTAGGCAGGCTTAGCTGACAATATAGGACAAGGTAAAATCCCGCGGTACAGTCACAGACTGATGCACCAGAAGAGAGTGACCTGTGAACTGCATGACAGTTATTTCCGCTTGATGACGATCAAACATGCTATTCCGAAGACTGCGGAAGTGACACATTCCAATGGCCAGTTATGGGGAGATATTGAGTGGGCGATTGAACTATTATATAACTCAGTGAAGACAGGAAGTCAGTTAGTTTGGAGATCGGAGAGTTTGGAGATCAGACCCGTTGGTGACAAGATGCGGTAGAGGAAGCCAGCACCCAGCAGAGAGCTGGGCCCCTGGGCCTCCAGTTGAGCAGCCTTGGAGAGCGGGAAAGAGATGCTGATGGCCATAAGAGTGGGGGTCAATATGTTGCAGTTCTGTTCAGTCTCCAACTCCCTCTCACAATAAAACCTTGAGTAACCCTTTCGAACCTTTCAAATAAAGTGAGAGGTATATTTTTCTAAGAACTGTGTCACTCGTCTTTATTGTGTCGTTATGATTCTGCATGTATGTGTATAGTTGCATATGTATTACGTGGCTATACAACTGATGAATCTTTGTTAATTATCATTGTCTAGTTTAACCATAATGTCAAAAGTGGGAGTCCTTGTGGTGTAATGGCTAAAGTGTTGGACTGTGGCTTTGAAGTAAGCAAGTTCAAACTCCAGTAGCACTATTACATTCATTTTCAGACTAATATCTTATCCATCCAGCTATGAGTTAAATAAGACCACTACTGTTCTTCTGCAAAGATGGCTTTGGCATTGAATAACCTATAAAGATTGATGTGCCATTAAACAAAGAAACGGAAACCATACTGTCAAAAACTCTGACAAATTAAAGTAAATTTTTGATTACATTGTTCACCCCACCCTGTTTGCAGGACTTAATATATACCAGGTTTATCCCTTGCAGCGTAATACCCCACCCCACCAAAAAAAAAAATCAAAAAAAATAAAAGAAGTATGTTCTGGGTATGATATCTAACTGCATTTGGTGAAAGAAAATCTGGACTGTTTGGAGGTTGAATTGATCTTGAGTTTTGGATTTTCTAGATTATTGAGTGAAAGAAGTAATATTCAAGTACAGGTAGAAAAAAAAAAAAAAGAGAAACAGGTACTCTATGATCATTTACTCATTTCTGAAAAAGGTATGTTTTTGTTTTTAAGAAAGAATAATAAAACAATATTTGACAAAAATTTGAAAATTACGACAGCAAAAGAGTATGTAATCCTTAAGATCATATTAAAAAAATTAGGATCGTAAATAAAAATACAGTCAACAAATTAAATCTGAAATTAATTGATGGTGTGAGCAAATATAGTCAAATATATATTAAACTTAATCGAGGGTGTCCTGGAGGTCACCTTTTCAATAGCTACTACACCGAGATGTAAGGGAGAGCACTACTCCATTATGTTTCAAATATACACAAATGTGTATACTGTTTCAAATACAGTGAAATATCTATCAAGTAAGTAAAGTTTGTGACCTTAGTCGAGGGTGACCTGAAGGCTCCCTTTTCAATAGCTACCACACCGAGATGTAGGGGAGGGCGCTACTCCGATTGTTCCATTTTACCCTTGATCCTTACCTTATAATGCCGAGTGTTAAGCAAAGCAGAATCAAGTACCATTTTTTGTGTCTTTGGTATGACTCGACCTGGGATTGAACCCTGGTTTCCCAGACCATTGGCAAATGCTCTACCCATTAGGCCAATAAATACAGTGAAATATATATACTATGTTTCAAATACAGTGAAATATGTATACTATGTTTCAAATACAGTGAAATAGGTATGCTATGTTTCACTTGCTGGTTTGTATTTTTCACCTGCTGGAAATACAAATCTAAGTGAGTTTAGTATCATATCCAGTTTTGAAAATCAGATATATTTTGCTTGTCTAATGCCATCAAAATGTGTGTACACCTTGTCACTGGAGCTTAGGATACACTAACTGCATACCCTACAGATAAATGAAACTCCCCTTACCCGAAGGAGTGTCCCAGGTATGGCACTAAACTGCATCTGATGGTGAGGTTCTAGTTTTTGAGATCTAGAGAGTATGGAGTATTCCTTCATTGCCATTAATCTCAGGTCTACTGTGACCCTGAGTGGTATTATCTGTTGGGGTCTCATGCATAAGTCAAATAAATCTGTTGGAAAATTGTTCATATTCACTAGGACCATGTGCAAAAAAAAAAAAAGCTCTTAAGAAACAATTACAAAAAAGATGTAAATACTGAATGTACAATGAATGCAACAAGTATCTTGGATATGACACTAAACATTCTGAGGGTAAGGCTTGGGAATGTGGAGTACCCCTTCATTGCCATTTTTCCCAGGTTTGCTCTGGCCCGGAGTGGTAGCACCTGATAGGGTCCTATCTAAGATTCAAATAAAACTGTTAAACATTTAAACTGGGTGTAAACAAATGACTTATGCTAAATTGAATTGTTTGAAATAGAACTGTTTGTTCATTTAACTGTGTATAAACAAATGACTGATGTTTAATTGAATTGTTAGTGATACATAACAATACTTAGAATAATTTAACTGTGGGCAAAAGAATGAGCTTAGGCTCATTTAAAGAGGATTTGTTTGTTTTGCTTGTTTGGGTTTTATGGCAAATCAACCTTTATAGGTTATGTTATGCCAAATTTTATACAAATAAACAGTTCTATTTTAACAATTCAGTTTCGCAAAAGTACACAGTTTGATTGTCAAAAACATTTCTATTTTAACCTATTCAGTTTAGTGTAAGTACAGTTTCAATGTCAAAAACAGTTCTATTTGAAAGAATTCAGTTTAGCCTACAGTTCCATTTCAAAGAATTCAGTTTAGCATAAGTACACAGATTAGTTCTATTTGACCCATAGATAAGACTCTATCAGGTGCTACCACTCCGGGCCAGAGTGGACCTGGGAGCAATGGCAATGAAGCGGTACTCTGCATTCTCCAAAGCTCCAGCATCACTGGAACCTCACCATCAGATTGTTTACTGTCATAACAGGACATTTGTTGGCAGGTGGGGTCTTACCCCTCTGCAGAGAAGCAGTTGGTGTATTCTACAGCCCCAGCCAACTGGGCAAAATGTGAGTATATATATATATATATATATATATATATATATATAGAGAGAGAGAGAGATCTGTAACAGGATTTGACATTAAATAACCTACAATGTTTGATAGGCTGTAAAACCAGACTAAACGTATTAATATTTCAATGGAAAGGGCATCTGTAAAGGCTCCTTGTGTATAATGTGTTTTATGACCCTCACCACTAAAAATCTAATTTCTTGTTACAGACTGAGCGGCAACACCTCATTTGATCATCTCAGCAACACTTTCCCTGGAGGGACTACAAATAAGCTGATTCAAAATGGCAACTTAGATGCAAACAAAGCACTATGCAGTACCATGCCTGGCAATTCAGCTCCTAATAGTGAAGATGCAGGTCAACCCTACAATCCTCAACAAGATCTCCAGCAACAGCCAATGTATTACCCACAGTACCATTATCTTTACCCAGCTGAGGAAAATAGTACCCCTGATGGTCATACAGCGGCTAACTATGACAGTCACAACCACGCAATGTACCCAGCTATGTCTGGGAGTACTCACCCTGGGCACCATTATGGAGTTGTCCAGGGTGGGGTACTGCACGAAACAGGACATAATAGAGCTGAAAATGACCAGTGGATGTCACCAGGGAGTGGCAGAGGTTACTATCAGGAGAACTTCCGACAAGATCACTTGCCAGCTGGAGGTGGTGGAGGGGACTATTATTCACAGATCCCAAATTCTATGTCATATGATACACAATCTTTTGTTCCAGGTCATATGCAAGCATATCAAAGTAATGGTACAGGTAAGTGTTATTCTTTGTTTCAAATTATTTTGTTTTGTCTTTTTTAATTTATTGTTAATAGCTATTTATTAATTTTGAGTCTGATACAAGACCATTGTAGCATAGCAATCACTGAGGATTGAACTCATTACAAAATTTGAAATTTGTATAATCATTACTCTGTTAAGTGTAATTTATCATTTATGTATGTGCATGTTTGTGTGTTTTTGCGTGCTTCACTACACACAAGTCAGTGTGTGTATGTGAATTTGTACATGCATCTTTATATCTGTGTATGCTTATGTATCTGGATGCATGTGTGCATATATCTGTGCATTGGTGTTTGTTTTGTAGCTCTCTAGATGTGTGTATATATATATATATATATATATATAAAGTTGGGGACCATAGTTGAAGGCAACTCAAAGGCTCCCTTTTCAATAGCTACTACACTGAGGTATAGGGGAAGGTGCTCCTCTTTTCCCTGGATTGCTCTACTTTACCCTTGATCCTTTCCTTATAATGCTGAGTATTAAGCATGGACTTATGAAGTACCATTTTTTTTGAGTCTTTGGTATGACTTGACCTGGGATTGAACCCTGGTCTCCTGGGTTATTGACAAACACTCTACCCATTAGGCCAATGGCCCGATAGATATATATATATATATATATATATATATATAGATAAAAAATCTCATGCATGTTTGTGTGTATTAATACATATATATACCTGAGTAAGTTTGTATATCTGTGTGCATGTATCTTTCTAGCTCTGTAGATATTATCTGTGTATATATATATATATATATATATATATATATATATATATGTGTGTGTATTTACCTCACTCCTCCATTATAGGCAGGATTTTGACACAAGGTCAATTTGTTTTTTAATTGAATTACAATTGAATTGAGTTTACCCTCTCTTTCATTTGTTGTTATTCCAAGGCTAAAGTGTCCAGTCTGCCCTACTATTTACCTATAGCTAGGTAGAGATGGATTCATGCTTTTCCCAAGAGAATTAGTGCAAAGCGAAATGCAAATAGTATATAAGTCTATGTATCACTATATGTGTACTTATCTATAAATTTATGTGTAAAATATATATTAGAGGTACTTGTAGTTTAATGGCTGTCATCATAGGAAGTGGACATGGTGACCAGAGTTCAAATCTTGGACTAGGCTGTGTGCATTTCACTTAGTGCTAATACCCTTGGGAATGGTATGCATCCAGCTATGGGTAAATAGTAGGTTAAACTGGGCTACTTAGCCTTGGTATAGAAACAGGTCTAGGAAGAGGAAAACTCTGAATTTAAACCTCTTAAGTTCCTATTCTAAAAATTGACTTTGTGTCACATCTTGCTTGTGTGAAGGCATTGCTAAGCTAAGTACATATATATGATGGCAAAAATATCCATTGCTTAAAACCTTGCTGGCAGCACTTAAAAATTTGTGATCTGTTGTGAAACCGAAGCATAGCTAGTGTAAAATGTTAAAAGTGCACAAGAATTCAAAGCTGTTTTTTCTTCCCACATTGAAAAATGAAAGCAATCATAATCAAAACCTATCTTATGACAACCTCAAGAATACATTTTTTTCATTCAATTTAATGAAAGATGTACTAATGGGTTGTTTCCTCTTTTCTGTTTTTTTATTTACTGCCGCATTGGTTTTAAACATGTTTTAATTGCTTTTGCTTGCATTGTTTTTCATTCTCTTTTTTCAGTTTCTTTTTCTGTTTTTGCATTTTTGCAAAACCTTTATATATCTTAAGTTGGCTTCTAATTCCACTCAATCTTTTAATGTGGTTTCCCTTTGTCTCTACATTTAGTGTCGTTCTAAGTAATTAAATTTTGTACCTTCAGAAATTTGTTTATACTGGTGTGGCAGAAATACCTTCCACATTTTAGTCTGTCACCTCACCTAGTGGTGCAAGTGAACTTAGGCAAGTGGTAATGGTAGCTCCATCTAGCTAGCTTTTTACCATTTTTTTTTTTTGTTTGATCCGACAATTCCAAAGTAAAATCATGTTTATGAGCTGAACATGTAGCAGATAGCACAATAGACTATCAAATAGTCTAGACATTTTCTGGAATTTGAGCATTTCATTTCTATCATGGCTTACCAATAAACTCTACTATTTCATCTCTCCATCTGTCAGGTATTTTTCTGCTATGCTTAATATTTCTTGGGCACCTTTAACAATATCTGTTATCCTCTCTTCTGCGTGTCTTCCTCACTTTCATTTTTTTTTATTTCTCTAACTCTCTGCTCTACAATCCAGGTTTTTTTAATCTCTTAGGTGTCTTTATTTAATGGCATATCATCCTTTATGGGTTATTGTTGTACTCCCTACATAATGGACTCGCCCTCCTCCATAAATACATGCCAATGAGAGTGTCAAACAGAGTTCACCAATCAGCATGACACAATCACGTGTGATGCCATTTGCGTAGTGGACGGATAGTCACTACCCCATTGGACTCTTAGCTTTCTACCAACTAACTACTGTTTATAGTGGTTGGTTGGTTTTTATGGCATATCAACCTTTGTAGGTTATTTAATGCCAAATTCAATTTTATACAAATAGCTCTATTTCAAACAATTCAGTTTAGTATAAGTACAGATTGTTTACACAGTTAAATGTCAAAACAGTTCTATATTAAACAATTCAATTTAGTGTAAGTACAGTTTCAATGTCAAAAATAGTTCCATTTCAAAAAATTCAGTTTAACATAAGCATGCTATTTGAATGTAAGTGCAGTTTAATTGTCAAAAATATTTCTATTTCAAGCTATTCAGTTTTGTCAAACTGTTCTAATTCAAACAATTCAGTTTAGCATAAGTATGCAGTTAGTTCTATTTAACCCATAGATAGGGTCCTATCAGGTGCTACCATTCCAAGCCAGAGTGGACCTGGGAGCAATGGCAATGAAGGGGTACTCTGCATTCTCCAAAGCTCCAGCATCACTGGAACCTCACCATCAGATTGTTTAGTGTCATAAAAGGACATTCGTTGGCAGGTGGGGTCTTACTCCTCTGCAGTAAAGCAGTCGGTGTATTCTACAGCCCTAGCCAAATGGGCAAAAAATCAAGTGATACTATTTAACCCATAGTTAGAGGGAAAAAAGTTGTTCATACCTTTCCCAAGAGTATTAGTCCAGAAGTGAATGTAATAGTTGGACTGCTGTTTGAACTTTTTTACTATGATGTTGTGTTAGAAATAAATATTCCTTAATATAATTTGGCAATATAAAACAAAACTAATTATAAAATTTGAATAAATAAAAAATAATAAATAAATAAAATAAATATAACTTCTCGCAAGTATTAGTTTTTATGAATAATTAAAAGGATGTTTTTTATTGGTTGATAATAAAAAGCTGTCTTTGTGTATATATTAATTTTATGAATAAATAAGCAGACATTTTTTATAACACCCTCAGAGTCCAATCCTCGTTCACCTCCCTCCAATCTCTTTGCTACAGTGTGGGAAAAAACAGATCGAAAGTTCCCTCCAGGAAAGTGACCATACACTGCCCTGCCCCACGTTGTGATTCTTTAATGGAAAGGCTTATGGCCACGTCTGAAAGGAAGAGGGGTTACTGGCAGCTGAAGACTGAAAACCGAAGGGTATATATTGTAGAACAAAAAAAATAGAACTCTGATTTCTGCAGTAGTTAATAATAAAAAGGGTTTTATAATCTTCAAGTTTACAGATGGTAACAAAATCTGCGGGTGTGACTTATAATAGTCTAAGGTGTCGGTCTGGTGAGGGTTAAGTCTTCTTAGCAATAATTCGTCCCAGTGGCGGACTGGTGATAAATATGAGTTGGCAGCGCAAAGCACAATTCCAATCTGTTGCTCCCTACCTGGTCTTCATCTGCTTCGTCTGGTCCCAACTGCTTCGCTTACTGCCACCAACTGCTGAGTTCAAAAATCAGCTTGTTTATATAATAATTGCCAATATTCTGGGGTAGGTTCTGACTGAGGCAGGGGTGATCTCCATAACGTCATTCTTAACTCATCAGACATCCGTTATGTCTTTGTTTCAATTCTCGTCATCAGAAAGGGTCCAACCCCTCTTCCACTTCTTCCATAATATCGCTCCTCTCACTGCACTCGTGATGAGGAATACAGGAAGATAGCTCTCCTCCTACCAGCATAGTTTCTCTTATTTTACTGCTTATTCTCGTCATCAGAAAGGGTCCAACCCCTTTTCCACTTCTTCCATTAAATCGCTCCTCTCACTGCACTCGTGATGAGGAATACAGGAGGACAGCTCTCCTCCTACCAGCATAGTTTCTCTCATTTTACTACTTATGACGTCAGGCTGGAGACTCTTCCCCTTATTCCCAAATATGCTGTCATCAGAAAGAGTCCAACCCCCTTTTCACTACTTTCACAAAGTCGTTCCTCTCACTACCCTCATAATGAGGACTACAAGAGGATAGCTTTCCAGTACAGTTTTTCTCATTTTACTGCTTATGTCGTCAGGCTGGAGACTCTTCCCCTTATGTCCAAATATGCTAGACTGTCACTTTTGATGGAACTGATTTCAAACCTGCGTAGGAGAAAAGGCTGGCCTTCATTCCAGACTAATTAATACTTCCCTTTCAGCACCGATAAGTAATTCCGGATAATTTTCTCACCTCTTAGCTGAAGTATTTCCCCAATTGCCAGATGGCCTCCCTATCATCAACAAAGACTTCTTTGTTCGCTTCTGAGTCCCATCTTTTAACTGTAGTGCACGTCACATCGTATCTGAATCTTTTTGCTGTCAAATTCTTAATTTTAACTTTTTCCAGGCTCGAGAATCATTTTAGTATTATAACTCTTTTCTTTTCTTTTTTAATAATAATATCTTTCTTCCTCAATTTCTGCCTGTGCTCTGTAAACAACTTAATCTTCCCAACCTGTCAACATCTTCCAATTCCCATTTCGGGCCCTTGTCAAAAGTTCCTTTTCCCAGAAATTTCAATTTTACACTTCTTGGCAATTGTATTTGGCTGCTCAACTTTTTGGTTAACCCTTCATGTACTGCCATAGACAAATATTGTCACATTTTTAAAAGACAGTCAACAAAAACTTTTCAACATGGAAAGACAGTGCTTTTAAAGGATGTCGCTTCAATTAATCAATGTTTCAAAAAAAAGGGAATAAAACTTTGAAGTCAACTATTCTTCGAAAAGAGAACATCAAGACCTACGCTAAGTGTTAATTTAATTGTGCTTTTGTTTGGGTTTATATATGTATATATGTGTATAAGTACTTGAATATGTGCAATTGAAATTGACTTGGCTACGTGTTCTTTTTTCTCCTAGAACATTTACAAAAAAGTAAGTATTAGGTTGGATATAATTTACCAACAGTTGCAGTTAACCACTATGCCATGGGGACTATCATTTTTTTTATCTCTTAGTTATTCCTTGCATACCCCTTTCTGTTGAAGTTTTTGTATTTAGAATAAGTTGATTCTTAACCCTTTTGCAGGCAGATAGGATGACAAGAATGTCACTCAGTTTGTAAAAGAGTTAACAAACTGTGAAGTATTTCTGTTTGTTATAATTTTAAAAGTTTATTTGTTTATTTATTTTCTTTTTGAATTTTATTCTAGATGTGAACTCCCATCCTCATCAACACAGATCACCACCAAGTGAAAATTGTTCTGTCCCTACATCAGCAGGAATGGAAATCTCCCACCCACAAACCAATGGTTACACCTTACCTGTAGAGTCTGAACATCCAGGCACGTCCAATTGGGACCAACTAAATGGATACAAGGTCCAATATCGGAAACCCACAGAACCTGTTTTGAGTCCTCAAAAGAATGAATATCAACATGGCATCTCCAACAGTTGTGAACCAAGTCCCCAAAAATCAAAAAAGGATTTTGTTCGAATGGGTAAAAATTTGCTTTTTAAGATTTTTTGGTTTTTGAGCTATTTTTTAAAAAAAAGTGTATCTTAAAAAAAGTGTATCCATGCCATGGAATATGATAATTAAACTACAAAATGTGATAAAAAAGAACCAAGAGTAAATCTAAACTTATATAAGAAAGAAAATAATAATATCATGAAGTCAGATTAGAGAGAAGTGACCATCTTGGGTAAATTTATAAGAAGATTTATACACAAGAGTTACTTGTATATGGTGTCTGCAGGCATTTTTTTTTCTTTTTATGTTACATTCATATTTTGTTCAAAGGCATTTGATGAACAAATTATTTTGTTATTTTATCACTACCTTGATTTAAAAAAATTTTTTTCTTTCTTTTCACTAGGTGGTGCCTCAGAGCAAAAGGGTTTAGCTCAACTCCAGATCCTGTATAAAGCTCGTGGTCGCAAAATTGAGGAATTGACTGAAGAATTAGCTTCAGTAAAGCAAGAGAGTACCAGAGAAATCCGCCTTTTGCAGCACAAGGTCAGCTCTACTGAGGATGAGTGTGAGGCACTTACTAACAACCTGAAACAGTGCCAAGACATGTTGCACGAAGCAAAATCTGATAACACACAATTGCTGGGTCGTATGGAGACTTCTGAGGCTGTTATTCAGGCTCTGAGCAGCAGCAAGGAGGAACTTACAAGCAAGCTGGTCGCAGCAGAAACAGCTGTTGAGTCCTTGAACCATCAGTTGAAAGAGCTTGGAAAAAGTGAAACGCTTGAAAGGGCCAGACATCAACATGACAGTGTGGTGGAGAGTTTGCAATTGCGACATCAGAGGGAAGTTGTGATGCTTAAAGAGGAAATTGATTCTCTGACAAAAGCTTCAAATAGCAGTAAAGAAGAAGTGGTGTTGCTGAAAAGACAACTGGCAGATGCTCTGAAGAATGTAGACAATGCTCATATAAACAAAGCTGAAATTATTAATCGGTTGACACGTAGTCTGGAAGAAAGCCAGCGACAAAACCAGTACCTTCTTCAGACTTCACAATCGTCTTTGCCCAATCAACAGATGGTAGAATTACAAAACCAGCTCCAGCAGTCGGAATCAGCCAAGATTACTTTTCAAGAGAAGTGTGAAGGTCTTGGTGATCAAGTAAAAACTCTAAAGCAGCAGTTATCCATGTTTGAGTCTGCTTCAAAGTTGGGTGTCTTTGGCCAGGAAGAAAATAGGCAATCTAGTTGTGACCCTGAGGATTCCTTCTTAGAACTTGGTATTAAAAAGAAATTAAATTTCACTCCTGACACCACTGTCAGTGAAGACTCTGGCATGGATTCACAGCTGCAAGGGCTTAAACATGAACTTCAGCGGTGCCTGATGAACAACCGTGAAAAGCAGATATGCATTGAACAATTGAAGGACTCAGTTACGGTTTATCAGAAAGAGGCAAGTAGCTGGCAATCTGAATGTGCCAAATTTGAAACCATTGTGCAAGATCTGAAGAAAAAAGTGGCCAAGTTTGAGACGATGGAGAATGGTTTGGGTGGCAGTAAAAATAGTATTACTGCCCAGAAAGCTTTGGAGGAAGAAATTTCTCGACTGAAGAAAGACAAGAAGGAATTTGAAGAAAACCTACGACAATCAAGAGAAAAAGAAGCTGAATTAGAATCAAAGAACCAGGAATTAGAACAAAATCTTAAGAAGATTTCCAAAGAACATCTAGCTGATAAAGCAGATGCTTTGGAACTATGTAAAAAGACTTATGAAATATTTCAAGATGATGTGAAGGACAGATTGAAACTAGATTTGCAATTGGAATATGATTCCAAAGAAGCAGCACTGATTGCCGACTATGAAGTAAAGGTGACTGGATTGAAAACTGATCTAGAAGCCACCTTACAACGAGAAGATAGCTTAAAAGAGATGTATGTTAGTGTGTGCCAGGAGAAAAGCCGCCTGGAGGATAATCTAATCCAGGAGTACAAGAAAAAACTTGAGGTTGAAATTGGTCAGTTGAAGATTGAGTATGAAAAAAACAAGAGAGATGTTGCTGTGATGAAAGATATTGAAATTCAGTGTGAGCCTTTTGAAGATTCCCAAGCCAAAAATGAACCTATGGGAGCAGATATCAGTAATGGGGTATATGAGAGTCTTCTGGCTCGGGCTAGAGAAGAAGTTGCAAGAGAAAGAGAGAAAGAACTGGTTGCTTTGCGCCAAGAACTAACAGAGACCTATGAAGTAAGAAAGGCTCAAGAGATGCAAGAGTACATAGAGAAAATTCAAAGAGAAGCCAATCCAGAACCCAAAGAAAACTTGGATCAAGTTGAAGGTGTTTCAGAGACTCTGGTTTCTGATGTGGCAGATCAAGTAAGCTTGACGGAAAAGAATGCACTGCATGAAAGGATCAAGGCTGAACTTCTTGCTCAGTTTGAGGCTGAGAAACAAGAAGAATGGAAGTTGCGAGAATCTGAACTGAGAAAAACTCACCTTGAAGAAATGGAGCAGCTGGAAGTGGAGCTGAGGCAAAAGGCATCTGATAATCAAGCAGTTAGTTTAGGTATGTCCCACTCACCACAGTCTTTTGAAGGGCGTCGGCTGGATGAGAAACAGAGGGTAAAGGCTGCAGTGGATGCAGCCAAGGTGGAATGGCAGTTGCTTCACAAAGCAAAGGTGGAGATGGAAGTAAAGAGGAGGTTGAACACAGAGAGAGAGCAATGGCAGAAGGAGAAGTCTTTATCAGCTGAAAAAGACTTGGAGAGACATTTATCAGCTGAGAAGGTTAAATGGCAGAAGTTGACTGATGAGCAGCAAAAAAAGTTGGTGGTTACTGCTGTTGGCACTGCTCGTGAGGAATGGCTCAAGAGTCAGGAAGAGGAACGTGAGAAGATGTCAAAGACTCTTGAAGCAGAAAGAGCAAAGATGAAAAAACAACAAAAGGTGACTTATTTTTCTTTATTTCAAAAATATATATCTTCCACAATTTTTTTAATAAGATTTTTAACCTGTCTGCTGCTAGATAAGATATCTTTGGAAGTTATTGTTTTTTTATGCAAGAGACAAGATAGATTATCTTAATAACTTGTCAGTTTAGTTTCATGGACCACATAACTTGCCTGAGCAAGTCATCAGTTAAGTGTCCCGGACCACATAACTTGCCTGAGTAAGTCATCGGTTAGGTGTCCTGGACAATACAACTTGCCTGAGCAAGTCATCAGTTAGGTGTCCTGGACAACACAACTTGCCTGAGCAAGTCATTGGTTAGGTGTCCTGAACAATACAACTTGCCTGAGCAAGTCATCAGTTAGGTGTCCTGGACAACACAACTTGCCTGAATAAGTCATTGGTTAGGTGTCCCGGATAAAACTTAGCTCTTGGGTTTATGGAGTTGGTAATTCTTATTGCATACTTGTCTACTAGATATTGTGGGGGTCTTGTGTATGACATTAAGCTGAATCCATTGATAAGATTCTAGTTGTGGATCTTTGGATGTGTGGATTTGCCCTTCATTTTTAATAATCTCTAGTCCACTCTCAACTGGACTGGTAGTACCTGTTATGGACCTATCCTTGAATCAAATAGGTATGTTGGAAAGTTATTAATATTACATAAGAATACTTGAAATCATATAATAAACAAATTATCATTAAATAGGAATAGTTACTTTCAGCCATGTAACTGTTTATGAATCATTAGTAATAGATAGGAATACTTGAAACCATATAATTGTGTGCCAATTATTTGTATTACATATAGGGAATTTTTGTTATTGGGTAATAGTTAGCAAGCTACTTTCACAGATTAATTATTACTGAGTAGTCGACTTATTGCTTATGAAGTATACCACACTTGTAGATCATTATTAGTGAATATGATTCTCTCCGGTCCCCCACCCCTATACTTTTGGTCTTATACCTAATTAAACTAAGATTAGTAAATGACAACCATTATTAGCAAAAGTACTGCACCATTTCTGTCCATTGCCCAGTCGGCTGGGGTTGTAGAATACACTGACTGCTTCTCTGCAGAGGGGTAAGACCCCCCCCCCAACGAGTGTCCTGGATATGACACTAAACAATCTGATGGTGAGGTTCCAGCAGTGCTGCAGATTTGGGGAATGCAGAGTACCCCTTCATTGCCATCGCTCCCAGGTCCACTCTGGCCCGGAGTGGTAGCACCTGATAAGGGTCCTATCTATGGGTTAAATAGAACTAAACCGTGCTTCTTTCACTATATTGATTTTTGCATTTAAACTGCGTATTTATGCTAAACTGAATTGTTTAAAATAGAACTGTTTTTGACGTCTAACTCTGTGTATTGCCCAGTCAACTGGGGCTGTAGAATACACTGATTGCACCTCTGCAGAGGGGTAAGACCCCCCCCCCAACGAGTGTCCTGGATATGATACTAAACAATCTGATGGTGAGGTTCCAGCAGTGCTGGAGCTTTGGGGAATGCGGAGTACCCCTTCATTGCCATTGCTCCCAGGTCCACTCTGGCCCAGAGTGGTAGCACCTGATAGGGTCCTATCTATGGGTTAAATAGAACTAACAGCATACTTATGCTAAAATGAATTGTTTTGAGTAAACTGAATAGCTTGAAATAGAAATGTTTTTGACAATTAAACCGTACTTACATTTAAACTACGTGATTATGCTTAACTGAATTATTTCAAATAGAACTGTTTTTGACATTAAAACTGTATTTACAATTAACTGAATTGTTACATATAACAGCTTGAATAGTTTGAAATAGAAATGTTTTTGACAAACTGTGTACTTATGCTTAACTGAATTGTTTTAAATAGAACAGATTATTCACATAAAAATGGATTTGGCGTTAAATAACCTACAAAGGTTGATATGCCATAAAACCCAACAAACCAAACCAAACCATATCTGTCCAATAACAGATGTTATATCAGGCATCTTGAGAAAACCATATACATCATGGGGCATGTGGCCGTGTAGGAATTTGTATTCGGAGAGTCAGTGTGTTTTAGAAAGTGTTGAAAATTTTGCATATATTAAAATATCTAATTTGTAGGAAAAATTCTCTAAGTCATTCAGATTTTGTCAATTTTTTTAAATCAACTTTTCATGTAGATTTTTGGAAGTGACTTTTTTTTATAAAATAAACTTTTAATGTAGATTTCTGGTCGCTACATTTTTTAAAGCAATTCTGGTATATTTTTGGAAACAACTTTTAATTTCAAACTTTCAAAGCTTCATCTTGTTTTTATAAAAGTAACTTTTTACTACCATTGTCATCACCATTATTTTTTTTTTTTTTTAAATTCTTTTAATGTTGAATTTTGGTTGCTGCTTTTTAAATTAAAAATATAAAATTGGAAAATTATAATTTTTTAAAAAACATCTTTTAATGTTGATTTCTAGTTGCTATTTTTTTTTCTTAAGTAATTTTGCATATTTTTGTAAACTATATCTTGTTTTTATGAAAATAACTTTTTACTACTGCTATGATTTTTATTTTCTTTTTTAAATGTATCTTTTAATGTAAATTTTTTGGAAGCAACTTTTAATATAGATTTTTGGAAGCTACGTATTTTAAAAATTAATTTTTGTGTATTTTGAAGCATCTTTTTATGTAGATTTTTGGAAGCAACACTTTAAAATCAACTTTTGTATATTTTTGGCAGCATCTTTTAATGTCGATTTTAGGAAGCTATACTTTTTTAAAATCAATTTTTCTATGTTTTTGGAAGCAACTTTTAATGTAGATTTCTGGTAAATACATTTTTCAAAAGTAATTTTTGTACATTTTTGGAAGCAACATCTTGTTTTCTATAAAAGTATTAGATTACAATTGCTATCATCTTCATCTTTTTTTAAAATCATCTTTTAATGTTGATTTTTGGAAGACACTTCTTGTTTTTATAAAAGCAACTTTATACTACTGCTGTTGTCATGTTTTTTTTCCAGGAACTGTTGCATGAAATAATGTCCCAGTTGCAGTCACAATATTGGATTTATATTCAGTCTGTGAAGAATGATATCGCAAAGTACATGTCTGAAAGTAACATTCGACTTTGTCATTTTGTGTATGGAACGGGAATTCGACCTGCCACTAATGCTATTATTCAATCACCATTACAACCTGCTGCTAAAAATGGATGGAAAGAGCAAACTTTGAATCTCAGGTAGATATTTAAATTATTTATATTAACTGTTAAATTTTTGTTTATAATTATATTTTCAATTATTTACATTTATTACTCATAACTGTTTATTGCCCAGTCGGCTGGAGCTGTAGAATATACCGACTGCTTCTCTTCAACAAGTGTCCTGGATATGACACTAAACAATGCTGGAGCTTTGGGGAATGCGGAGTACCTCTTTATTGCCATCGCTCCCAGGTCCACTCTGGCCTGGTGTGGTAACAATTGATAAGGGTCTTATCTATGGGTTGAATAGAACTAAACTGTGGTTTCTTGAGTTTACTGTTTTTTGCATTTAAACTGTGTATTTATGCTAAACTGAATTGTTTAAAATAGAACTGTTTTGAGATTAAAACAGTGTATTTATACTAAGATGAATAGCTCAAAATAGAACTGTTTTGACATCTAAATTGTGTACTTATGCTAAACTGAATTATCTGAAATGAAACTGTTTTAACATTTAACTCTGTATTGCCCAGTTGGATGGGGCTATAGAATACACTGATTGCACCTCTGCAGAGGGGTAAGACCCTTCCCCCTCAACGAGTGTCCTGTATATGACACTAAACCATCTGATGGTAAGGTTCCAGTAATGCTGGGGCTTTGGAGAATGCGGAGTACACCTTCATTGCCGTTGCTCCCAGGTCTACTCTGGCCCAGTGTGGTAGCACCTGATAGGGCACTATCTATGGGTTAAATAGAATTAAACTGAGTACTTATGCTAAACTGAATTGTTTGAATTAGAACTGTTTGACTAAACTGAATAGCTTGAAATAGAAATGTTTTTTACAATTAAACTGTGTACTCATGCTAAACTGAATTGTTTGAAATAGAACTGATTTTTGTTTAAAAATGGATTTGGCATTAAATAACCTACAAAGGTTGATATGCCATAAAAGCCAACCGACCAACCATCATAACAACTTTAAAAAGATAACTGTATTTATTTGTGTTAAGTCAGACCTCATCTATAATACACTGTGTTATTGGAGGTGCCCGTGGTGTAGTCGTTATCGTCGTAGGAAATGGACACGGCAGCACGAGTTCAAATCCTGGATGAGACTGATTGCATTTCACATAGCACTAATACCCTTGGGGAAGGTATGAATCCAATTATTCTCCCTCCAGCTATGGGTAAATAGTAGGACAGACTAGGCTCTTCAGCCTTGGTTAGGCAACTAGTCTAGGAGAAGGAAAACTCTGAATTCAAACCTGTTAAACTCTGCTTAAAAATTGACCTTGTGTCATATCCTGCCCGAGCGGAGGGGTTGATAAATAGTATACACTGTGTTATTGTTAAAATGATTTTAGAAGCTAGTGTAAAATCCTTGACCTAAATATTTTTAGGACTTCAAAAAGGTTTCTTTATTTCTGTAAAAAAAAAAAAAAGAAGGCATTTGGTTGCTACATATGAGGTATGAAAAGTAAATTAACATTGAAGTTTATTATACATTAGTGAAAGCAGTCATATACACATGCATATTGTTCTTAAGGGCAGCTATTTTGGGATGGAAACACTATACACTGCAGTTACTTCATTAATACAAATCAACAAAAATGCCAAAAGATTAGACCTTTTCTAAGTAAAATGTGTCATGTACTCAGGATGGTTGTTTATGAGAGGGGCTATTTATTGGAGTGAAATGTTTACCAGATTTACTGGTATAAAAGACATCTGGACATATTTAGAAAAAAAGTTTTCAGTGTACTAAGCTTGCAATACGTTATAAAACAACTTCAGCTATAGCAGAAAATATAACTGTATATAAAAAACAAACTAGTTGTACAGCTGAACACAAAGCAAGATATCAATAGTGAAAGTATCCTACAATAATTTACGGTAATAAAACATTGCAAGAGAAAACAAACCAGAAAAGACTTTATAAAAAGCAAGCTACCAAAACACAGTAAATGAATGGAAGTAGTGGAAAACATTTAGTGTTCTGTCATAAACTTTAATAATCTTCAAAGTCAGATAAATATTCATCAAAGATTTTAAAAAACTCATCATCTTGCCCAGTCAGCTGGGGCTGTAGAATACACTGCTTCTCTGCAGAAGGCTAAGATCTCCTCGCTCCAATGAGTGTCCTGGATATGACACTGAACAATCTGATGGTGAGGTTCCAGTAATGCTGGAGTTTTGGGGAAAGTGGAGTACCCTTTCATTGCCATCGCTCTTAGGTCCACTCTGGCTCAGAGTGGTAGCACCTGATTGGGTCCTACCTATCAATCAAAAAGAACTGAACTGTGTACTTGTGCTGAACTGAATTGCTTGAAATAGAAATGTTTTGATATTTAAACTGCATACTTATGCCAAACTGAATTGTTTGAAATGGAATTCTTTTTGTATGCTAAACTGAATTTTTTGAAATAGAACAGTTTTGACATTTAACTGTTTGTAAACAAAAAAACTATACTTACACTAAACTGAATTGTTTGAATTATGACTATTTGACTAAACTGAATAGCTTGGAATAGAAATGTTTTTGACAATTAAACTGCGTACTTGTGCAAAACTGAATTGTTTGAAATAGAACTGTTCATTTTTATAAAAATGGATTTGGCATTAAACAACGTACAATGATTGATATACCATAAAACCCAACCTAACTTAATCATATATATTTGGTATATACATATACATAGGAATTCGCATTAAATAACCTACAAAGGTTGATATGCCATATAACCCAAACAAACAAACAAACAAAACTCATCACCACTTCTGCTGGTATTACTGTCTTCAAATTTTGTAGTTTTCAGTTGATTATTGATAGGAGTGTGTTGAGGCTTATCTATTATAATGAATCAGCTGGTATCAACTGTTATGATAATTTCTTTTACAGTACTACTGCTGTTAATAATAATAATGATATTGTTTGAGTAAATATTATCATGATGAAGTCAGGTTAGGTAGAAGTGACTGAACCTATAGTAGTGAGTGTTTGGAATAAAAGTCTCAACTTTAGATGCAAGGCAATTCTTCTTGTTTTTTTCAATTATTATCATTCATTCATTCTTTTATTTTATTTTATGTATATTCTTTTTTCTTTTCAAAAATAAAGTGCATCTTACATACTGTGGAATTTGGTAATTAAACTACAAAATGTGATAAAAAAAGAACCAAGAGTGAATCTAAACTTATATAAGAAAGAAAATAATAATATTATGAAGTCAGATTAGATAGAAGTGACCATCCGAGGTAAATATATAGTCTAGTGAGTGCTGGGTATAAAATTAACCTATGAGAAGATGTAGAGTGATTTTTTTTTGTATCTTATATGCCATCAAATACAGTGATTCTTTTTTTTTATCCTAAACTTATTTCTTTATAACTTAACTTTAAATTTAAAGACCATTTCTTTATTAGATTTAAAAGATCAAATATAAGGATAAGGTATCTCCTTCATCATTCTGCCCAATAATAATTGCTACACAGATGAAAGGTATCTTGTTCTAGTGGGTAATAACTTTAAGTGTTAGTAAGTAGCCCTCATAACTATCTATAAAATTCTATTCTTTCAATCAGAATGTCTCCTTTACCAGATGATAACTTCTATTCATATGTTGGTGACCTCTGTTTTAGAGACTACTTTCTGGATATCTTTTATTTCTATGGAAGCCAGTGTGCACCATTTACATGATAGAGGCATTTAAGCAGATGAGGATGATAATAATTCTTTAAAATATTTTTGAATAGTCATTTTCTTCTGAGAATCATATCCTGTATAAAGTTTCAGTATTTTGTCCCCTTGAATTTTCATATTGATAGTTGACAAGATCATGCACCAAAGAATCACTGTCTAAGTATTTTATTTTATTTTTTCTATAGTTCAGCTTTCTGATATTTGTGTTCTAAAAGCATCATGTACATTGTCATGTCTAAAGCCAATTTGAGCATGATAAATTAAACATTACAGAATTCACTTATGATTAGAGTTACGTTCTGTCATAAAATGTTTAACAAGCAAGACTGGCAGATCATTGTTAGTGAGTTTGTTTCTTACTTGATGCTCCACACTTCTGACCTTGTGCCACAACTAAGTTAAGCTTAGTCAGTGACTATTATAAAAGTTAGTCTGACAGCCATGGGAATTTCAAGTCTTCTTTTGTAATTTTGTTGATTTAGTTGATATGGTTTGATGAGTTTTATGGTATATCAACCCTTGTTGGTTATTTAATGCCAAATCCTCTTTATACATATATCAAATATATATGATTTGTAAACACATTTTGTAGATAACATTTTTAAAGGGGCTTGAGCTCTTTTTTTTTTTAAACACACAGTTAAATGGCTTCATGTATTTCTGTCTAACATGAATAATTGTACAGGGTGACCCCCACCAAAAAAAAAAAAACAGAACCCATATATTTTTGTAGAAATAATAAAAAAGTTTATGGGTTCTGTTTTTTTTGGGGGGGTCACCCTGTATTTGCTATTTATCATTTGTTTGCTCAGTTAAATGGTTTCAAGTATTACAACAACAAATTACTTTAACATCAGTCATTTGTTTGCGCACAGTTTAAATGTCAAACATTTCTGTTTGACTCATAGATGGGACCCTATCAGGTGCTACCACTCTGGGTCAGAGGGAACCTGGGAGTAATGGCAATGAAGGGTTACTTCACATTCCCCCAAGATCTTGGACTGGAGCCTCACCATTAGATGCAATTTAATATTATACCCAGGACACTGTCTGGTATTAAACTATTAGTTGCTAAGATATTGATGTCTTATCTCTGTGCATTAATGTTTATAATATATCTGTAGGTTCTTATATACAACTGACTTAAGTTAACTGCTTGCACATTGTTCATATACATCACTTTTCCACCGTGGGCAGGATGTCACACAAAGTTAATTTTCCTGCTGGTTTTGGATTCAAAGTTTTCATTTTGGTTGCATTACTAAGACTAGAGAACCTAGTCTACTCTACTATTCACTCCTGGTTAGGAAAGGGAGTGATAGATTCATGCCTTTATCAAGAGCATTATCACAAAGTGAAATGCAAACAGTTTCCCCCAGGACTTGAACTAGGGTTGCTAATTCCATTTCTTACTGATAACTGTTATATTAAGTGTGCCTCTTGCATGTCATCAGGGATGTCCTTGTGGTGTAAACGTTACCCCCTCTCCCCCACCACATTATCTCCGTCTTCTAACCATTCCACTTCTTAGCCGGCCGGTGATCAACTAGTGGTTCGAGGGGGTAACGCACATTTCTTTACCTACACAAGAATACGATCGAGGGAACGGAGAAAATAGAAGGACAAACGAACAAACATGAACAAAGCTTGGGGTTAACCAAGAGCAGAGGAAGGTATGCAACACTTTGCATTCCTGATAGCATATATGGACTAACGCTAGCGTGGGTTACTAGCGAAAATTCCACAATGCTACTGGAATCAGACTCATCTTGACTCACTGTCGCTGGACCCTGTCCCATGCTGCCTCGCCTCTCTGCTCTGGTGTCCGGTGTTGACTGCCCCTGTCCGTGGTTCCACACCAACTCTCTGCTGTCCAGTCGCCCTGACGTCCAGTCGCCAACCCTCATTCGCGTCCCCTTACCACTTCCGGATACGGCGAGATTTCATGTCCAAGAATCCTTTGTCTGGTTTCGCGCCAAAACAGACTAGTGCTACAGTGGTGTAATGGTTAAAGCTGTGGACTGTGGAATCGTAATACATGAGTTCGAACTCCAGTCATGCTATTACGTTCACTTTCGGACAAATACCTTTGGGAAAAGTATGAACCCTCTTATCCTCCCAGCTATGGGTGAAATAGCATCACTACTGTTCTTCTTGAAGGATGACTTTGGCATTAAATAGCCTATGAAGGTTGATATGTCATTAAACAAAGAAACCAAACCATTTGCATGTCATATGTGGATCTTTTCCAGAATTATATTTATAGTGTGGGCACTCTTAACAGAGCCTGGTGACCACAGTATAGATGTCTCTCATCAAAAAAATATGTATGCATATATATATATATATATATATATATATATATATATATATATATATACACTATATGAGGAATTGCTTTCTGAATTTCTGAGATGAAACATTGTCACTGTTATTAATTTTTGATATGTATTTCTTTCATCTCGTAGTTTGTATTTGCAGAGTTTAGATTGCTCTATTGTTTAATATTGAGCATTTGAATTTTAGATATTCTTGGTCTGTAAGGAGACATAGCACAATGGTTATTATTGTTGGAAATGAATTCAGTGAGCCAAGTTCAAAACCTGGATGAGACTGTTTGTATTTCATTTCACAAAAATGCTTTCTCTAAATTTAAACCAGCTGTACTTTGCTTAAAAATTCGCCTTGTGTCATATTCTACCCATGCTGGAGGGAGTGGTAGATATATATTGATGGTCAATACTAATATTGAGATGTGCTAAGTGTAATGGTTATTGTAGGAAATGGAACTGATGACCCAAGTTCAAATCCTGGTTGAGGTTGTTTGCATTTTACATTGTGCTAATGCCCTTAGGAAAGACAAAAACCCATCTGTTTTTCCTCCTGCTATAGGTAAATAGTAGGTCAGACTGTGTTCTTTAGCTTTGGTTAGGCATCAAGTCTTGGAGAAGAAAAACTCTGAATTCAAATTATCTTTACTCTGTTTAGAAATTGACCTTGTGTCATATCCTGCACATGGTGGAGGAGTTGTTAGATACATATTGATGTTTGTTTAATTCAATTTTGTTAAATATCATTGAATTTTAAAATCAACATTTTTATAATATAGAGATATAGATTCATCTCTTTATATTTTCATACTGCCTGATTTATTTCCAGTTTATCCCAGATATAGATAAAAAGCAATAGAAATGCTTCTCTTTTTATTGTTTCAATTATTAAGCCTGTTGGGGAACTAAACATAGTAGTCTCCCTTTTTTGGGAGCTGTAGGTGGAGCTTCAGAGAATCACATGACTGATGGTCATATGAAATTTTGAGATGCGAGTTCTATATCTTTTTGGTACCTGACATCAGACTGAAGGGACTTGCTTTTGTCTCCGTTTGACTAGCACGTACATGCAAATTGTCCCTTGTGGACCATTTCCCTACACCGGAAAAATTTAAGTTTTTAACCGCCGCTATTGAACTGTTGGTTCTTTGAACAGCTTATGTACCTTTTTACACATTGGGGCAGTATGTCATGGTTCTTAATTATGTGTACGATGCATGTCATCTTTCTTAATTATGTATGCTATGTATCTATATAAAATGTATGTTGTTGTAGTTTAAATGGACTTTGTTTTTCCTTACCAAAATATTCTATGTTAGTTTTTTAACCTTCACTAGACTAATACATTATAGGAATAAGATAGTGGTAGTCTCAATGAATACCACACACCACCTATAAATTCTTATCAGCCTATTAACTGATATTGAACACTTAAATGTCAAATTTTCCTCTATTTCTTTGATAAAGTGTCTGTTTTATAGGCAGGTTATAAATGATAAACTCTATTCTAGAATAGGAAGCGCATATTGATAATTACGTATATTTGAATTTGTTCTAAAAATCATCCTCATAAGAGAAAGTTAAATATGTATTTACCTAACCTCTCTGCCATGAGCAGGATATGACACAAGGTCAGTTTTTAAGTGGAGTTTAATATGTTTCAATTCAGAGTTTTCCTTCTAGATTGCTTGCCATACCAAAGTTAAATACTCCAGTCTGCCCTACTATGGAGGTAGAATAGTTGGATTCATATCTTTCCCAAGGATATTAGTGTTATATGAAAATTGCAAACAGCCTTGTTCAGAATTTGAACTCATGTTGCCATGATAACAGTTATCCCACAAGCACATCCCATTGGTCTTCTATGAAAGTTCATTGCATTTTAATATCAGTTTGAATTTCTTTTGCAGGGAAATACAAATGCAAAACAATATCAAGACTCAAGTTGCCAAAAAAGATAACCCAGACACTGTAACATTTATGGAATTGAGTGAATGTACTGATTCCTGTACATCAAGTGAATTGAGGTGACTGAATGAGGTTTCTAGATGACAGACAAAAAAAGAAAAGAAAGGAGACCAAACGAGAAGAAAAATAAGTTTTTTTTATCAAAAGCAAACAAAATAAACTGCTGTATCTGTCCATACTTTTTTTTTTTTTTTTTTTTTTTTTGGTGCTATTTTAATTGCAAAACAAAAACAAAATACGAATATGCATTCACTCATAAGTTTTAGGTAATAATTATGGATTTAAAAGAAAAAAAATGTGGATGTATCATTTTGGATTTGTCTCATGTGTCCAAGAGATAAGAAAAAGGATTTCCTGAAGGAATTTTAAAAATTTTTGTCTTCAAAATTTTTTTCAGGTGGAGAAGAGGACAAGAATTTTGCAAAAGATTTACATTTTATTCTTGTTTTTTCTTTTTATTTTGTTTTTTTATAATTTGAAATATATAAAACCCACTTCTAGTGTCCCATGTTTGTTTGTGCGTATATAGACATATGCATATATATATATATATATATATATATATATGCTTTTATACTCTAATAATTGAAGTGAAATGACAGTCTTTTATAAGTATTTTTTATCATCAACTTATTTCCATATTACTTAGCTTTAAGTTTATTTTTTTAACTAATTTGTTATGGGGGAAGGGGTTCACGGTATAATTGCTTAAGTGGTAGACTGTGGTCTTGAAGTAAATGATTTCAAACTCCAGTCGTGCTGTTACGTTCACTTTTTGCCTGATTGCATTGAGAAAGGCATGAACTCCATTATCTCCCCCCCCCCAGCTATGGGTAAAAACAGTATCACTGTTGCTCTTCTACAAGGATTGTTTTGGCATTAAATAACCCAGGAAGAGTGATATGCCATTAAATGAAGAAACTGAAACTTGATTTGTTAATACTGAACAAAAATTAAGAATATGCATACAAAAAAAAATAATGGATAACTCAATGTGGTGTAATGGGTAATAAGCTAGTTTTAATGAAAACCAATTATACTGAGTAAATGCATTTAGTCATCAGCTTATGACCCAACTTATAATGGTCCACACTTATGACCTCAACCAAAAGGTGGAATTGAAAACCAAAAATTTAAGTAATGTTGTGTCAGGCAGTTTGAATAAGTGCTAAGCTAAAAAAAAATAATTTTTTTTTAAATGATAATCAAATACTATGCTATTATACAAAAATCAAGATTATGAAATTTACTGTACACTAACAATATAACATTAAAAATTATACTAAAAAGAAGATAAAATATACAAATAAAATGATAACCATTATAGAATCCACTAAAAAACTTAATTGACTCTACTAATACCCCCAAAGTGGGTATAAAATACAGGTACTATATAACAATCTGACTTAAAACTGAATTGACTTATGGTTGGTCTGTTAGAACCTGACCTAATCTGGCCATAAGGTGATGACTGTCTGTAGAGAGTTTGATCTTTGCTTGGTACCCAATACTTTTGGGCTTGTACCAACATGTAAGCTAAGCTCTTTTTAAAAAAATTTTTTTTTAGTGTCTACTCTAGTGTAATGTTTAGCCAGGCTGGCAAACCCTTACTAGTGAGTTTGATTCTCACTGAGTGCTCTATATTTCTAAGCTAAGCTTAGTAGATAACTACAAAAATAAATATCATCCAATTTTAGATCAATTTACCCCCTTCATCATCTGCTCCTCCCCAAGCTCTCTGTGGATGTAAATCTGTGTTTTTTTATGAAAATTGTTATTTTTTAGTTCAATCTTTTTTTTGTATGTCTGTTGGTTTTGTTTTGTTCTTTCTTTTTTTTTAGGTTCAGTGCTATTTCATTCAATAGAAAAAGTTATGTACATTCAAATATTTCACTGAAACTGATAGATACCCCCCAACTCAAAAAAAAAAATATAAACTTCAATTAATTTGGTCAATAAAATATTTCAATTAAAGTGCATTCCATTAATAAGGATTGAGCCCAATAACCAGCTTGTCTAATTACCAGACACGCAAATAGATTTTAAGAAAGAGATATTGATAAAAAGTAACAAAAAAAATCTTGTTTCAGGCAAAAAACAAAACATAACTATACTTTTGAGAACAGTTATTTCATAGTTAACTTGAACCACAAACTAAGAATAAATATATATATATATATATATATATATATATATATATATATAATGTAACTGGAAGAAAATTCAAACCTGGTTAAATTGTCATTATAAATTTATTTTGGCAAAGAATATTATTATAATCTTTGTCTCTTTAGATGACTTACACACTTAATTTGAGGGTGAAAAACAGCAAATATGGATTATAGTGTATATATATATATATATATTTTCAGCTGAAAAAGAAAAGGGGTTAAAACAATAAAGTATTAGAAGAATTAAGAAACCAGAAAAAGGGTGTTCTTGTAAATTGATCCATCCTTATATATATATACTGTAATCCATATTTGCTGTTTTTCACCCTCAAATTAAGTGTGTAAGTCATCTGAAGAGATGAAGATTATGATAATATTCTTTGCTGAAATAAATTTATAATGACAATTTAACCAGGTTTGAGTTTTCTTTCAGTTACATTGTATACACTCTGTCTGTGAATTTTATTATATAAACCTGAAAAGGAATGTATAACAATAGCCATACTTTGAGCACATTGGTTTATATGAAATTCCTCATATACTCTTTCTATGAATAATCCCCACCAATTGTCTTTGGATGCTGACTGATATATATGTATGTATGTGTATATATATATATATATATATATATATATATATATTTCTATTTTTATTTAAAAAAAAATTTTTTTAATTTAATTTATTTTTTTCTAATTTTTTTTGCCAATTGAAAAATAGATATGATTTTTTTTTGTTGTAAAAACTGAAAAATGTTTTTAGATTTTATTTAAAAAAAATGTTAATTCGATAGTAGTGCTTATTGGTTCAAATAAACTGGACATTGTCCATAATACAAACAAAGCAAATTAATAATTGGGGGTTGATTGATTTTATTATATGACATTGGGTTTTTTATGCTAAAGTCAGTTTAAAAATAACAGTACAAAAATGTATCTTCAATCATTTTAAACAAGTAAACACATACTTAGTTGCAATATCAATATTTTAAGAACCATTTTATTAATGTACTTCACAATCATTTTTAACATTATCTCAAGCAGTGTAATCCTAATAGGTACTACTACTCTAGGTCAAAGTGGACCTGGGAGTAATGGCAATAACATTTTATTGGCAATAGCAATGTAGAAGTGGAGAATCTATGGCTGAGATTCTGTCCACTCTGGCTTATGTATTTCTAGTTAACTGCACAATTATTGACTGCTTAGATTTGAAGACTTGTGTGCTACTGCTACAAAATAATCTTTGATGATACTCTAGCAAGAATATAAAAACAAATCTGCCATTAAGATGTGTAACATTAGTCTAACATAGAAAATTGAAGACACAGTTTTCTCCCTTGATTTTATTAGTGAACTGATTTTCTTATTTCTTAATTAAAGTACCTTTGTGGATTTAAGAAATCTGTTATGAATTTACCATTATAACCAGTCCAGTTGACTGGGGTTGTAGAATACACAGACTGCGTCTCTGCAGAGGAGTAAGACTCTACCCAATGAGTGTCTTGGATATGACATTAAACAATCTGATGGTGGCTGGACTTTGGGGAATGCGGAGTATCGCTTCATTGCCATCACTCCCAGATCCACTCTGTCTCACAGTGGTAGCACCTGGAAGAGTCCTATCTATGGGTCAAATAGAACTGTTTGACATTTAAACTGAGGGCAAACAAATGACTTTTGCTAAATTAAATTGTTTGAAATAGAGCTGTTTGTTGTTTTAACTGTGTAAACAAATGACTGATGTTTAATTGAATTGTTTGTGATACATAGCGATACATGGAACTATTTAACTTTGTTGACTTATGTTTACAAATCATATATATTTGGTATATATATGAATAAACCGGATTTGGCATTAAATAATCTACAAGGGTTGATATACCATAAAACTAAACCAAACTATTATAACAGGTGAATTTTATATGAAGTGTATTAATTGTTATTATAACAAGTTTATCATTCTTTATGAACACTTTAAAGAATATTATTTCCTAATTTCTATGTCACTTTTGGTAGCATTATTTTAAGGTTTTAGTTTTTAGAACAATATACTAAAATCTGCAAGCTAATCTTCAATTATAATATTTTTACAAGAATATAAAACCAAAAATGTTATAAACTAATCTCAAGTGATAGTCTTGCAAGAATATAAGACCAAAAGTGCTATTTGAATATGTGTGTTGTTAAATTGTGCTGTTAGCACAATAGTTTATTGAAATTGGTTATTGTTATGTTTTTATTGTTGCATTAAATTTCTGTTACTCATGGGTATCCAAGAAATGTGGATATGAGATAAATCTTCCTGAGATGTAGACAGTTAAAAGAAATTCATTGTTGTAATGAAATGTTTGTTTTCAAGCATTCCCACTCATAGAAACAAGGCAGACACAATGACGGATGGATAGTATCAAAGCATTGATTTTACTCATTCAAAAGCTCAATACCTCTTCAAAACAGATGGGGCTATACTTAAGAAAAAGTTCAACAAAGTATTAAGGGGAGAGCAATAAGCTTCTGGCTCTCATGACAAAAAAGACACTTGAAAACTTTGATTTGAAAAAAGAAGAAAAATATTGCCTTCAATAATTTTTATTTTATATTTGTATAATTTAAGGGAATTTTTTTTTTACTTTTATTATTCTTTGAATTTACTTATAAAACATAAATCATCATTAAAACTAAAAAAGTTGCCTAGAATGTCGATATTTTACTTTCCAGTTTTTTGAATTTCAAATGAAACCTCCAATACTTTGTTTCAAAAAACCTAAACCAAATTGTTTTTTATTTGTTGTTGTTGTTATTGTTTTTTTTTTAATGGATGTATTTTTTGCCGACAAAGTCTGATTTTTATCGACTATGAAAATGAAATAAAGAAACTTAAGCATTTTAAGCTGAACATGACATATTACCTTAAAAGGTACTCTTCCACCCAACTCCACAAGAAACCAATATAATAACACTTAAGCAATAAACTTCAGTATGTGGCTTAACATTACTAAATAATATATTTTAATATTTAAGACTAACCAATTGAATCAGATGGGAGAAGTCTCTGTGGCTAAAATGCTGGACTGTGGCCTTAAAGTAAGAAAGTTTGAACTCCACTCATGCTATTTTGTTTATTTTTGGACTAATACCATTGGGAAAGGCATGAACCCTCCCAGCTATAAGTTAAATAGTATCATTGCTGTTCTTCTACAAAAATGGCTTCGGCAATCAATAACCCACAAAATTTGATATGCCATTAAACAAAGAAACCAACCTGCTCAATAGTTAAACTTCATAAAAAAAAAGAAAAATGTACTGGAATCAGAAAACAAAAGATGAATAAATAAAACAATTCAATTATTGGGAAGTCCTAATGGCGTAATGGCTAAAGTAATGAACTGCAGCCTTGAAATAAGCGAGTTCAAACTCCAGTCACACTATTATGTTCACTTTCAAACTAATTCTCTTGGGAAAAGGCATGAACCCTTTTATCCCCTACTGTTCTTCTACAAAGACAGCTTTGGCATTAAATATCTCACAAAGGTTGATATGTCATTAAAAACAAAAAACCCAAACCAATCCAATAATACAAATGATTATGATTGTATTTTGTTTACAGGTAAACAAGTTTCCCACCCTTTTACTTTTTGTAAATTACTTATTGATAAAACATGTAATTGTTAAAACTGTTCCATTCAAACTATTTAGAAGTTATCGATTGATTTAAAAAAAATTTTTTTCTATGAAAGAATTTGTTAAATACACCTGATAAAAATGATAATTCTCTTCTAAAAGGGATGTGATGAAATTTATTTATTTAGAAGATAAGGGCCACTGTGCTCACCAACCACTATATTCAGTGGTAGGAGTATGGCTAATTGCAGGAAAGAAAGTTGAGTTAGTCTCCTGGTTTACTACTAGAAAATTCTATCATGGAGGTGAATAAGAAATGGAGAAAATAGTCTCTTATTTTCTGCTGATATGAGTTATCTCCCCTTTAAAACATTTTTAACTGACACTAGATTTGATGGCAAATAATAAACCTCCATTTATATTTTATATTGCCTCTGTTCCATTATAGTTGCTAAATTTAGCGTATGAGATTTAAATGCAAATGTGATTGGACAGATAGAGTAATTTGGCTTTAGGCTAGGTACATATACTGGTAGTTTATAGTATCTTGGTAAACATTAGCCAACTAGACACCTTAATTTCACATAGAAGACTCCCTTATATTTATCATTACAGTATTTATAGAGTTAGGCTAGGTACAAGTATTGGCCGTCTATGGTATCAGAGTAAACTTTAGCATGCACAATACCTCAATTTCACTTATAAGACTCCTTTACATTTAGATGAGGTTAAGAATTCTGATTTAGTTAAGATTAAATATAGACGTAATATTTTGTGCCAATATTGCTTTTCTGTAATGAATGATACCTAATTTTTAGCCACTAAAAATGTGTTTAGTTTTTTAAATCATATATACATGAAATGAATGACTCTTTTAACTTTTGCTTAACTATTTCTTCAATACCCAATGACATAAAGAGAAAACATCCAAACACCTATTTATTCTTCCAAAACTATTGTAATACAATCAAAATCAATGCAGTACTGTAAATGAATAACGTAGTCTAGACCTTGATGTAGCATATCGTATTTACTTAGATATTGCAAACATACAAAAAAAAAACCCCAACTGATGCACAATAGCATTGTAAATATAATAATTATGTATGTTATGACTAATTTACCATTCGTCTGACCCAACATGATTCTGCATAGCCTAGCTAATGCCTAAACATAGGTTTTAATCAAAATAATGAAGTTTTTACATCAACTATTTGATAATTGTACATGTTATATGTACAAGTGTTATAAATAGTAAACAGTATTGAATTAAAGTTTCATCTTAATTAATAGCCTTTGTTTAGGTATAGGCTATACTCCCTGTATAGCTGATCCCAAAACACTTTGGATTGAAGTTATAGCAAGGTTAGGGCTAGAAACGCTGTAAGCTTTGACTTTTCAAAAACATATCTCATGTAATGAATAACCCCTTGTTTTTGAGGTGAAAAATTAGCCTTAAAAAGTCATTGATTATACACTTAAATGTTGGCCTATGGCAAAATGAATTACAAAATTAAAGTTTCTTTCACTTTAGCAATAAATCACTTTCAAACCTTCTTTCTTCCTTTTTTTTTTTTTTTTTTTTTTTAATTCTTTCGATGAAAGAAGGTTTATATCTACAAGTGGATTTTTTTTTAATATCTTGTATTTTATATCAGATTTAATTGAAACTAATGCTCAGCTATTGTTAATCTTATACATACGAATCTTCATAAACTACAGTAGTCCCACCTTTATCCTCAGGGATATGTTCCAAGATTCCCCTCCCCCAAGAAAATCCATGAATCTGCAAATATTATCAAACTCAGTACATACTATATTTTGTTTTGTTTCAATTGATGCTAATGCCTTTGGGAAAGGCATGAAATCATCTGTTCTCTCCACACCTATGGATAAATAGTTGGGCAGACTGGGTTCTTTAGCCTTGGTATAGCAACTAAAAGAAAGAAAACTCTGAATATCAAACCAGCTTTACTCTGCTTAAAAACTGACCTTGTGTCATATCCTACCCATTGGTAGAAAGATTGATTAACTATACACTATATTTTGTTTTATACATACATACCTATGAAAAAGTTTTAATTTATAAACTAAATTACCCATGGACCTGTTGGGGTTCCCACTGTAATTGCAATTTATGATGAGAATCTATATCTGAAAGAAACAAGGATTCTCTCTGAAAAAGGAAATCTTTTAAGGGAAGCAGGCATTTCGAACTTATGATCAGCAAGAACTAAAGAGTTATATCCCTTGAATTTTTTTTTTTTTAATTGTCTGCAGTTTTTGTATTGTTATTTGTTTTACATGAAGCCAAAGATTGAAAAAGAGACTGAAAAGTCTAGAAAAGGTTAAGCAAACCCTGTATATGATCTATGTGCTGCTCATAGATAACTGTTACATTTTTTGTAGAATAAGAAATTGGTACCTGCTCGGTTTGAACCCATGAAAAATGATTCTCAGGTGTTGAAATTACTCAAAGAAAACTCAGTCTAGATCTGATTTAAAATTTGAACTCTTTGCACCCAAAGTTTCTTTTTAATAATGATAATTCAATAAATCAAAATATGTTGCATTATAAATTGAAATAAAGGATTCAATGTGAGATGATTTGAAAGTATTCTATTTAAAAGGAAGTTTAAAAAAAACAAAACGTGTTAATGATGTTCATCAGATTGAATCTCAATATCACTATCAAGTCTCACCATCTACTTGTAGATATTTGTTATTGTTTATTTTATTTTTCTTTCTGTTTCTTTTGTACCTGATTCTTATCCTCTCACCAATTTTTTTTCTTTTTTACTGTAAATAAATATACAAAAGAAAAGAATAATACATTTGTAAATATTATATTTATTGTACAGTTTTTATTCTAGCAATTAAAATCATTTTATCCTTCTTTAAATTATTGTTTTGTTTTGTTTGTTTTATATTTGCTTCACCTCAGATTTTGCAGGGAAGAGTAAATACAAGTGTGTCTGTATCATTATTGGTGCTTAGGTATATGCAGATCTTGTGCTTCTTAAAGAAATACACTCACTCGAGTTGAATCTGTGCTGCATATTCTGGAGCAAGCGGCAAGATGCAATAGTCTCTGTGGAACTTGGATAAAACTGAGTTTATGTGTTTTTATCAAGATTGTGCCATCTCCTCATTAAATGGCAAGTTTCTGAAATTAGTAGACCATTTTATACGCCTTAGTAGCAATTTCTCATCTGAAAGCAATGTCAACATATGCATAGCATGATATTGACAGGTTAACAGCCATGTGGGGAATTTTTCCAAGCTGTAGGCGTGTTAGTACTATTGTTTAGCTGCACCTTGAGGATTAATGAAATACCTGAAGAAAAAATTAGATGGGAACTACACGAGGATGTTGTATGTAGTTTTAAAGAAATCCTTTGAGCTGTAGTTGTATGGCCACTTACCTCCTATCTCACAAACCATCTAAATAAAATGAGTAAGACATACTGGAGAAGTAGTAATTCACCAAGCTTTTTGCTTAGATGTGGCACAAGGCCGTTTGAATGGTTAACTAATAAGACTCAAACTCACCTATGAAGCTTCTTAACCATTAAACCACCTAAGATACTCAAATGCTGGAGAAATAAGGATAAACTCATAAGCAATGTTCTCCTATGGACATACCAGTGTTGGCTGAATAGCAAAGACTTTCATTCATTAGCTCTTTTGGACACTGGGTGCCGTCTAAAAGACTTAGCAAGATCAATGGCTGATAGGGACAGATAATGAAAAGGGCCAAGGGAACCATACTATCTGCATGCCTTGATAATGAAAGACAAGAGGTGCTTGTGGTGTATCAGTTAATATCGAGGGAAATAGACTTGTCAATCAAGGTTCAAAACCTTAATGTAGCTGTTTGCTCTTTACATAGTGCTAATACTCTTGAAAAAGTCATGAATCCAAGTATCTCTCCAGCTTTGGGTAAAGAGTAGGGCAAACTGGCCTCAGGAGAAGAAAAAAAATGAGTTTAAACCAATTGTAGACTCTGAGAGAGATTGGCTTTGCCAGGCTATACCTACCCAAGACACACTAGATAGCATCTCTTGACCAAACTAGGTTATGGAACCAATGAAGGGAAGAAAAATGTGTTGAATATTGCACTCTTTGTTGATAATATTTAAAGCAAAACAAAATTAATAAGGGACAAATTATCTCCCTTTAACTTAGATCTGCTAGAGGGCATATGAACTCTTTTATTAATCTACCTGTCTCTTTTTTTCTCAGTTCCTTGTAAGACAGCCATGCTGAATGAATTGATTAGTTACCATGTTCCTAAACCATAACAATGTCTCGTTTGTTATTGCTTCTTGTATTAATATTGTTTGTTCTGTCACCACCAAAAGGTTAAAGCAGGGTGTTTTTCATTCATTCATTCATTCTATTATATTGTGGTGGTCCCACTGACTCTTTTATTCAACAAAATGAGGGTTAAGATAATTGGAGGTTTGGATAATTGATGTACTGTAGTAACCTGAGTATTAATTTTATTGCAGACTTTTGTCCTCATCTTGGTAGTTTTTTGTTGTTTTTCTCACTACCTTTTGGTCAGAGGTAAAATTTGGCCGAAACATAGTGAGAAAAACAACAAAAACTACCAAGATGAGGACAAAAGTCTGCAGTTGAATTAATACTCAGATTAAGAAGCCTCATCTCAAAAAGGATTCCCAATAAAGACAATTACTGTAATAATGTTTTGATTTTTTTTTTATATAACTCTGTCTATATCTTGCTTTCACTTCTTTTGAGAATTTCTGGTGTTTGGCCATAAATCAACTTTAAAAGTGGAGTAACAATAAAATGAGGGTTCAGTTTATAATGTACATATGCATTATTGAAAACTGACTTTGTATTTGATTTTATTATCTCTTAAGTTCAATTTTCAATGTAAATTCAATGTAGAGAGAGTGATGACTTTATGTCCATTTTAAACTTATTTTTTTCTTGAAAATGAAATATTTCTAAAAGAAGTGACCTATTTTTTAAATATAGCAAACTAAACAGAAGAAAAAAAAGAAATTCTGATGGAATCATGCATGCACATTAAGTCTGGGTTCCATTTACATTAAATTTACGATGTGAATTGAAGCTGACAGAAAGTCATGTCCAATTACGTTTTTTACAACATGTATTAAGTCACTTTATGTTCAGTTTCAGTCATTTGCTTCATTTTTTTAACTGAACAGTTACAGTTTGATATCAAAATATAAATCAACCATAACCCTACACATTCTTTGTGGTTTGGGGATGGAAATATGGCTGCCGATAGTCAATTTTTAGCTTGTAGAAGTACTTTTGGAGTGCATAACTGTTCATAAATAAAACATAATCACTGATACTTACTCTTATTTAGATGCTGCATGAAAAGAACAAAAGTCTAAATTTTGGTCAGGCTGAGCCTACTCGTTTACAATAAAAATACCTAATAAAACCTTTCACAGTAATTACCAGAAAGATACAGCAATTGGCAGCTCACCTAATGAGTAAGTAAGTTGGTGCCCATAGTTGAGGGTGACTGGAAGGCTCCCTTTTCAATAGCTACTACACCAAGGTATAGGGTAGGGAAGGGTGCTACACCCTTTCCATGATTGCACCACTTTACCCTTGATCCATACCTTATAATGCTGAGTGCTAAGCAACGAGGCATCAAGTACCATTTCTTGAGTCTTTGGTATGACTCAATGTGAGATTGAACCCTGGTCTCCCGGGCCATTGGTGAACAATGAATAGATAACCACAGTCTACCAATGTAGAGGAGGTGCTTGCAGTGTAATAGTTATTGTCGTTGGAAATGGACAAGGCGACCCAAGTTCAAATCCTAAACAAGGCTGTTTGCATTTCCCATAGAGCAAATATCCTAAGGTAAGATATGAATGAATCAAAATATTCTTCCTCCAGCTATGGACAAATAGTAAGGCAGAGTAGGCTCTTTAACCTTGGTATGGCAACCAATATAGGAGAAGGAAAACAATTAAAACCTGTTGAACTCTGTTTAAAAATTGACCTTGTGAAACTGAACAGGAAAATACTTCATGATCGTGCTGCCCCAGCAAGGAACCAAAACCAGGCTTAAGCCCGACTAGCTCATATATATACTTGGGATTTTTAATAAGCACCATTTAGGGTGCATTTTACAAGACATTTACAAAACAAATTGAACTCTGCTTAGTAATTAACAAAAAACAATTAATATCTCAAAAGCACATCATTTGTGATGGTTAGTTGTGAGAAAAAGTCTTGAAATAACGTAATCTACCAAAAAAACATAAAAAAAACAATCAGGAATAAGATTGGGTGATAGTAAAAAATTATCTAAAAAGCATTAAAATTTTTTTTTAATTCAATATACTGCTTTTAACTTTTTCTTTTCTTTTTTGATCAAAGAAAGAGCATTTTTTCAGTAAAGTTCACATCGGATCATCTCTTCTTATAAAGCTGATTCTTTCGGTTTTCATTGGTGGCCATAGTTGAGGGTGTTTCCAAGTTGGATGAATCTAAATTAGAGGTCCACTGTTTATATTCTCAATCTTTTTTTTTTTCTAATAAGTGGCGGGCTTTTCTTATAGAGGAGAAATTACACCGGTTGTTTCCGGAAGTGTATGCGAATGTTAGTTTTCATGTGGGTAAGTTCTTGTCTTGTCTTTCTTTGAAAATAATGATATTTTTGTTTTGTTTTTTGCAGATTATAATCTTTTTTTAGAGTTTTATTGTTCCGATTCCGATTGTAAATTTTCTGTTTAGAAAATAAACTAGAAATGCGTTCTGTTTACAGAAACAGTGAAAAGAACGAAACACGTGGTGGTTATTTCAACAACGATTTTTTTCTTTCACGTTTTCTCATTCGATTGCAATCAACTGAAATGATTGATATGAATTAAAAACCAGTTTTATAAGAAATAATATAAGATTATAGGCACTTGTATTGATTTTACGTACCATCTTGATAAAGATTTCCTAAACTTGTAACTACTGTTGTATTATTTTTTTATTCATAAAAAGAATAATCAAAAACTATTCAATAGAAAAATGAATTTTAAATTTTGGGGAAAAAATAAATGAAGAAAATAAATAAAAATCAGATTTTTGTATCTAAAAAAGCATTAGCAACAGTATTTACGTATAAAAACTGTACAGAAAAAAATTGGCGAATTGATTGAAATACACGTTTGTTAAAAAAATTACTTAAAATCAGTTCCGATTTCAGTAGAAATTTCCCTCTGTTATGAATGAATTTATTTATGAAAATGTTATTTTGTAAGAAATATTTTTGTAAATGTTCTTCTATCTGTCATTACCCTCACTTTTTAAAAAGAAGTAAATAGGACCCTCATCCGTCTAAAATCACAGAAAATCTGTATTTTAAAAATTTGAATTGAGAAATATTCTGAATGCTAAGCAGCAAAAATTAGTCTGGTGGGTGGAAAAAAATTGAAATCTTGTTATTTTATTTTAAATATTTAAAAAAAAAAAAAAAAAAATGAAAAAAAATAATTTTTCATGAAAAAGTATTCATAAAAGTGGGAAGAAAAACCTGCAGCATATGTATTTTCCAACTTTCCTAGCCCTAAATTTTTATTCTTTTACTTCCTACGACCATTACAGCAATTGTTTGGACAGTTTGAAAAAACAACAAAACAAAAACCAAACAAATATATATGCATAAATTCCTGCTCATGTAGATAATAAATGGAGACACACTGTGTAACAGTTACTATCATGGGAAATGAACTAGTCAAACCAAGTTCAAATCCTGGATGCAGCTATTTACTTTTCTCTTTGTGCTTATGCCCTTGGGAAAGGCATGAATCCTTCTCTTCTCCTGCTAGCTATGGCCCGGTTGGTTGGGGCTGTAGAATACACTGATTGCTTCTCTGCAGAAGGGTAAGATACCCCTCCTCCGCTACTAGTGTCCTGGATATGACATTAAACAATCTGATGTTGAGGCTCCAGTAATGCTGGAGCTTTGGGGAATGTGTAGTACCCCTTTATTGCCATTACTATCAGGTCCACTCTGGCCTGGAGTGGTAGCACCTGAACAGGTCCTATATATGGGTCAGATATTAATGTTTGACATCTAAACTGAGTGCAAACAAATGACTTATGCTAAATTGAATTGTTTGAAATAGAACTGTTTGATTCACTTATCTGTGTTTATATAAAAAATGTGTTTACAGATCATATATTTAATATATATGTAAAAACAGTTTTTGACATTAAATAACCAACAATGGTTGATATGCCATAAAACTAAACCAAACATACTAGCTATGGGTGAATAGTAAGGCAGACTTAGCTCTTGGAGAATGAAAATGTTGAATTTAAACCAGCTATACTCTGCTTAAGAATTGACTTTGTGTCACATCTTGTTTGTGATGGAAGGTTTGGGTAAATCCATATATACACAAATGTTTTCCTAATTATGTATTGAACAGTTTGTAAAAGGTCTTTTTTTTCTTTCTTTTTTGTACAGGTGTGAAATCAAGTACATGAAACAATGTCTGATTTTCAAATTCATCAAGTCCGTTTTTTTAATTATGTTCCACAAGGAGTAACTAATCTTTGTTATAATGAGACTAATAAGAAACTAGCATTGTCAAGGTAAGAAAGAAATGTTGATTATTTTTTTTTCCTGTCTGTTATCCTCCTTTTTTGCTTGGAATGTAATTACATTAAAACCTATTATGATAAAACCCTGAATAATGTGGCTATGAACAAATTAACTGAATTAGGGTTGTACATTAAAACTCATGATAAAACCATGAACAGCGCAGAAAATTTTTCAAACAAATTAACCACTTTATTTCAGGTATGGCCATAGTTAATAGTTATGTGAGAAAGATGCTATTATCATTGAAGAGGTTGATAATTGTCCGAAAATGCTACAACATAATTTTTTGACTGTTTTAGTTAACTTTCTGCAGTATTATGATTACTGATCTATTACCTCGTCAACTGGGGCTGCAGAATACATCGACTGCACTTCTGCAGAGGGGTAGGACCTTCCCACCCCAACGAGTGTTCTGGATATGACACTAAACAATCTGATGGTGAGGTTCCAGTGATGTTAAAGCTTTGGGGAATGCAGAACACCCCTTCATTGACATTGCTTCCAGGTCCACTCTGGCTCACAGTGGTAGCACCTGATAGGGCCCTATCTATGGGTTAAATAGAACTAAACTGAGTTGTTTAAATTAGAACTGTTTAACTAAACTGAATAATTTGAAATAGAAATATTCTTGACAATAAAACTGTGTACTTATGCTAAACTGAATTGTTTGAAATAGAACTGTTTTTGATATTGAAACTGTACTTATGTTAAACGGAATCGTTTAATATAGAACTGTTTTGACATTTAACTGTGTGTAAACAAAATCTATACTTATACTAAATTGAATTGTTTGAATTAGAACTGTTTGACTAAAATGAATAGCTTGAAATAGAAATGTTTTTAACAATTAAACTGTAGTCATGCTAAACTGAATTGTTTGAAATAGAACTGATTATTTGTATAAAAATGGATTCAGCATTAAATAACTTACAAAGGTTGATATGCCATAAAACACAAACCTATGATTATTAATCTAGTCTTATTGACTGGGCTTAGAATACCCTGAATTGTATTTTGTGTGGAGAGACCCCTCCTAAAATGGGTTATCCTGGGTATGTCACTAAACTCCATCTGATGATCTTGTGTGGAGTACCTCTTTATTACCATTATACCTTGTTCTATTCTGACCTGGAGTGTAGTATCTGTTAGAATCTTGAGAATGATTTATATTTGGTAGGAATACTTGAGGTCATTATTATTTGAACCTATAATTGTTTACTAAGGATTGTTATTAGTTACTTGAAACAGTTATAGTGTGTGCAAATGACTATTATTTGATATTACTTGATAATTACTTGAAAAAATCCGATAGATGGATGAAAGAATGCATCCTCCTCTTCCCTAAAATGGGTGACCTCGGATTAGCCAAGAACTACCGCGGCATAATACTTACATCCATAGCAGCCAAAATTTTCCATGCCCTTCTACGAAACCGCATAGAACTCAAAATTGACAACATTCTTAGGAAAAACCAAAATGGTATCCAAAGAAATAGATCCACGACCTCACAAATATTGACCATCCGTAGAATCTTTGAAGGCGTACGGGCAAAAAAACTACGGGCAACAATACTATTTGTCGACTTTACCAAGGCCTTTGATTCCATTCACAGAGGGAAGATGGAACAAATCCTACTTGCATACGGCGTACCAAAAGAGACCATCGCAGCAATAAATGGGTTGACCTGTCATTAAAATCAATTAACCAACCAGAGATATAAATACATTCTTGAACTGTCTGTAATGAATAAATTTCATTATTATTTTTGTTTTTAGTTTATTGCAATGCAATTCTCTTATCTCTAGGCATAAAATAACCCTATATAGGTTGACATGCCATTAAAAATTAATCATTTGTAGAATTGCTGACTGTATTGTGAACTCATTCTTCACTGGGTAATCCGTTGTGGATTTTTGTCAGACTGAGTTAAGCTTAATAAATAAAGACATTGAACATTGATTTATTTGATTTTTTTTAAACCTGTTTTTTTTTTCTTTTAAATCAGGATGGATGGATCAATAGAAATTCTTGAAAATTGGTATAAAGAAAAGGTGATTCCAGGTGATACTGATCGATCTGTAGAAGCCTTGGCCTGGGTTGGTAATCGACTTTTCTCTGCTGGACTTACTGGTGAAGTCTTTGAGTATGATCTTCTCAGGTTGGCACCAAAGGTAAAAATTTCTTTTATTTTCTTTATTTTGTGGTTAATGAAGCGACAAATTTTGTCTTTTATTTCCCGCACCAAAAAATTGTCACTATCATACATTGATTCTTTAAGACCAGTTTTTTTGTCTTTGTTAAAAGTGTTTGAGTCATTTTATACTTGGCTTTTTTTCCCTTTTCTGAATATCTGAGATAAGGTGTTGTTTCTATGATACACTGATTAGCCATGAACATTTTGATACTTGTGTTGCATTTGTCTTATATGCATGTTCATGCAGCATCACAACGACACAATGAACGACAGACACGCACGCAATGACAAACGCAGACGCAAGAAGACTTCTTTAATAAAATATTACCTCTCACTTTATTGCAAGGGTTCGAGAAGGTTGTGTGGGGTTTTACTATGAGAGGGAGCTGGAGACTGAACATAAACTGTAACATTTTGACCCCACTGTTATGACTGTCACGTTGTGTCTTTCTTGTTCTCTAGGGCTGCTCAACTGGAGGCCTAGGGCCCACTCTGCTGGATGCTGGCTTTCTTTACTGCATCTTATCAGCATCTTCTCTGGACCCCAAACTCCATCGGGGTTCCCGAGGGCCCCCTCGGTCGGGTGTGGCTTTCCCTACCACATCTTCACTCCAACTGTCTGGAACTCTACTGGCAACTCCGACTCGCCCCCTGGGTGTCGAACTCAACTGGAACCGGAACTCAGTTCAACTGGCTCGTCGAACTCAACTGAGTTATATAATCGTTCGACGTCCAGTCGATCTTTTAAATCGAATGTTTAATCATCATCAAGCGGAAATAACTGTCATGCAGTTCAGAGGTCACTCTCTTCCGGTGTGTCAGTCTATGAGAGTATCATGGGATATTTTTACCTCGTCCCATTTCATCAGCCAATTTCCGCCCACGCGATTTCCTCTCATAACTGCCATTGGAATGTGTCACTTCCTTCCGATGCATCACCTTGAATGGCATTTTTGGCCGGGTCAAAAGGTCAAAACATAACACTTGTTTTTAATGTTGGACAAGTTGTTTTCAAGAATAGCATTCTAAATTATGCTTTCTATCCATCCATAATTATTTTTCAGTGACAGTTTCCCACTTTCTAGGTTTGAAAAATGATACAGTTATCTATTTGAAATATTTATTAATTTTCAGGGATTTTTTTTGACTGTATCAGATCTTTGAACAAACCTGAAAGTGTCTTCCATTGGTGTAATAACAGCAGTAACCTGTTGTAAATAAATGATGAAAACAAATAAAATATTCTTTAAATATGAATAATAATCCTAAACTTTAATAAAAGCATCTCAGCATCCTTTAATTTTAAAAATGGCCTTCTTAATAACTGTATGTAAGTAAAGTTGGTGACCATCGTCAAGGGTGACCCAAAGGCTCCCTTTTCAATAGCTACCACACTGATATGTTGGGGAGGGCACTACTCCGTTCTCTGGATTGTTCAACTTTACCCTTGATCCTTACCTCATAATACTGAGTGTTAAACAAGGCGGCATCAAGTACCAACTTTAGAGTCTTTGGTATGACTCAACCTGGGATTGAACACCTGTCTCTCGGACTATTGGTGAACACTCTACTCATTAAGCCAATGGCCCAATCAAATAACTATGTAATATGGGTAAATACTGCTAGTTAATATAATGTGAATAATATTAATAATAATATCATCAATAATGATATATTATGGTATTAATATTAATATCAATAATAATAATGATGATATATTATATAATAATATTAATAATATTAGCATCTCTGCCTCCTTTAATTTTAATAATGGCCATCTTAAAATCTGTATATAATATGGGTAAATACTGCTAGTTTATGTGAATTCTATAAATATGATGTTATTTGACATCAAACCAAATAGTTGCTAAAGTTAGTATTTAAGTGAGTAGTATTAATTAACCAGAAAGTCAGGTATTGCCATGTGACCTTGCTAGTTTTTTGTAATTATTCTGAGTTTTTTTTTTTTGATTTTCTTTTTCAGGCCAAAGCTCATTGCAATGCTGGTTCAATTTGGTGCATGGTGAAGAATTCCTCAAATACACGATTAGCAGTAAGAAATATTTCACTTTTTACCCCACCTAACAAAAAAAAAAAAATTAACCTCCCATCTTTAAAATTGAATTCTTTATGACATTTCAGCATCATCTATTTGATGCTATCCAGCAAGAAAATTTTTTGACATTGCTAATAATATGAAAATCTTCCCATGGAAGTTTACAGCACTATTTTGAAACAACAAAAAAGTTTCAGCTAAGCAGAAATGATTTTAATAAACTAAAAAATTACTATTAATCTAATTATCTTAAAGGAAAGGCAAAAATATTGAGAAACAATCGCCATCGAGTTTTCCGTGTTATTTGACTGGGGAAATTATATTACCCTATGTAAAAACAAGAGTTACTTCCCTTTGGTACCAGAAGTCTTAAACGTTATCTGTTCATTTTTTTTCCTGTGTACCATACCAAGATACGGATATGTGAAACATATATAGAATGTTCATAACATAGATACATAGAATATAGGGATCCCGAAACACAAAAAACACGTAACGACTTCTTAGTTCAGGTATGAAACCTTTTATTACCTTTCAGTTAAAGGTTTCGACATAAGGAAGAGAGATACACATTCTTTCTATTCTGGCTTTTCCATCTGCCCTCATCTTGTGCGGCGCCCGTAGCGCACAAATTTGTCTGGCCTCAGCAAGCCCCGAAAGTCGACTCTTCTCGTTCGGTGTCTAGTTCTCGACTCAACTAACTGACTTTTTCAAATCTCCCCAAATCCTTTGTGCGCTCTTCCGGTGCGTGACTTCATTCACACTCTCTAGCCCTGTTTCCCATCTGGGCTATTGTGACATCTCTGAGTGACATATCCACTCTGCATGCGCGCGTGAACACCTGCATTAATGTTGCACCTAAGTAACCCATGCACTGAGCCGAAAGGTTCTCAGCCTAACTAAACCCAAAGGCATAAAACGAAATCCCTCAGCCATTATATTACTCCTGTATAAATGTTTTTTTTCGCTATGGTTATTTGATGAGAGCAGCACAAATTTTTATTCCACCAAAGAGTACTAATTTCTTTTCTCTCCCATCATTGAAAGATCAATCAGATAATGTTTTATTTTATTATGGACATTAAGTGACTTTTTGCATTGTGACAAAGTACCTTATTTTTTCAAGATGGTGCCATCTCCTCATTGGATGGCAAGCCTCTGAAATTAGTAGACCAGTTCGTATACCTTGGTAGCAATATTTCATCTACTGAAAGCGTTGTCAACATTTGCATAGATAAAACATAGATTACTATTGGCAGGTTATTGACCATATGGAAATCTGATTATCTGATAAAATAAAAATGTCCATAGAAATTTTGGTAACAGATTCTTTTTTTTATTATATCTAGATTTTACAAAAGAGAACAAAATACTTGAAAGCATTTTTATCCATTTGAGCCTGTTATGATGTGCAAGGTTAGCACTAGTCAGTTGCTAATGAAGCTTTTCAGTTATTCTCAGTAAGAGACTTATATTGGCTCTCTCTTACACTCATGCAAATTTGGGAGTATCGCTACAGAGCCTGTTATACTGGTGGTACTTTTATTTTTCCCCACGCTGTTGCATTGGTAGTTTAATTTTCATAAATTCAGACTAAGGGCTCAAAGAAGTACTGGATGTTCCACAGAAATGCTTCAAATTCAAAATTCTGGATAGTTAATTAACATCTTGGCAACTTTCTAGTTTTAATTTGATTAGTTATAATTTTGTTTTTATCCCAAGATGGGAGTTTATTTTTCGCACTTGTGAAGACGGGGCAGCCTGGCACTTGATCCCTCGCAGAATAAGTCCTAGTTAAGAGTCCTTTCTCAGGCATATAGGAACTGGCAGATAATGTGGGGGTTAATTTGGGGCTAGACTGACCGCCGCTGGCAAGGGGTTTCCAAATTTCACGTTACACACATACCCACCAGACCACTACCTCTTCCTACCCCTAGGATAATGGAAGATATGGGCCTCTAGGTTTAGATATAATAATATTATCGTAGTTGACAATTCCAGTTTCCCGTGTAATATTTTTAAAGGCGAGTAGGGCGTTTAGCGAGAATAACATGAGGTGAATGAAGCTGAAAAGGAACATGCAATAGACAACTTGATAGACAGACAACATGATGAATAAATTTCGACACGAGGAGAGATATGAAATATAACAAAGTTTTTAATACATGTGGACACACACATTTAATGTATTGGCTATATTATCTGCGGATAGTATCAACTATACAAATGTCTTTCTTCCTTATTCTTTTCTTTCTTCCTTCTTTAAATTGAGAGAGAGAGAGAGAGAGCATATGTAATTGCAATACTTAGAGAAAACAGCCTTAAGGTTTACTTAGCTTTTCGACGACGGGTTTCTTCTGAGAGTATTTTCTCTTTTACGGGCTAGCGGGATTTTATATAGCTTGGCTTGAAGGCGTCTGTCATCTTCTTGTCCAAGAGCTCTATTTCGCTTCTTCACCCAGAGTCTTCGCCACAGTGTCCACACATCTTTTCACCCCAACTGCTGTCCTAAAACTGATTTCCTTATCCCTATTTCCGCTGACGAAAAGGGTGCTAATTCCACTTTAGGGTACTGGCCAATCATTTGGCCTCTTTCTTCTTCCTTCACCCTGTCAGATGATTCATTCAAACTACTATCTCTTCCACCCGGGTGAGGTTACGGGGTACAGATAGCCTGACCAACATTCTTTACTTTCTTCGACAGGCCGGCCGAAGTTGACCTACATTCCTTATTCCTCTTTTAACGGTCAGTCTTTAGCAGCCTGTTAATTCAAACACGGAGGGGTAGGGGAAATTCCTTATTTCTCTCCTCTCAGTGGTAGACCACTTGACAATACACATTCATACACACACTGTAATTATTTGTGTATAATATGCACATTTTTACTGATTTTTACGCCTAAAAGCCTGGGTGCATATTATACATGAGAACTAAATATTACTTTTATTTTTTTGGTCGTGTGTTGCCATACTTAAGATTGCATGATCGAAAGTTATATTTATGGTCCAAACTGATGCATAAAAACACTTCTGTTTTATACTGCTAGAGAAATAGCCTCTGGAATGCGTGTTTGTTTGTAATTTGTTTCTTCTACTGTGAACTTATTTTCACTTAAGGTTTGTTACATTCTTGTGTGAACATGTGTACCATAGCTGCAGTGCTACAACAGCATATGAAATATAGTTTTAATCTCCAGATCAACATATGTAACATAGGCATAGTCTCCAAATCAACATATGTAACATAATCATAATCTCCAGATGAACATGTGCCATATAGTCGTAGTCTCCAGATGAACATGTGCCACATAGTCGTAGTCTCCAGATGAACATGTGCCACATAGTCGTAGTCTCCAGAGGAACATGCGCCACATAGTCTTAGTCTCCAGATGAACATGTGCCACATAGTCGTAGTCTCCAGATGAACATGTGCCACATAGTCGTAGTCTCCAGAGGAACATGCGCCACATAGTCTTAGTCTCCAGATGAACATGCGCCACATAGTCGTAGTCTCCAGATGAACATGTGCCACATAGTCGTAGTTTCCAGATAAACATATGTAACATAACTGCAGTATTACTTATGTAGCATTGTAGCTGGCACCGCATTAAAACATAATCATAGCAACAAATATTTATTTAATGTTGTCTCATAATGATTGTTCATAGTGTAGTAATAGGCACCAAGGGACTATATGTAGTATACAAGGGTCCCGAAAAGAATGCGTGCAGTGTTGTCAGCCAAATGAATGTCAGAGCCATCAAAGGAACCAATATGATGTGGCCTTTTTATTTCCTCCATTAGCATAATGTTACAAGTTTCTGCTATCTGTAGCTCATGTGTTCTATCAGCTATGTGCGGTTAAATGTCGATGTTTTCTGATTTGTCCACCTGCCTTCTTTGCTGCACTGTTGTCAACATTGTTAGGTTTTTGTTTTCCTGCAAAGTAAGGAGACTCATGTTTCCTTTCAAGGTGAAAGGTATCTTATTTGTCACATTAAGGTAACTGACATGAATGTAAAGAATTTTAGTCCACTGCTATTTTTATTGTTTGATGGTTTTGATAGTCAAATATAATTAACTAGAGAGAGAGAGAGAGAGAGAGAGAGCCGTTCACTGTTAGATTTTTCTTGGAGCTTGTCCCTGGAAGTAATAGTGATCCTTTTGGCTTGGTTGATTGAATACTCACTGACTAAATTGTTACAAGGTTCTATCTTTCCACTGACCTTCTTTGTTACAGGGTAATCAAATTTCCAATGTATATATTTACCAACCACTCCACCATGAGCAGGATGCAACACAGGGTCAATTTTCAATCAGAGTTCAACAGATTTTTCAACTAGATCACTTGCTAAACCAAGGCTAAAGAGCCTAATTTCCCTTACCATTTTTTCATAGCTGGAGGAAGAATAATTGGATTTATACCTTTCCTTAGGGTAGTAGTGCTATGTGAAATGCAAATAGCCTTGTCCAGGATTTGAACTCTGGTTGGTGTGTCCATTTCCTTGGATGATAACCATTATACCACAAACACCACCCAGCTATAGGTAATCAAATTATCGATAGATGGGTTGGAGGAAAGAAGTATTAGGTTCATGTTTTCCTCAAGGGAATTAGTGAAAAGTGAATGCAAAAAGCTTCTGTTGGAATCTAAACCTTCCTTGCTAATTCCATTTTCTATGCTGCTAAACATATATCAACCACATATCCATATATATATATATATATATATATATATATATATATATACCAGCCCATTGACATCATGGTTAGAGTAATACCAAAGACTCCCAGGTTGAGAAATACCAAAGACTCAAAAAAACGGTACTTGATGCCTCCTTGCTTATCACTTAGCATTATGAGGTATAGTGGATGAGGCAACTAGTCTAGGAGAAGGAAAACTCTGAATTCAAACCTGTTAAACTCCGCTTAAAAATTGACCTTGTGTCATATCCTGCCTGAGCGGAGGGGTTGGTAAATATTGTAAATAGGATAGTGGGGCAATCTAGGGAAAGGAGTAGCACCTCTTCCCTACACCTCGGTGTGGTAGCTATTGAAAGAGGAACCTTCAGGTTGCCCTTGACTACGTTTGGCCAACTGTATATGTATATAAATATATAATGACTGCTCAATATTGGTGATAAAACATTTGTAGATCTAAATTTGAATAGCGTAAACACAGTGTCAATGGTGCTTGGTGACTGTCAGTTTCACACGTTGATCTGATGATTGCATTAGTAAGAAACTGACAGTCACCAATCGTCATTGATGCTGTGTCTCTGTTATTCAAACTTAGATCTCTCTCTCTCTCTCTCTTTACATATATATATTCCTGTTGGAGTTTAATTCCTTTACTGGTATACAAATTGTTAGGGTCTCTTTTATGATTGCTTTTTACTGTTACTTGGTAAATGAATGTTGAACTTGGAGAGAGGAACATGCATTTCTCACAGAGCAACTTACAACTGATATGTTTAAGTAGCAGAGGGAAACTGAGTAAATGTTACCAGAAATAACTCTGCAACACTGTAATCATGGATTGTTAAATCATAACTAGATTTACCCTCTGCTGCATTTGATATGTGCTTTTTTGAATGGTTTTTCTTTTTATATCATATTTTTTCCATTTTCTTTGTTTTAGGTTGGAACTGATGGAGGTGCTGTTGTCTTGTTTAATGTTGAAAATGATGAGCTGTTGTATTTGAAGGCATTTAGTAAACAAGAAGGTTTGTATTTTTATTTGATTTTGGCTGATGTTTTAATGAATCGGCCACCTACCTCCTATCAGGAAAACTATCCAAGTTAGACAAACCAGACATGCTTGACACTGCTGGAGAAGCAGGGATGAACTCATAAGTGATGTACTCTTATGGACCCCCACATATGGCCGAGCAAAAGCAGGACGACCAGCACGAACATACATTCAGCAGCTGTGTGAGGATACGGGATGTAGCCCAGAAGACCTGCCAAAAGCGATGAATGATAGGGAAAAGTGGCGAGAGAGGGTCAGGGATGTTCGTGCTACCGGTGCGACATGATGATGATGAATGAAAAATCCTTCTCTGATTGAAGAGATCTAGATCTTTACTTGTTAAGTTAGTTTCAATATTGTCAGGTATTTGTTGGTATGGGTTTTGTTATACAATCAAAATTCCAATTATGATAAGTAAGTAAAAATTGGCTATCATAGTTGATGATGACTCGAAGGCTCTTTTTTAATAGCTACTACACCAAGGTGTAAAGGACGGTGCTACTCCTTTCCCTGGATTGCCCACTTTACCCTTGATCCCTACCTTATAATGCTGAGTGTTAAGCAAGGAGGCATTGAGTACCATTTTTTTGAGTATTTAGTATGACTTGACCTGGGATTGAACCCTGGTCTCCCAGGCTGTTAGTGAGCACTATACCCAATCCCACAAACCCCATCCTTCATATTAAAAATAATTCAAGAATTAAAGGTGCATTTGTATTTATAGTTTAATGATTCTTTTGTAAATTGTATAAAACATTGGTAAATTAGTTATGTTTTATAATTTAACATTCAGTTAATTTATTTGGGGGTTCGCCAATGGCATGGGAGACCTGGGTTCAGGTCAAGTCATACTAAAGACTCAAAAAATGGTACTTGATGTCTCCTTGCTTAACACTCCACATTATAAGGTACAGATCAAGGGTAAACTGGAGCAATCCAGGGAAAGGAGTAGTGCCCTCCCCTACACCTTGGTGTAGTAGCTATCGAAAAGAGAACCATCGGGTTACCCTCGACTATGGTCGCCAACTTTACTTTTACTTATTTTAGTTTAATCTAGAGCTTCTCAAACTTTTTAGTTGATACCCCGTTGCATCAACTAAAAAGTTTGAGAAGCTCTAGATGAAAGGAAACTAAGCACATCAGACAGGAATCTTTTTGTCACTACAATTTATCAGTTGTAAAAATACACACAGCATCTTCTAATCACTGTGATTCTCAACTTTACACATTGATCCCTGACTACAAAAATGTGCAAACTATTCGCTAAAATCGGTTCAAACAATACCTACACTAATAAACAGTAAGCAGCTGTGATTTCAGTTTGATCCAATCAAATCATTATTTGATAAATAATTTAAAAGATCTGTTCATTAAAACTAATGTAAACAATATAAACCTAAGAAAAATAAAACTATACAAGAAAATTTAAATACCATTTTAAGAAAAAAACAAATTCTAGACAAATCCTTGAGGGTGTTTTCGTGGTGTAATGGTTAAAGCGATGGACTGCGGAATCGTAGTAAGCAAGTTTGAACTCCAGTCGCGCTATTATGTTCACTTTCAGACAAATGCTCTTAGGAAAGGTATGAATTCCCCTTATCCTCCCAGCGATGGGTCAAATAGTACAACTACTGTTCTTCTAGGAGGATGGCTTTGGCATTAAATAACCAGCAAAGTTGATATATCATTAAAACAAAGAAACCAAACAAATCCTTCATAAACAATTGATTTCAACACTAAGAGAGGTATCAAAGCACTCCCCCTGCAAAAAAAAAAAAACAAGCAAAATCTGGTTTTGGCATTAGATGACCCATAAGGCTTGATATGTAAGTATGCAAAAATGACATACTTTCGTTTTTTTTTTTATTCCTTATCACAATTTCTTTGTTTTTTCTGTATTACTATACATGTATTATAACAATGGGAAATAGGTTTATAATATTAAATATGATACATATTTTTTCATGATATATAAATTTAGTTCTTTTTGATGCTTTTATCTTTTATTTCTTAGGTCGAATCCTTTGTCTTGACTGGCACGTCTCTGAAGATGTGATTGTTACTGGAGGAATTGATAGCATTCGAGTATGGAGTGTAAATTCTGGGATTGCTATTGAACGCTTCACACTGAAAAGGATTAAAGCACGTCAGACCATTGTATGGTGCATTAAAATATTGACGTAAGTTTATTAATGAAATTTAATCTTTTCCTTGTTTCCCTCATTTTTTTTTCTCTCTCTTTCTCTATTCTTTCTTTTTTTATGTCTCTTTTTCCTCTTTCTTTCTCTCTGTATTTTTCTCTCTTTCTCTTTTCTGTTTCTTTCTTTCATTCTCTGTCAGTTTTGCTTTCTCTCTCTTTTTTTTTTTTCTCTTTCTTTCCTTTTTTTCTAATCTGTCTTGGCCCAGTCAGCTGTCTCCACGAGACAGTTCTCCAAGATTATTCACAGTGTGACACCATTGTCTCCTGAGCTGGAGTAGAGAAGGTTGAAACTTTGAGACTCAAATCTTTCTCTTAAGTAATAGCTAATATTGAGTTACTACAATAGATACATCCTCTTCTTCTCCAAGAAAGGCAACCTCAAAATCACTAAGAACTAAAGAAACATTACTCTTACTGCTAAGGTCTATAATGCTCTACATCTCAATTGGTTCTGATGTAACATACCCATACGTGAATATGGGAAACTTACATAGAATGTTCATAACATATATACATAGAACATAGGAATCCCGAAACACGAAAAACACTTATGACTTCTTAGTTCAGGTACGAAACTTTTTATTACCTTTGAGTTAAAAGGTTTTTCGACATAAGGAGATAGATACACCTGACTTTTCCATCTGCCCCAAACCACGTGCGCACCCGACACAAGGCCTCGGTGAGCTCGCGAAAGTCCACTGTCTTCTCCCGAGGCAGAACTCAACTAACTGACTTTTTTCAAAATCTCAAAAATCCTCCACATGCGCTTCCAGTGCATGACGTCATTCACATCCCCCTATCTGGGATTTCTATTGTGACATCTCTGAATGACACATCTGCTCCACGCACATGTGAACACCTGTGCCCATGTTTGCACCTAACTAACCCATGCGCTAAGCGAAAAGTTCTCAGCCTAAATAAACCCAAAGGCAATATATATAAAACGAAATCCCTCTGCCATATTACACTGATTTGAAGTTGAGAAAATTATTTGGAAAAATCTGAATGGCTTCTGGAGAAATTGATCTATATCATCTAACACTCTGAAGAGTAGTATCCTTGTGGTGTAATGGTTAAAGTGTTGGATTTTGGAATCGTTGTAAGTGAGTTCAAACTCCAATTGCAGTATTATGTTCACTTTTTGACAAGGTCAATTTTTAAGCAGAGTTTAACAGGTTTGAATTCAGAGTTTTCCTTCTCCTAGACTAGTTGCCTCACCAAGGCTGAAGAACCTAGTCTGCCCTACTATTTACCCATAGCTGGAGGGAGAATTATTGGATTCATACCTTTCCCAAGGGTATTAGTGCTATGTGAAATGCAATCAGTCTTGTCCACTACTGTTCTTCTAGAAGGATGGATTTAGCATTAAACATCCTAAGAAGGTTGATATGCCATTAAGCAACAAAAACATTCTATCGATTGAATCATTGGAATATGTACAAAAAAATCTTGAGGCAACACTGTTGTTCATAAATTTCTCCAAGGCATTTGATTCCATATACAGAGGAAAGATGGAGCAAATACAATCAGCATATTGTCTCCCTAAAGAAACTATCCCCATGATAATGATTCTTTACAAAAACATGAAAGCAATGGTTCACTCACTTTATGGTGACATTGACTTTAATATTGTTGTTCTAGTCTTGTAAGGAGATACATTAACCTAGATTATGTACTGTGAATTTCAATAGATTTGATAAAAGAAAATGGATTTACTTTAAAAAAAGACATGAAGCAGATGATATCCTCCAGAAACAATGACAGATGCAGACCACGCAGATGATATAGTCCTTGCAAATACACCTGCCCAAGACGAATCCCTACTGCATAGCCTGGAGCAAGTAGCAGAAGGCATTGACTTCAGTATGAATTCAAATAAAACAGAATTCAAGTGCTTTAATCAAGAAGGAACCGTCTTCACTTTAAGCGGCAAGCCTCTGAAATTATGAGATCAGTTCATATACCTCAGCAGCGATATCTCATCTAAAGTGATGTCAATGTATGCATAGGGAAGGCATAAACTGTTATTGATAGGTTATTGATAATATGAAAGTCTGATTGCTCTGATAAAATAAAATGGGATTTCTTCCAAGCTGTCGCTGTGTCAGTACTACTGTATGGATACACTGCCTAAGAAAAATACATGGAGAAAAAGCTAGATGGTAACTACACAAGAATGCTTCATGTTGTTTTCTGAAGAAAAAAATTGTTCATTTCTTTTAAAAATTCCCCTTATTCATTCAATGGCCTTCATATATTAAATACAGTTTTCTTTTTATAGATAACTAATTTGTTACAGGGAAGTCCTTGTGTTATAGTGGCTAATGTGCTGGACTGTGACATTGTAGTTAGCAAAAACAAACTCCAGTCTCTTTATTATGTTTAATTTCAAACAAATACTATTTGGAAGTATGAATACACTTATTCCCTCCAGCTATGGATTAAATAGTATTATCACTGTCTTTCTACAAAGATGTTGCCCAATTGGTTGGGGCTGTAGAATACACTGATTGCACCTCTGCAGAGGGTTAAGACTCCCCCCCACTTCTCCAATGAGTGTCTTGGATATGAAACTAAACAATCTGATGGTGAGGTTCCAGTGATGTTTGAGCTTTCGGTAATGCGGAGCACCCCTTCATTGCCATTGCTCTCAGGTCCAATTTGGCATGGAACGGCAGCACCTTATAGGGCCCTGTCTACAGGTTAAATAGAACTAAACTACATACTTATGCTAAACTGAATTGTTTGAAGTGGAATTGTTTTTGACATTGAAACTGTACTTACACTAAGCTGAATTGTTTAATATAGAATTGTTTTGACATTTAACTGTGAGTAAACAAAATCTATATTTATATTAAACTGAATTGTTTGAATTAGAACTGTTTGACTGAACTGAATAGCCTTAAATAGAAATGTTTTTGACAAATAAACTGTATTCATGCTAAACTGAATTGTTTGAAATAGAATGGATTATTTGTATAAAAATGGATTTGGCATTAAATAAACTTACAAAGGTTGATATGCTATAAAACCCAACCAACCAACCAACATTTCTACAAGGATGGCTTTGGCATTAAATAACTCATTAGGCTTGATATGCCATTAAACAAAGAGACCTAAACCTAAGTTGTTACAGAAGTAATAACTGTGCTAAACAGTATATGTGGTGCATTCAATAAGTTTCCAGACTTTTTTGTACAGGCATTTGAAATTGTTGTAGACTCTTGAAAATTCAGTATGTTATTACTATACATCTTATGAGATGACTGACTAATTTTTATGATTTCAGGTTCAAATGAACTGCTATAACAGCAATTGGAATACACCCTACTAAAGCCTGATTGTCACAGCTAGTGAATTTCAAAAACGCAATCTGGATGTGAGGACACTTTAGAAGAACGATATGCAATAAAATTCTGTTTTAAACTTGGAAAAAATTCCACAGAAACGTATGGAATGCTTCAGACTGCTTTTCAACCATCTTGCATGAATTGAGCATCAGTTTTTGACTGGCATAAGAGATTCAAGGAAGGCAGGGAGTCTGTGAGGAATGGTGAGAGGTGTGGGAGGAGTAAGGAAGTCAATACACTAGAGTTGATTGGTCAAAGGGTTAGGGTTACTATGTTGAGGTTTTAAGGGAGTTCAGGAAGAGATTCCTAGGGAAGAGGCCAGCACTCTTCAAATCGGGTCAGTGGCATTTCCACCAGGACAATGCACCAGTCCACAACTCCATCCTTGTCACAGACTATTTGACCAAGATGGGCATCAAGACAGTTGCTCACCCTCCCTATAGTCCAGATCTTGCTCCCTGTGACTTTTGGTTATTCCCTAAGCTGAGAGGCTGTCGTTATGAGACAATTGAGGAGATGAAAGAGGCTGTGACGAAGGTCATTGACACACTCACACAAGAGCACTTCCAGAAGTTGTTGGAATGGTACAACAAGTGCATTGCAGCTGGAGGAGATTACTTCAAAGGGGACTAGAGTTTCATGTGTGTACTATCAATAAAAGTGCCCATACGAAAAAAGTCTGGAAACTTATTTAATGATCCTTGTATATCAGTCTTCAAGATGCTTTTCTTTTGAAAATTCAAGTTTTTTATTTTGATCTTTCTACATTAACCATGTCCTATCATTCTACATCTGTTGTGTCTTTTCTTTCTATATTTAGCCCAGTTGACTGGGGCTGTAGAATACACGAACTGTATCTCTACAGAGTGGAAAATCTCCTCGAGTGTCCTGGATATGACATTAAACCATCTGATGGCGAGGCTCCAGTCTTGGAGATTTGGGGAATGTGGAATACCCTTTCATTGCCATTGCTCCCAGGTCCACTCTTGTCCATAGTGGTAGCATCTGATAGGTCATATCTGTGGGTCAAATAGAACAAATTGTGTGCAAACAATTGACTGATGTTAAATTGTGACTGTTATAAACCAATATTTGAAACCATTTGACTGTGTGCAAAAAAGAGCTCAGGTTCATTTAAGAATATTATCTACAAAATGTATTTACTAATCATATATATATTTAAGATATATGTTTAAATAAGATTTAGCTTTAAATAACCTGCAATGGTTGATATGTCATAAAATCAAATGAAACCAAAATCTTTCTACATCTGTTGTGTCCTATCTTTTTTTTTTTTTTTATACACCTGTTGTGTATTGGTTGTGTCCTAACTTTCTACATCAGTCTTGTCCTATCTTTCTACATCAGTCTTGTCCTATCTTTCTACATCAGTCTTGTCCTATCTTTCTACATCAGTCATGTTCTATCTTTCTACGTCTGTCATGTTCTATCTTTCTAGGAATATGACTGTTGTAAGTGGTGATTCTCATGGTCGGATCACTTTCTGGGATAGTAAGTTTGGAACAGAATTGATGGTAAGTAATTTTATTTTGATACTCCTTAATTTGTTTTATTCTTTGCTGTTATACTTTCAAAATCCCATGGAATTTTTTTGAAACATAAAGAGGATATGAATCATATCATGACATTGTGTAGCTGGTTTTGTAAATGTTATGTTCTATATATGAAAGAGCAGAAAAGAGTTCTAAATTTGTTTGTTGATTGGTGACACTAGATAAACTAATATATCTTGGGTATGACACTAAACTGCATTCAGTTCAGAGACTTTGTAGGTTTGTAGAGTCACTTCCTTTTTTTTTATTACTCCCAGGTCCACTCTGACCTGTATTAGTATTACTTGTTAGAGTTCCATCTATAAGTCAATTAGATCTGTTAGAAAATTACTTAAAACCATATATCAACCTGTCAGTGGGGCTTAGAATACACTGACTGTATCCCCTGCTGAAGACGAAGACTCTCCACTTTTCAATGGGTGTTTTGGAGATAACACTAAGTTGCATCTGACAGTGAGGCTCCCGTTCTGGAGATCTTGGGAGTGTGGAATATTCCTTCATTGCTATTATGACCTGGAGTGGTGGTACCTGTTAGGTTCACATCTATGGGTCAAATAGATCTGTTTAAAAATATTTGTATTTAATAAGAATTCTAAATGCCACATAACTAGATTATTTGTATTAAGAATAGCCACTTTAAACTATAATTGTTTCATAAGGATTATTATTAGTTATTTGAAACCATATAACTGTGTGCAAACAAATGACTATTATTAAATGGAAATAATTACTTGAAACCATGTAATTATAAGTATTAGATAGGAATACTTGAAACCATTCAACTGTGTGCAAATTATTTGTATTAGATAGGAATACTTGATATGATATATCTGTGTGCAAAAGCCTTTTAAGAAACAACTACATAAAAATGTAAATGTTCAATAAATGCAACTCTGAAGCCTCTATGTATGCAATAACCTTAGCTGGTTTGGCTTGGTATTAAAATCAATTATTTGAAATAATACAACTTTTCAAGCGAATGATTATTACTAAATAAGGATAGTTAATCTAAACTGTATAATTGCAAGTAAATTGATTATCATTTTTTACTTGTAACCATATAACTCTTTGCAAATTATTAGCATTAGATAGGAATATTTGTAACTGTATTGGAGTCTTCATTTATTTTCAGTTTGGTCATTATAACTTCTAAAGAGAGATAACTGTTAAATGCTAATTGTTGAGTACTTCCTCTTATTAGCCATTATAATATAAGTTCCATGAATAGGATGTGACTTAATATTGAGCCTAATGGCTGTCTAAAATGGTCTTTAAGCAAGTATATGTTAGATTTGTTTGGTAAAAGTGTTTTATTTTTCTTTCTTTTAGTGTCTCTTTACTCATAAAGCAGATGTTCTTTGTTTAGCTATTAATGCGGTAAGTTGTTTTTTCTTTTATGTTGTGAAACTCGAGATTTTTTTTTTTTTTTTTTGTGTGTATAAATCAAGTTAAAAAAAACACCCACAAAAACAGATGATAGATTATACAAAAAATATTAATAATAATAATAATTCCAGTGATGAGATACAGAGTTTTTACCGTGTTTATTTGGGGTTTTGGCGTATAATGACATCAACATCTGAAAGTAAATACATTTTAAAAATCAAAAACTGCACTAAAAATGAAGATGAATGTACGTTGTAATTTCTCCTCTTGATTGATCTGGAGTATATATATATATATATATATATATATATATATATATAAATTTATAATCCTAATGTGACCGACATTTAAGTACATTAGCACTGGTTTAAAAATTAATCTTTAATGTCTTTAGCTACTGATGCTATTTATAGAAACAAATTTGAAAAGTAAACACTACACAATACAACAGTACAAATGCTCATTCTTACAAAGTAGTAATGTACATACAAAAGTTACATCACTTTTGTAATACATCCTCCCCTGATGATGGCCCAAAGTTGGGCAGAAAGTACTTAGGGAAATAACTAATTATGAAAGGTTTATCAACCAATTCTTGCTGAATATCATAAGATCAATACGGCAATTCGAAAAGATTAACAAAAAAATATGTAGACAAAAAATGTCTATTATGTTCAATCATATATATATATATATATTTATATATATATATATATGAAGCTGTTTTTTGAAATATTACACTAAAAAATAGTGATGAGATGAGTTTTCTACTCTTTTGCTTATTTTTATGTTTTCCAGTATTGTCTTATGAAAGAAATGATGAATTTCATTGACTTAATTCGTCATGGAAATACGTTCTGTTATCAATGTGAAAAGATTAATAATAATAATAATAATAATCAAATTTTTTATATAAAAGATCACATAACCAAATGTTATTTTAAGGGCAGTGTGATATTTTTGGGTTTAATTTCTTTTATGGCATATCAACCTTCATGGGTTATTCAATACTAATGCCATCCTTGTAGAAGAAGAACATTAGTCTTACTTTTTAACCCATATCTGGAGGATAAGATGGTTCATAACTATTACAAGGGTATTAGTCCAAAAGTGAATGCAATAACGCAACTGGAGTTTGAACTCATTATGTTGTTGTTGTTCAACACATCAGCTACTATGCCATGGGGACTTCCTGTTAAAATATTAAATAAAATATGAAATACTGTACAAATGATACATGAAATATATATATATATTGAGCATTCTGGTGTTCAGTAGCTCAAAATGTAAACAAACGAAATCTAATACAAATGTTTGATGATTCCTGAGCTGATGTATTCCATCAAAATGGCTGAGCAGTTAGATACCAAGTCTAGCATAAAGTTAGACAGGTTTTGATCCCAGCTTGAAGCGTCCTGTGTGTCTAGCTGCATTGAAGATTTGTGATACAATAAAACAGTCTGTTTGTGGATGACAATATATAAGTAAAGTTGGCAGCTGTAGTTGAGGGTGACCCTAAGGCTCCCTTTTCAATAGCTGCTACACCAAGGTGTAGGGGAGGGTGCTACTCCTTTCCCTGGATGGCTCCACGTTACCCTTGATATGTACCTTTTAATGCTGAGTGTTAAGCAAGGAAGTATCAAGTACCATTTTTGAGTCTTTGGTATGACTTGACCTGGGATTGAACACTGGTCTCCCAGCCTATTGGCAAACACTTATTTTTCATTTTTTATTTCATTTCAATTTTTAGTTGCTTTAACAAAATAAATATAAGATGAGAAATTGAAAAAAGAGTTAACAGTAAGTTTAAAAGGTTTGATTTGGACTTCTGCAAACCAATGAATCTTGTAGCTTACTTGGTTCGAGTAGCTGGTGTGTTTAACCAGGCTTCCTCGAGGCAAAGAGGATATGAGTTCAAATCTAACCTAGAGCTTATCCCTTGTTTTTCTCATCTATGCTGTTTCTTCATTGTTATTGATTGATAGCCCAAGTTAGATGTGATAAAAAAATCAGCTAAAGATGAAAGAAAATATAATCAAAGTTAATTTCAGCTATTATTACTTTTCTGCTTAATTACCTCCATAATTAATTTAAAATTTCTGTCCATGTTCTTTACATTGATCACTTAGCTTCCTCATAGTATATCATTCAAAATGATTGTCTCCACCCTCAGTCACATGGTTGTAGCATGCATACATACATACATTAAATAAGAACATTTACAATAAGAATTACCGGGCCAACCTGTGTCATTTTGGAAACATAAAAGATTTGCCAGAACAATCTTTACTCCATATTGGTCTTAACTCCAATTTGTAACACTAATAATTGGTCATTATAGCTGTAGAAGAATAAACATGATGTCATATTTAAGAATAAACATAAAGATGAAGGTTTATTAAAACCAAAACTTTTTAATGTTGACTTTCCATCATAATAAATTCATCACTTAGATTAATTTGTTTTTCTATTTTCTTAATACTGCCAGATTTATTTTTATTATTTACTTCCACATCTTTTCGTGTGCATACATCCCTTTATTCAACTTCAGACATATTTTACATTACTGTTCATGCAAGCTGGGAGTCAACCCTATCACAATCTTGTTCTGAGCACAACAGTTAAACTGTCTTTAAGGGGAAAGTTCCTGTAGCATAATTGCTAACATGCTGGACTGCGACCTCAAAGTAAGCGAGTTTGATCTCCAGTCATGCTGTTTTGTTCGCTTTTGGACTAATACTTTGTGCAAACAAATGATTAATAGTATATACAATTATTTGTATTCAATAAAAATACTTGAAACCATTTAACTGTGTTAAAAAAAAGAGCTCAAGCTTGTTTAAAAATATTATCAACTAAATGTGTTTACAAGTCATATATATTATATATGTATGAAGAGGATTTGGCATGAAATAACCTACAATGGTTGATATGCTATAAAACCAAACCAAACCTATTGGTGACAAACTGACTTTGGCATGAAATCACCTTCAATAATTGATATGCCATAAAACCAAACCAAACCTATTGGTAACCATTATTGTTAAACTGACTTTGGCATGAAATAACCCAACAACAGTTAATGTATTAAAAAACTAATTAACCAAACTTCATAATGTTTATTACCATTTGTTTGTTATGCCTCCTTGGTTATCTCTGCTTTTTACTATCTTTTCATATGAACTTTTGAAAGAAAAAAATCTTTGCTCAGAACATATACACTATTAATACCAACTTCTCTCAATTTATTTGATTTCTGATCTGTACTGTTCCCTTGTCATGAATTTGAAAATTTTGTTTGTTAGTTTGGTTAAAGGTGATCCTGACAAATGTTTTTCTGTTTTTAAGGAAGAGGACCTTGTAGTGGGTAGTGGTGTGGATTCCTCAATTGTATATATTGAAAACATTAATCACGACTCTTCACCTCACCCAAAGCGAGCCAAAGGGAAACATGGTGGAAGCATCTCAGGAAAACCACAGAGCTCTTGGGTACGGTCAATTGTCCTACATTTCCATTCCCATGATATCCGAGATGCCTTATTTATAGGCAGTCGGCTGGTCCTTGGAAGTAAGTCATATTTGTTTATTTTCTTTCTTTCTTTAGAAACAGTTGGTTGAAATAGTGGATGATGAAGAGGGTTTTCTGTGGTGTAATGGTTAATGTGCTGGACTGTGACATCATAGTAAGCAAGTTTGAATTCCAGTCATGCTATTATGTTCACTTTTGGACTAATACTTTGAGAAGGGCATGAACCCACTTAGTTTCCCAGCTATTGGTTAAATAGTACCACTACCATTCTTCAAGGATGGCTTTGGCATTAAATAATCCATGAAGGTTGATATGTCATTAAATAAAGAAAAATAAAAGAAGAAATATTAGGCTTATACAAAATTTTCCTGGCTTCTTTGTTTTTGACTGCCTTGTCAGTGAGGGTTAGAATACATTCACTGTATCCCCTGCAAAAGGCGTTAGACCCCCACCTCCAAAAATGAGGGTCCTGAGTATGACACTAAACTGCATCTCATGCTAAAGCTACAGTTCTGGAGAGTGTGGAGTACCCCTTCATTGCCATTACTCCCAGGTCCACTCTGACTTGGAGTGGTAGTACTTGTTAATGTCCCATCTATGGTTCAAATAAATTTGAAAATTATCTGTATTTAATAGGAATACTTGATGTCATATAACTGTTAATTATTTGTATTAATAATAGTTGCTTGAGAGTTACTCTTTGCAAACAAATAATTATTATTAAATGGAAATATTTATTTGAAACCCTATAATTATTAGAAAGAAATACTTGAAATCATATGACTGTGTGCAAATTATTTGTATTAGATAGGAATACTTGATATCATATAACTGCGTGCAAAAAAACTTTTAAGAAACATTTACACAAAAAAATGTGAATATAAATGTACAGTGAATACAATTCCCTAACCTCTTGTCATAAAATAACCCCAGATGGGTTGATAAGTTGTTAAAATCAATCAGTCTTTGTTTCTGAAAATTGTAGACAAAATATATTTGAAAACTGATTTTCAGTGTTCCATATTCAATATTAATTTATCTTATGTTGACTAAGCTTTTCTAGATTTGTCAATGAAGCATAGAATAAACTACATCACAAACAGAAGGGTAAGACACCCCTTTCCTTGTTCTCCCCACCAAAAAAACACCAGAATTTCCTCGGTATGATACTGAACTTCATTTGGTGTTCTAATTTGGAGATCTAGGGAGTGTGCAGTCACTCTTTTGTTGCCATTACTCTTAGGTCCACTCTGTTAGAGTCCCATATATGGCTCTAATGGTGGTGCCCATGGTGTAATGGTTATCGCCATAGGAAATGGACATGGCGACACGAGTTCAAATCCTGGACAAGACTGATAGCATTTCACATTGCACTAATACCCTTGGGAAAGGTATGAATCCAATTATTCTCCCTCCAGCTATGGGTAAATAGTAGGGTTCTTCAGCCTTGGTGAGGCAACTAGTTTAGGAGAAGGAAAACTCTGAATTCAAACCTGTTAAACCCCGCTTAAAAATTGACCTTGTGTCATATCCTACCTGAGCGGAGGGGTTGGTAAATATGATATATGGCTCTAATAGATCTGTTTGAAAATTAATAGTATTAGATAGAAATGCTTGAAACCATTTCACTGTATGCAAATTATTTGTATTAATGATTATTTGTTGCTATAATTGTTTAAAAATAATTATCATTTATTACTTGAGACCACATACTGCAATGTGGGCAGGGCTTAGAATATGTATCTATTGCAGAGTGGTAATACTCTCCTCCTCCAAATGGGGTGTCCTGGGTATGACAAGACTTTATCTATGAGGCTCCAGATGTGAGGAGTGCGGAGTACCCCTTCATTACCATTACATGAGGGCCCACTCAGACCTCAAGTGGTAATACCTGTAAAGGTCTGATCTCTGAGTAAAATAGATTTGTTAAAAAATTATTTGTATTTGATAGGACTGTGTGCAACCAAAAAACCTATTAAGAAACAACTACACAAAAAAATGTAAATATAAAGGTGCAATGATTACAATTCTGTAACCTCTCAGCATAAAATAGCTCTGGACAGGTTGACATGCTGTTAAAATCAAGCAATTATTGAGACCATATAATTATTTGCAACCATCCTTGCTCCTAAAATGACTTTGGCATTGAATAAACCAGCAAGGGTTGACATGCTGTAAATCTGATCTGCCTATATTCAGTTCTGATTATTAATTATTAATGTGCAAGGCATCAAATACAAAAAAATGGAACTTTAAAAAAAAAAAAAAATTTGGCTTAAAATTTCTACGTAACAGTCACCAAACTGCTTATGTTCTGTAATAGCTGCAGAGACAAATGGCTGTGAGTCATGTGATCAGAGGAATGTGTATTGGGTTGTCAGAGTAGCAGATGAATGTATATTGATGTGAGTTTTTTGGAGAGTGAAATACACACAATACAACTCGGCTCTTCCCCTGTCTTTTCTTTAAAGGACGGTTGATTTCTTGTTCATTCTTTGTTTTCCTGAAAAGTAATCAGGCTCCTGATTCCTTTCAAATGAAAGGTCTCTTGCTTGTTATGATAATCTAACTGACATAGACGCAAGGAATTTCATTTTGCTGCTACCTTTTATGATTTGTGCATAGACAGTCATGAATGACAGTAGAGCAAGAGATAAAGAAAAGAGTGGCTGAGAGATCTTTCTTATGGCTCACCTCTGGTACGAACGACTGACTCCTTGATTTGGAAGATCAAAACTCTGTTTATTGACATTGATAGTCAAATAACTTCTATTTCTGAGATGAGGTATTATGTACATTATTTACATTTTTCGGACTCAAGGACACATGGTACAGTGGATAAAAGTGTTGGTTAGATCTAGTGACATACCCAAAAGAGTATGAGTTGAATACCCAGTGGAAGCAGTGGAGAACTTTCAGAGGGAAAATTAACAGGAGATAACTGATAACTGACATCCATTAAACATGGCTTGTGGAACTAGAACAGTCTACCTCGGTAAGTGAAATAAAAGGCTAAGTTCGACATTCCAACCACCTGAAGAACGTACAACAGCCGAAATGTTGTGATAAACATGGTGACAAAGATGAGGACAATAGTCCAAAAAATGTAAATAATGTAACCCCTATTTATATGGAGAAGCAATCTTGTATATATGACCAGAAAAAGTAATTAAAAAAGTCATTAATCATAATTACCCTCTATTCTTTTTTTCTTCACATTTGCATAAACTTTAAAGGGTCATCTTTGAAGTTGCCACTGTCTTTTCTGTATTCACATATCCCATTTCTAATTTGACACTAACCAGTCTTTTTTTTTCTTAAAGTCTTAAATATTATTATAAAATTTTGATGGAGGTGCCCATGGTATAATGGTTATCGTCGTAGGAAATGGACACGACGACTTGAGTTCAAATCCTGGACAAGACTGATTGCATTTCACATAGCACTAATACCCTTGGGAAAAGTATGAATTCAATTATTCTCCCTCCAGCTATGGGTAAAATAGTAGGACAGACTAGGTTCTTCAGCCTTGGTGAGGCAACTAGTCTAGGAGAAGGAAAACTCTGGATTCAAACCTGTTAAACTCCACTTAAAAATTGACCTTGTGTCATATCCTTCTCGAGTGGAGGGGTTGGGTAAATAGGATTATAAACTTTTGATTGGGGTCACTTATTACTAAAAATCCCTGAGACTTAATCTAACTAGATTGTCTGCATGACTTCAAAGGATCTACAGATAACTACCAAACTGTCTTGGAGTTTAGTCATTTACTCTATGTGTGAGCTGACTAGTAATTTTATTTATTCATTCATCATTGTCCACTTTGATTCCTTTGGTTGATCGGGTCATTCTTTTGATTTATTTCTTTATCTAAAACAATCTTAAACCAAGCAGTACCATCCCCACCTGACATAAGGCAACAAACTCTAAGAAATTAAAATACAAAAGGAAATGGAACTTGTGGGAGACTGACAAAGCTGGAGGGGACTGATTGATGGCATCTTGAGAACCAAAAAATCATCAGCTTCCATTGATGTCAATGTGGGACTCTAATAACTGTATCATGTATTTTGTATGTTTAAATAGTGATTTTTGTGTTTAAACAGTGATTTTAATGCCTCTAAACAGTGATTGCAAATGTCTGTGCAGCTTTTTAATTTGTTCATGATTTTTCTTCCAGGTGCTGATACAAACGTTACAGTAGTGACTTCTCCAACAAAGTTTATGAAAATCAGTGGAATACCGCATGTAAGTAGCACAATTATCATCAAAGACTGCTGATAGCACAGGTTCCTTTGACTATCTCTCGCTATCTGTCTGTATCGACCATCACTCTTACTAAGTCCTCCAGATGGCATCTGATGATCGTAAGTTATTGCTGGATAGCAAACACTGGTGTGTCCATGTGTCGGAGTCCATAGGAGAATATTGCTTTTGTGTTTATTCTTACTTCTCTAACAGTATCCAGGCTATCTTGCTTGTTTTACTTTGATAGATGCTGTTTTGTAAGGTGCTGCTTCTAGGATTTGTTCAAAACAGCATTCACCAGCCTTATGTAGTTCCCATGTAGTTTTTTCTCTATGCTTTTAAATAAATTCCAAGTGGTGCAACCATGCAATAATTCTGATGTAGCTACAGATTGGAAGGATTGCAATTCTATTCTATCTGAGAGATCAATTTCTATATGATTGTTAATCTGTCCATAGCAGTTTATGCTTTACCTATGCATATATTGACATCACTTTCAGTAGATGAGATATTGCTACTGAGGTATATGAACTGGGGTATTAATTTCAGAGACTTGCTATCTAAGGAGAGGATGGCATTATCTTGATTAACTCACATAAACTCAATTTTATCTGAGTTCATGTAGAGACTGATGCTTCTTGATGCCTGCTCCAGGCACAATCTTGTGTTTTATGACAAACTTTTGATCAAAAGTATTGAAACTTGCCTCAATTTTTTTAAATTGCTACTGACTTTTGTACATAATGTTCAAGTTATATAAATTGTTCAATGCGTACATATCTCCATTGAAAATTTGAATTTGAATCTTCAATCCCCATACTTTTTGATCACACTTTAAAAATGAAATTTTCTAAAATTTGGAAACTCTGGAATTTTTTCAGTGAATTAAAGTAATTCAACATCTTTTCTAATTAATCCATCATCTTTCTGATCAATTCACCATCTTTTCTAATTAATCCATCATCTTTCTGATCAATCTTCTGTTTTTTTTTGGATTAATCTATTATCTTTTCTGATCAATCCACAATCTTTTTTTGATTAATCCACCATCTTTTCTGGCTATTGATATGCCCATTGTAAACTTTGATTAAACCTGTTCATTATTTACAAATTGTTATTGCATCAAACATATCTTGTCACTGGTATGCCACAGTGGTTAATAAAGAAGTGAGCAAGCACCTGGGCAAACCACTCTCCCTTAAATACTGTAACTGCTCAGGCTGCTAAGTAATTATAGATGAGTATTGCAAATGAAAATATTTGGACACAGAGAGCATTTAAAATGATTTTGCTACAGTATAAAAACAGACAGCTGACATGAATTTCTTTATTAAGACAATTGACGATGATTATGACTAGTTGGGCTCACTTAATATTTGGTTCCCATCTAGCTTTTTTTCTGTGTTTTCTATCGGAACTCCACAAGAATTCTATGAACAATCTTGAACAAATCCTGGAAGCTTTATGGCCACTTACTTCCCATCTCAAAAACAATCCAAGTAAGATGAACAAGACATGCAGACACTGTTGAAGAACCAAAGATGAACTCATAAGGGATGGTACCAGTGTTGGCTGACCAACAAGAACTTTTCCTCATCATCTCTGTACAGATGCAGGATGTAGTTTGGAAGACCTGTCTGGAGCAATGGATGATAGGGACAGATGGAGAGAGAGATTCAGGGGAATCTGTGCTAGCAGTGTGACTTGATGAGAATATTTGGTTGGGCATCCATTTGCATAAGATGTAGTGTTTTTTTTTTTCTGCAGCCATGACCTTTTGGATGATAATTTCCAGTTTTCTTATAATTTTTAAGGAAAACATCTTTTGATCAATGATAGCAATTCAATTTCTTTGCAATATCATGTCGTGACAGACAGTCCACAATCCTTGTGTGCCACAATTCAGACGACTGCTTACTAACCATTAGCAAAGGACTAATCACAAATTAGGATATCAAATCAAGGAAAAAAATTTTAAGAAATTTTCCTTTTTTTTTTTCCTTGAGAATTTTCTTTTAAGAAAATTATGATTTTTCACTAAAACTAAGGTAACTTTGATTACAATAATTAAGGAAAATTATCACTTTCTATGTGTGTCTTAATCCATTGAAGTTTCATCAAAATTTGTGGCAATAATAAAAAATGATTTCTTGTTTTTATCGTCTGTAGTTTTTTGTCCTATATTGAATCTGATAAAGCATTGCAAATAATTTTGCTATGGAAAAATAAAGATTTCGGAAACAGTTTTGCTATTGAAATGCCTTGGCAAATAGGAAGAAAGGGATTTTCAGGGATTAGGATTATTGGCAGAAGAATTAAGAGTTCTTGATGTTTTTTTTTGGCAAATTTATCTTTTTTTCACTGAATGAAGTTAATTTCTTTCTTTTCAGAAACAACTTGTGCACACTGCCAAAGACGCAAATGTTCTGCTCTTACAGTATCCAACTTATCTTGAAGTATGGAAATTGGGTCATACTTCTGTGGAAATAGTTGGTAATGGTAAGTATTCCACATCTTTTCATTAAGAGTTTGTATTATCCTTTGTGTCTAACACAAAGGATAATACAAACTCTTAATGAAAAGAATGAATGTCAGTCTTCTCTAACTATTTATTTTTTTTATTTATCTCCTTGTGTTGCATATTGACCCTTGACAGAGCTGTGATGTTCCACCCATGTAATCAGGAAGATACTGATGCATGGGTGTAAGTAGCTCACACAGGATGACAACCGGATATGCGTGGGTATTGGGAAATTATATATACACAGGCACCCACATAGTGGAGAGGGCATGTTGTTGGTCAGATTAAAGAATGAGTCAGCTTTGACTTGCCTGCCTTTTCTGAGAAAAACTACAAAACTAGTTTTGAAGCTAAGAGAGCCCTAAAACCTGTGTTGAGGCTAAGAGAGCCCTAAAACCTCAAAATTCGTTTTCATCCTAATTCTTGTAACCTTCCTTCTAGGTCATTGTCATGTGTTGGCTACCATAGCCATCAGTGGGCGTGAACTTGAAATCGTATGCATCATTGTTTGGTAAGCCAAAACTTTGATAGGTAAAATGAAGAGGAGAACATCAGTTCTTTTGTGTGGCCTTTAAGAAAAAAAAAATTGTTTGTTTCTGAGAGGGGTGGGGTCGATAATACTAATTCACCGTTTTATGGGCAGAGTATCTTGACTCCAAACTTTGCTTCTCGTCCGTCTGGCCCGTTCTTTCTCTTTTCTTCTCTCCAATTAATCGCTTACTCACTGGTGTCAGATGTTGTGTTTGTTTCCGAGCCTTCTTTTATGCAACAAAAATTAGCATACGATGTAGGCCTGGTCTCTACATATTCTGCTCACTAATATTATACATTTTCTTGATTTTCACTGGCATCAAATTTAAGGTAAGTCTTCTTATTTCTCTGCTCTACTCGCCAAACAAAATCTTGCTCTCTTTCTGCTGGAATCGCCATTTGACTCTTGTTCACTGTCACAGTGTATAACACTAAACTACATCCGATGGTGAGGCTCCAGTTCTGTAGTTCTGAAAAGTGTAGACTGCTCCTTCATTACTATTACACACAGGTCCACTCTGACCCAGAATATTATTACTGGTTAGGGTCCCATTTATAGCTCAAATAGATCTATTTAAAAAGTATTTATATCTGATAAGACTGTGTGTATTGAAAATCTCTTCAGAAACAATTATATAAAAATTGTAAATATGAATGTATAATCAAAACAATTATTTAATCTTTAGGCATTAAATAACCTAAGACAGATTTGTTTTTTTTTTGTGAAGTAAATAAGCATTAATTTTTTTTTTTTTTTTAAGGAAGTGGCAAAGAAATTCTTCCTCTTGATAGTCATCCTGCGAAGCAGATTCAACTAATAAGCAAAAACAATAAAGCCATTGTTTGTTCAACAATTTCCAACAATGCAAAAATGTTGGCTTATTCTACAATGAATCAGTCACGGATCTATTGTATTAACCTGGTAAGTAAATGCGTAAAGATTTTTCTTTTCCTTTTTTCTTTTCTTTCTATTTTTTTCTTTTTTCTTTTCATTTTTTTTTCTTATCTTTTTTTCATTTTCCATTTTTTCTTTTTATTTTCTGTTTTTTTATGTCTTATTTCTTTCCATTTTTTTCCCCTTTTTCTTTTTAGTTTATCTTTTTTCTTTTCTTTCCATTTTTCTTTTTCTTTTCTTTTTATTCTTTCCATTTTTTTTCTCTTTTCTGCTTTCTTTTCTTTTTTTCTTTTCTTTGTCTTTCCATTATTTCTTTTTTTCTTTTTTCCATTTTTTTCTTTTTCTGTCCTTTTTTTTCTTTCCATTTTTTTTTCTCTTTTCTGCTTTCTTTTCCTTTTTTCTTTTCTCTGTCTTTCCATTTTTTCTTTTTTTCTGTTTTCCATTTTTTTTCTTTTCTGTTTTCTTTTTCTGTCCTTTTTTCTTTTATTCTTTACATTTTTCTTTTTTTCTTGCCATTTTTTTCTTTTTCTCCATTTTTTCTTTCTTCTCTTTCTTTTCCATTTTTTCTTTTTGTCATTTTTTCCTTTTCATTTTTGCCATTTCTTTTACTATTTTTGTTTCCATTTTTTCCTTTTTTCTTTTTTTTTTCTTTCCTTTACTTTATCTCTTTTTTTTTCTTTTCCATATCTAAAACAACATCTGCCAGCCCAGTGGGCTGGGGCTCTAGAATACACTGATTATATCTCTGCAGGGGAGTAAGACCCCTCCTAACAAGTGTCCTGTATATGACACTAACCAATCTGATGGTGAGGTTCCAGTGATGCTAGAGGTTTAGGGAATGCGGAGTACTCCTTTATGGTCATTGCTCCCAGGTCCACTCTGATCCATAGTGGTAGCACCTGAAAGGTTAATGGGTTAAATAGAACTAAACTGTGTACTTATGCTATTTGTTTAGACATCATGAATTATTTGAAATGGAACTGTTTTTGACATTGAAACTGTACTTACGCGAAACTGAATTATTTAATATAGAACTGTTTTGACATTTAACTGTAGGTAAACAAGATCTATACTTATACTAAACTGAATTGGTTGAATTAAAACTATTTGACTAAAATCAATAGTTTAAAATGGAGATGTTTTTGACAAACTGTGTACTCATGCTAAACTGAATTGTTTGAAATAGAACTGATTATTTGTATAAGGGTGGATTTGGCATTAAATACCCTACAAAAGTTGATATGCCATAAAACCCTAACAACCAACCAACCAACCAACCATATAATTGGTTGAAGTATTTCAAACCAAATAATTGTATACTAATTATTGGTATTAGATACCTGAAACCTTCTTGCTGTATACACAAATTATTATTATTATTAAATCAGAATAATAACTTTAAAACTGAATAATTGCTAACAAAAAAACTTTGGCATTACATAACCCAACTAGGATTGACAGGTTGCAAAACCAACCAACCATTTTTGTTAAAAAAAGTTGGACTAATTGTTAAGAGTTTATTGTTGCTTCTTTAAAATTGCTTGTGTTTTCAGCCTGCAGATCCAAGTAGCTCTGAAAAGCCATCAGTTGAACATCTGAGAAACTTCTCTAGTGAACTGCCTCCTGCTCATCAAATGATTTTTACTCCTGATAGCACTAAATTCATCCTTGCCACAAATGTGGGTTCATTGCAGATTCTTAATTTTGAGCAAAATGAAGTGACATGGATCAACCCAGCCAAAGGTATACACCTACTTTGATTTATTTTTTAATCTTTTATCTTTCTTCTGGGGTCTTGGTTTTCTATTTCTATCTGTGCCACTCAAGTTATTGGAAAATAAATGTAAAAATGACCCTCGGAATAAAAAGCTAGAGAAGAAGATGAATCAGCAGAAATTACAGTTGAACAATGATTTTTCTACAAAATAGTCTCCTTGGGATTTGAAGTGCTTATTCCAGTGTGTTTTCTATTGGTCAAAGCATCTTTGAAACTTCTCTTGTGTCATGGTGTGAAACTGGTGTCTGTCATATTTCTTTTAATGTTCTTGGTATCCTCAAATATATGGTTGAAATGAATTTTTAGTTGAGGAAATGAGAAAAAGGTGGTTAGATCTAGGTTTGGTGAGTATAGAAGGTGATGAACTTGCATGATTCTATGTTTCACCAAAACATTTCATTCAAAAAGTTTTGAGACTGGCTTCATTATTTTTTTCAAATTGGCACAGATTTATTTTGAACTTTGTTTAGACATCATGATTAATTTGTTCAATTATGCATGTCTATTGATTTTAAATTTAAAGATAAGAAAAATTTAATGCTTCATCTTGATATTTTTCTTATCACATCTTGTGTGGGTGTGTGTATAACACATCACTCAATAAGTCCTGGGCCTGACATATACATGGCATCACTAATAAAAAATCCATATGATTTTTATGAAGTACTAACCTTCAAATGGCATGTGTCAAAATTTGTACCCAATCAGATTATGAATTTACAAATTACTGTTATTTAAGTGAAGCTACTGTTGCAAATTTTTAAAACAACGGAAAAATCTAAATTTTGTGTGTTGATAAAGCATTGCTTTCTGATTGGGGAAAAATACTGTTCAAGCAAAGTAATGGCTTGATAAGTGTTATTCAGATTCTGTTCTGTCGGAAACAATGGTTAAGAGGTGGTATGCTGACTTCAAACATGGTCGTATAGACACAAATGATGCTGAATGCTTACGTTGCCCAAATTCACCTGTTGTCCTGGAAAACACCAAAAACTCCACAAATTTGTTTTGTCCAATTGTAGAGTGAAGTTGCATGAGATAGCAGATGAATTGAAGATATCAGAAGGCAGTGTATTCACCATTTTGCATGAACAGTTGTCAATGAGAAAGCTGTGTTCAAAGTGGGGGCTCAGTTTATCAAAAACATGTTGATGATTCAGAGCATTGTTTGCAACTGTTTCAATGCAATAAACAGGAGTTTTTGTGTAAATATGTGTTTAAACATTATACCAGTATTTGTTTTTTTAAACTTGTGAATTTTAGAGAATATTATGTAGAAATTATGTGTTCTATTTGTACATTGAGAAAAATTTGTGCGTGTATATATATATATATATATATGCATATAAATGTGTCTGCTTATGTTTTTATATATATACATATATATATATATATATATATATATATATATATATATGTGTATGTATGTATATATATATATGTAAGTGTTGCGTATATATATATATATATATATATGTGTGTGTGTGTGTGTATATGTATATATACATATTGTCATCCACAGACAGACTGTTTTGTTGTATCACAACTCTTCAGTGTGGCTAGACATGTAGGATGTTTGAAGCTGGGATTGAAACCCACCCAACTTGACGTTAGACTTAGTATCATATCGCTCAGCCAACAGACGAACCATGTCAGCTTGGGAATTATAAGGCATGATATAGTAGACTTCTTTTGTTTACATTTTTGCCTTACCGGATACCAGAGTGCTCAATTCATTTGAAGAGGTGTGTGCGTGTATCTCCTTCATATTTATTAGAGGTGTATATATGTATATTTTGTGTGTTTTTGTGTATTTACCCCATTCCTCTGTGACTTAAGGTCATTTTTTTTTAAGCAGAGTGTAACAGGTTCAAATTTAGAGTTTTCCTTCCACTAGACTGGTTGCCATAACAAGACTAAAGAACCCAGTCTGCCTTACTATTAACCCATTGTTGGTGGGAGAATAGTTGGATTCATACCTTTCCCAGGGATAATAGTGCAATGTGAAATGCAGACTTTTTTTTCTAAGGATTTGAATTAGGATAGCCATGTCCATTTTCTATGTTGATCACCATTACACCATAAATGCATATATATATATATATATATAAATAAAAAGTAAATTTACTTTTTATTTATATATATATTTATATATAAATAAAAAGTAAATTTTTGTTACTAACCGATAATCTCCAGTTTTATACCACTAATTGGTTTAAAATTTTCAGAGAGTATTTTATTCGCATACAGGAGTTTTTATATACTTATTATCCAAAAATATTACAATAATTAAAAAAGAATATTTTTAATAAGTTGTTTTTCTCCAACAATAGTTGAACACGAAAAATAACTTCTGTTTAACAAGAATTTTACTCGTGACTTATTTATTTTTTTTGCTTAGTAATTTCTTTCTTTTTTGGTTGACTTAAACAGAGACACTAAACTTTAAACCATATTTCATTGGTTCAGTAATAAGTAAATTTTTTTTTATTCTAATGATTTATTTACAAAATATTTTTGCTTAGTCAGTTTTCTTTCTTTTTTGGCTGACTTATTTTCCTTTTTTCTATATGACATTTTTTATCTTAAAGTTCAACGAAAGACATCTGTATGAATAAAAAGTAAATGTTTGTTACTAACCGATAATCTCCAGTTTTATAGCAGTAATTGGTTTAAAAATTTTCAGGAAGTATTTTATTCGAATTCAGGACTGTTTTTATATACTTACTAGCTGTACCCGGCCACGCCTTGCTGTGGCTCAGTTTGTTTAAATGGAAAAAAAAAAGAAAATGCATGTTTCTATTATGTTTAATTTTCCAATACTTGGATAATAAGTATATAAAAACACTCCTGAATTCGAATGGTATAAAACTGGAGATTATCGGTTAGTAATAAATATTTACATTTTTATTTGTATAGATTATCCAATTATAAAGAGACGTATTGGTGAAAGATTAAGTGCAAAGTGTACTAAGAAAACTGTCAAGTTTGGGGACGGATGTGTCATGGTATTTAGAATGTTTTCTAGCCAAGGTACAACTCCTCTTGTCCGGTTACAAACTCATGTAAACACGCAGATCTATAAAAATATTGTTCAAGATCATTTTGTGCCAATCATACAGAATTCAGGTTTCGATAGGGCGACCTTTATGCAAGATAATGCCCCATGTCACAAGGCAAAGGTGGTAATGAGTTACCTTAGCGAGCAAGATTTCGAAATTATGGATTGGCCACCGCGAAGTCCTGACTTAAATCCAATAGAAAATCTTTGGAAGACCTTAGGAGTGAAAGTTATGGAAAGAAATCCCACTAACACGGAGGATTTGTGGGTGAAGCTTCAAGAAGAATGGTCTAAAATTAGTATCGAGGATTGTCAAGAACTGATTCGTTCTTGTAGTCGAAGATGTGCAGCTATCATTGAGAGCAAGGGCTCATTTACTAAATATTGATTGTACATGTATTTTTATTGTTTTTTGGCTTGTTTACATTGTTTTTCTCAATTTTGTCCCTTACTTTTGGACGTTCCAAATTTGAAAATAAATAAATAATTGTTATAATTCTTTTTCTATCCTTTGCAAATGATTCAAATTTTAGTATGTTATTATGGATGATAACAACTACCAGTTGTAAAAATTTCAGCTTTTCAGTTATTTCTAACAAATATTAGATTTTAAAATTTTGTCCTTTAGTTTTTGACGCTACTGTGTATATATATGTGTGTATATATATATATATATATATATATATATATACACACACACACAGTTTCTGTTGATGTACATTTATGTTTAAAAAACTTGATTTAAAAGTTAAATGCATTCACATGTAAATGATATGTATCCAATATTTCTATGTGTTTAGGAACTACAGATACTATTCATTTACTGGAAGTCACTTCTGAAGGTCAATATGTTGCAACTGGTAATGGAAGTGGAGAGGTTCATGTCTTTGATACAATATCAGGGGAGGTAAGCATGCTTATCACTATTCTAATAATATTTGAAATAAAGTAAAAATGATTTTCTGATGTTATTTTAATTGTTGTTGTTTTTAGTTTTAAAAGTTTTTAAGGAAATATTGAATGACAGAGAAAGAGAATTTAAGACTTTCATCAAGTAATTGTTGTGTGTGTGTGTATATATATATATATATATGTGTGTGTGTGTGTGTAAAATCTGTGTGTTTTTATATATAGATATATGTATAAATATGTGTATTTGTGTGTGTGTATATGTAGATGTATTCTTGAATATTTATGTGTGTGTGTGTATGCAAATAAAAATATATGTATATCTATGTGTATGTATGTACATAATTGTGTGTGTGTGTGTGTATATATATATATATATATATATATATATATACATATATATATATAAATGTGTTTATTTATCTGTATCGAAATATATGTTAATATGTATGTATGTATGTATGTATGTGTGTCCATGCAAATAGATATATATACATATATATATATATATATATATGTATGTTCATAAATACATATTAATGTTTATAAATGTATGTGTGCATATATAATCTTCTAAAAGCCACAGTCTGTTCATAATTAAAGGAAGATGCCAAGAAATTAAATTTGCTATCGATAATAACGTGATCTCCACAATATGCGAAAAAAGCGTAAAAAGCCTCGGTCGTTGCTATTCCCTCCCACTCATTGATCGTCATCGGTGGCAAGATCTTTTAAAACAATTAAAAGATGGATTACTCTCTACTGATAAATGTGACCTCATTGCAAAAGATAAACTGTGGTGTGTTTATTTTGGTTTAATCCCAAGATTAGCATGGCCTATACACATATATGAGGTATCACTTTTGAGAATTGAAAAAATGGAGAGCTTAATCAGAAAGTTCCTAAAGAAATGGTTGGGAGTTCCTAAATCCTTAACAAATATAGCATTATACAGTTCATTAATAAAACTGAAGCGACCCATGAAGTCACTTTTTGAGGAATTTAAATTAGGTAAAGCATTATTTTTCCAAATGCTGCGCAACTCTGTGGATCCACTTGTGAAAAGTGCACAACATGCCATAATAATAGGTCGGAAATGGGACTCTAAATATGCAGTGGAGATGGCAGAATTTTCCCTCCAAATGAAAAAAGTAATCAGCTCTATGGCAACTGGGAGAGCCGGACTTGGTTTTCAAAAGAGACCACAAAGAATAAATGAATGGTTTTGGAAGAGATTATTTTGAGGAAAGCAAGCATCTTGACATAGCTGTGGTGCAACCCAAACAAGGTGCATGGATTAGGTGGGAAAACACCAAGGATAGGACCATCATGTGGAGCAACATCAAGCAAATTGAGCCTAAACAATTAAATTTCATCATTAAGGCAGTTTATGACATATTACCTACATCAGTAAATTTAAAACTCTGGGGTTTAAGTACATCCAACCTTTGCCAAGCATATGGGAAAATTGCTAATCTCAAACATGTTCTAACTGGATGTCAATATTCCCTAAGAAGTTACACGTGGAAACACAACGAAATCTTAGGGATTATTGCTGAGATTGCAAAAATGTGTTGTGAAATTGCCAATGAAATTTAATGTATAAAAACAAGTATACAATTTATTAAAGAAGGAAACGTTTTGAAAACTCCACATAGAAATAGGCACAAACCAACATTGCTTGATGGTTGCACAGACTGGTGCATTATTGCTGACATAGATCAGCAACTTGCTTTTCTAATGGAAATAACATCAACTCACCTGCGTCCAGATCTCGTCATTTGGTCAGTTAATTCAAAGTAAGTTATCCATGCTGAATTAATGATCAACATCGACTGGGTGCATCAGTGTAAATTGGAAAAGTATGAAGACCTGTGAGAGCAGTGTGGTAAGAATGGCTGATCGACAGACATATTTCCTCTTGAAATTGGATATCGAGGTTTTATTTCAAACTCAACCTCTACATTTTTAACCAAACTCAGACTTTCACCTGCAGAGAAGAGGGAATATATAAAAAGGATCCAAAACAAGACTGTAACTGCATCTGAGTGGATATGGCATTCGTACAGATCAAACCATAAAGTTTGGTAGTATTGTGAGATACTGCTGGGGCGGCCTGGGTTAGTGGTAATGATGTTTTAGACCAAAAACCATGCCTGAACCCTGGGTCATCATCTGGTGAAGACTTTATTGGAACCAAAACTGCTATTTATGCGGCAGTTTTTGTATATAATATATATATATATATGGTTACATATGTATGTAAATGGACATATACGTGTATGTGTTTAAAAACAAATCTGGGCATTTATATAAATGTGTGTGTGTGTGTATATATATATATATATGTGTGTGTGTGTGCATATGTATATAGATATGTACATATGTGTTTGTGTGTAAATATATGTATTAATGTGCATAAATATGTATGTTTGTTTCTATATAAGTATGTATATATAAATGTATTTGTATATGTTTACTTAGGTATATAAAATATGTGTTTATGTGTATTTATGTATGTATACAATGCAAACAGCTTTATCCAGAATTGAACTTTGAGTCTGCAAATTCATTTCCAATGATGATAACTGAACACGACGATACGAGTTCAAATCCTAGACGAGACTGATTGCATTTGACATAGCACTAATACCCTTGGGAAAGGTATGAATCCAATTATTCTCCCTCCAGCTATGGGTAAATAGTAGGACAGATTAGGTTCTTCAGCCTTGGTGAGGCAACTAGTCTAGGAGAAGGAAAACTCTGAATTCAAACCTGTTAAACTCTGCTTAAAAATTGACCTTGTGTCATATCCTGCCCGAGCGGAGGGGTTGGTAAATATGATATGATAATACTTAAAGTTGTTTATGTGTACATATGTATGTCTCTCAATATGTGTGCATATGTATGTGTGTATATCAATATGTGTACATATGTATGTATATATGTATGTGTGTACATGTATATATGTATGTCTATCAATGTGTACATATGCATGTCTATCAATATGTGTACATATGTATGTATGTATATAAGAATCTGTATATTGTACGTATATCAATATGCGTACATATACATGTATGTATGTATGCATGTATATAAATATCTGTACATTGTACGTATATCAATATGTGTATGTATGTATGTATGTATGTATATTAATATATATGTATGTATATATATATATATATATATCAATATGTGCACATATGTATGTATATAAATATCTGTACATATGTATGTCTATCAATTTGTGTACAGCTACTGAAAATCAACTACACATTATTACGAAATAATGTGTACATTTTATAGGATTTTATCCTATGTTATGGAAAGGAAGAAATATTGAGTCCCACTACTGGAAATGAACATATCTTACTCTTCATAGATTCTGTGTAAATTTTATCTTGAAGTGTTTTATTTACTTATAATCAATCATGATTTTCATTGCAGCATGTGACGACAGTGCCAGTCCGAAAATTTCTCCCCACTGCAATGAGCTTTCATCCAAACCAGCCTGTATTATTCATTGCCTACAGTGACATGCAGGTAAATAATATATTGTTGTGATCTTGTTTTGTTACTAATTTGTCCTTTCATTAATCTGATCTTGTGTTACATGGGAGCACTGAGGGAAGGTTGACCTTTCACTACCTCAAATTTTTGTGGTAGTATTGTCATGGCATGTCAAGTCTCATATGCTAAATGAATCAACCCTTTCTTGAGTTTAGAATATACTGACTGTTTTCCCTACAAAGAAGTTAGACTCCTCTCTCCTAAAAATGAAGTATCATGGGTATGACCCTAATCAGCATCTAATGGCAAAGCTTCAGTTCTGGAGATCTGGGGAGAGTTGAGTACCCCTTCATTGTCATTACTCCCAGGTCCACTCTAACTCAAGAGTGGTAGTAACTATTAGAGTAGATATGTTTAAAAATGATTCATTTTTAATATAACCATGTATAAAGAAACTCACAGAAAATATAAATATGAATGCAATTCCCTAACTTCTTGGCATGAAATATCTGTAGATAGGTTGACATGCCTTTAAAATCAATTAATAAAGCAACCCTACATTTTTGAGTGGTGAGTGTCACTAATTTGAGTTGTCAGTTGTCTGTTTATCTCCTGATTGCTACTTTGAATATATGAGGCCCTATCTTCTGTAAAAGAATACTCCTTTTGTGTGAACCTCCCAGAACCAAAGTACTCTGGAAAATGATACTACTGACTTCTGAAAGTTCTAGTGACAAAGATATCTGTTTATGATGGACATTTAAAAACTTCTCCTTTCATCCCCATCATGAAATCTTTCTCTTTCTATTTTATCATCTATTAAAATCTGCTGACTTCCTTAACTTGCTTAGGTAACCTTTTGATACTACTTTGCATCCATATATGCTCCCTATATCTCTACACACTTGTACAGATACGCTCACCCCACATATATATATATATATATATATATATATATATATATATTATACCTATATGCTTGCACCCAAATATGTGCACTCAGGGACAGAGGAGCTTATAGTGTTACACCTTACCTAATGAGGTGAATTTTCAGGTTAAGAAATTAGGAAAAGTTGCTTGAAGCTAGTTCTGGTGAGAATGTAGGTTAACCGGCCTGTCAACCCTTGTTGGAGTCATTTTTTTTCCAAGCAATTTTATGGTTTCAATTAACAATTATTTGATTAACAATTATAGATTCAGGTAACTATTTTTAATACAAATAATTTATGGAATCAAGTATCCCTATCTAATACTAATAATTTTTTAACAGACCCATTGATGAAACACTAAAAAGTACTATTCCTGCTGGTCAGAACAAAGTTAGAGTATATGGCAATAAAAGGGTGATGCCAAACTCTAAAGAGTTCCAAACAATGAAAGACCAGAAAGTACTTTCAAACTGCCCCCTGCCAAATTTGATACAGTCCCCTCAACATCAACAACATAGTCACCTATAAGAATGAATAAATAGTGCTATGCTCAGGAATCGACAAAATTCCTACAAAGATCCTATAGTATAGAAAGTATGGATAGTAACACTGACTGTGTAGTTGCCATTTTCAATCTAGAAGTTATAATAAATGACTACAATACTTGAAACCATTTTACTGTGTGTAAACAGATAAGCTCAATCTCTTTAAATGTTACCTACAAACCATCCACTAAAGAAGTAAAAATGAAATTACAAATTAATCTCTTACATATCATGTATATCTATTTAAATGTGTGCAAACAAATAACTGATGTTAAGTTGTTACTATTACATAGGAATACTTGAAACCATTTAACTATGGGGAAAAAAATAAGCTCGGACTTGTTTAAAAATGTTATCAGGAAAATGTTCACAAAACATAAGCATTTAATATATATGTGTAAACAAGATTTGGCATTAAATAATCTGCAATGGTTGATATGCCATAAAACCAATCCAAGTTCCAGAATTGCAACCTCACCACTAATGTTGTATAGTGTCTTACTTGTTACCCCTGGAAAAGTTATCTTTGTTAACTTTGATAACATAAATATTATAAAAATAAGTGGAATAAAACGTTTGATGGGTTTCTTAGTTAATTTTATGGCACTTCATCTCTTGTTGGGTTATTTAATACAAAAGTGTTCTTTTTTTTTTTTTTTTTTTTTTTAAGCAATTGTATGGTTTTAAGTAACTAATGATTATCGTGTAAATAATTATAGCATCTAGTAACTATTATTAACACAAATAATTTACACAGTTATATGACTTTGAGTATTTCTCTCTGTTATTAATAATTTCAAAACAAATCTGATTGATTATTATAACTTAGAATACTCGGACTATTGACCTCATCTTTATTGTTGTAATCATGTTTTGGCCAATATATCCTTCAGCCTTTTTCAGGTTTTTCATGTCGAACTCGGGAGTCCACACAGAATCTTGAATTGAACCCTTTATTTGAACCATAGAGGTAGAAGTAAAGTTGGCGACTTTAGTCAAGGGTGACCTGAAGGCTCCTTTTTCAATAGCTACTACACCAAGGTGTAGAGGAGGGTCCTACTCCTTTCCCTGGATTGCTCCACTTTATCCTTGATCTGTACCATATAATGCTGAGTGTTAAGCAAGGAGGCATCAAGTACCATTTTTTGAGTCTTTGGTATGACTTGACCTGGGATTGAACCCAGATCTCCCGAGCCATTGGTGAACACTAACCATCATGCCAATGTCCGGTAGAGGTAGACTGTTCCAATTCTGTTAACCATGACCAGGTACAAGTGTTAAGTTATAGTCAGTATTCCTTGTTAGTCAAGGACACATGGTGCAGTAGATAAGGTGTTTGGTTGGAAGGTGGTTCTGAGTGAAATAATCTGGAGGTTGCAGGTTCAATCCCAATAACTGGTAAGACTAACAAGGAATACTTACCCTTGTGGTTCAAATAAAAGGTTCAGTTTGAGATTCTGTGTGGACTTCAAAGTTCGACATGAAACATCTGAAGAAGGCTGAAGGATATATTGGCTGAAACATTGAGATTATAACAATAAAGATGAGGTCAATAGTCTGGATATTCAAAGTAATAATAATTATCAAGCTTCATCTCAGAAATTTAGACAAATAAATTCTGTTTGACCCATATGTAGGAGCCTAACAAGTAAAATCACTCTGGGTCAGAGTGGACCTGAGAGTAATGACAATGAAGGAGTGACTTCACATTCTCCAGAGGTTGAGCCTCACAACTAGAGGTAGTTTAAGGTCATACCCAAGACATTTTAGCCCAGTTGGCTGGGGCTGTAGAATACACCAACTACATCTCTGCAGAGGAGTAAGATCCCCCTCAGTGAGTGGCTTAGATATGACACTAAACAATCTGATGGTGCGGCTCCAGTAATGCTGGAGGTTTGAGGAATGCAGACTACCTCTTCATTGTTATCACTCCCAGGTCCACTCTGGCCCGGAATAGTAGCACTTGAAAGGGTCTCATGTATGGGTCAAGTAGAACTGTCTGACATTTAGACTGAGTGCAAACAAGTGACTTATACTAAATTGAATTGTTTGAAATAGAACTGTTTGATAACTGTACATAAACAAACAACTGATGTTTTAATTGCATTGTTGGTGTTACATAGCAATACTTGGAACCATTTAATTTTGTTGGACTTATGTTAAATTGAATTGTTTGAAATAGAACTGATTGATCATTTAACTGTGTTTAAACAAATTACTGATGTTCTCATTGAATCATTTGTGATTTCTAGCAATACTTGGAGCTATTTAACTTTGTTGACTTATGTTTATAAATCATATATCTAATTAAATATGTATAAACTAGATTTGGCTTTAAATAACCTATAATGGTTGATGTGCCATAAAACCAAACCAAACTAAGACATCTTTTTAAGGAGGTTTTACCTTTGTACAAGGGATGTAGTTGACTTATTCTGAGCCCTGCTAACAGTGTGAGAGAATCGAGGGTGTTGCCCTTGTACAATCTTGTGTTTTACCTAAAACTGCTGATGAAAAAGTATTAATGAATTGACACTGACTTCTGTAGACTTTATTATATAAGTTGCTCAGCTGTGTAGATGTCTTCATTTAGATGCAGAGATTCAGTCTTGATACTTTTTGACCACACCTCATTCTGAGAGAGCTGTTCTCCCACACATATTTTGCTAAGCAATGAAAACCTTGTAAGTGTTGAAATCTGTACTTTTTAGACTTCTGCATCTGGTTGATGAGCTGATCTATGTGGTTTCTTTCCTTCAGCTTCTTTTTTGGTTACATTTTTTTTTTTTTTTTTTTTTTTTTTCACTTCAGATCCATGAATTTTGTTACACGAGAAATAATTACACAATGTGGTCAAAACAAGGAAGCAGGAATTTTCATCCACAGTGGATGCATAGAAATACGAAAATCACTGGTTTGATGTACAATCCTAACAATGACAACCAGCTAATCATTTATGATGAAAAAATGATTTGTTTACTTGACAAGACGCATGTGAGTTTTTTTTTAAAGCTTTTTTGGTTCTTTCTTTCTTTCTTCAGTGACAGAGCTCTGAATGCTTCTGTTAGTGACTAACTTTATGAATTTTAGGCTTGGAGATATAACTGATAAAATCTTTTTCATGAACATATGCACTCACATGAGTCAAAAAAAAGAAAAGAGAAAGACCATTTAAAAAGACATTTTTTATCTATTAAATATTTTGCAATTACTCTTTTGTTCTTATAAATATTGGTGAAATATCTGTGAGTGTTCATGGAAGTTGGTATGCCATTAAACAAAGTTGGTATGCCATTAAACAAAGAAACTGAATGGGAATGTTATAGAAATGGACATCCACTGTTTATGTGTGGTTTTATTATGAGATAGTGTGTGTGTGTGATTTTTTTTTTTTGTTTTTTTTTAGGAAACCTACTTGTATTAGCAATTTATTTGATAGCTGTGTCTCCATGTTTACTTTTTCTTTCTTGTGTTACATCTGCGGGTGTCAAAACACCATAACTAATAATGTGTCTTACAGAAGATCTTTCCCTTAGATGAATATGGTGTGTGTGTATAACACATCGATGATAGACATAGTAGTGGAAAATGAATAGAGTACTCACAGTTGACTTGACTAGAACATTTATTTACAAGGACAAACACATTTTGGTGTTACGCAATACATTTATCAATATGGGCTGAGCTGTGTGTCACAGCTCGCTCGGAAAAAGGTAAATTAATTCCATATTTGCTTTCCGGATTTCAAAGTCATCCTTCGTTTGCACTCCACACATAATCTCGTGCTGTTCTCGTGTGTTTACACGAGAACTCAAAACAGAAGGGGGTCAAAAGGGAGGAGGTAACTCTGCCTGAAAGAGAAAAGGGTTTAGCTCACTTTGACTGTTAGATCGTCCTAACATCTTGGTTGAGAGAGATACAAATATTCTTTACAGTTGCTCGAAAGTATCACGTGTCAATCTTGTTTTAAGCTGGAAATTCAAATGTTTATTTAGTTGAGCAACTTTCATTGAGACATATTATTCTTCTCTGTACTGTTACATTCTCCTTGCTTGTTTAAATGCCTATAATATTTGATTGCATGTTATATCTTACTATATTTCACTCTTGTATTGATATAAAACCTTATTTCATACATAATTTTGACTTAGCCCCCATTTTGTCATAGTGTTAATGCTCTCATGGGCAGTATTTGCAAAAGATTGGATCCTAAAGGCAATCATTAGTTGTTTATAGTGTACTGCATCAATGTTTTTCTATTCTTCTATGTTATTCCTAAAGGTACAAAATTTGACTTTTTTTCAAGCCATTTCATGAACTATTAAACTGAGGTGAATTAGGTATTCTCAATTTGAGATGTACTGTTTTTTTTTACATTTGATAGCATTTACGAAGAAATATCTTAGAAATTATTGTTTACAAAATGAAAGATCATTTTTGTGTGTGAAGAGCATGTAGAAAGAATTAGTTGCATTATAAAATCAGGAGATGGTGAAAATGTAAAGCTGACACTTAATACTTGGTTGAGTCAAAAGTTTTGCAATATTTTGGTATGTGCTAGTTAGCAGTACATATATTACGTGCTGAAGCAGTTCAAGCTGTTAGAGGTATCTGCTGTGATTGGTCGTATTATGTTAGTTGATGTGCTAACACATGGTCTAATTCAGGAACTTATGCTTTAAGAGTTCAAATTGGGCCATAACATTGCAGATGCGACCAAAATCATTTGCTATGCAAAAGCTGAAGGTGCAGTTGATCAAAGTACAGTAACTAGATGGTTTAAGAAATTTTGCTTGGGTTGCTTCAATCCCCAATGATCAGACAAGGTCAGGTAAGACTAAAAGTGTAGATTTTAAGGTTGTGCTCTAAGTCATTGAGGGAAATCTGGCAAGTAGCACTCAGTCTTACAGTCCAGTGTAGTTTGTCGTCTTCATAATCTTTGCAAACGCATCAGTAGTGGCTGAATTGTGCTTCACATTACTAAAATATTGCAAAACTTTTGACTCATGCTAGTAATAGACAATAGTATTGCAAATGATTAATATTTTAAATATAATTATTAGTGTTGAATAAAAAGATTTGAAAACATTTGTGCAAATAAATGAATAATATTTAATAGAATTATTAGTGTTAAATAGCCATACTTAAAACTATTTGTGTGTAAACAAATGATAAATATTAAATAGAATCATCAGTGTTAAATAGCAATACTTAAAACCTTTTAACTGTGTGCAAATAAATCAGTTCTAAGTCATTTATAAATAAAGTTACCTACAAACAATTTGCTTACAAATCATATTTTTTTTGTAAACAAATGATATGCTAAACTGAATTGTAAGAAACAGAACTGTTTGATCATTTAACTGTGTTTAAACAAAGGACTGATGTTTTAATTGAATTATTGGTGATACATAGCAGTACTTGGAACCATCTAACTTTGTTGACTTATGTTTACAAATCATACGAGGATCATTAAATAAATTTCCAGACTTTTTTTTGTATGGGCACTTTTATTGATAGTACATGTTTGAAACTCTAGTCCCCTTCGAAGTAATCTCCTCCGGCTGCAATGCACTTGTAGTACCATTCCAACAACTTCTGGAAGGCCCCATGGAAGTCCTCTTGTGTGAGTGTGTCAATGGCCTTCGTCACAGCCTCTTTCATCTCCTCAATTGTCTCATAATGACACCCTCTGAGCTTAGGGAATAACCAAAAGTCACAGGGAGCAAGGTCTGAACTATAGGGAGGGTGAGCAACTGTCTTGATGCCCATCTTGGTCAAATAGTCTATGACAAGGATGGAGTTGTGGACTGGTGCATTGTCCTGGTGGAAATGCAACTGACCCGATTTGAAGAGTGTTGGCCTCTTCCGATGGAATCTCTTCCTGAACTCCCTTAAAACCTCAACATAGTAACCCTAACCCTTTGGCCAATCAGCTCTAGTCTATTGACTTCCTTACTGCTCCCACACCTCTTATCATCCCTCACAGACACCCTGCCTTCTTTGAATCTCTTATGCCGCTCAAAAACTGATGCTCGATTCATGCAAGATGGTCAAAAAGCAGTCTGAAGCATTCCATACGTTTCTGTGGCATTTTTTCCAAGTTTAAAACAGAATTTTATTGCATATCTTTCTTCTAAAGTGTCAGATTGAATTTTTGAAATTCACCAGCTGTGACAATCAGGCTTCAGTAGGGTGTATTCCAATTGCTGCTGTAGCTGTTCATTTGAAGCTGAAATCATAAAAATTGGTCAGTCATCTCATAAGATGTATAGCAATAACATACTGCATTTTCAAGAGTCTATGACAATTTTAAATGCCCATACGAAAAATCTCTGGAAACTTATCGTATTCACCTCGTAGTTTATCGTCTTTATGATCTTTGCAAACACATCTGTAGCGGCTGAATTGTGCTTCACGTTACTAAAATATTGCAAAACTTTTGACTCATGCTAGTAATAGAAAATAGTATTACAAATGATTAATATTTTAAATATAATTATTAGTGTTGAATAAAAAGATTTGAAAACATTTGTGCAAATAAATGAATAATATTAGATAGAATTTTTAGTGTTAGATAGCAATACTTGAAACCATTTAATTGTGTGCAAACAAATGTTAGATATTAAATAGAATTATTAATGTTAAATAGCAATACTTGAAACCTTAGAACTAATTTATTTGCACACAGTTAAGTCATTTAAAAATGAAGTTAACTACAAACTATTTGCTTACAAATCATATTTTCTTTTTTTGTAAACAAATGACATGCAAAACTGAATTGTAAGAAACAGAACTGTTTGATCATTTAACTGTGTATAAACAAAGGACTGATGTTTTAATTGAATTATTGGTGATACATAGCAGTACTTGGAACCATCTAACTTTGTTGACATGCTAAACCGAATTGTTTGAAAAAGAACTGCTTGATGATTTAACTGTGTATAAACAGAGGACTGATGTTTTAATTGAATTATTGGTGATACATAGCAGTACTTGGAACCATCTAACTTTGTTGACTTATGTTTACAAATCATATATATCTATTACCCGGTTGGCTGGAGCTGTAGAATATACCGATTGCAGCTCTGCAGAGCGGTAAGGCCCCCCCACCAATGAGACTCCTGGATATGACACTAAACAATCTGATGGTGAAGTTCCAGTGATGCTGGAGCTTTGGGGAATGCGGAGTACCCCTTCATTGCCATTGCTCCCAAGTCCACTCTGGCCCGGAATGGTAGCACCTGATATGGGTTAAATAGAACTGCGGACTTATGCTAAACTGAATTGTTTGAAATAGAACTGTTTTTGACGATTAAACTGTACTTACATTTAAACTGCTTGCTTATGCTAAACTGAATTGTTTGAAATGGAACTGTTTTTGACATTGAAACTGTACTTACACTAAACTGAATTGTTTAATATAGAACTGTTTTGATATTTGATTGTGTGTAAACAAAATCTGTACTTATACTAAACTGAATTAGCTGAATTAGAATTGTTTGAATAAACTGAATAGCTTGAAATAGAAATGTTTTTGATAATTAAACTGTGTACTCATGCTAAACTGAATTGTTTGAAATAGAACCGACTACTTGCATAAAAATAGATTTGGTGCTAAATAACCAAGAAAGGTTGATATGCCATAAAACCTAAATAACCAACCAACCAACCATATATATCTAATATATATGTATAAACCAGATTTGGCATTACATAACCCACCCTGGGTGATATGCCATAAAACCAAACTAAACTTAGCATAATGGTTGTAGTTAGACTAGATCGGGAGTCCATAATTTTTTCAGCCCTAGGTCCACAAAACATAACTCAGGAGGACCTAGAGCTACAATCTTAGATAAAAAACAGAAAAAAGGCTCAACTAAATTCACACGGTGACAATCATAATTTATTAATGAAGCATCTGATGTTTGCAATCACAAAAAGATGTAGGAATTGGACACAACGATACGAGTTCAAATCCTGGACGAGACTGATTGCATTTCACATAGCACTAATACCCTTGGGAAAGGTATAAATCCAATTATTCTCCCTCCAGCTATGGATAAATAGTAGGACAGATTAGGTTCTCCAGCCTTGGTGAGGCAACTAGTCTAGGAGAAGGAAAACTCTGAATTCAAACCTGTTAAACTCCGCTTAAAAATTGACCTTGTGTCATATCCTGCCTGAGTGGAAGGGTTGGGTAAATATTGATCACAAAAAGATGTAATATCAGGGTTAAATGAGGAGGTTGAGAGAAGGAGCACATCTGACATGGGATGATTTGACAGTTGTGAATGCAGCATATTCTAGGTATGCTTCATTTTGGAGAACAAATATTTACATTATTGCCAAACATGCTCATTACTTGCTGGGTGTGGGAGATCAGGTTGGGAAATCATCTGCATGTGGTTCTTTCTAGAAATCAAGGCTGTAGCAAGCAAGAAACTTAGACTTTAAGTCTTCTAAACACTGAAGGAATTCTTCACAATCAACATCTCAAGGTAAAGTGAAAATTTTGAAAGTTGGATGAATGGCTGCACTGATGAATCTTGAGGGCCACATGTGTGCTATGGGTTGGGGTCCTCTGGCCTAAATGTTTGTTGATTTGGTTCGGATTTTGTACTGAACAAAATATTGAAAGTTTTGTTTCTTTGACTGTTATTAAAATAACCTTTTTATTTAACTGAAAAAATTATTTTTTTTTGTGCAGCCCTTCCCAGATCGAACTGTCAAATATAAGAAATTTGGACTTCAGGGGCCTCAGAGTGAGTTACATGCCTTTCATATCAATCAGAATTTCAAGGTGAGCCAAAGATCTTTTTAAGTAAAGAATTCAATTAATTTTTTTTTCTTTATGGTAACTTTGAAATGAAATCAGTTGATTCTCAGTAAATAGTTTGGAGATAAGAAATAGAATGATAGTAAATATTCATTGTTTCTTTGCAGTGGTTGTCAGTGGGGCAAAAATGTTAACCTCTCTGCAGTGTTTATTAACTTGTACATCCTCACAAAAAATCAATTTTGTTATGCCTGTGTTTATTGCTGCTAATAATTTTATAGTCAGTTTAAAACTCTGAATCCCTCTGATAGGATGAGTTTTCAGCTTGGGAAATATAATAGATTTTCTTATTTAAGAAAATCTATTATATTTACCCTTCTATCTATATATATCATCATCATCATCATGACGTGCGGCTAGCACGGATATCCCTGACCCTCTCTCTCCACGTCTCCCTATCATTCATCGCCTCCGGCAGCTCTTCACAGTTACATCCTGTATCATCACATAGCTGCTGTATGAATGTTCGAGCTGGTCGTCCTGCTTTTGATTGGCCGTATGCGGGGGTCCACAGGAGCACATCACTTACGACCTCGTCCTTGCTTCTCCAGCAGTGTCCGGCATGTCTGGTTTGTCTAGCTTGTATAGTTTTCGTGATAGGTGGTAGGTGGCCGTACAGTTGGCGCCTTGTGGGGTGTTGCTGCCAGGACCTGTTCAATATTGCTTGCAACATTCTTGTATAATTGCCGTCGAGCTTCTTCTCCATACACATGAGTTGATTGCAATTTTTTTTGAAAAAATGCAATGGCATGCAGGATAGATTAAAAAAGTGTTTGATATGAAAAAGATGAGTTCATATACCTTGGTAGCAATAGCTCATCTATTAAAAGTGATGTCATCATGCATAAGTAAAGCATAGACTACTGTTGACCAATTAATAGCCATATTAAAATCTGATATCTCTGATAGAATAAAATGGGATTCTTACAAGCTCTATCTGTGTCAGTACTAGTGTATGGTTCCACCACTTGGATAAAAAACTTGATTATCATTTACACAAGGATTCTGTGCACTGTTTGAAATAAATCCTGAAAGTAGCACCTTATAAAACAGCAGCTGTATGACCACTTACCTCCAATCTCACAAACTGCAAGGCACTGCTTATGAAAGTAGGAACAAACCCCTATAGACTCTTACACTTGAACACACCAGTGTTTGCTGACCAGAAAAAAAACTTACATTTATCAGCTCTGTGTGGACACTGGATGGGGTCTGGAGGACTTAAACAAGATTGATGGCTGATAGGGAAAGATGGTGAGAGAGAGTCATGGGAATCCATGCTGTCAGTCCTCCTTGATAATGATGTTTAAATGATTTTTAAACATTTTTGTATAATTTTTTATTTTTACATTCATTTAAAGTTTTAGTGTGAAAATATTGATTTTTTTCTGCTTTTTTTCTATTTTAGTTTATCATTGGACTAAAGGCCCTGAGTAATGGACAGTTTGTTATTGTTGAGAGGACACCAAAAGCAATAAAGAATGATTTACCTTCTGTACTGAAAAAGAAAAAATTTGGGGCATCTTAATAATATATAAAAATTTAGGGCACTTGGAAATTATGAAATAAAAATAAACTTTATTTTTATTATCTCATATGTTGTTATTTATTTTTTTCATATTTATTATTACTACTACTACTCTTCTTCTTCTTTGAGCAAGTCAAAAGTTTTGGAATATTTTGGTATATGCCAGTTTGTCATGAAAAGTAACTGTTGTGGTTGGTGTGCTGATATGTTGTGCATTGGTTTTCCCCTGTGTGATTTGTAAGCTGCATAGATGAACATGAAATGTAATCTGATTTGGGAACTTATGTTTTACGAGCTCAAATTGGACAATAAAACAGTGGAAGCAACTAAATATCTGTGGTAGGAAAGGTGGAGGCACAGTTGATTACAGTACACTAACCAAATGGTTGAAGAAATTTTACTTGGGTTGCCAGAAACTCAACAATTAAGTAAAGTCAGGTAAAACTGAAAGCGTGAATTCTTTGATTACAGTACACTAACCAAATGGTTGAAGAAATTTTACTTGGGTTGCCAGAAACTCAACAATTAAGTAAAGTCAGATAAAACTGAAAGCGTGAATTCTTGAACATGTGCTCTGAGCCACGGTGGCAAATCTGGTGAGTAGCACTTGAACATGGCATCTCACAGCCTAGTGTTGTCATCTTCATGACTACAGCATCTGGAGCTGACTGGCCCAGTCAGTTGGGGATGTAGAATATATTGACTGTATCTCTACAGACAGGTAAGACCCTCCCAGTGAGTGTCCTGGATATGCCAACATGGGAAAACTTACTTGATCTGAACACTGGTAGGATTGACAGATCGATAGCTCTTTCTAGAGCTGATGGTGAAAATCCTGTCCTGGAGTTTTGGGAAATGTGGAGTACTCCTTCATTGCAATTACTTCCAGATCCACTCTGACCCAGAGTGGTAACATGTTAGGATACCATCTATGGATTAAATAATATAATCATTTTCTAAACTTGAAACCATTTAACTGAGTTTGTGAACAAATTACTGATCTTAAATTGAATTACTACAAAGCAAGTCTTTTACTGTGTGCAAATAAAACTACTAGTGTTAGATAAAAATACTTGAAACCATTTAACTGTGTGCAAAATAAATGAGCTCTAGCTTCTTTAAAAATATTCTTACCAACAAATTATTTATAAATCATAATATATATATATATATATATATATATATATATATATATAAAAACAGGATTTGGCATTAAGTTGCCTACAAGGGTTGAAATACCATAAAACGCGACTACCTGGATCTGTTGAGCTGTGTCTTTATGTTACCAAAATATGAAACTTTTGGCCACCCCAGTTTTTATGATTTAATTTTTTCTTATTCTTATAAAGCAAAGATGAAGCAGCCATGAAAAGAGGGAGATTAAAGAATACTTCCATTTTTTTCTGTGTTAATGTCCAAAAAGTTACAAAGAAATGTAATCCTTGGATTCATTTCCTAGATGAGAATAAGTTTCAGTTATTAACTTCTTTTTCTTTTACTTCACTTTTACACTTATGTTTTAAAAATTATGTATCAACAATCAACTGTAAATCGCCGCCATCTTTGTAATTGTAGAGGCAAAAACAAAAGAAACATAGTGGGTGAATTGTAGTGAGTTTTAGACATGACTTATAATTGTAAATATTATGTAAAAAAAAAAGAAATGACTGCAATTTATTGTTATCTTGTACTCTCTTATTTCTCCCCCCGCCAGCTATGGGTTAAATAGTACCACAAATGTACTTTTACATTAAATATTCCATGAAGGTTGATATGCCATTAAACAAAGAAACCAAACCAATTACTCTTATCTGGATGGTGAATGTTGAAATTAAATATTACATTTCTCTCTTATATCCCAGGGGAGTTAAGTTTGTAAGTTAACAAGAAGTTGCTTCCCCTGGGAATATTTATAATATATTTCGCTAGTGATCTTGCACCACACTAAGCTAATTAAGGCCAGAAGTATGGGCCACTTAATGGAGGAACGAAATTGTTAAAGTTTTAATGATCCGCAGGATTAGCTTTTTAAACACGATGTCGTATTGAAGTGTCTTAACGTTAGGTATTTATGTAATATAATGGCCGAGGGATTTCGTTTTGTGCCTTTGGGTTTAGTCAGGCTGAGAACCTTTCGGCTCAGTGCATGGGTTAGCTAGGTGCAACATGAACGCAGGTGTTCACGTCATGCACCGGAAGCGCGCGGAGGATTTGGGGAGATTTGAAAAAGTCAGTCGAGTTGAGAACTAGACTCCAAACGGGAAGGGTCGACTTTCGGGGCTCGCTGAGGACAGACGAATTTGTGCGCTACGGGCGCCACCCGTGTTGGGGGGCAGGGGCAGATGGAAAAGTCGTCTTAGAAAGATTGTGCATCTCTCTTCCTTATGTCGAAACCTTTAACTCAAAGGTAATAAAAGGTTTCGTACCTGAACTAAGAAGTCGTTACGTGTTTTTCGTGTTTCGGGATTCCTATGTTCTATGTATATATATGAACATTCTATGTACGTTTCACATGGCCATATCATGGCTATGGAACATTTATCATTCAGGATTTTCGGACTATTGTCTTCATCTGTATTGTTATATTCTTTATTGTTATATTCATAACGTTTTGGCCGATATGTCCCCCGGCCTTCGTCAGGTGTTTCTTGTCGAACTCAGGAGCTTACACGGAACTTCGAACCACGTCCTTTATTTAATCCCCTGGGGTCGCTAGATCTAATTCTGTTAGCTATAACCGGTTACAAGTGTTAAGTATTCTTGTATTGTTACTCACCTGCAGTCAAGATTGAACCTGCAACCTTCAGATGATTGTCAGTTATGGTTGATGAAGACAGTAGTTTGAAAATCCTGAAAGATAAAAATCATCAAGATTCGTCTCAGAAATTCAGACTATTGTTAGATATTTAATCAAATAAGAACTGCTTAAGACTAACATAGGAGAAATGAAGCCAGAAAGAATATGTTTTGCAAATTCCGTGAACAGAAAGAGCCTATTTGCATTGAAAATCAAGCCCAAATTATGTGACACTAAAGGCTATTCTCTCCCTGGATGCACAGATTTAAGTGCAATAATGCATATGCGAGTAGGTGTGAGCATGTTTATATGAGAACGTATACGTATTGGCGTATTATACATCCCTGGGCAAAAATATTAGACCACCCTCAAAAAAGAAGAAAAAAATATTGTTTACAATTTTTAAATTATGAAAATCAGATATATGAAAGAAAAGGCATAAAAACAATTAAATCTAAAATACGAAATTTCAATTCATCTTTTATATGTATATTAGCATTTATGCTTAATTTTAAAATTTTGTTTTGACATAAATATAAGACCAATGAGCAGAACTATAAAATATAAAGGAAGATTTTTTATTTAATATTTTGTAGATCCGCTGTTAGCTTTGATAACCTCAAAAATTCGGCTAGACATACTATCAACTAAATTCTGAAGTTGAATCGAAGGTATTTTTCCCATGAGTCTCAGATTGCGGTTTTGAGTTCAGAAATTGCTGAGCACTGTCGATCTCCTTCATAAACTTTTGCAACAATCAATCTCCACAAATCTTCTATCTGGGTGGTTAAGAAGTCTTATTTTTTGTTCAAGCAAGTACTTCTTTGTAATTGATGCATTGTGGATAGCAGCATTATCTTGCTAAAAATTTATTCTTCTCCACATAGACGATGCCTTTCTTGTGCGAGAGATGAATCATTTAGTATCTTCGCATAATCTGCTGCTTTTTTATCGACCACTGACAAATTGTAGTTTAAGTTTTTCTGAAGATGAGAAGGCCCTCCCCCAGATCATAAGAGGTCTTCCTACACTATGCATTGTTGATTAATTCTCTTCTGGAAAATTTTTTGTGTGCCAGTACTTCTGAAAGCCATCTGAACCGTCTGAATTGAATTTCTTTTTGTTCGAGAAAACAACTTTTCGCCATTCTTTAGCAATCATGGTTTGATATTGACGAGCATGCTTAATGTTTTCGTTTTTTAATTGTTCTAGAGTGAAACAATACCCAGACGACGGTTTTGTTGGTTTGGCCGTTCGTCAAGCGGTGCAGACCCGGTTGTTAATTCTCACACCCAGCTGTGTAGGCATTTCACAGGTTGTACAGAAAAAAAAAAAAAAAAAAAAAAAAAGCCCCAAAATAACAAGAGAGGGTGGAAGGAAGAAACAAACGCGGATTTAGAACTGCAAACGCAGAAAGGTGAAGTTGGCGCTTTTTAGCATTCTATGTATGTTCATGGCTATCACGAGAACTCTGCAAAAATCTAACACAGCTACCAAAAATGCTGACTCATCTGGCCATCGTCCAAACTTTCCAACTCCTGCTTAGAGTCTCACTCCCAACTGACTAACCCTCCGCTCTGGAGTTCCACTCCTAACTGACTTCCCCGTCGTCTCACACCTCATTCTAAATGCTCCTCTGCTCTGGGCTTGCAGGTTTTCGCGGGCACAGCTTTTTCTGTGGTCTTCGCACCAATATAGACCAAGAAAGGTTTTCTGGACACTCCGGCGCCGCTTCAAAGATGCCGGAGATAAGATCCCCTCTTTGGCCACCCATCCATGAACACACAGAGAGACCCACGCATATACATCCATTTATATACATATATATATATATATATACACACACACACACACACACGCACATTAATGCTCATTATCGTGCTACACTCATCCCCCTTGTATTCTAATTCCTGCAGTAGCTGTTCATTTGAACGTGAAATCATAAAAATTGGTCAGTCATCTCATAAGATGTATAGCAATAACATACTGAATTTTCAAGAGTCTACGACAATTTTAAATGACCATACGAAAAAAGTCTGGAAACTTATCGTATGCACCTCGTGTGTGTGTGTGTATATATATATATATATATATATATATATATATTCCTTTTTTTATTTAAATTAAAAAAGATTAAATGGAGAGATTGGCCTAGCGGTTAGAGTGTTCGCCAATGGACCGGGAGACCAGGGTTCAATCCCAGGTCGAGTCATACCAAAGACTTTAAAAATGGTACTTGATGTCTCCTTGCTTAACACTCAGCATTATAAGGTACGGATCAAGGGTAAAGTGGAGCAATCCAGGGAAAGGAGTAGCGCCCTTGGTGTAGTAGCTATCGAAAAGGGAGCCTTGGGTTACCCTCGACTATGGTCGCCAACTTTACTTACTTTTCGTTAATATTTTTTTTCAATTTTATAACTAGGAGACACATATAGATGTAGAGTGACAAAAATTCCTTACCTTAGCAATCTCTCATCATTTCTTCTTTTTTTTACTTTTTTTTCTGTTTTTCTTTTCATCTTCTTTTTCCTTTTTTTCATTTTCTTTTTCCTTTTTCCTTTTCTTTATTTTTACATTCTCTTCTTTTTCTTTCAGTTTTTCATTCTTTTTTCTTTTTTTCTGTTTTTTTTTTATCATTCCCTTTTCTTTTTTGGGGGTGTGACGTGTGTGGGCGGAAGGTGTCCCCTATGCACAACTGTGCGCCCATATTTCTGCGCGGTTTTACATTAACCAGTTGGTTTGGAACTAACACCAATATTTTTTTTTTTTAATGAACCTTACTTTCATTCCCTTTTATAAACGTTTCTCCTTTTTTTTTATACCTCCCTTTTCTTTTCATTCATCCATCGTAAGGATTCTGCATTTCTCCATTTTTTTTCTTTCATAATTCTCCTTCCTCTCTTCCTTTTTCTTCGCCCTCTCCCTAACTTCTTGACATCTCCATCTCCACTGTAACCTTTTCTTTATTTTGCTTCTTCTTCTTCTTCTTCTTCTTCTTCTTCTTCTTCTTCTTCTTCTTCTTCTTCTTCTTCTTCTTCTTTCGAACCAATACTTATATCTTTATCCTCGTAATTCCATTATCAATATTCACTTTATACGCCTCGCCTTTATCCGTTTTATTCTTATCTTATCAACGTCATCCTTTTCATATCCCAGTTTAAAATCACCCTGTTCCTTCTCGCTTTCCTCAATCAACACAAAGGAAAGGTTTTCAAAATGAAAGAGACAGAGAAAAAAAGAAAGGTGCTATGGAAAAGAATTATGATCGAGGTCCTTTCCACTCATGTTTTTAAATCGGTGTCTTATCACTTTACTTGCATAAAAAAAGTAATATAAAACTTCTCAGAAGGGTCAGTGAGGAAAAAAAAAAGATTCCTTAAAAACCTTTTGATTTCTAAAGGCAAAATAAATGTGGTAAGGGAGAGGAAAGTAAATTCTTCTCTTCCCTCCTAACAAAACCAAGCCAACAGCCATGAGATGGGGTGACGACACACACACACACACACACACGCACAAACAAGTTTTTTTTTACATTTTGAAATTCTTTACGAATTAATTTTTTGTAGCCGGGTGCAGAGAATAGGGGTGGATGATTGAGAGTGGACTCTACCTTTGTAGGTTTCTCCTTTTTTTTTCTTTTTTTTGTGTTAACAAAAAAATCTCTCTTTATGCGTAAGGAATTTTTTTTTTGTTTATTTGACATGTCTCTCCACACACATATTCATTTTCTTAATGAGTGTTCGCCAATGGCCCGGGAGACCAGGGTTCAATCTCCAGGTCGAGTCATACCAAAGACTCAAAAAATGGTACTTGATGCCACCTTGCTTAACACTCAGCATTATAAGGTACAAATCAAGGTTAAAGAGGAGCAATGCAGGGAATGAAGTTGCGCCTTCCTCGACACCTTGGTGTAGTAGCTATTGAAAAGGGAGCCTTTGGGTCACCCTCGCTTAGATCGCCAACTTTACTTTACATCCTCTGTTCACACATCTAAGGTCTCTTGGTGTTTTTTCTGTCAGTCCGTTCTTTGTTCTTTCTTTCTCCATTTTTGTCCCTCTCCTTCCAGTTTTTCTTTTCTTCTTTTTTTACATACACGTATTGATATAAACATTTTCCTTTCTTTTCCATTCATGACCTCATCCTTCCCTGGAATCATTTTCGCCCGTTGCGATTCTTTTTCTTTCTTTTTTCCCGCCTCGGAGGATGTTCCAAGGTCATCCTGGTCGCGTCGCCAGTATGAAACAATACTCAAACGGCGGAGAAAATTTTTTTGAAAACACGAACAGGGGGTCGAAGGAAAGAGAGACAAACACAGATTTAGAACTGCAAAACTCAGGAAAGTGAAGTTGGCGCTTTTTAGCATTCTATGTATGTTCATGGTTATCGCGAAAACTTTGCGAAAATCTCACACAGTTACCAAAGATGCTGACACATCTAACTTTCCAACTCCTTGTATCGGAGTCTCACTCCTAACTGACTAACCCTCTGCTCTGGAGTCTTCTTTACGGGCAACAGGAAATTGGGTAAGCTACCAAACCCACTCTCTTTGGCTGGAGAACGTCGTCCATTGAAGACGTCACACTGGCCGTTCTTCAATAGCAATAGCAACTCTTTAGCTGGACAACGCCGCACAGCGCAGACGTCTTACTGCAGATCTAGAATAGCAGCAGCAGCATGGACACATGAGGGAACCTATCTAATTTATGGATTCCTCGAAAGGAATCCCAGTTAAATATAAATTAGATGCATTCAACATGCCTCGCACAGGCACAACTTTATGTCACCCCCAAAATTGGCTATGTCAACGCGATGCTTTTATTGCGCTCTTGACACCTAGCTATCAATTCACCTCTGGGCCACTTTAATGGAGACAACGCATACTCTCCTCCCCCAAAATACCAGACACACGAAACTCACGGTGACATCCAAAGTTCATTTACTCCAACCGCAACATGGCTTTCGTTAAACTACAACGAACACAATCCCTCGCACGTCCGACGACACGCGCTGCCATCTCAACCTTTTCAACTTCCCATAACTCAATTTCGTCTCCATATTAACAATCTTACTCACCACAAGTCTTGCAGCACCAAAAGTAAACCCAATATTCCATGCTACAAATAAAAACCTATTCCTAAAAACACCTTTCGATTATCGCCATCTTACTTCTTCATCCTGCCTTTTATTTCTCACAACACTTAGCGAGGAGACTTACAAACTTAACGAGGAAACAACTCAACGTAAACGTATAGGACTTTACACTCCTATAAATTATTTTGGGTGGTATGCCACTTGTTCCCACAAAAATGGCAGACGCTTAATATTCAGTCTCGGGAAACCATTGGCCATGAGGACCACGTGACATGCTTAAAACTACGTCGGCGCGTAAATTCAAGTCCTGAGTTTTGAGCCACCTACAAGACGCGTATTTTCTATAAATACGTCGTCTTCAAACACCCTTGTTCTCTTTTACCAAATTTCTTCGCAGCAGCAACACACTCACTTCAGCGTGAATCAACAGGAGAGAAAAGCAACACCATGAATGGGCCTCGCAGACATTCATATACAATGACTATGAGACGCTTTCCAGTCTCTGAGAAACTGCCCGTTTCTAACCATAAAAAAAGGACATTTTAAACTTGTAATTCTTTTATAGCGTAGTTGTGTCACACACACACACACACACACACACACACACACACACGAGCTCACACATATACACACACTATTATTTTGTTAGTAGAGATAGTAATATCTTTTATGTATCAATGTAAGTTTTATTGTTGTAGAATATAAATTTGTTTTTTTGTTCGTCGCCTTGTTTAAATGTTCATTTTGTCCGCGCCGTTTTACAACCTTTATTTGTTCATATGCTTTATTCATTCACTAACTTTTTCCATGTGCCTCTATTCCCCTTTTTTCAAAAACACCAAACTCTACATCAAAACCTAAACATTAAAATTGTGGGGGAGCAAATATAACATAAACCCTTATTTTAAATATCAAAATTAACGTTAAATTGTCGGGTACCATAAAAACACTTTCAGTCACACATACTACAAACACACATACGTTACAACCTATCCTCGCTAACAACCAAAATAACAAACCTTCCCTCGCTAAACAATAATAACCATTTCACCAGCTGCTAAATGATAAAAGTTGTCTTGCTGACGTCACACTTGTTGAGTTCTGTTTTATTTACTACACGGCGTCTTTCATCGTTGACTCAGTTTCAGACCAAACATGCCTTCTTGTGTAGTACCAAAGTGCAAAGGGAATTATAAAAATGGTCCGAAAGTTGATTGTTTTTCGTTTCCAAAAAGTAAACATTTTTTTGATAAATGGAAACATGCCATTAAAAGGGAGAATTTTACCCCAAGTCCATTTAGGATAGTGAGTAGTTAAAATTCCAATCACCGTTTATTTCAATAGGCGCTAAAATCAAAATTTGTTAAAAAATTAGTTTTGCCGTAGCACAATAAAGAAAGTAGTTTTAAAATTCAAACTGAAGCCGAAAAAACTTGTTAAACATTATATTTTCTAAAAATATTTGAATTAATTTTTTTATTGATATTTTATTTGAGAAAATTGTGTTTTCTTTTCAATGAAATATTAAAAAATTCTTAGAAAACAAGCGTAAAATTTTTTAACTTTTCTATTCTTGAAACTTTAAGAATAATTTTTAAACATGAAAAAATATTCTTGAATTAAATTTTTTTCATTCTTGAATGACCAAAAACTACATTTATTTTTTAGTCAATTTTAAAAGAATTTGTTTTATTTTTAATTTTTTTTTTTATTTGAAAACTCTGAAAAATTATTTGTACCAAAAGTCAAGTTACTATTGCCGAAAATTCAAATTTGAAAATGATGACTTAAACTTTGTTTAAACCTATTATTTCTGAATAAGTTTTGAATTTATTTGAAACATAAAGGCCTAAATAACATCACCACACTTGAATTTTAAAACATAAAATTAAAAATATTTAATTTTTACAAAATACTTCAATATTAAAATTGATCATGAAACTTTAAGAATAATTTTTAAACATGAAAAAATATTCTTGAATTAAATTTTTTTCATTCTTGAATGACCAAAAACTACATTTATTTTTTAGTCAATTTTAAAAGAATTTGTTTTATTTTTAATTTTTTTTTATTTGAAAACTTTGAAAAATTATTTGTACCAAAAGTCAAGTTACTATTGCCGAAAATTCAAATTTGAAAATGACTTAAACTTTGTTTAAACCTATTATTTCTGAATAAGTTTTGAATTTATTTGAAACATAAAGGCCTAAATAACATCACCACACTTGAATTTTAAAACATAAAATTAAAAATATTTAATTTTTACAAAATACTTCAATATTAAAATTGATCATGTCATTTCTGTTATTACTGCAAGAAGAGTCAAATAAATATTACAGTGCAATTAAATTCATATATGAACAATGACACAAAATAAATTCAATTATTCAACAGAAATGATGATATTTTCTTCATTATATAACTATTCTCCTACTGGATACAGACTGTTAAGAGATTCAAAAAATGTAAATTTACCAAGCTATTCAACCATTAGAAAACTTACCCTATCAACCTCTATGAATCCTGTTGTTGAGCAACATAAGGATTTTCTCATGTATATAAAAAAAAAATTCAAGTTACTTGTGCAGAAAGATATAACAGTATCTTTACTTATTGATGAAATTCATCTAAAACCTTATTTTGATTATAAAGGTGGCAATGTTGTTGGTTTAGCCAATAACACCAATGAGGTGGCAATAAGTGCATTTGCTTTCATTCTTAGTAGTGTGTTATCGAATTATAAGGATGTTATACATATAATGCCGACTAAATGTCTTAAAGCAGAAAATTTATTCAACATAATTAAACGTTTGATAATTGGGTTGGAAGAAATAGGCTTTAAAGTATTGTGTGTAATAATGTACTCTATGCAATCAATAAAAAAGCTATGTCTTTATTTTGTACCCCAGCAAAACTTTCAATTGTATATCCACATCCAGTTCTGAAGTCTAGACTTCTTTTTTTCATATTTGACTCAGTCCATATTTTAAAATGTATCAGAAACAACTATCTTAGTCAAAAAGATGCAAGTAAATGCATGATATTTCCAAAGTTTTGTTTCAATGGAAATCATGAATTAGATAATATCCAAAGTGCTCTATTTTGTACCTTACAGAAACTTCATGCCCAGGAATCACAATCACTTCTAAAACATTGTTACAAAATGACTGCCAAAGCCCTTTCTCCTGTAATATATGTACTTGGGTTATGTTATTTGAGATAATAAATGAGAAGTACAAATATTAACTTTAAAAGAGGAATTTTATTCTTCGTATACAACACCACGTGTTGGCTAGAAAATGTCCGGCGGTCAACACGTGTGTTTAGTGTTTGGAATCTCTTCAGCAACTGCCTCCTCTTCTGTTTTTGGGTCGTCTTTGGCAACTGCTACTATCTCTGCTGATTGGCCAGAGGGAGAGGGAGAGCGAGAGAGAAAAGGAGAGAGAAGGGAAGAGAGAAGAGTGAGAGGCGATGGATTCTGGGATAGCATTCCTTGGCCGAGGTGGAAGTAAGGACCAAGATTTCTGTTAAGGTAGTATTGACTGCCCATTTACTGACCTTAGTAAGGGAGGTGATACTACACTCCTAGTAATCTTGAAAGGCAAAATGTTAATTTAGTGTTACAAATATTTAATGAGTATATTATTCAGGGATTGCTAACTTTAGGAAAAGAAAAATGTTTGCCCAATTTTGCTGTAGTTGCGGAATTAAAAACATATTTTTTATTTGGTGGAATATAATGAACGTGAAAAGACCAGTTAAAGGTTGGAATCTTCAAAATAAATATTGCAATCCATTAAAATTAAATGAAGAAAATTATGCATTTCTAACAATATTTTGTAACTGGTGGAATCTTGGGATAGCATTCCTGGAAAAAGTGGTAAATTAACAAAGGAAACTTTTACTGCTTTACACCATACCACTTACGCCATTTTAGAATTTACACAATATTGTTCAGAAGAATTGAAAATGGTGTATATATTACCTGGAAAATTTCAAACTGATCATCTGGAGGCAAAATTTGGCCAGTATCGACAACTTAGTGGTGATCAATATAATATCTCTATACGTCAAGTATCTGAATGTGACCCCCCCCAAATGTTGTCTGTTTTAAAACTTAATTTGATGAATTTACAAGAAGTGAATTGGAGTGAAATAACTGAGGAATAAAATTTATATGTTTATACATTTAACATAGATGCAACTGATAATGATGTTCATCAGTGCAAAGATCTCCTGCCTATTATGCTATATTTAGCGGGTTATTGCGGTTATGCCGTTTTAAAAAAATGAAACGTTATAGTTACAAAAGTTTAGTATCAGGAAGAGATGATATGCTACCTGATATAAACAGTTATTTTCAAGGAATCAATAGAGGTTCTTTGTTATATCCCAATGATGTAACAACAAATTTAGTTCTATACAATTATATTGTTATTAATCAACTTGTAAAGAATCTTTCTTTTTTTCATTCAATGAATCAAAGAAAATTGTCTATGTACATGACCTTGGATGTTTTGGCTAATGATGAACTTCTCTTTCATGTTGATTCATGTGGTGAAGGTCACAGCATTGAAAAAATAGAAAAAATGATTGTCTGGAGCTCTTCTAATGCATTATTAAATAATTTTTGTAACAAGGAAAATGATAATATTACTTGTAAGAAGTTAAGTAAAAAAAGAAAACTTCAAACATTCAACTGAATTTTGAGACATAAAAGACTTTTATAAGTTTGATTTTTAAAAACAGTAACTTGAACTTATTTAGTTTGAATTAATTTGATTGAATTTAATTTGTTGCATTTTTTAATATTTTTAATTAATAATTTTTGCTTATTAATTGTTGCTTCTTGTTTGTTCCTAAATTCTAATGATACTATGGTTGGTTGCTTGATTGCTATATTTGAGTGATTCTGATTTAAAAATTCTTGCATTAAAACAAATGTGATAGTTATTTTTCATAATTAAATTAAAAATATGAAAATTTATACAGTGTTTGTTAAATTGTTTTTAAAATTTAGACGAATAAACGAAAAATTTTGTCTTTAAAACCGTGTTTATTTACAAACACGACGGACAGTCAGTGATGTTTATATTTTCTTATTAATTATTGTTTTTCTTAATTTTAATTAAGATTAATAAAAACCAGTATAAATCAAAACATCTCTTTCTTTTCTTTCTTGTTACATTTTAAAAGTTTTAAAATCTTTATTAAAAAAGTTTTAAAATCTTTATTAAAAAAGTTTTAAAATCTTTATTAAAAAAGTTTTAAAATCTTTATTAAAAAGTTTTAAAATCTTTATTAAAAAAGTTTTAAAATCTTTATTAAAAAAGTTTTAAAATCTTTATTAAAAAAACGACTTTGTGGTTATAATTCAATATTGTCATGAAGCGAGAGATTCATGGCTCTACTAGCGTGACGTCACATTTCATTGCACAGGCCTGGATAATAGCGACGGCCACGGCATAGCTTTTTGTGTGGTCTTCGCGCCAATATAAACACAAAAAGATCTTCTGGACACTTCGGCACTGCTTCAAAGATGCCGGAGATAAGATCCCCTCTTTGGCCACCCATTCACGAACACACAGAGAGACCCACACATATTCATCCATATATATATATATATATATATATATATATATATGTATGTATATATATATATACACACACACACACACACACACACACACACACACACACACATTAATGCTCATTATCGTTCCACACTAGTACTGCAAGGAGCAACCATTAGAGATTTAGATATTTTTGATGGTGATAAAGTTTTTTTTAAACTACGCAAACAGTTCTCTTGAATCGGGGGGATAAATTTTTCTTGCCTACCTGTTGGATTTCTTGTTGTGAGACCGAAACTTACCTGCATCATGGACTCTTCCAGCACTATATTACTTGCGTAGTAATATCCTAAAACGGCAGTAGTAGTATTAGCAGAAGTAGTACAAGAGTATGAGAAGCACGACTACCAATACTGGACACTATCCTTTGTAACATTTGCTAATACATCTTTCTTACCTCTAAAGCGTGTTCCGCGTTTTCCTTCTGTGTACCGACTTTGGGTCCACATCAATGCTTATTTGGACTTTTCAAGTAATTGCAGATAACGATTTTACTGCGCCCTAAGGCCTTCGAAATTTCCCACTGAGATTTTCCGACTCTTTTCAGAGCTGTAATCTTGCCTTTCTCAAATTCAGATAATTTAGTTCCTTAATCCATTTATGGTTTTAGTATTTTAAGTATTACTGTTTTAATAGCTTTTACATTAAGTAGACGAAATATAATAAATTTTTCACTTAAATGAAGTCTTTTTTTCTATAGGTTTTATTGGTGGTTTTATATTCATGTCAAAAATGAAATTTAAAATTTGGCATAAATATAAAAATGAATTGAAATTTCTTCTTATTTCAAATGTAAATGGCTCTTAACCTTATCTTTCATATATCTGATTTTCATAATTTAAAAATTGTAAACAATACATTTTTTTTCATTTTTGAGGGTGGTCTTATATTTTTGTCCAGGGATATATATATATATATATGCATGTGGGGTGAGCGTATCTATACGATGTGTGTGGAAATACGTAACGTATTTATGTATCGAAATGGATGTGTGAGTGTGTGTGTGTGTGTGTGTGTGTATATAGTCATCATCATCATCATCATCAAGTCGCGCTGACAGCATGGATTTCCCAGACTCTCTTTCTTTCAATCGTCCCAACCATCCATTGCTCCCTGCAGGTCTTCCAAATTACATCTTGTGTCCGAACAGAGCCGATGTAAATAAGTTCTTGCTGGTCGGCTAATACTGGTACGTCCATATGTAGGGGTCCATTGAACAACGTGCTTATGAGTTCGTCCTTGATTCTCTAGCAGTGTCCAGCAAGCCTTGTTCGTCTTACTTTTAGGTTTTTGAGATGGGAACTAAGTGGCTGCACAGCTGTTGTTGCTTGGGGGTGTTTCTTAAAGGATTTCTTCAAAATAGATCATAGCGCTCATGTGTAGTTGAAAGGATTTACACACCTATATTTTAAAAATGGCCGTGATGCAAGAAAATTCTAGGAAATACTGATTCACGAAACAAAGATGGTGGACGTCGGTAAACTAATTAGTTTCTAGAACCTATTGGTCAGGAAAATCACGTGATTTATGCTCCCAACTACGTCCGCACCTTTGATTTTCTCCCGCGCAAAATAAACGGTGTGTTTGAAGCCAACTACGTGACAAGGATTAATTATATATACTCACATCTTCCAATAACTCATTCTTTCACATTTTGACTTCCAGAGACACCATTCTTTCTCTTACATTTTGACTTTGCCAGCTAGTGACACACAACTCAATACACATAACATGGGTGCGTATGTACTCTGCGACCTTCTTCTTTCCTGTTCTGCCTTTTCGGCTGGGCTTGTTCCAGTCTCGAACACCGCCTCAGACATTTCGTCAAATCCCGAAAGAGACAAACGACCAACATGCGCGAGAAAACACATCTTTCTCAAATACGTTTATAGTCTACAGGACACTTTTAATATTTAGTCTTTCACCATAATATTCGTGTTAGTTGCATACACACACGCATAGGAATATTTAATAAGCCATATTAGAATATTCGTAATGTTTTGTAATGTTTAATTTTATGTACTTGTTGATATATAAATTTATTTTTGTTTGTATTGCTTTCTTTTGAGTGTTCTTTTTTCCGCGTCTTTTACATCGTTTGCTTTTCAATAATGAGCCAACATAAATTGTGGGAGCAAAACAATATTCAACAAATTACCCCACAAATTCCCATGTAGTAACAGTATCAAAGGGAAAGCTAAAGGGGTTTGACAAGTCGATTGATTTTAATTGATGATAAGATATTGGGTTAAGTCATGAATAATTTTCGTTTTTTAAAGGCAAGTTGTTACTACGCGATGTTTTAAGTGCTACTGAAAATTACCCGATAAAAGACAAATCTTCATTGGTCATTCTTATTTCAGTAGTGAAAGAGTGCGCATCATAGTTTAACCTATGATCCCACGTCCCTAAAATGGAGTTACTGAAAGTGAATATTCGATATGTAATGCTGTGTGAGTGTTACATATTGACCCCCGGCCGAGCTGTCAAAATAAGAAATACACCTGTGTAAATAACAGGTGCATCCGGTCGAAGATATCGGGGGATAACCTTGACTATCGACGGGTTGAATTGAGTGCGAATTGTGGCGCTTACAAGAAGTAGGTGGACATCGAACAATTACATAACCCGGATGCGACTGGAAGTCAGTCAGTTGGAGAGAAGATGCTGGAATGAGAACCATGTCTCAGCAGAAGCTGGGCCCCCAGGCCTCCGGTTGAGCAGCCCAGGAGAACGGGAAAGAAATGCTGTTATAGCCAGAAGAGTTGGGGGTCAATATGTTGCAGTTCTATTCAGTCTCCAACCCACCTCTCACACAGTAAAACCTTTCGTAATCCTTTCGAACCCTTTCGAATAAAGTGAGAGGTATGTTCTTTTAAAGAACTATGTCCACCCGTCTTTATTGTGTCGTCGTTATGTTTCTGCATGCATCTGCATATGTATTATGTGGCTATACAACATGAGTCTAAGAATAACCTCCTCTCCACACAGTGTTGTGCTTATGATCAAGATGTTATTACTGTCCGCCAAGTTTGAAATTAGTTTCGTTCTGGTGATACATCATTTAGATATGAACCCAGAACAGGACGTTCATTAGACCTTGATCAAGATGCGTTAAAAGAATAAGTGGAATGCAACCTGCTCGAAAGTACTCAAGAATTTGCATTTGACCTCAACACATCTCAATCCAGAATCTGCCACCACTTGAAAAAGATTGGAAAAGTGAGCAAACTGGGTGTTTGGGTTTCTCATACTCTTAGAAGAATAGGGAAGATCGCATATCTATAGCGACAAGTATTCTTTCAAGGCAGAGAAATGACTCAGTTTTCTAGAATATCATTATAGGTGACGAAAAATGAATCTTTTATGACAATGTTCAACGCAAAAAAGCAGAGGCGTGACAAGGATGAATCTCCGCTGCCTACCCCAAAGGCGACGTTGATATAAGAAAAGTTATGCTGTATAGAGAGATCAACGTGGTATTATTCATTTTCAGCTTTTAAACTGCAATCAAACTCTCAATGCAGATTTATATTCAATTGGTGTAACGTCTGTTTTTCTGTCTCAGTTTTTACGCGTTTCTTAGCTTGCCTTTTTGTCTTTTCAGCAGCCTGATCGGCTTGAATTGCTTTTCTTAGTGTAACTTTAGGTTCCTTGAAAAGCCATTTTGTGAAACGTTAGTCCTTAATATCATCTATTAAAATATATTTTATCAAAGAGTAACATACGTCACTGAATTCACATTTATTGGAATGTTCACGTTATTCCGTCTCGTAGACGTCGAACCTCTGATTATTTCGTTTGTTCCCAAGTAAAATAACTTATGTCTTCTTATCATAAATTTTTTCTATGTTCACAGTAATTGTTGAATTTCCCAATTACTTTTTAAACTGCAATCAAACACTCAATGCAGATTTATGCTCAGTTGGTGCAACGTATGCATGAAAATCTTCTCAGAAAATACCCGCCACTCGTCAATAGGACAAACGTTCAGCAAGAATCACGCTCGAGAAAATGTTCGATTTAGGCTGGTTTGTTCTACCCTATCCACCATATTCATCAGACCTTGCTCCAAGTGACTTCCATCTTTTTTTGTTCTTTACAAAATGCTCAGAATGAGAAAAAATTTTCTCGAGAAGATCTGGTGAACATATTTATGGAAAACTTGAGCTGGAAAATAGAGGAATCAAAAAGCTATTTGATAAATAGCAAGAAGTGATTCAAAATAAACATATCCTATTTACCAACCCCTCCGCTTGGGCAGGATGTTACACAAAGTCAATTTTTAAGCGAAGTTTAACAGGTTTGAATTCAGAGTTTTCCTTCTCCTAGACTAGTTGCCTCACTAAGGCTGAAGAACCCAGTCTGCCCTACTATTTACCCATAGCTGGAGGGAGAATAATTGGATTCATACCTTTCCCAAGGGTATTAGTGCTATGTGAAATGCAATTAGTCTCGTCCAGGATTTGAACTCGTGTCACCGTGTTCATTTCCTACGACGGTAACCATTTACCAATGTTAAATTAATCATGAATAAATTCATATTTGACGAAGACGGAAATTATTCAAGACTCAACTAAATAGAAAGAGAAGCATTTTTCGATGAAAGGGTTAGTTTTTAAATGTCCATAATAAACTCAGATCTTCAGAGTTAATACGGTCAGAGGTCAGTGGACAAAAGTATCATTTTTTAAAAGTTCTTCAGTTTTGGGAGACCACGAGGAAAAAGCGGTTTTCTTTTCTGGAAGCAAGGTCCCAATATATTCAAGCTAGAAATCAGGAGATAGATGAGTGACAACTTGACCAGTGATGGTTGTATTGATCGTTGGGCTGGGAGTCATCTTCCGCTTATCACTGTTTTTACCGAAGGATTTAATTTTTGTTTTTCGGGCCATCCATGAAGAGAATACTTGACTAGGATTTTTCGTGATTTGTCGGTTGTTGTTTTTTCACTGTAAGTGTTGAGTTTCTTGTCAGTCATTGGTCGTGATTTGTGGATGAGGTTTACTTGGACTTCTTCAGAGGAGATTTCGGTTTTGCAGGAGTTATTACATCTTCCCCTGGGATGTAACTGAGGATGAAGTCTTACTGATGCATTGACAACATGAATCACTGGATGCCTGGTGATGCTTTGGTAACTGACTTTTTGAAGATTGATAATAAAGATCTGTGGCTGTTTTCAACTTCAAAGTTATGTTCTTGTACAAATTCATGGAATCTTTTCCAGCCAAATAAAATGCTAAGAGCCTCTCGTTCTTAAGACAGATGGCACGCAATGCTTACACGTGCCACAACGCCAGCCACACAGAACTATTACAACATCCCCCAACTACAATAGAAGAATTGAAGAAAAAGGAAAAAAAAAAAAACAAAAAAAAAAAAAAAAAACAACAACAACAACAAAAGAAAACAAGACAGGGAAAAGTTTTTCAGTACGTCAGAAGAAGTTCAGAAGGCCATAGTGTTACAAGACTATTCAACTTAATTTTGGAGTAATGTGCGAAGTGGAGCAGTGATTTTGGTGTAGAAGAGAATGAATCTACCAAAGATGTTGCGTCAATTATTGTTCTGAACATAACAAGAATAACTGTATTTTTGTGAAGCTATACACTTAAATAAAACAGGAATGATTGTGTGGTAGGCTGTGAGAGTAATTGAGGTTGACTTCAGTTTTGAACGTTGACGAAGTTTGTTGTGTATAGTTTTGGAAAGCACATTTCTTAGAGCACTAGAGTCAATTTTAGAATCCATCATTGAACCGTAAGTTTTCTATCAGAGTTGAGTGAGTTAATGGAAAATATATATAGTTTTGTTTGAAAGGCGTGTTTTATCGTGGGGGATTTTTGGCATTGATCATGACCGGGAAGAATTTTGATTGATGCAGGTTTGAGTCGGAGTCAGATGAGTCAATGTATATTTCTATTTGGCGCACTGATTTTCGTGTGACAATAACTGGAATGGGGTCCTTTGGCGGCCGCATTTTATGCATCGCTTGTGGGTTGCTGGGTATTGTTCACGTAGGTGAGAATTTGAAGGAGTTGAAGTAAGGCTGTTTGCTACGTTGCTTGTCTTGTTCATTACGCTTAGTCTGAGAGTGTTTTTAGTCTGAGTCTGATTTTCTGTCTCAGTTTTGTGAACGAAATGTCCCTTTCTCGAGTCTCAGAAGTCGCGAGCTTCTTAGCTTGCTTTTTTGTCTTTTCAGCAGCCTGATCAGCTTGAATTGCATTTCTTAGTGTAACTTTAGGTTCCTTGAAAAGCCATTTTGTGAAACGTTAGTCCTTAATATCATCTATTAAAATATCTTTTATTAAAGAGTAACATACGTCACTGAATTCACATTTATTGGAATGTTGACGTTGTTCCGTCACGTAGACGTCGAACCTCTGATTATTTTGTTTGCTTCCAAGTAAAATAACTTATGCCTTCTTATCATAAATTTTTTCTATGTTCACAGTAATTGTTGAATTTCCCAATTACTTTTTAGTCTACTCTTTATTTTCATCATTTTCGAAGTTGAATATGAAAAAATGTCTCTTCTCTTTGTTCCAATACAAGTAGGTAAAATTGAAGATGGTTGGTTGGTTGGGTTTTATGGCATATCAACCTTTGTAGACTATTTAACGCCAAATCTATTTTTATGCAAATAGTTAGTTCTATTTCAAACAATTCAGTTTCACATGAGTAGAAACATTTCTATTTCAAGCTATTCAGTTTAGTCAGTCAGTTCTAATTCAAACAATTCAGTTTAGTATAAGTACAGATTTTGTTTACACACAGTTAAATGTCAAAACAGTTCTATATTGAACAATTCAGTTTAGTGTAAGTACAGTTTCAATGTCAAAAACAGTTCTATTTCAAACAAATCAGTTTAGCATAAGCACGCAGTTTAAATGTAAGTACAGTCTGTCAAAAACATTTCTATTTCAAGCTATTCAGTTTAGTCAAACAGTTCTAATTCTAACAATTCAGTTTAGCAAAAGTATGAAGTTTAGTTCTATCTAACCCATATTTAACCCAATGTCAAAACAATTTTATTCCAGATAATTCAGTTTAGTATAAGTACACAGTTTAGATGTCAAAATATTTCTATTTCAAACAATTCGGTTTAGCCTAAATACACAATTTAAATGTCAAAACAGTTTTATTTTAAACAATTCATTTTGGCATAAATACACAGTTTAAATGCAAAAAACAGTAAACTCAAACCACGGTTTAGTTCTATTTAACCCATAGATTGTACCCTTATCAGGTGCTACCACTCCGGGCCAGAGTGGACCTGGGAGCAATGGCAATAAAGGGGTACTCCACATTCCCCAAAACTCCAGCATTATTGGAACCTCACCATCAGATTGTTTCGTGTCATACCAGGACACTCGTTGCGGGGGGAGTTCCTATCCCTCTGCAGAACTTTTTTATTCGACAGCCCCAGCCGACTGGGCAATAAAATGGAAGTATGAACTTTTCTTCCGAATTTCGAATCTTATTTTGTTGCCTATAAAAATAGTTTTAATTCCTTTTTCCATCTCCTCCAGGCTTCAGACAAGTTTTCCTGGTGAAATCTGAGTGATTTGGCCGCAGGCAATCTGTCCATTATTGGTGATTGAGAGAGTGACGAAGAAGTGACAAACGAAGCGCAAAATTCAACAAATTAGACGAAAAGAAAAAGAGTTTTTACTGATGAATTCCGTGTATACTATATTATAAAAAAAGATTGTTTTACATACTGTGTATAAGGGGTGTCCTCGTAGTGTAACGGTCAAAGCGCCGGACTCGCAGGATCGGAGTAAGCGAGTTGGAACTCCAGTCGACCTATTACGTTCACTTTTGGACAGATACCCTTGGGATAAGTATAGACCCCCTTATCCTCCCAGCTATGAGTTAAATAGCATCACTGCTGTTCTTGCAGAAGGATAGCTTTAGCATGAGATATCTCACGAAGTGTAACATAACGGCAGAGGGATTTCGTTTTATGCCTTTGGGTTTAGTTAGGCTGAGAACCTTTCGGCTCCGTGCATGGGTTACTTAGTTGCAACATTAACGCAGGTGTTCGCGCGCACGCGAGGAGTGGACGTGTCACTCAGAGATGTCACAATAGAAACCCGAGATGGAAAACGGGGTTAGGGAGTGCGAATGACGTCACGCACCGGAAGCGCGCGGAGGATTTGGGGGATTTTGAAAAAGTCAGAAGAATTGAGAAGTAGACACCGGACGAGAAGGGTCGACTTTCGGGGCTCGCAGAGGCCAGACGAATTTGCGCGCTACGGGCGCCGCATGAGATAGGGGCTAGTTGAAAAAGCCAGAACAGAAAGAATGTGTATCTCTCTCCTTATGTCGAAGAACCTTTAAACTTAAAGGTTATAAAAAGTTTCGTACCTGAATTAAGAAGTCGTACGTGTTTTTCGTGTTTCGGGATACCTATGTTCTATGTATATATGTTATGAACATTCTATGTACGTTTCACATATCCGGATATCTGGCTATGGTACAGAAGGTTGATATGCCATTAAACAAAGAAACTAACCCATGCCGTGTATGAGGCGTTGATGGTTGAAGAGAGAGTCGAACACGTGTGTACATATCAAAGCATCTTTATTAAGTGACTAGTTTGTCACTTCCCACAGCGTAAAACCTAAAGGAGCCGCTTAGGATCCAACATTGCAATCATAACATGTCCAAATATCTATCCATATCCCGGAAGAGGACGGATGGATTCATGCCTTTTCCAAGGGCATTAACGCAAAGTGAAATGCAAACAACCTCGTCCGAGATTTGAACTTACGTTACCAATTCCATCTGCTACGATGATAACCGTTACGCTATTGAGTTGATATATACGATATTGATTATGTTTTTAGTAAACTGAATGTGTAACATTTTTGACAACTAAACAACTGGCAGTGAGTTGTTGATTTCAAGATTTTGCAAATGCTTTTCGAGGTTCCTTGAAGCTTTCGCTTGGACTATCTGTGATGTGTTTTAATTAATTACAATTAAAATTAATTAGTTACAATTAAAATTAATTAGTTACAATTAAAACACACAACAGATAATTTAATTAGTTTGATCCTTGGTCACATGATCTCTTCCTCATGATACTTGCATATAAGAAAAAACGCGTGCACCAGTTATATATATATATATATATATATATGAATGATAAGGGCGAATGGTGAGAGAGAGAGAGAGAGAGAGAGAGAGAGAGAGAGAGAGAGAGAGAGAGAGAGAGAGAGAGTCAGGGAAATTCGTGCTAGCAGCACGACATAATTATATATATATATATATATATATATATATATATATAATTATGTGTGTGTGTGTTAGCTGTGATACAATATATGTAATGACCAACTCGTTCGCAAGGACAGGATGTGACACAAGGTCAATTTTTTAAGCAGAGTTTAACAGGTTTGAATTCAAAGTTTTTCTTCTAGACTGGTTGCCTTACCAGAGCTAAAGAACCCGATCTACCCAACTATTAACTCATGGCTGTAGGGGAATAATTAGATTCATACCTTTCTCAAGGGTATTGGTGTTGTGTTGAAATGCAAACAGCCTCATCCAAGATTTTGAACTCGTATCGCTGTGTCCATTTTCCACGATGATCACAATTATACCACGGATACCTCCTGTGATACAATATAGCTTAGATTCTTTTTCGACTGAAACGTAATTTTAAAATCGTGCTAATAAACCAAACGGTAATTTCTGACGTGATTATTTACTTTCTCTCTGTATTTTGGAGCTCAATTTCGTGGTCTCACGAACTTCTATTTTTATTTTCATCTTTTAAAGTTACATTACATCCGCTGCCATAAAGATTAAGCTGAGAAAATCGTGAAGAGTTTGGTTTGGTTTGGTTTTATGGCACATCAACCATTGTAGGCTATTTAATGTCAAATCTATTTTATACACACGAACAATTCTATTTCAAACAATTCAGTTTTGTATAAGTACACAGTTTAAATATTAAAAACAGTTCTATTTCAAACAATTCAGTTTAGCATAAGTACACAGTTTAAATATTAAAAACACTTCTATTTCAAACAATTCAGTATAGCATAAATACACAGGTTTAATGTCAAAAGCTGTTCTATTTCAAACAATTCTGTTTTGCCTAAGTATTCAGTTTAAATGTCAAAACTCCTATTTCAAGTAATTTAGTTCAGCAAGTGTACATAGTTTAGTTCTATTTGACCCATAGATGGGACCCTCTGTGGTACTACCACTCCAGACAGAGTGGACATGGAAGTAATGGAAATGAAGGAGTACTTTGCATTCTCCAAAGCTCCAGCATTACTGGAAGCTCACCATCAGATTGTTTAGTGTCATATCCAGGACACTCGTTGGTGGGGAGTCTTACGCATCTGCAGAGAAGTGGTCGGTGTATTCTACAGCTCAAGCCGACTGGGCAAAAATCATGATGGTAGATATGTTATAGGAATGAATGAAAAATGAAAACTGAAATATTTTAAAAGTAAGTAAACGAATGAATTGGGTAGATCATCACCATTTTCAACTCTCTATCAGCCAATCATAGCTCTTGCACTCCAGACCGAATCGGTGGGGCGTGTCCTAGTGGTGTAATGGTTAAAGCGATAGACTGCGTAATCGTAGTAAGCGAGTTCGTACTCCAGTCGCGCTATTATGTTCACTTTCAGGCAAATACCCTTGGGAAAGGTATGAACCTTCTTATCCTCTCAGCTATGGGTTAAATAGTACCACTACTGTTCTTCTAGGGGAATGGCTTTGGCATTAAATAACCTACAAAGGTTGATATGCCATTAAACAAAGAAACCGAAATAAAACCGAATCCAGTGTCTGTACAGAGCTGATGAATACAAGCTTTTTCCCAGTCATCCAACGCTGGCGTATCCAAATGTTGGAGTCGATTGAAGAATATAGTTTATGATCGTTTTTACTTTCATCAGCAGTACCCAGCATGTGTTGCACCTCTTAATTGGATGGTTTGTGAGATGGGAAGTAAGTAACTGCACACCTGCTGTTATATTGGATGCTACTTCCAGGATTTATTCAAAACGGTACACAATATCCTTGTGAAGTCATCATCTAGCTTTTTCTCTGGGTGTTTAATCCAAGTAGTGCAACTATACAATAGTACTGACACAGCTACAGCTTGTAAGAATTCCCATTTTATCTTATCAGGGAGATCAGATTTCCCTCTGGTCGTCGATATCTGTTCATGCCTTTCTTATGCATATGCTCATATCGTATTCATTTGATGAGATATAGTTAAATTTGACAAAACTTTCTTTTTTAAAACTGAAAGTTACTTATTTTTAAGGTATTTTAAACCAATCTAAATCATAGAAAAATAAATAATGAATATTATTGATTGATAATGAAGCGTGCTTAGCGTAAAGGCTGGAAATGGATATCAGTGATCCAAGTTCAAATCCTAGACGAGACAGCTTGCGTTTCACTTTGGGAAAGTCTCGACTCTCTCTCCTCTTCTTCTCGGCAGATTGTGTTCTTTTGCGTTGGTTAGGCAACCAGTCCAGAAGAAGTAAAACTTCAAGCCAGTTGTACTCGGCTTAAAAATTGACTTTGTGTCACATCCTGTCCGTGACGAAAGGGTTGGGTAAATACGTATTATTGATTTGAATGAAAATTAATAAATAAATAAAGAAATAAATCATTATTATATCTTTTAGAGAATTCGTCGCTTGGAGCTTTGAGAAGGACGTCAGCTTTTTGGAATCCCAGGCGTCTAAACTTTTAAGATTACTTAACGTTTTATTTGCCTTTGAAGTAGTTTCATACCGAGGGAATAAAAATATGATATACTTGAGTAAATATCCTTCAAAACCTTTTCAGGAATGGCTTTTACA
>OY757915.1:83657992-83780492 GCA_963585895.1 Sepioteuthis lessoniana
CACTATGTTTAGCTAGAAACTACAACGAATAACACTCAGCAAGAACTAATTTCTTTCGACTCCCACCTGTGATGACACCAAGCAACATGATATATAATTATTTAAATGATAAATCATACTTTTTTTAAATTAAAAAAATTGTTTTAAGAACTAGTGTATAAAAAAGTTTAGTCATTTTAAACAAGTAAACACATACTTATTTGCAATATTTTTGCTTTAAGAGCAAATTTAGTTCAATCTCATTTTTAACATCTCAAATAGATCTGTTTGTCTAATAGATACTACTCTAACAGCAACTACCATAGCGGGACTGAGTGAACCCGTGAGTAATGGCAATGAAGGGCTGACTCTAACAGCTACTACCATATCAGGACTGAGTGGATTTGTAAGTAATGGCAATAAAAAGATAACTCTAACAGCTACTACCATATTGGGATTAAGTGAACCCGTGAGTAATGACAATGAAGGGCTGACGCCACATAACTGGAGTCTCACCACCAGACGCAGTTTAGGAGATTAACATTTAGCATTTAAAATTTACAAGAAGATGTGTATTCCGCAGAACTACTTATATGATAAAATAAAACAGGGTACATGGCTTAGCGGATATGGCATTTAGTCGAAAATGACTTCTCCGTAAAACCCTCTAGAGGTTGCAGGTTCAATCCTAACTACAGGCAAGAATAACAAGGAATACTTACTATAAGGTCACACTTGTACCCGGTATTGGTTAACAGAATTAGAACCATCTATCCCCGTGGATTAAATAAAGGGTTCAGTTTGAGGTTCTGTGTAGGCTCCCGAGTTCAACATGAAACATCTGAAGAAGGCCGAAGGACATATCGGCCGAAACGTTGTGATTATAACAATGAAGATGTAGACAATAGTCGGAATATTCTAAATTATAAAAAAATAAAGATGTCTAGACAAAGACCAGACGCATCAGTGCCACTTTGGAAAAAATGTAAAGGGAGACTCGATGATTATTTATTTTATTAGGTTTGATTTCTTTATTTAATGACATATCAACCTTTGTAGGTTATTTAATGCCAAAGTTATTCTCCTAGAAGAACAGTTGTGGTGCTATTCAATCCATATCTGGGAGGATAAGGGGGTTCATACCTTTCCCAAGAGTATTTGCCCGAAAGTGAACGACTGGAGTATGAACTCGCTTACTACGATTCCGCAGTCCATCGCTTTAACCATTACACCACGAGGACACCCCCCCTTTTTTATTAGTAGCCCTTTGTGAGACAAGATTGTACAAGTGCAGTACCCTCTCTATGAATTAGTTATAGCTCCACGCAACTTCACATAAATAGCTCCATGCAACTTCACAGAAAATCAATCTCGTGGGTAAGATTTGAGGACCCGGACAACATTATAAGAAATATGACGAAACAGCTTTACATCCTATAAAAAGAGAAGTTTTGGAGGTGTTTAGAGCAATTTAAAACTTTCGGGAATGACTATGTTGAATGCCAAAAGGACCTTTTTCTGTTCATCGCTGTCTTGATAAATACAACTCTAATTTTGATACTTTTTGGAGACACCTCGTATAGATTAGATTATTTATTTGTGGGTATATCATTGTACGTTTTTACACATACACACACGCATACATAGACAGACACACACTCATACGCATGTACGCCCACAGACAGACACACACTAAAAGTGGTCGGAGAAGATTCATTGCCATATGCGTGAAACGTCCCTGAAAGGGGGAATGTAAATGGATCTAAGCTTTTTGTGGTTTGCCTACTCGAAAGCGGGATGGTTTCTGCTTAAAATCGATTTTTTTTCGAAGCTTGCAATACTAGAGGGGCAAGATAAATAAGCTTGTATATATATGTATATATATATAGTCATCCACATTCATACTGTTTCGTTGTATCACAACTCTTCAGTGTGACTATACACGCGAGATTCCTCAAGCTGGGATTGAAACCCAGCCAACTGTACGTCAGTCTGAGAGCCTAAACTCACAGCCATCAGCAATCCCTATGTAAACGAGAGAATTTAACATATATATCAAATGTTTCTATTTGTTTACATTTTACGCTAATGGAGACCGGAGTGCTCAATTCGTTTGAAGAGCTTTGCATTACGCGAGTGGCAACCGCTAATTCCTTCGCGAGAGTACTCGTCCCCCCGGGAGAAAGGAGCATATATATTGTCATCCACAGACAGATTGTTTCGTTGCATTATAACTCATCAGTGTGGCTAGACACGCGATATATATATATATATATATATATATATATATAGAGAGAGAGAGAGAGAGATGACAGAAAAATAAACCAGAAATCATGATAGACTGATAGATATGGACTGATTGAGAATGAAAGAAAGAAACAAAGAAAGAAATTGAGAGATAGTTAAGAGACTGAGATATATAAATAGATATAGATAAGCTGAGACAGACAAACAGACAGATAGATAGATAGATGGATCGATAAAGATTAAATATGAATATATTAGACAGAGATATATATATAGATAGATATGAGCAGGGTGAGATAGATAGATAGATAGATATGAATAGACTGTGACACACACACACACACACACACACACACACACACACACACACACACACACACACACACACACATACACGCATATATATATATATATATATATATATATATATACAGACAGATTGATAAATGAAAATTAGATCGAAAGATATTAGACAGATAGACAGATAGGAACAGACAGAGAGATGGATAAGAGCAGAGATATCTTTATACGTATAAATATGACAAATCTGAGATCGACAGACAGATATGAACAGACTAGAATAGATAGATAGATAGATAGGAAAAGTCTGAGATTGCTAGATAGATAAGAACAGACGACAATAGATGGATAGACAGAAAGATAGGGAAAATCTGAGATAGATAGATAGATAGATAGATAGATAGATAAGAACAGACGATAATAGATGGATAGACAGATAGAAAGATAGGGAAAATCTGAGAGATAGACAGATAGATATGAATAATTGAGAATTTGAACTATTTTAGGTGTTTCAGTCATTAACGTTTGCAATTTTTTCTTTTGATCGCCATTTAAAAAAATGAATACAAATATAGAAAAGAAAAAGAACATAAGATCTCACCAACCAGGCATATGATCACTTTTGACTCTCCCACTTTTCACAATTCAATAATCGACCCCAAAAAATTTCGAAGCGAAAAAAATGACAAGCATAATGTGAATCATTGCTGTTTCTTTCGCCCACTGAGTTTGCAGGTTACTATATTTTGTCAACGTCCAGCTTTTCCTGTGAAGTGGGAAAAAGGAAATACAATATAGACCACAAACAAGTACAAACTCTTTTTAGATATACAAACCATGAAATCAGTCTCTTTCAGTTTATTCATATCTACACTTTGGTGCAAAAAGATAAGGCCACTATGAAAAAAATGCAGAAATTTGGATTGATCAACTTTTTATTTAAAAAAAAATCATATTTTTATTGTTAAATTTTGCAAATAAAGTTATCTATTAATTTTTTTTTGAAAAATTAATTATTTGCTTATTTTACCATTAAATAATAAGATAAGCAAGTTGCAAAAAGATAAGGCCAGTAAAATAAAACCGCAAATACCAATATTCAATACTTTGTTTTTCTTCCTTTCGTTGCAATCACATCTATGCAACGATTTTTCATCGACCCTATCAGACTTTTGACAGTTTGATCATCTATTTCGGACCATGATTTCATAATTGCACCAATCAAGGACACCTTTGAATCATATTGTTTACCCTGACCGTAAACTTGTCGGGCAAATATACCCTAGAGGTTCTCGAATGGGGTTAAGATCTGGACTTAATGCTGGCCAGTTCATTAGCACAACATTTTTGTCACTAAAAAACGCTTTTGAATGCCTTGAAACATGAATTGAGGCATTGTCTTGTTGGAAAATAGCCCGATATCATGCAATACGAAAGAAATCTTCCAAAAAATGTTCAGTGAGCATGTCAGTGTATTGTTTTGAGTCCATGTTACCGCTTACAAGAACTAATTTGAATATTCCATTTGAACAAAATGCTCCCCATGTCATTATAGAGCCACCTCCACTTTGGCGTTTTTTTAAAAATCTTTTTTTCTTTCCTTCGGTCGTGCCAATTGCAACGGAACCCATCGAGACCATCTAAATTCCATTTTTTCTCGTCTGTAAATACAACATCACTTCATTTTCCTCCGAACGAGACGTACTTTTTGGCGCAACTAAATCTTGCCTTTATGTGATGTTCCTTCCATGAAGGAGCTTTTTGTCCCTTTGAATATTCAACATTAGGGCAATTTTTTAATTTTATGGTCCAACGTGAAACATTAATGTCACCAGGAAGTTGAATTTGAGAAACGGATTTTCCGGATTTTCTAACATCTCTGATAATGGCCCGTTTATTCCTTGAACTGATTTTTTCTGGCCGACCTTTTTGGGTGTTTTGTTCTTATTTCTTATGTAATTATTCACTGCATACCTTGATCTGTTGATTTTCTTGGCGATTTCTCGTTGAGGATGCCCATCTTTTTCAAAAGCATCGATCATTCCTTTCTCGTGATATGTTAGAGAATTGCCACGTCCCATGATTTATTTTTAATTTTTATTGCTAATTTTTATGCAAAAATTAATCTTAACATAAAAATCTGTGAGTTAATTTGTTTTATTTAATAAATTCATAGGTGGCCTTATCTTTTTGCAACATGCTAATTTTAATATTTTCTGAAATAATAATCAAAGAAAAAAAAAATTTCAAAAAATTTTTAATAGATAATTTTATTACTAAATACATTTATGAAAATATGAATTTTTGAAAGAAAAAAGTGAATCAATCCAAATTTCTGCGTTTTTTTCGTGGTGGCCTTATCTTTTTGCACTAAAGTGTATCTATATCTCTTTCCTTTAATTCATATCAAATCAAATCATTTCTCTTTCAGTCAATTTCTATCTCTTTTTCAGTCATATTATCTAATCACATCTCTTTCAATCTATCTATCTATCTATCTATCTATCTATCTATCTCAGTCATTTCATTTCATTTCTCTGTCATTTCGTCTATTTATCAATCAATCGAAATATATCTCTTTCAGTCAACCCGTATCTATCTATCTATCTATCTATCTATCTATGTTTAATGGCATATTTAATGGGTTACTTAATGCCAAAGCCATCCTTGTAGAAGACCAGTAGTGATATTATCTAACCCAGAGCTGGGAGGATAAGGGGGGGTTCATACATTTCCCAAGGGTATTAGTCCGAAAGTGAATGTAATAACGCGACTAGTGTTCGAACTCGCTTTCTACGTTTCCGCAGTTCAGCGTTTTAACCATTATACCACCGGCACTCATCCTGTATGTATGTATGCATGTATGTATGTATGTAAAGCATCTACTGAATTTAGTTTGTTACTACTATAAATGGCACTCGGTGAGAACTTAACTCACTCGAAACACCTTGTGAGTACATTATGCTAACACTCACTATACAGCATAATATAAAATTTGGTTGTCATTTAGTTTGACTTAAAAACCAGAAGCAGAGAGCTCTCAATGAGATTCGAAATCACAAGCAATGATCTTGGCTTGATTTGGTTTGGTTTTATGGCATATCAACCATTGTAGGTTATCCAATGCCAAATTCATTTTTATACATATAAACAGTTCTATTTTAAACAATTCAGTCTAACATAAGTACACCATTTAAATGTCAAAACAGTTCTATTTCAAACAATTCAGTTTAGCTTACAAAAACAGTTCTATTTCAAGCAATTTAGTTTAGCATAAGTACACAGTTTAAATGTCAAAAACAGTTCTATTTCAAACAGTCCATTTTAGCATAAGTACACAGGTTCAATGTCAAAAAACAGTTCTATTTCAAACAATTCAGTTTAGCATAAATACACGGGTTCAATGTAAAAAACAGTTCCATTTCAAACAATTAGGATTAGCATAAATACAAAGTTTAGTTCTATTTGACCCATAAATGGGACCCTCTGCAGTGCTACCACTCCCGGCCTGAGTGGAACTGGGAACGATGGCAATGAATGGGTATCCCGCATTCCCCAAAGCTCAAGCATTACTGGAACATTACCATCATATTGCTTAGTGTCATATTCAGGACACTCGTTGGTCGAGTCTTAGCCATCTGCCGAGAACAGTCGATGTATTCTGCTTCCCATGATCTGGTAGCTGTACTCGTTATCACACTACGTGAGACACCACCCACCCTATATATAAGGTCTGTCTAGAAGGTACTAAGACCGATTTTTATACTTTTTGGATTTGTCAACTCTGATTGAAAAACAACTAATCAATGTTGACCTTTTACATGTATGAAAGCATCCAGAACTGACATTTCGGTGAGTAATCTTTTCTTATTACAAGTGTGTTTGTCCCATGTGTAAAAGGAAAATAGAACCCAAGAATATCAACCAGCGTTTTGCCATCGAATTTTGAGTCAAACCTCTGGACATTGGGACAAAAAAAAGTAAAAAAAAAAGGTGAATCTCACATTGGGATAGTAAATCGATTGAAAAAAAAAAAATTCGATTGTAAATTGAACTACGTGGAACGTTGAACATTTCGTTCTCAAACGAATATCACAGCTTCCTTAGCCACCATTCTTAAAGAAGATAAATTTAATTTGTTGTTATGCTGATCATAAAAAAAAATCTACAAATTTTTTTACGTCAAAGAATAAAATCCCGGTGTCTTTGGTTTAGAGAAGAAATTAACTATTTGTAAAAAATTGGTAGAGGTTTACTTATTAATGCCCGATAATCTCTTCACACACATGCACACACACATACATGCATACATACACACGCACACACACACATATATATATATATTTACTAACCTACAATCTACAAGCATTCACAGTTACCAGGAAAAAAGAAAAAAAAAACCCTCCAGGCACAAGAGATAAAAATATCTCAAATCACCACCCAGGGGAAAAAGAAAAAATATCATAGGACAAAAAAAAAGAAAAAAAAAAAGAAAAGGCGAACTCCGTTACACCAGTTGAAAAAAAATCAAGAGATAGTCAGTTGGTCAAAAGAACCCCACCCCACTCCCGTAAAACGCTGCAATGCTACAATTACAAGAGTGCTCAACACGAGTGGAGCCAATTACAAAATTACTAAAGTTTCACCTCAACGGATCATCAGGGAGTCGGTATTAAACTCCCTGATGATCTGCTGAGGTGAAACTTTAGTAGGATAATTCCGACTCGCGATTTAAGTTAATTATATATATATATATATATAAAATGACATATACATGTTAAAACTTTAAAATCCCATTAAAACCGTCGATAGAAACGAATTAAAAGAGGATATATATATATATATATATATATATATATATATATATATATATATATATATATATATATATATATATATATATATATATATATATATATATATATATATATATATTGAGATAGATAGATAGATAGAGAGAGAGAGATGTGTAATCGTGGTGTAATGCCTATCGTTGTAGGAAATGGACACGGCGACACGAGTTCAGATCCTGGACGAAGCTGATTGCATTTCACATAGCACTCATACTTTCGCGAAAGGTATAAATCCAATTATTATCCCTCCAACAATGGGTAAATATTAGAGCGGACTGGCTCTTTTAGCCTCGTTTAGGAGAAAGAAAATTCTAAATTCAAACCTGTTAAACTTCGCTAAAAAATTGACCTTGTGTCACATCCGTGCGGAGGGGTTGGTAAATACACACACACGTATATATATATATATATATATATATATATATATATATATATTATTTAAGTCGGAGGATATGAAATCAGTGATCGAAGTTCAAATCGTGGATGAGGTTGATTGTATTTTTCTGCGTGCTCTTCTCCTTTGAAAAGGCACGAAACCATCTCTTCTTCCCTAGCTATAGATAATTGTATGACTCTTTCGTCTTAGTAGGTACACCAATTTAGCAGAAGGAAAAACTAAATTCGAAAGTAAGAGCCAGAGTCCCTTAGGCATTTTGACGGTTTCTTCAGTCTCGTTCCGGGAACTCCTGCCGTGACAAGTTGTAAAGCACATTGACTTTCCCTTAGACAAAACTGTATCGTGAAGAAGAGATACCTGCGGCATGGATGACAACCAGTCTTTCATATAACCTTGCCAAGTCAGATCCATAGTCTCACGTAATAGATGGAGGATATATTACTAGAATTGATCGGTAAAATAGTAAGCAGATTGGACTCTCTAGCTTTGGTAGAACAACCGGTCTAAAAGAAGTAATAACTCTCAAATAGAGCTGGAATCCTGAAGGCAGTTCGACGTTTTATTTTACATTTGCCATGCATTTTTATAATAAATATTTATCAAAAACAGATAAAATCAGCGCCTGGGGCTGTAGAATACACCGACTGCATCTCTGCAGAGGGGTAAGACCAAGAAATGAGTGTCCTGAATAGAAATAGAAATCTTTGAAATAATTCAACTGCGTGCAAAAGAAAAAAAATATAGCTCAGGCTCGTTTAAAAATGTTATCTACAAAATGTTATTACAAATCTTATATATACATATATATATATGAAGTAGATTTTTAAATAACCATCAATGGTTGGTATGCCATAAAACACTGTCGTAGGTGACTCATCTATGACCAGAATAATGGACTTACCCAAAGGGTATATTAATCAAGAACTAAGCTGGTAGAAGAAGAGCAGCAGCACTGCGCCTCTCCAGTTGTTGGGTCGCACTTCAGCCGGCTGTGCTTGTTGCGGCACGGATCTGGCCGAGTGTGTCTCGGCAGTTCGAGATTTCCTCTGGCCTCAGGGGGCCGTCCCCTCAGGCTTTTACCTGGTTTGGGTTTATTGCTTGGCGCCTGAGGCGCCCCTAATAAGGGGAATGCCGACGGAGCCGTCGGTATTTTTGGCCATGCTGGGTGCGTGTGGGCTCTGTCCCTGCGCTGTAGCTGTTCATTTGAACCTGAAATCATAAAAAATTGGTCAGTCATCTCATAAGATGTATAGCAATAACATACTGAATTTTCAAGAGTCTACGACAATTTTAAATGTCTTTACAAAAAAGTATGGAACAATTTTAAATACGACAAAAGTCTGGAAACTTATCGTATGCACCTCGTATCTCCGTGTTGAGTTATTTATTTATTGACCCTTAATAATCGGTCATAACAAACTCAAACAAAATAAATATCATATCCCAATTTTATTAGCAAGACTTGTATTACTTTTTGACCACTGACAATCCTTTCTATCCTCTAGCGGCGACACTAATATAAAACAATAGAGCACCTTGTGGTTCCCTGAGACAAATTCAGTGTCAAGAAAAGAGGGAGACCTGCACCATATGCAACAACTGGTCTTCCATACAATCTTGCCGTGATCCGAATGCTGGTCCATGTGGCCTCGTGAGACATAAAAATAAATTTCAATTCAGATTTTTCATTTTATTTTACTTACCATCATTTTTGCTGAAAGGATTTTCTTTGGTTACAAATCGATCTTCGTTTAAGTATTTCAATAAGATAATATTGAAACAAAAATCGATCTCTGTTCATTTCTCACAGCTCTACCTATTCGCACTAGCAGTTGTCTGGTGTTGTAATGTTTCTAGTTGTGTGGTATTGTGATGTTTCCTGTTGTTATGTCAACTCACCAATTAAAGCTGAAGGCAGTAGTTAAAATGGCGCGTCTTTTCTCGAGGTGAGGTCAAGTAGTCGTTGATGATTCGCTTTTCACTTATTAACTGCGTCATAAGCAGTTCAGTTGCCATTTTCGAAATTCAGTGGGAACTTTAACCTATTAGCAACCAAGCATTTCATGCAATCAGGATTTTAGAAGAATAGAAGTTTTATCAAATGGAAAACAAACAATTACAGATATGACAAAAAAAGGAGTAAAATAATCCAGTCTTAATACATTTTGAATTAAATCATTTGGTGAGACAAAAGTTTGTGCAAGTGCAACAGTTTCTAAACTCACAAGACTCCCCCCCGCATCCATCTCTAGGAAAATTTTTATAGCTTTCTCACTGGAAAAGAAAGATGATAGCTTAGCTTCACATCCCATTGAAGGAGAAATTTCAAAGCTGCTTCGAGCAAGGAAAACTTTCTGCAATAAGTGTGTTTAATACTTAGAAAACGACATATCTTACCCAGCTGAAATGGATGCGTGAATGAGACTAGAGCACGATAATCTCTTAAACTGGTAAATCATGATGAATAATAATCTAATAATTTTTGACAGATACCATGCTAGTTCTAAAATAATTAAAAATACCCAAATATTCTAAACAATCCCTGATCACCAATGATAGTTGGCTTGAACATTTTCCATGTTCTACACTCAGTCTAACACAAATGCGATTTGTAAGATTTATACACAAAATATATTTGTCCTTGGAACATAGTTGATACAGTGCAAGGGAATAGATGCCTGACTGAGGCTAGTGTATGACAATCTTTTTAAACTGCAAAATGTTGAGTTTGAATATAGAGTTCAAATGAAATTTATGTACACTTAATCAACATGTTGTATTCGGTTGACCGTGTTAAATAATAAATTATCTGCGTCTATTATTTAAATTTATTGATCATTAAGGTCTGTTGAAAGCTTGGCTTTGATTGGACAAGTTAACGTCAGGTGACTAAATGCTAGAAGTTTGATTTAAACTTTATCAGTTAGCAGCGAAGAGAGAGAGAGAGAGAGAGAGAGAGAGAGAGAGAGAGAGAGAGAGAGAGAGAGAGGACCTAATTTTCCATCTATAAACTGGTGGCTGATTGGGAAAAAAACTTCACAAAGGAAATACACTTATATGTACAACAAAAGAATTCTTCATGTTACTTATCTCAACGAAACGGGATGGAGAATCGACCACCGAAGAAGAAGCAAGTTACGAAACGAGAAAAGATGAGCGATCGTCTGAAGAAAATGCTAATTCAACAGATTGTACAAGAAAATTGCTTTCTGAAAGACAAGACCAAAATTCAATTTGCTTGTTCAAGATTCAAAATTTAATCAACCTATTAACTTCGTCGGAAACAATTCAGTTACCATTTTCTAAACACCTCGGGAACTTTTAACTTATTAACAGCTAACTAATTCCTCCATTCTGATTCTTTGTGTAACAGAAGATTTATTGGATAGCGAACAAGTACCGGTGTGATAAAAAAAAGTATCAAAATTGAAGCTTTAAATATCTTCAGTTTGAAATCTGATGAAGACGTGTTCACAGCTGAACAACTTGTCTGGACTGCGAGTCAATGTTTATTTGAAAGGAAAAAAATGATTTGATATTTAACAAATCAGATGCTTTTTGTGAAACACAAGATTGTGCAAGTACAGTACTCACCAACCTTATTTATCTAAATTTCTGCGATGAAACGAGATAATTTTTATTATTTACAGTATTCGGATTATTGCCTTCATCTTTATTGCAATATTCACCACATTTCGGCTGATACGTTCTTCGGCCTTCTTCACGTGTCTCATCAAAATTGGGAGCCTACACGGAACTTGGAATCGAACCCTTTATCTAATCCTCGGCGGGTGGTGGTGGATTGTTCTAATTCCGTTAACCATAATTGGGTACTAGTGTTAAGCTATAGTAAGTATTCCTTATAATTTTTACCTGTGGCTAGGATTGAACCCGCAACCTCCAGATGATTTCACTTTGAAGTTCTTTAACCAAACACTTATATCCATTACGCTTTGTGTCCGGCTCGACTTGTTAACTGCATATTAATTTTTATTGTTTCCTAAATTGAAAATTCATTTGATTTGATTTGAGGATGTAGAAAACATTAAAAACAATATAATGGCACATCTTTACTTCATATCAGAGGAGGAATTTGAGAGCTGCTTCTACCAAAGAAAAACTCACTTGAATAAGTGTATTGAATACCAAGGAAAAGTACTTTATAGAAAATCAATGGTTCATTCAGTCTTTATTGTATGGGGTGTTAGATGATTGGGGTGTGTTGGAAGATTCTTCTTATCACCATTCACTTTTTACCTTCTTTTTCTTTGGTTGTTCCTGCTAAAAAGGAATTAATGACGGAAAAAAGAGACTGGGATACTCTTAAATTCAATTTTTATTCTCATGTCTACATCTATTTTGTGGAGTGTACTGTTTTTCTGAACCAGTAAAAATAGCCGTGTTTTCGGTCGAGGCGTTAGAGGAATCTGAGAAAGGGTTTCTTCTCGACGCCAGGAAGCCCATCTTTTCTTGCATGCGCAGATAACACTTCCCCTCAGAGGCCTCCAGGGAGATTGTTATTTTTGTATTCATTTTTGATATTTTTTAAACACACTTCCTCTCAATAGAAACAACGGATTAAAAACCTTTTATTTAAAATTCGAGTAAGAAAATAAAAGAAACTAATTCTGAGAACATCTAAGAGATTATTGAATCCATTTAAAGTTTCAAAATATAAAAATAATTTTGAAGATTATCTCGGAATCTTATGAAATTTGCAACCAGATGTTTTTTTTTTATCTTTGGATTATTGAAGAAGAAACACACGAAGTATTTTTTAAAATCTGATAAAACATCAATTTAGACTATATTAAGAAGATAAATATGACCTTATATAAAAAGAGAAAAGAGTTTTAAAATTATTTGGGAAACTAAGCAAATTTGCTTACAGAAATTATCTAAGAATTATTAAAGAATAAATACTTGGTATGTTTGGTGTCTGATAAGTTATCAATTGTGAACTTATACATTTTTCTTCATTATCAGATGATAAATCTAACCTTAATTGTTTCCTTTCACAAAGGTATTTGTAAAGATCTTCATTAATCATATTTACCAACCACTCCGCCCGGGCAGGATACGACACAAGGTCAATTTTTAAGCGGAGTTTAACAGGTTTGAATAAAGAGTTTTCCTTCTCCTAGACTAGTTGCCTCACCAAGGCTTAAGAACCCAGTTTGCCCTACTATTTACCCATAGCTAGAGGTAGAATAATTGGATTCATACCGTTCTCATGGGTATTAGTGCTATGTGAAATGCAATCAGTCTTGTCAAGGATTTGAACTCGTGTCGCCGTGTCCATTTCCTACGACGATAACCATTACACCACGGGCACCTTCAAAGATCTTCATTAATGATAGCCTGATTTTGAATTACCCTATTTAATTTAGTAGCTTTTAAGCACTGAACAAATACTTATTAGATATCCTGACTCACTGACAGAATAGAGTTGCCAACAATCACAATAAAGTGGAAAATTTCGTCTTAAGTTATAGATCTGAAATGATCTAACAACTCAAACTAGTTAATGGGTTAAAGGAAAAAACAAATTTTACAAGTGAGATTTTAGCAATCGGGGAATCGCCAGCTATGGTTTGACTTATTCGCCTCTGTCCCAGATTGTGTCCAAAATCTTTATCGAACAAAAACTACTATGCAAATATATGTTGGGTATCAACCACTTACTCAGTCAAGCATTTTTGTGACAGCCGCACATGATTCTTGATTCGTGCATGGCTCCCCACATTAAAATGAGTTTGTGTCAAATCCTACCTGGTAGGAGGTTTGATAAATATCACTCAGAAGACCAGCCTGAGAAATCATGAGAAGTGACGTTAGAACGGGGTCATAAGATACCTACGGAAGAAGGTGTGAGGATTAAAAAAAAGAAATAAAAAAAAATTCAAAAGGAGCAGTTTCTCAGTAGGCCTCTGACAGGAAGTAAAATCGGTGTATGCCTAAAAGGAGGGGCTTCCTGGCACCAAAGAGAAATTCTTTTTCAGAAAGCATTCACCACTGTTACTGGACGGACATGCCTTCTCTCTGCTGCTGACTGGAAGAGCACATGTCGGCTAAGCGGCAGGTTGACTCTCCTTCTAGCACCAACCACACCTACTGGACACACGATGAACTTCAAACTTATAACTCACCGAAAATGACTCTAATATATTTTAACGCCTTGTCTGGGAGACATGACTATTTCTACTGGTTCAGAAAAAACATATCCTCTATCACAAAATAGTCGTAAAACCTCCAAATAAAATTTGAGTTTAAAGGTATTCTTGTCTTTTTCTTTCTGTCCTTAATTCTCTTACAGCTTTCAAGCATCAATAAGAAGATATCAAGTGAATGGAGTAAGAAGAAAAAAAAAAAAAGAAGTCAGATACGAAACTCAGAATCATCCCAACAGAACCTAACAATTCACAGAAAACCACTACCATAAATCAAAACAAACTAACAAACCTTCTTTATAAACCCCAAGAAGGGCATAGATTTTCGTGAAAGACTATTTAGTGGAGGGAAGCAAAACGTAACTGATTCTACTCCAAATTGGCAATGCTATTTGGTTTTAGGAAGTAGACCTCTTGGCCCAGTTTAAGCTATAATCAGGCATCCGAGCCTGGGCACTTGTTTGGGTCCATGTCCTGTAAGGCTCATCAGGCTCACATTGCACTAAGTGAGCCGATGACCAGTAAAGTCTAGCAGGGTTCGAGTCTCATCTCGAGCCCGACTTCTTCTTCTCTCAACCCCCATTATAATCGAACTTCGGGTCATTGACCTTGTATCAAGTTTTTGTCTGGTGGGAGGCAGTAACAAATAAAAACAAACTGAAGCAAATTGGCAACACAATAATGTATTTCAAAGGAATGAAAACTAAAAAAAAAAGGGGGAAAATTATATTAACATAATTTTAAAAACATTAAAAAAAGAAAAAACGAAAAAGGAAAAAAACATACATTTACACGTCCCTCCAACAGGTCATCTTTGTGGGTGTCATCAAGTTTACAAAGGAAAAAAAAGTTTTTAGTCTCTGAACAAAAAAAAAAAAAAAAAAAAAGAAAAAGAAAAAAGAGAACAAAAAGAGCAAAACAAAAACAAAACAAATACAAAAACAAGCAAACAAAACAACAAAAAACAAAAAACAAAACAAAACAAAACAAAACAAAGAAAAACTCAAAAGTTTAGTTTTCTAACTACTGAAGTGTTTTCGACTAATGCATTTAATGCTTACATTTGGTTTGACGAATAAATCAAATATAATTCCCAGCAGAGACATAGCAGGAGTATGGGGTGGGGCGGAGAGCGGATAGGGGCAGTGGAGTGGCAAGAAGAGGAGCAGGTGCTTAGCATAGCTGATGACAATTTTCTTAACGTGTTCGATCCTTTGTGACGAAAAAATTGAATTTATTTCCCCAATAAAATGAAAAGAGAAAATTAGGAAAAACATCTATATCTAGATCTTTCCTCCATGAAATAACGAGAGAAACACTTTGATTTCCAAATATTCTGTGCATAAAATAACCAGGGACGATAAAACATTTTCTGTGTTGTGGCTCAAAGAGTTTTCTCATATATCTAACGTGTAACGGAAACCCTGTCGGCGGGTTGTAAAATACGCTGACTTCATTCACTTGCTGAGGGGTAAGACTGCCTTTAAAAAGCTGTTCCCTGAGTATTCATAAGGTGATGAGACCCCAGTTTTGGAGGTCTTAGGAGTGTGGCATGACTACTTCATTGCTATTAATCTCAGGTCCACTCAGGGGTCGTATCTCTTATAATCCTATCAATAGAGCAAAGAGATCTGTTAGAAATTACTAGTATCAGATAAGATTATATTTATAAGTAGAGGAATTGATATTATGTTAATTAAATTACCATGACTAGAAAATTCGGCAAACACCTACATGTGACATACGGAACACTGAACAACTGTTTCGACCTTATTGGGTCTCATCAGCAGTGCATACCTTGATCCCCACCACTGGAGATCGAACAAGCAACCACAGAATGCAGAAACCGAAACTCTACCACTGGGCCACCAGTTCATGCCACACAAAAGCGATGCCAAATCAACTAGTCATGGTAAGAATGCGAGAGCACATGGCCTAATGTGTCTTCAAGGTACGTTTTTTTCCGGACAGAATAAAGAATAAAGTTGGACAGAAGTAAAGTTGGCGACCATAGTCGAGGGTGACCCGAAGCGTCTTTTTTCGATAGCTACTACACCAAGGTGTAGGGGAGGGCGCCACTCCTTTCCCTGGATTGCTCCACTTTACCCTTGATCCTTATAATGTTAAGCAAGAGAGGCATCGAGTACCATTTTTTGAGTCTTTGGTATGACTCGACCTGGGATTGAACCCAGATCTCCCGAGCCATTGGCGAACACTCTAACCATTATGCCAATACTTGAAACCAAATAACTGCATAGAAACAAACGCTTATTATTATTAAATAGAAATAGTTACTTGAAACCACGGCATAGTGTCTAAATCATTAGTATTATATAGAAATACTTGAAACCATATCATTTGGTGCAAATCATTACAATCAAGAAATGTTAAAAGAAACTATAATTGTTTACTTATTAGTATTAGTGTCATTTTCTTGAAACCAAACAATTATTTGCTAATTATTATTCTTTGAAACATTTTAAACCATATAACTCTGCGTAAATTATTTGTATAAGGAATACTGTTAACCATATAACAGTGTGTAAAGAAAAGATTATAGTTAATATTGAATTCAAATAGTTACCTGAAATCATATAATTGGGAATGAATATGTATCAGAAATAATTACTTGAAGCTAATTTTTTTTTACAAAAGGTGAGCATTAATTATATGAGAACATATAAGTGTATGAAAAAAAAACCCTTCTGTATGAGCCCCCTCACCCCCAAACAAAAATAACCCCCAAAAGGGTCGATATGCCTAAAACTAACCAACCAACCAACCAACCACTTCTGTCAATCAAAAATACAAAATAAACAAAAACACCCCCCCAAAAAAAAACCGCACACACACAAAAACACAAAATAGAAGAGCAATAAAAAAAACTAAAATAAAACTAAAAAAACAAAAAAAAAAAACAACATGGATTTCAAATGCTGATTTTCTAGGCTGACTAACATTCCTTATCAAAGCCATTGTCACAACACATTCAATCACATCTGACTGTAACGGGATTAAGCGACGGGAGATCAAAGGGAAGGAGAGAGAGAGAGAGAGAAGAAAAAATAATAAGAAAAACCAGACAGAGTGTCTACGGAACGACCGGCTGACGCCTGAGGAGTCAAGTCAAAGCACTCGTTGTAGGTCAGCCAGTTACGGGTGAATGACAACAGTAATAAAAAATAACTAGAAAAAAACGGAGGTCCTAAAGTTGTGCATTTGTGGAACCACTGAAAACGGATATCTCCTTCCATCGACATCAGGTGGAAGTAACGGGACGACTCGGGTTTGAAAATTAGTTGGCAAGGAGATGTGACGAGGTAAAGACAAGAGTTGAACACTAGCCACGAAGATGTAAAGAGAGACGAAAATTTTAGCCCCAATTTTGGAGAGAACTTCGAAAAACGGGTTTCACACCAAACGCGCGGCTGTGAAGACGAAACCAAGTACGTTAGAATTGCGATAGAAACCCAGAGAGAAAATTCAAGGTCTGTGTCTGCTCTCTCTCTTTCCTCATGACATGTTGTATCTCTTTGTCCAGCTAACGCTGGTGACTTAGTTTTCATACTTTGTTTCTTTCTCCCGACCATTACTTCAAAAGTGTAGTAATGAATAAACTTTGGTGTTAGTGAACTAAGAGTTTTGTGTGTTCGTCACCTTTTCTCACGGCGGGGTTACAACCAACCAACGCCCACACATACACGTATAAACAGGATTTGGCATTAGATAACCTACAGTGGTTGATATGACATAAAACTCAACCAACAAACTAACACACACACACACACACACACACACACACACACACACACATATATATATATATATATAAACAGGATTTTGCATCAAATAACCTATAATGGTTGATATACCATAAAATCAAGCAACCAACCAACCTACATACACATACCTGCATATAAACAGGATTTGGCGTTAGATAACCTTCAAGGGTTGATATGCCATAAAAAATTGAATGTTGTGAGTCACCATATAGGGGGGGAGGATATGGAAGTTCATACTTTTCCCTAGGGCATAAGTCCGAAATTGAAAGTAATAGCTCGGCTGGAGTTCGAACTCGTCTACTACGATGTCACAGTCCGTGCGTCTTTTTTTAATTTACTCGCTCTTCGCTAACTTTAAAACCTGATTACGCCCTTGAATTTTAGTGGGAGGAGTTGATATTATATTTATAACCTAACATATTATATTAATAACCAAACATTAATCTTGATATTATTCAATCCCGCGTAACATATTGTATTGTAGATGCAATAAAATTCATCAAAGCTGCAGTGAACGAATTAAAACCAGGAACTGTAAATGGCTGTTGGAATGATGCATGAAGTGATGTCGTTGATGATTTCAAAGGATTCTTTCCTTAGATTAATGAAGAAGATAGGAAAATCAATGGCACAAGAAGTGAAGTTGGTGGAGAAGGTTTTAATCAATGTATTTGATGAAGAAATAGAAGTAAACTCGAAGGCAGCAGGGAAGTGTTAACAAACGAGAAATTGGAAGAAATTAAGTCATTTACTGACGAAAATAAAGAGGCTGAAGCAAAAACAGAAACGTGAACATTACAGGAATTTGTTCCAATGATCTCATTATATAAGTTTAGTTATTTGAAGCTATAATTGATTGCTATTAGTTATTTGAAAACATATAATTACTCTGAAAAAGACTTACTTTAGCATTAAAAAACAAGGGTTGACATGCCGTAAAACCAGCCAACTAACCAACCAACCAGCCACATCTACTGGAGGTCTATGCTAAAACAAAATAAACAAATAAACAAGCAAGCAACCAAGCAAAAACACTCCCCTCAAAAAAGCAAAACAAGAAACAAAACAAAAGACAACAAAAAACAAAATAAATAAAAAGCAAAAACAAACAAATAAACAAACAAAAAAGGGTTTCAAATCCATTTTTAGGCAGCCTTTTTCTATTTGAGCAACACATTTAGTCATATCTGACAACATCGCGACATTTATCGAATACGCTTGAAACGGAAACAAAGTATTTATTCCGATTTATTCCTTGTTAAAATGATTTAGAAAGTTAAGGGGAAAATATTGTATTATTTTCTTGCGTGTTAAAAGTTCGGCACTTAATCCAGGACAGAACTCAAAAACCATTGATCGTCAATTGACGTTCGATTGATTTTCGGGTCATTTCACGCCGAATTAAGTCATTTTGATAAAAGTTTCAAACAATTCAGTTTAGTATAATGTTCTTGTTAACATAGATTAAATATCAAAACAGTTCTATTTCAAACCATTTATTTTAGCATAAATACATAGTGTAATGAATGAGTACTTCGTATACCCCAATGCTTCTCACCATCAGATACAGTTTAGTGACGTATCCAGGACACACGTTGGAGTCTTGCAGAGATGTCGGCGGTATATTCTACAGCTCCAACCAAAAGGGCGATATAAATCATTTGTTAGCACACAGTAAAACGGTTTCAGTTGACCCCCAATCACTGCCTTCTAGTACCTTTAAGATTAAACAAGTTTGAATACTTGTTTGCCACAAGAGCAATTTGAAGTATAGGCTGACTGTCTAGCTCTGTAAGGGTAAAAGTGGAGTGTTATAAGTCGCTAAAACACTTCAGTTGCTGGGTCGCGGAATGCTCAGCCTCGTTGAGAGTAGGATTCTTACCTCTCTGCAGAGGCACAGTTGGCGTATTCTACAGTTGATAGGACAAGGATGATGGAAAGAGCATGTCAAACATATTTTATGTTTTAGGATTCAATGTTTATTACGGGGGTAGATAAAAATAATTGATCCGCTTCTTTTTTTTTACCCATGGGTAAAGAGTCCCCAACCGTCATTTTGGTCTGAGGAGAAATGCTTTAATAAAGTCATTTCTAAAAGCCTCCCTCACCAAGAGGAATCTGAATCCTAAGCTTTCGAAGAGCAACTGTTTCGAGTCTGGATCCCAACTGACTGTTAGAATCTAACCAAATCCTAGAATCCTTAAATTCCCACACCAGACTAATTTACCTATGACATCCAACCTGCCAATCATCATTTCCGCAGATGTTTGACTTCAGGGTCTCGTATTCATTGCACAACTATTTTACTTTATTATCATATTTACCCAAACCCTCCGCTCGGGCAGGATATGACACAAGGTCAATTTTTTAAACGGAGTTAAACAGGTTTGAATTCAGAGTTTTCCTTCTCCTAGACTAGTTGCCCAGAGTTTTCCTTCTCCTAGACTAGTTGCCTACTATTTACCCATAGTTGGAGGGAGAATAATTGGATTCATACCTTTCCCAAGGGTATTAGTGCTATGTGAAATGCAATCAGTCCAGGATTTGAACTCGTGTCGCCGTGTCCAATTCCTGCGACGATAACCATTACACCACGGGCACCTCTATTTTACTTTATTATAGAACGTCGTCTTCAGGCTGAACACAGCATTAAAATAATCCTTTTGATAAGCGAACAATGTTAAACGCTGCAAGAAAATAATGCAGAACTAAAGATAAAGAAACAACAACCTCTAATCATAAACATAAAAAAGAAAATGAACTATTTTTGTATCACTAGCCATCCATGTTTTTTTTTACAGTTTGATCAATTATCTTCAATTATGACAAAATGAATAATCTATTTCATTAAAGTAAACTAAAGTAAACACTGATTTTATCGTAGTTCAATTCTGTCGATACTGCTATATGGATGCACTACATGGACGCTAACTAAACGTATGGAAAAAAGCTTGACGTCAACTACACAAAAATGCTGCGAGCAATATTGAATAAGTCCTGATGACAGCACCCCACAAAGCAGCAGCTGTATGGCCACCTACCACCCATCACGAAGAATATCAAAATTAGACGAACTAGACATGCGGGACACTGCTGGAGAAGTAGGGACGAGCTCATAAGGGATGTACTCCTAACCCCTTCACATGGACGAGCAAAGCCAGGGCAACCTGCTCGAATCTACATATAGCAGCTCTGTGCCGATACGGGATGTAACCCTGAAGACCTGCCAGTAGCAATGGAAAATAGGGAAGTAGGGCGAAAGAGAGTCAGGGATATGCGCGCTGATAGCGTGACATGATGAAGATGATGATGAATTCATCAAATGTTCGCCCGTCCATACTACTGAGGCTTCACCATTTTTATCTCGATTTCAACAAAACTTTTAGCAATTGTTAGGGTCATTTCTAGAAAGATTTAAAACTGCATTTGGCCAAGTTTATTTGATGTTTTACTCTCCAAAAGGAAACGTCTTTTGCCCATAAAACGTTTAGTAATTCTAAAAGTTAACGTCATGATTTGTAATTTAGACGCCCGATCTTCAAAGAGAACTGATGTCATTTTCAAAGGTCTAAACGACAATTTCTTTAATCTTAGAATTAAAATAAACGACCGCATAATCAGTGTCTAGTTCAAAATTATACATACATTGTAAATCGAGCCCCCATTTTCGAGCTTTTTCACTCGTTTCGATTTTTAAACAATTTTTCTCGAAAATGAAAAAGCCCGGTCGTCAGCACTAGAATATGCAGACTGTATCCCTTGTAGATGGGTAGACTCCTCCTCCCAAAACAGATCTGGTGGTGAGACTCCAGTTCTGGAGATCTGGGAAATGTAGAGTATCCCATTATTGCCATTACACTCTTACTAGGATTGATAGCTACTATTAATAATAGGTCAAATCGATTTGTTTTGGAAATGATCAGTGTTTAATTGTAATAATTTAATAGTAATAATTTATTAGTAATTCTTGGAACCATATAACCATATTTAATGGCAATAATTTAATAGTAATAACTTAATTGTAATACGTGGGACTATATAATTATACTTAATAGCAATAATTTAATAGTAATAATTTGATAGTAATACGTGGTACTATATAATTTTACTTAATAGCAATAATTTAATAGTAATGATTTAACAGTAATACGTGGTACTATATAATTTTACTTAATAGCAATAATTTAATAGTAATAATTTAACAGTAATACGTGGTACTATATAATTTTACTTAATAGCAATAATTTAATAGTAATAATTTAACAGTAATACGTGGTACTATATAACTATGTTTAATAGCAATAATCTAATAGTAATAACTTAATAGTAATACAAACCGTACATACATGTAAACAGGCTTTGGCATTAAATAACCTATAGAGGTTGATATGCCATTAAACCCAATCAACCAACATTAATAGTCATACGTGGGACTATATGACTATATTTAATGGCAAAAATTTAATAGTAATACGTGGTACTATATAACTATATTTAATAGCAATAATTTAATAATATTAAATCAATGGCCATACGTGGGACTATAAAACTATGTACAGACAAATGATTATCACGAGATGTGAATAGATACTTGAGACCAAAAAATTGTAGGTTGGTTGGTTGGTTGGATTTTATGGCATATCAACCAGAGTTGGTTATTTAATGCCAAATCCTTTTTATACATATGTATTGAATATATAATTTGGTTTGGTCTGGTTTGGTTTTATGCTATATAAACCTTTGTGGGTTATTTTATGCCAAGTCCTGATTTTTTGTATATATCAATGATTTGTCAACTCATTTTGTAGATACACTTTTTTTTAACAAGCCTGAACTCATTCTTTTGTACACAGTTAAATGGTTTCAAGTGTTTCTACCTAACACGAATATTTCTATTTACTATTAGTCATTTGTTTAGGCAGAGTTAAATGGTTTCACGTATTTCAATGGAACAGAAACATTTTAACATCAATCATTTGTTTAAATAGGTATACATACGTGGTGCCGTCAATAAGTTTCCAGACTTTTTTTGTACAGGCATTTAAAATTGTCGTAGACTTTTGAAAATTCACTATGTTATTGCTATACATCTTATAAGATGACTGACCAATTTTTATGATTTCAGCTTCCAATGAATAGCTACAGCAGCAATTGGAACACACCCTACTAAAGCCTGATTGTCACAACTGGTGAATTTCAAAAATGCAATCTGGACGTGAGGACACTTTAGAAGAACGATATGCAATAAAATTCTGTTTTAAACTTGGAAAAGATGCCAGAGAAACGTATGGAATGCTTCAGACTGCTTTTCGACCATCTTGCATGAATCGAGCATCAGTTTTTGCGTGGCATAAGAGATTCAAGGAAGCCTGTGAGGGATGATGAGAGGGATGATGAGAGGTGTGGGAGGAGTAAGGAAGTCAATACACCAGAGTTGATTGGCCAAAGGGTTAGAGTTAGGGTTACTATGTAGAGGTTTTAAGGGAGTTCAGGTAGAGATTCCTTCGGAAGAGGCCAGCACTCTTCAAATCGGGTCAGTGGCATTTCCACCAGGACAATGCACCAGTGCACAACTCCATCCTTGTCACAGACTATTTGAGCAAGATGGGCATGAAGACAGTTCCTCACCGTTCCTATGGTCCAGACCTTGCTCCCCGAGTCTAACCCTAAGCTCAGAGGCTATCGTTATGAGACCATTGAGGAGATGAAAGAGGCTGTGACGAAAGTCATTGGCATGCTCAAACAAGAGGACTTCCATGGGGCCTTCCAGAAGTTGTTGGAACGGTACAACAAGTGTATTGCAGCTGGAGGAGATTACTTCGAAGGGGACTATAGTTTAATGTGTGTACTATCAATAAAAGTGCCCATACAAAAAAAAAAAAAATGTCTGTAAACTTATTTAATGATCCTCGTATATGATTTGTAAGCGATTAGTTGGTCGGTAATTTCATTTTTAAATAAGTTGTTTGCACACGCGTATTGTTATTGTTTTCACACAGTTGAAGGGTTTTAATTATTGCTATCTAACACATAATTTTGTTTAATATTAAAAATTTATTTGCAGACTGAGAAGAGCTTACAAGTGTTGCTATTTAACGCTAATTATTCTATTCAATATTATTCATTCATTTGAATACAATTAAATTGTTCCAAGTATTACTATATATCACTAATAATTCGATTAAACTGTCATTTGTTTACACAGAGTTAAGTGATCAAACAGATCTATTTCTAACAATTCAATTTAGCATAAGTCATTTGCTCACAGTTGAAATGTCAAACAGCTCTATTTGACCCATAGATAAGACCCCACCAGGTGCTCCCACTCTGCGTCAGAGTAGACCTGGGAGTAATAGCAATGAAGGGGTGCTCCACATTTCCCAAATCTCCAACGCTGGAGCCTCTCCATCAGACTGTTTAATGTCATATCCGGGAGGGGGTCAGTTTACTGCTCTAGAGAGATGCAGTCGTGAATTATATAGCCCCAGCCGACTGGGCTGCCAAAAATTGTGTATAAACTATAAGTATTTAATAGAAACACTTGATATTATTCTGCAAATTTTATCACTTAGAATGTTCGGCTAATTGACCCCATCTTCATTGTTAAACTCACAAGGTTTCGGCCGATATGTCGTTCAGCCTTCTTCAGGTGTTTCATGTCGAATTCGGGAGATCACACATAACCTCGAACAGAACCCTTTATTTAATCCACGGGAGTTGACAGTTCCAATTTTCTACACCATGAATGGGTACAAGTGTTACGTTATAGTAAGTATTCCTTGTTATTCTTACCTGTAGTTGGGATTGAACCTGCAATTGAACCACTCTGAGTGATAGTGGACCTGGGAGCGATGGCCATAAAGATGTACTCCTGCATTACTAGAACCTCACTATTCGATTGTTTAGCGTCACAAACAGGACATTCGTTGGGGAGGAGTCTTACCACTCGGTAGAGATGCAGTCGCTATATTCTGCAGCCCTGGCCGAATTGTCCTATATTAGACAGGAATACTTCCTATAATATAACTGCTAGCAAACAAATTATTATTGGCTAATAGATCCAAAAGGACATTAAGAATATAATTATGAATGTGATAAAACACTTACACATGAAAAGGAAGTCTCTGTGGCACAATGGCTGACTTGCTATTTTGAAGTAAGCGAGTTCGAACTCCAGTCAAGCTGTTACTTTTATTTTCGGACCAATACCCTTGGGAATGGTATGAACCTTCTCAGCCTCCCAGCAATGGGTTAACTAGAATCATTGCTTTTCTTCTACAAGGATGGTTTTGTCATTAGATTACCCGCGAAGATTGATATGCCATTAAACAAAGAAACCTAAACAAACCAGAAGTTATATCATAATGGGAAAATCTTTTATATCGCTTTTTCCCCTCTATATCCCATTAAAAACTGTTATCGAAGTCATTAGTAACTTAAGAAGAAAGAAATCTTCTTTTTAGTAATTATCAATTTTACCTTAATCCTTTTAAAAACAGCTCTTGTCAAATATTCCTGTCTGTACGCAAAAAATTGGGAATTTCTTTATATTTCTTAGATGATACGCTGTAAATTATGGTTAGACAACATTGCTATAAGATTTTGAAAATGAGATGAATGTTATATATAAATCAACTTTTTATTTTACCCAAAATACTTATCGGAGTTTTCGGTGTATAAATCAATCTGACTTTTGGTTGCAGACCTTTTGTATGAATGCACAAACTGGAAATAAAGTCTTATTCTGATTCACTTTTAAACCTGTCTTTTTTCGATGTTTCCTGTCTTAATTCCATATTTAAAAGGATACCACTAAGATTTGTGACCCGATATAACGAGCCAGCATATTGGACAATATGTCACCGTCGTCTTATATTAATTGTAGCCGTTGAATTATGTTGTACATGATAGCATCGTATTTGGTATCGTCGTAGAGCGGGCGTTGTTTTAATGAAGTGAATAATACTAGTCATTAAGAATAACCTGATTAACTGGACACTCGCTTCTCGAAGCTCTTTTACTTTTGTTTCATGCTCCTAAAGAATCTCCTTTGTTTTCTCGACCCCATCCGCGTTTCCACCACGACAGAGATAGAAGACGCCATCTTTTCCCCTTTAGATCATTGTCGACGAATACAGGCGAAAAAATCCCGGGAGACCGGTATCTGATTTTGTTGGCATTTATCCACAATAAACAAGGAAACAAGACCGTCTATGATTTTCAAGATAAACTGATGTAAGATATTATTTCTACTACTACTTGTATTATTATTTTACTCATTTGAGAGTTTTTCACTCCAGCGTTAGCTGATGATTTTTCACTGAGGTCTGAGTGACAGCAAGTCATCTCAAGTCTCCAGGTCTCTTCTCAGTATTCTGGCCGATCTCAACAATGTTGTAATTTGGATGGTTTCCACTCGTCCTCTTATTTCCAACTCCTCCAGCTCCTGTACCAATCCTTTGGTGACTGTACTGAGCGCACCAGTTACAATTGCTATCACCGACATATTCATGTTCTATGTTTTTTTTTCAATTTTCTAGCAAGGTCCAGGTACTTATCTCTCTTTTTGCTTTCCTTCAGTTTTACCCTGTGGTCAGCTGGAACAACAAGGTCAACTATTCAGCAGGTTCTTTTTTTGGTGACTATAATTCGGTCTGTTCGTCTGGCCGAGATTAGATGATCCGTTTGTATCTCATTATTTTACTCCTGTTTTTTTTTCACTTCAGTGTTTGTCTTCTTTCACTGGAGTCTAATTGACAGCAAGTCTCCTCGGGTCATCTGGACTCTTCTGAGTATTCTAGTCGGTCTTAACAATGCTGTGGTCTCTTTCTGCATCTGATTTCCTATTTCTCTTGTTTCTTCCAAATCCTTTGTGAACTCTTTCAAGTGCACCAACTACTATTGGTATCACAGTCACCTTCATGTTCCACAGATTTTTTTTAGTTCTCTGGTTAGGTCCAAGTATTTGTCTATCTTTTTCTTCCTTTTGCTTGTCAGGGTGTGTAGTTATCTTTCTCTATAGTCCGCCAGAACTGCAAAATTCGCTTGATGGCAAGTTCTTTTTTTATTCTTGCTAATTAACACGAGGTTTGGTTATCTGACCGAGATTAGATGATGCATTTGTATCTCAAAGTCGCAGCAGCCCAATCAGCTAGTCGGTTGGGGCTGTAGAATACGCCGATTGCATCTATGCAGATTGGTAAGCCCCCCCCCGCTCCACTAACGAGTGTCCTGAATATAACACAAAAACATCTGATGGTGAGGCTTCAGTTCTGGTGCTTTGAGGAATGTGGAGTATCCCTTCATTGCCATTACTTCCAAGTCCACTCTGACTCAGATGCTAGTACCTGTAAGGATACAATCTATGCGTCAAATTGAATATGTTATAAACATGAAACCATTTAACTGTGTGCGAACAAATTACTGATTTCAAATTGAGTTAATAGTATTACATAGCAAGTTATGGAACAATTTAACTGTGTGCAAACAAATGGGCTTTGGAATGGTTAAAAATGTTACTGACAAACTATTTGTTTACAAATCGTACATATATTTAATATGTATACATAAATAGGATTGAGCTTTAAATAACCCACAAGGGTTGATATGCTATAAAACCTTACAACCAACCAACCATAATTCAAGTCGCAAAGAATTTTTTGCATCTCATTTTCGCGGAGGGATTTTGGTTTGTGCATATACATTTCGTTGTATTGTCAAATTTTAATCTCTTGCACAATTTCCCGTTGTCCACCTTTCCCACCCAGTCATGCCTCGTCTTGTTTTGTGGAGTTATTTGAAGAGATTTAATTTTTATCTTAAGAGTTCCCTTTCTCAGTCATATCCAGGTTTTCTAATATGCAATCTCGACAGTTTGTCACTTGAAATATCCATACAGTTTTTTTTTCTCAATTCTGTTTTCTAGTTTGACTTGTTTTTCTATTTGTTCCTATGTTGTCGTTACTGTTACTGGCCATTAGTTTTTCTTTGCTCTTTTTAATGTTTTTCTCGAGTCCTTGTATCGATGCATCCACGATATCTTCAATGCCAGTGAGTTCTTTTCTTCTTCCTTTTCGTAACACATATATTCTGTCTATGTCATCTCTTGGGGTAAAGCCTTGTGCATAGTCAACAAGTTTTTTTGTGCTTAGGTACATTGGTTTGAGTTCCTTCTTTGTCCATTTTAAGAATGGTCCCGAGTATCTAACATGAGGAACTGCTCAGATGTTTGTTCTTTTGATGAGATTTCTGCCGCAGAGGTTAGTTTCGAGAAGTTTTCTCGTTCTTCAGAGGTACTCTTTTGCTATTTTCCCTTTCATCTCTGTTTAATTGCGGCCGCTTCCATGATTCCAAAGTAGTTGTATTTTTCCTTCTCTCCAAACATTCTGATGATTTCTTGATTTAGTAGTTTTATTCTGTTGTTTTTCCTTTCCTTTTTTTATTATGAGCATGCCACATTTTTCAATTTCAAATTCCATTGTATATTCTTATTGCCTGTGTCAGGGTGTGTAGTTATCTTTCATTTTTTGGTAAATATTCATTTTTGGCAAATTCACAGCAACGTTATGTAGTGGTCTTTTATTGGAGTCTGAGTGACAGCAAGTCTCTTCAGGTCTCCAGGACCTTTCTGAATATTCTAGCCGATCATAGCAATGATGAGGTCAGTATAATCTCGACCCTTTTAGAGAGGTACCCGTTGTGTAATGGTTATCGTCGTAGGAAATGAACACGGTGACACGAGTTCAAATCCTGGACGAGACTGATTGCATTTCACATAGTACTAATACCCTTGGTAAAGGTATGAATCCAATTATTCTCCCTCCAGCTATGGGTAAATAGTAGGACAGACTAGGTTCTTCAGCCTTGGTTAGGCAACTAGTCTTGGAGAAGGAAAACTCTGAATTAAAACCTGTTAAACTCCGCTTAAAAAAATTGACCTTGTGTCATATCCTGCCCGAGCGGAGGGGTTGGTAAATAGGATAATCTCGACCCCTTTTCTGATGACCAAATCCTTCAGTCTTTGTTCCAAGCCTTTGGGGACCATTTCAAGTGTCCCAACTACAATTGGTATCACCAGTACCTTCATGTTCCGCAGTCTTTTCAGCTCTCAGACAAGATCCAAATATCTTTATGTCTTTTTTATTCCTTTCATTTTCACTTTGTAGTTCGGCAGTTGAGGAACATGAGACGTTCTTTTCTTCTAGCTAACTGACACTATCTTTGATCTTCTGGCCGGAATGATTTGTTTGTAACCCAAAGTTGCATTGCCCAGTCAGCTGGGGCTGTAGAATACACTGACTGCACCTCTGCAGAGGGGTAAGATACCCCCCATGAGTGTCCTGGATATGACACTAAACAATCTGATGGTGAGGTTCAAGCAGTGCTGGATCTTTGGGGAATGCGGAGTACCCCTTCATTGCTATCGCTCCCAGGTCCACTCTGGCCCGGAGTGGTAGCACCTGATAGGACCATATATATGGGTTAAATAGAACTAACAGCATACTTATGCTAAAATGAATTGAGTAAACTGAATAGCTTAAAATAGAAACAGAGGAAAGATGGAACAAATCCTACTAGCGTACGGCATACCTAAAGAAACCGTAGCGGCAATAACGATTCTCTATAGAAACACTAAAGTAAAAGTACGATCACCAGATGGAGACACAGAATACTTTGACATTGTAGCAGGAGTAATACAAGGGGACACGCTGGCCCCGTACCTCTTTATCATTTGTCTAGACTACGTACTTAGAACATCGATTGACAAAATCAAAGAGAATGGCTTCGAACTGACGAAGAAAAGAAGCAGAAGATACCCTGCAACAACAATTACCGATGCTGACTACGCCGATGACATAGCGATACTGGCAAATACACCTGACCAAGCCGAAACACTACTGCATAGTCTGGAACGAGCAGCAACAAGCATAGGCCTCTATGTTAATGCACACAAAACGAAATATATGTGCTATAATCAAACGGGGGACATCTCCACTCTAGAAGGAACCCCTCTTAAACTAGTAGACAAATTCACATACCTAGGAAGCAGCGTCGAATCAACCGAAAAGGACATCGAAACCAGGTTAACGAAAGCATGGATAGCTATCAATAGGCTATCGATTATATGGAAATCAGACCTAACCGATAAAATGAAACGCAGTTTCTTCCAGGCAGCGGTCACATCGATACTGCTATATGGCTGCACTACATGGACGCTAACAAAACGGCTGGAGAAGAAGCTAGACGGCAATTACACAAGAATGCTACGTGCAATCTTAAACAAGTCCTGGCGGCAACACCCCACAAGACACCAACTGTACGGCCACCTGCCCCCTATCACGAAAACTATTCAAGTTAGACGAACCAGACATCCAGGACACTGCTAGAGAAGCAGGGACGAACTCATAAGAGATGTACTCTTATGGACCCCCACACATGGCCGTGCAAAAGCAGGACGACCAGCACGAACATACATTCAGCAGCTATGTGAGGATACGGGATGCTGTCCTGAAGACCTACCTAGGGCGATGAACGATAGGGAGGAGTGGCGAGAGAGGGTCAGGGATATCCGTGGTACCAGCGCGATGTGATGATGATGATGATGACACTTAAACTGCGTGCTTATGATTAACTGAATTATTTGAAATAGAACTGTTTTTCGACATTAAAACTGTATTTACACTTAACTGAATTCTTACATATAACTACTTAAATAGTTTGAAATGGAAATGTTTTTGACAATTAAACTGTGTACTTATGCTAAACTGAACTGTTTTCAATAGAACAGATTATTTACATAAAAATGGATTTGGCGTTAAATAACCTACAAAGGTTGATATGCCATACAAACAAACCAAACAAACTAAACCAAAAATCAAAGTTGCAGTGGATTTTATGAGTCACATTTTTAGATTTGTGCATATACCATTTGGTCAAATTCTAATCCCTTGCACGATTCTCAGTCGATCACCTTTCCTACCCAGTCATGCCTGTTTTTTTTTGTACTGATTTGCTGCATTCATTTCTTAGGTGATTAATCATCTCATCTCTGTCACCACATAACCAGCCAGCCAGCCAAGTCAGCTGAGGCTGTATCTCTGCAGAGGGGTAAGACCCCTCCAACGAGTGTCCTGGATATGACAATAAACAACATGATGGTGAGGCTACAGTGATGTTGGAGCTTTGGGGAATGCGGAGCACCCCTTCATTGCAATTATTCCCTGATTCACTCTGACCCGGAGTGGTAGCACCTGATATGGTCCCATCTATGGGTCAAACAGAACAAACTCAGTGCAAACAAATGAAAAATTGTGACTGTTATATAGCAATACTTGAAACCATTTAACTGTGTGCCAAAAAGGGCTCAGACTCATTTACGAATGTTACCTAGAAAATGTGTTTACAAATCATGTATATATTTAATATATATGTATAAAGATGATCTGGCATTAAATAACCTACAATGGTTGATATGTGGTGAAACTGAACCAAACCAAACCAAACTAGTTCTTTATCCCGTTTTTCTCCTTTGAGAGTTTTTCACACCAGCGTTAGCTGATGAGGAGTCTTGCTGTCACTCAAACTCCAGTGGAAGACCATCAGCTAACGCTGTTGTAAAAAACTCTCAAAGGAGAAAAACGGGATAAAGAACTAGTTTGGTCTCCAGGATTCTTCACAGTATTCTGACCATTCTCAACACTGCTGTAATTCTGATGGTCTTACAGCTACTATAGCTCTCTTGAAGCTAGATTAGCAAACCAACACGAGTGAGTTCGAGTCTCATTGGGTGCCCCATTCTTTCGGCCTTGTGCCACATCGAAGCAAAGAACTTCGTAAATTACTACTATAGCTCTCTTGCAAGATCCATGTATTTGTTTATCTTTGCGTTTTCTTTTATTTTCACCAATGTATCCATACAGTTATTTTTGCTTCTTGTTTCTTTTCCCAGATTGTAAGTTTGAATAGAATTAAAATTATTTTTTATTGTAATTTCCTTATTCAATCTAAAAACCTGGAGACTTTATTTATCAATCAACCACTAAAATTTAGAATAAAAATAAATTCACCTTTTTTAATAGTAATTTCATTATTCTATTTGGTTTATTCTATCTTTAAAGGACTAGAGACCTTATTTATCAATCAACCACTAAAATTCTGAAGAAGAATAAGTTTACCTTATTTTGAGAGCAGTTTCATTATTCTGTCTGGTCTAAAGCTAGTTTTAAACGATTGTAGTCTTTATTTATTAATCAACCCAAGCATTTTCACATTTACTAAGATCCTTTCAGTATTAGAGCTGGCATTAGTTTTGAGAATCTTTCGGATCATATTACTTTTGAGCCTCATCATCAAGTAAAAAACCCTAAAAGATTGACGTCTTATTTATTCATATTCTCTTTTGGCTTCTTCAATCTCGCATTGCAATTATAAAAACTGAAAAGTCTGTTTTTTCTCTCCTCTTTTTTTCTCTTTCGCTTCTTTTCAGCCACACATTTTTTCACTGAATTCGATCCAACTTACCGTAACTAAATAGCCCGCATTATTGATATTTACAAAGATTAGTGTCGTCTGGAAGAAGTAAGACAAAAAGAAAAAAAAAAGAGTGTGGGGAATGAAAGGTTAGGGTAATGGTTTGCCTTAGAATAAAGAATCTAATTATTGGATTTTGACTCGGGCTCGAAAATGAACTGCTGACCACTCTTAGAAGTAGTAAATAATGTTTCATTGCAGAAGTGATCCAAAAGCGTATTTATTTATTCATTCATTTGTTTATTAACCCTCCTTAGGCATCTCCTTTTTTTACTATTCTCTCACGATAAATTTAAAAAGGAAGAGAATCTTTGCACAGAACATATGCAATATTAATACAATATCGATATACCGATCAAATTCTTTTTGCTCTGTCGGCTGGGGCTGTAGAATACACCAACTGCATCTCTGTAGAGGGGTAAGACTCCCTCAAGAGTGTCCTGGATATGACACTAAACAATCTGATGGTGAGGTTCTAGTAATGCTGGAGCTTTGGGGAATGCGGAATACCCCTTTATTGCCATCGCTCCCAGGTCCACTGTCACTCGGAGTGGTAGCACCACAGAGGGTCTTATCTATGGGTCAAACGGAACTAAACTGTGTACCTATGCTAAACTGAATTGCTTGAAATAGGACTGTTTTGAGATTTAAACTACGAACTAATTCCAAATTGTTTTTGTATGAAAATGGATTTGGCATTAAATAATCTACGAAGGTTGATATGTAATAAAACTCAAACAAACCAACGAAGAAACAAACAAAATCAAATTCTTTAAAATAACTCATCCGATACTTCCCAAAAATGCCCTCTGAGATTCTTTTTTTTTACCATTATTTCTAAAGTCCTACAACTCAATTTTATTTTTTGCTTATATCATTATAGCTTTTCCTCTGATTCATCAGTTTGTTCCAAAAATATATTACTCTATAAGCATAAAAAATCCAGTTGGTTAATCGGTTTATTTTTAAAATCTAAAATCGTTTAAAGATTTGATCTAAAAGTTGCTGTACCATTATTTTCATCATTATCAACGCATACTGGCAGTTGTGATTCCCTTGACTCTCTGTTTTTTGCCATCTTTCCTTATCGGTTATCGCTTTTGGAGACTCTTTAAGACGGCACCCGGTGTCCGTACACGGAATATATGTACAATAAATGCGCGAATATAAAAATGTTAGTTATAACAGTCTAAAATAAATCACTGTCGATTTCTGTTTATCTTAAAATTCTGTGAATTAATAGCGACACATCTATCGGACAAAAATGAAAGAAATAAAACCAAACAATAAAACAAACAAAAAACACTCCAAAGATATGAATATGTAAATGTCCCCAAATAAGTAATCTCACTTTAGGCATGCTGATTTACTTTTGGTTAGGTTTACATGTTGTAGAGTTAAGTTATAGATAATACCTAATACTATCCGTCCTTATCGTATAAAGTTCCTTTAAAATTATAGAATCCTGGCATTTGTTTAGAAGAAATGTTATATATATATATATATATATATATATATATATATATATATATATATATATATATATATATATAACATTTCTTCTAAACGAATGCCAGGATTCTATAATGTTAAAGGATTTCCTATTTATCTTCTGAATACGAACTGTAACTCCTCATTCGCATCTCTGGGACAATGCAGAGCATGTAAAAAGAGTCATCTGACGAGACGGAGAATATACCAATAATATTCTCCGCCGAAATAAATTTATTATGACGGCTTAACCGAGTTTGAGTCTCCATTTAATTGTACTTTATATATATATATATATATATATATATATATATATATATATATATATATATATATATATTAAGTTAATAATGACAGTGAATATCCAAAGAAAGAGTGCTCAATGCATGGCTATTTAATTCAAAATGTACCTGCCGGTATATTTTGTATTAAATATATTTGAAATTCATTTAACGAGCTTGAATAAGCGAGATAGATCTATTATGGAAATAGAACACTATTACTAAATTTCTTGTTTTTTAAACGAATATATATATATATATATATATATATATCATCAGACTGGGTGTCTTAATATACATTGGACCCACGTGACTGCTAATAACTCTACTACTAATTATATTGTTCTTTTTTGTTTCAGATATGAAAATAGTATACTATAACATTAATTACTCCTGGATTATAATGCCTTGGACAAGAGAGGAAAAATGTTTTGCTTCACTACTTATTTGAAGACTAAAGCACTCAAAAAAATCTCAAAATAGATGCAACCCATTAATATGATAATGATTTATTAATAAGACAAGAACCCCCCCCCCAAAAAAAAGATTGCGTATCCTTGAAGCTGATATATTAACAAAAAAAATTGATTTGATGTCTCTAGCACAAAGATGCATTTTTTGCAGAACATTTTCCAAATGACCAACGTGGCGGTTGTTGTAGTAATAAATCATTATCACACTAATAGGTTGCGTCTATTTTGAGACATCCTGTATATATATATATATATATATATATATATATATATATATAATCTGATGATCACATTGGCGAGAAAATGACAGTCACCGATCGCCATTAAGTCTTCATCTACGCTTAGATTATATAGATATATATTCTATCACCGTTATTGAGCACTTTTTATTTATAGATACAACAAACTACATTTTATATATATATATATATATATATATATATATATATATAAGCTTAGTTTGGCACAAGGGCAGAAGTATAGGACACACAGTGAGAATCAAATTCCCTTATAATGTAATGGTCTGATAGTCTAACTTGCGAGCCAATATACCACACAAGGTGCCTATGGAGTCATTTTTTAAAGCTTGGTTAAACTTGAAACAAGACCATAAGTATAGGGCGCTCAGTGAGAGTATAACTCACCAACAACAGATTTCTAGTCTAGCTAATTAACCCTTATAACAAGCAAGACTTTCCTAATGGTTGTTTTGCTGATCGAATCAGCTCTCTAATAGCCGGAGTTAAATTCAACTCGTTGATGTGCTACTAAGCGACAACAGGCGAAAGGATCGCCATTCACAGTCGGGCTGACCTAATAGCGTTGAGTGAACATTGTTAGTAAAATGACACAATTGAGCGAAACTGCATCTAATAAAATAGCATTGCCTTAATTGATTTCTGAATGCGCAAGTCTTTCTGCTGTGGCTGCACAACAGAAAGATTTGAGGCTCTCAACGAGTCTTCAAAATCCTATTCGGTGTGAATAATAATAATAATTGATAATAATAAAAATTTGGACAAACTGCTCAATGTTTAATACAAGTCAAAGGCTTGTTGACCAAGCTAGAATGTTATTTTAGAAAAGTTGTTTTTTTTTACGTCGAGATACTAGAAATATGTAAACAAGTAAATAGTGAAAAATATCAAAAAGATCCCCTGATTCGACTTGAAACACTAAATACGGAAAAACGAGAGCCCTCTAACCGAATTGGAAAGCAAAATTCTCATGCCTGAAACGCCACTGACCTTAGCGTGACAAAACAAATGTTGACGCAAGAAGACAAAATGTAGAATTAATAAAAAAAAGATCACGACTGAAAATAAGACTATATTACCAGCCTTCAGGAGCCAAGACTGAAAAAAAAACTTCAGGTAGAAACTGAAAAAGTATACAAATATACCAACGGACATCGTCACTGAAGTAAACGAACTAATTTATACTGGAGCGAAATTAGTCTGTGATAGTGATGTGGACCCAGGTTGGGACCACGAAAAGACAACTCGGAACACGGTATAAGTTTAAAGATATATTGAAGTAACAAGATACAGAAAAAAGTGGTGGCGTAAGCTAGGCTTACTTGTCAGTCGAATATCGGTAGAGTATCCAATATTCACGAGAGTACTTGGCTCTCGATTAATATAGAATTTGGAACACTCCATGAATGGGTAGGTAACGGTCCCATAACAAATAGAATCAGGGGTTCTCCTAAGGAGACCGAAAAGAAATACAAAACCTGGATAGGAAATTTGGCTAGAAGGACTGTGACCAGTGCTAATATGCTACTGACTGTTTCTAGAAGAACAGAAAGTATGCTACAGGGGAATAAAAGGAACAGCTCGCTTACTTTACATTGATCAGCACATCTCAAGGAGAGCAAAGTGAGATGAAAAAATGTAGATATGGCGTGGATCGACAATAAAAAGGTTTATGATATGGTCCCGCAAAGCTGGATAGTAGCTGGTTTGAAAATGTACAAAATATTCGACAGTTGTAAGATTCATCACCGAAGTCATAAAACACTGGATAGTGGAACTAGCACCACGAGGAAAAACTTTAACTGAGGTGAAAATCCAGAGAGGCATCTTCCGGGGAGATGCGGTATCGACATTACTGTTCGTAATATCAATGATGCCACGCAGTTACACACTTAGGAAAAGCACCGGGGGCTACAAATTCGTAAAATCACTGGAAAAGATTGATCACCTTATGTACATAGACGACATTAAGCTGTTTGTAAAAATATGAAAAAAAAAAAAAAAAAAAAAAAAAGAATTGGAGACTTTGATACAATCAATAAGAATATACAATCAGGATATAGAAATGGAATTCGGCATTGAAAAATGTGTTATGTTCATAATGAAAAATGGAAAAAAACCCAAAACAAATAATAAAATAGAACTGCGAAATTAGGAAAGAATTAGAACGCTTGGAGAAAAGGAAAATTACAAGTACTTGGGAATATCGGTAGCTGACACCATCAAACAATAGGTGATGAAATAAAAAATAGAAAAGAGCTCTTTAGACGAACGAAAAAATTCTCGAAACCAAATTCTGCAGCAGAAACCTCATCAAAAGGATAAACGGGCAGTCCCCCCGTGTAAGATACCCAGGACCATTCTTTAAATGGACAAAGGAGGTATGCAGACAAATGGACAAGAGAGTTGATCCTATTTACCAACCCCTCCGCTTGGGCAGGATATGACACAAGGTCAATTTTTAAGCGGAGTTTGACAGGTTTGAATTCAGAGTTTTTCCTTCTCCTAGACTAGTTGCCTCATCAAGGCTGAAGAACTCAGTCTGTCCTACTATTTACTCATAGCTGGAGGAGGAATAATTGGATTCATACATTTCCCAAGGGTATTAGTGCTATGTGAAATGCAATCAGCCTCGTCCAGGATTTGAACTCTCGTCCCCGTGTCCATTTCCTACGACGATAACCATTACACCACGGGCACCTCATAACAGGTTTGAATTCAGAGTTTTCCTTCTCCTAGACTAGTTACCTCACCAAGGCTGAAGAACCTAGTCTGCCCTACTATTTACCCATAGCTGGAAGGAGAATAATTGGATTCATACCTTTCCCAAGGGTATTAGTGCTATGTGAAATGCAATCAGTCTCGTCGTGGATTTGAACTCGTGTTGCTGTGTCCATTTCCTACGATGATAACCATTTACACCACGGGCACCTCCATTCGAGAGTTGATAATGATGTAAAAAGCTTTACATCCAAGAGAAGACATAGACAGGCTATAAGTGTCAAGAAAAGAAGTAGGAAGAGAATACGCCAGCGTCGATACGTCAATACAAGGATTCGAAGATTACATTAAAATAACAAAAACAAAGAAAAACTAATTACTGTGGACAATAATATCACGAACATGAGGAAAAACAGAATAACGAAAACTAGGAAACAGAAAAACAACTGCATTGATATTTTCAAGCGACAAACTGGCGAAATCTCACACGAGAAGATGTAAACATGGCCAGGAAAGGGAAACCTTAAGAGACAAATTGAATATCTTCTAATAGCAGCACAAAAAAATGTCATAAAGACTAATTATATGAAAGCCAAAATCGATAATATGCAACAAAATTGCAAGAGCAAATTATATGATGACAAAGACGAAATGATTGATGACATAGTAAGCAAATGTTGCAAACTAACGTAAAGGGAGTATAAGACTTGACACGATTGGGTGGGAAAGGTGATCAGCTGGGAATTTTGCAAGAGATTGAAATTTTGTTGTATATTGACCTTCGACCCGGCCAAATATGCCATTCCAAATACGGCGGAAGTGCATACTCCATTGGCGTGGGCGAGCTTGGCTGACAAAATGGGACAAGGTAAAATCCTGCGGTACAGTCATAGACTGATGCACTGGAAGAGAGTGACCTGTGAACTGCATGACAGTTATTTCCGCTTGATGACGATCAAACATGCCATTCCAAAGATTGAGTGGGCGATTGAACTATTATATAACTCGGTGAAGACAGGAAGTCAGTTAGTTTGGAGATCAGAGAAGTTGGAGACAAGATGTGGTAGAGAAAGCCAGCACTCAGCAGAAACCTGAGCCCCGGGCCTCCGGTTGAGCAACCCTGGAGAACGAGAAAGACACAACGCTGATGGCCATAAGAGTGTGGGTCAATATGTTGCAGTTCTGTTCGGTCTCCAACTCCCTCTCACACTCATCACTTTCAAATAAAGTGAGAGGTATATATTCTTCTAAAAGGACTGTCTCGTCGTTATCATTGTGTCGTATGATTCTGCATGCATTTGTAGATGTATATGCATGTGAGTATACAACAATTTGACCATACAACGAAATGGTAATGTAAAAACCAGAATCCACTCTAGAGGATAAAATGAAAAAACTTTTTCGGGGATTTTGAGATACAAACGGATTACTTGATCCAAGCCAGCAGACCAGACCTAGTGATATTAAAAAAAAAAAAAAAAGAAAGAAATTTTGCCTTCCAAATGGACCACAGATTGAAAATCACCCCCCCCCAAAAAAAACAACCCAACAAACCAAAGCAAAACAAAACGTAAAAGAGATAAGTACTTAGACCTTGCCAGAGAACTGAGAAAGCTGTTGAACAATAGGGTGACTGTGTTGCCAATTGTCTTTGGCGAGCTTGGAACGGTCTCCAAAGGCTTCGAGAGAGGACGAGGAGTTGGAACTCGGAGGACGAATCGAGACTATCATTGTCGAGATCGGCTAGAATCGATGGTTAATAAGTGGAAATCTAAAGCGATAAACTGAATCTGTTTTAAAGTAAAAAGTAAAGTTGGCGACCTTAGTTGAGGGAGACTCGAAGGCCCACTTTTCAATAGCTAACACAGAGGTGTAGGGAGGGTGCTACTCCATTCCCTGGATTGCTTCACTTTACCCTTGCTCCTTACCTTATAATGCCGTGTTAAGCATGGCGGCATCAAGTACCATTTTTGGAATCTTTGGTATAACTCGACCTGGGATTGAACCCCAATCTTCCGGACCATTGGCGAACACTCTACTCATTCGGTTAATGGCTCAGTGAATCTGTTTTAATAACAGCATAAAAAAAGGAGAACCATTTACGTCAAAACAAAAATTGAAAATTAGCACAAGAATAACAAGTATAATATTGATTTAGTTTGGTTTGGTTTTATGGCATATCAACCGTTGTAGGTTATTTAATGCCAAATCCATTTTATACATAAAAACAATTCTATTTCAAACAATTCAGTTGAGTTGGTGTATTCATAAGTATATTTTTTGTTTATACACAGTCAAATTTCAAAACAATTCTATATCAAACAATTCAGTTTATTAAAATACACAGTTTAGTTTTATTTGACCCATAGATAGGACCCTATAAGGGGCTACCACTATGGGCCACAGTGGACCAGGGAGCAATGGCAATAAAGGGGTACTCCGCATTCCCAAAAGCTCCTGAATTACTGGAACCTCACCATGATATTGTTTAGTGTCATATTCAGGACATTCGACGGGGGAGTCTTACCCTTTTGCAGAGAAACAGTCAGTGTATTCTACAGCCCCAACCAACAGGGCCAAAAAGTGTAGGGAATGTTCTGACAGAGATTAAATTGTTAACTACGTGACAAGCGAATACAAAAGAATGCACAATTAAGCACGACTCGGTGGGAAAGGTTATCCAGTGGGAATTGTTCGTTGGTAGAGTTGAGTTTTATGGCATATTAACCTTTGTGGATTATTTAAAGCCAAAATTTTTTACACATATTTTAGATATATTTGTAAACTCATGATATTTTTTATTAAATTTATATTAAATATATTTGTGAATATATAACTTTTTTAAACGAACCAGAGATCATTTTAGCACACAGTTAAATGGTTTCAATTATTGCTATATAACAGTCACAATTCAACATCAGTCATTTGTCTTCACTCATAGTTTGTAGCTAATTTCACTTTTAAAAGAATGAGAACCAATTTGTTTGAATACTAATATTCCGATTGTTTCTACACAGTTAAATTGTTCTAATTATTGCTATTTAACACTTATAATTTTGTTCAATATCAATCATTTGTTTGCACACAAGGAAGTGGTTACAAACATTGCAATGTTATACTAATATTTCAATTTAAGCAGACTGCTAAAGAGTTTCAAGTATTGCTGTTTAACATTAATGTAATATAATGGCCGAGGGATTGCGTTTTATATATCTTGCCTTTGGGTTTAGTTAGGCAGAGAACCTTTCGGCTCAGCACATGGGTTAGTTAGGTGCAAACTTGAGCGCAGGTGTTAACGCGCAGATAGAAAATTGCGACTTGGGGATGTGAATGACATCATGCACAGGAGGCGCGCAGAGGAGGATTTTGGGGATTTTGAAGAAAGTCAGTTGAGTTGAGTCTTGCGGTCCCAAGAAGAAGGGCGACTGTCATTAGCTCGCAGTGGCCTTGTGGCGGGTGCCACACGTATGGTGGGGGGCAGATAGAAGAGCCAGCATAGAAAGATTGTGCCTCTCTCTCCTTGTGTCGAAAAACCTTTAAACTCAAAGGTAATAAAAAGTTTCGTACCTGAACTAAGAAGTCGTAAGTGTTTTTCGTGTTTCGGGATTCCTATGTTCTATGTATATATGTTACGAACATTCTATGTACGTTTCGCATATTCATGTACGGGTATGTTACATTAATAATTCTACTCAACATTAATCATTTTTTGCACATGGTTAAATGGTTGCAAGAACTGATATGTATCACTAACAATTCAATTAAACATCAGTCATTTGTTTACACACAGTTAAATCATGAAACAGTTCTATTTCAAACAATTCAATTTTGCATAAATCATTTGTTTGCATACAGTTTAAATGTCAAACAGTTCTATTTGACCCATAGATAGGATCCCACCAGGTGCTACCACTCCGGATCAAAGTGGAGCTGGGAGTTTTGGCAATGAATGGATACTCTACATTCCCTAAGTTCCAGGGCTTGAGTCTCACCATCAGATGCAGTTTAGCATCATATCAAGGACATTCGTTTGGTGGGTAGTTTTTATCCTCTGCAGAGATGCAGTCAGTGTATTTTACAGTCCCAGCCAAACGAGACCTTAAAATTATCAATGACTTTGAAATACTAACTGATCACCAAAGCTCGATCAGAAGTTTAAATCTAGTCTTGAATAACAAGAAAAGAACTTGTCACATTGTGGATTTTGCTGTTTAAGAATAAAAGAAAAGGTAGATATCTAGATATAGCAAAAAAATCTGGAAAAGCTGTGGAACATGAAGATGACGGTGGGCCCAATTGTTATTTATGCGTTTGGAATAGTCTCCAAAGGCTTGGTAAAGAGATTGAAGAAATCGTAGATCGGTTGTTGGCTGGTTGGTTAGTTGGGTTTTTATGGCATATCAAACTTTGTAGTTTATGTAAAGCCAAATCAATTTTTATGTAAATATTCAGTTCTATTTCAAACAATTCCGTTTAGCATGAGTACACAGTTTAATTGTCAAAAACATTTCTATTTCAAACTATTCAGTTTAGTCAAACAGTTTTAATTCAGCTAATTCAGTTTAGCGTAAGTACAGATTTTGTTTACACAGTAAAATTTCAAAACAGTTCTATATTAAACAAATCAGTTTAGTGTAAGTACAGTTTCAATGTAAAAAATCACTTCCATTTCAAATAATTCAGTTTAACATAAACACGCAGTTTAAATGTAAGTACGGTTTCAGTTTAGCATAAGCACGCAGTTTAAATTTAAGTACGGTTTAATTGTCAATTTCTAATTTCTATTTTAAGCTTTTCAGTTTAGTCAAACAATTCAGTTTAGCATAAGTATGCCGTTAGTTCTATTTAACCCATAGATAGGGCTCTATCAGGTTCTTCCACGCCGGGCCAGAGTGGACCCGGGAGTGATGGCAATGAAAGGGTACTCCTCATCAGATTGTTTAGTGTTATATCCAGGACACTCGTTGGGGGGGGTCTTACCTCTCTGCAGAAGTGCAGTCAGTGTATTCTACAGCCCCAGTCGACTGGGCAATGTAGATCGGAGGAAGAATTGATACCTTGCAGACTACAACAGACTATTCAGTGTGAATACTTGAAACTTGCTGTCACTCAGACTTCAAGGAAAAACTACCAATTAAAACTGAGATGAAAAGTTCGTCAGAAAAAAAACCTTAAGAGGGAAACGAAATTATTATAAATAATAAGGTCATAAGAACTCTATAAAAATATATATAGGACCTAAGAGAATATCAAGTATACACAATGTGAAGATTTAGTTTAGTTTTGATTAATGGGATATCAACCTTTGTAGGTTATTTAATGCCAAAGCCATTCTCCTTGGAGAACAGTAGCGGTACTATTTAACCCATAGCTGGGAGGATAAGGGGGCTCGTACCTTTCCCAATGGTATTTTGCCCGAAAGTGAACGTAATAGCGCGACTGGAGTACGAACTCGTTTACTACGATTCCGCAGTCCATCGCTTTAACCATTAAACCACAAGAACACCCCCCAGTGGAAAGAGAGAGAGAGAGAGATATTATTTATAAGACACTTTACCCTCTCTCTCTATCTCAAATATGAATGTTTAGTTTGAAAATATCGATAATATAAAAAGAATAAGACATGAACGCATGTGCTCGATGTAACGTCCAGTCATAACCTATGGTAAAAAAAGGACTATTCAGTTTTTATTGCAAAGAAAGGAAAGGAAGACAAAAAATAAGCTACACGTCGGAGAGAAAAAGAAAGAAAGAAAGAAAGAAAGAAAGAAATAGGCAGGGGAAGCGATGATGCTAATACATTAAACTCTTATCGTTTGCTTCAATGTGATGTAAGAGAGAGAGAGAGAGAGAGAGAGAGAGAGAGAGAGAGAGAGAGAGAAGGAGGGGGGTTAAACATAAAACCAAATAATAAACGAATGCTGCAACATGGTGCAGAAAAAGTACAAACACGGGCACGTCTAAGTGAGGAAGGTAATCCACTGGGAATTGTGCAAGCAACTAAAATTTGATCATACCCACAAATATTATATGCATAAACCAGAAACTGTACCAAACGTAACTTGATTTTTAAATGACTCCCAGCATTTTATTTGAGACATGAAAATAATCAGATACAAAAATTATATAGCCTTTCATAAATTAGATTTATCAAAATTGCTTCAAAATGCACAATTAATCTACCGTTTTAAAACAGAATGGCATCTTGTAACCAAATTCTGACCGCTTAAAGAAGTCTCTCTACTCCAATGGCTTCATTTTCTTCGGCCATCTCTGTTTTATGGAAAATTCAGCATACAACACTCTTCAGAATTTTACAAAGTCAACTAACAGGACTAAAACTCATCTGAACAATAACATTTCAGCTTGGAAATCTTACTTTTCTTTCTTTTCTTTGAGTGAAGGTTGACCTGTCCGTGTAACATTATGCCGCGATTATGCTTAATGAAACATAATCGTAACGTTATTAGATTCATTATTGAAGTTGTTAATAAGGGATCTTTGTATAAATTATTGTGTGTTTTGTAAGTAGGAAGATCTGCCGTTGCATTTCCTCCATTAAAAAAAAATGAAATAATGTGTACTGTCACAATTATACTGTGCAAATCTATCTATCTATCTATCTATCTATCTATCTATCTATCTATCTCAGTCCTTTCATATCTATTCACACACACACACACACACACACACACACACACACACACACACACACACACACACACACACACATTACTGGTTGTCAATTTATGCTGAAATAAAAGGTTATGACAACTGTAAAATTCAATTAAAAGATTACTTTTTAAATAACCTTTTTGTGATTGCTAAACGTTTCCAATTTATTTGAATACCAAGAGATTTTTACCCACTCCCGCTTTCATTGTCTTTCTTTCTCTATCTATCTATCAATCTGTATATATATATATATATGTGTGTGTGTGTGTGTGTGTGTGTGTGCCTGAGTTTCTGTGTGTATTTCATCAAACTCTTTTTTATAAGGTTTAATTATTGCAGTCGTTGAAAATGAATTTTTGCGTAAATTATGCTGATTATTTTTACAATTTTTTTTATTGATCTAAAATAATCTTATTATCGATAGTCTGAAGTCTAAATCCTTTCACTCCCCCCACCAAAAAACAAAAAAAAAACAAACCAAAAAACCCCCCAAAAAACAAAACAAAAACAAAGCAAAAACAAAACAAAAAACGATTATGAAAACTATAAACCCTTTTTATATGGTTAAAAAATCCATCTAATCTTTTTCCCGATACATAGATATTTGTAATTTATTTAAACATCAAGCGACTTTCGTTACGTTCTATATAAAGTATCATCCATAGATAAGTAGATCATAACAGTTTCTTGAATAAAAAGTTAATTTTATTCTGAACCAAAGCAATCAGGAGGTTTTTTTTTCTTTTTTAATTTTCAGTAGAACATTCTACAATCAAAACTGATATTATTGGGTATGATTTATTAGGAAACTTTACCCTCTCTCTCTCTCTCTCTCTCTCAAATATGAATGTTTGGTTTGAAAATATCGATAATATTAAAAGAACAAGACATGAACGCCTGCGTTCGATGTAACGTCCAGTCATAACCTTCGGTAAAAAAAAGGACTATTTAGTTTTTATTGCAAAGAAAGGAAAGGAAGAAAAAGAATAAGCTACACGTTGGAGAGAAAAAGAAAGTAAATAGAAGAAAGAAAGAAAGAAAGAAATACGTCAAAAATGCTAAAAAAAGAAAGAAAGAAAGACGTCAAAATGCTAAAAGAAAGAAAGAAAGAAAGAAAGAAAGAAATAGGCGGGGGAAGCGATGATGCTAATACATTAAACTCTTATCGTTTGCTTCAATATGATGTAAGAGAGAGAGAGAGAGAGAGAGAGAGAGAGAGAGAGAGAGAGAGAAAAGGAGGGGGTTAAACAAAAAACCAAATAATAAACGAATGCTGCAACCTAGTGCAGAAAAAGTACAAACACGGGCACGTCTAAGTGAGGAAGGTAATCCACTGGGAATTATGCAAGCAACTAAAATTTGATCATACCCACAAATATTATATGCATAAACCAGAAACTGTACCAAACGTAACTTGATTTTTAAATGACTCCCAGCATTTTATTTGAGACATGAAAATAATCAGATACAAAAATTATATAGCCTTTCATAAATTAGATTTATCAAAATTGCTTCAAAATGCACTATTAATCTACCGTTTTAAAACAGAATGGCATCTTGTAACCAAATTCTGAACCGCTTAAAGAAGTCTCTCTACCCTAATGGCTTCATTTTCTTCGGCCATCTCTGTTTTATGGAGAATTCAGCATACAATACTCTTCAGAATTTTACAAAGTCTACTAACAGTGCACAATGCGATGTAATGTCGTTTTGGCTGATCGGCCTCTGTCTTAGCAGACTGAACATATCTGTTTCAGGGCATTGTCGCGGTCGAAAAAAGATTTGATATTGGCGGGCGCTTCTGTTATGGTCTACTTTGGCCACGCCGTTACGCAAAAAAAAAGAAGATCATAAAAGATTGGAATTTACGGAACTGTTAGTTTAATGATCATAAATCTTGAAGCAGATAATCAAACAATGATCGTTTGTTTTGCAGAAAAGTGTACCATGACTGGAAAACCAAAACCAGTGTACTTGGAAAAAATAAAATAAAATAAAATGGTAAATCAATTAGTCTAATGTAAGAAAAGTTCAATACTGACATAAGCAGGAAGCGGGACTTGAAGAATTGGCGTAATGCGTTCTTTTTACATTTACTTTACTCCCACCTAAAATTTAGCTGTACATCAGACGCCTATCGTCTGTATCAATGATACAGAAGGAAAGAAAGAAACAAAGAATGGGATGAAAAGAAAGGAAGGGAATATATAGAGAGAATGAAAGAAATAGAAGCGTGAGATTGAAAGATATATATATATATATATGGAGAGAGAGAGAGAGAGAGAGAGAGAGAGAGAGAGAGAGAGAGAGAGAGAGAGAGAGAGAGAGAGAATGAAATAAATAAATAAAGAATCCTGAGTTTGGAAACTTATTTTGGAAATATGTTTAAAAAAATGATGTGATATTTACTGATAATAAAATCTTCCTAAAAAACGTAGAATTATTTAATTTCAATAATGTTTTCGGTACTTGTTTATTAACTATATTTGTAAGTTTATGCGTCAAAAGTAAAAAAAGAGAATATTGACAAAAAGTGGGATTTCTGCGAGCACTGGTAGTAATTACTATTAGGGTACTATAGCTGTATTTACTTGTGATATAACATCTTTCTTTATTATTTCTTACTTGAATGTACTTACTTGTGATATTAACCAAATTCAAAGGATTTCATCATCATCATCATCATCATCATATCGTGCTGGCAGCACGGATATCCCTGACCCTCTCTCGCCACTCCTCCCTATCGTTCATCGCCCTAGGCAGGTCTTCAGGATTTACTATTATGATACTATAGCTATATGGATTATCAAAAGTTGATGGCCAATCAGAAATTTAACTTTTGATTTTGATTAAAAATTAGAAAAAAAAAAATTAAAAATAAGGATGAACAAATTGTAACACAGGACATAAAAGGGACATCATGGAGTCGCTCGGGGTGTAATGGTTTCCATCAGAGGAAATAGATATGGTAACCCGAGTTCAAATCCTGGACAAGGTTATTTGCATTTTTCAAATCCCGGTAATACTTTTGGGATAGCTATGAATCCCAATATTCTCCATCCATGTATAGGTAAGTAGCTGAGCAGTTTGGCCTCTTTAACCTTGGCATGGCAACTGGTCTAGGAAAAGGAAAACTCTGAATTTAAACAGGGTAACTCCCTTTTAAAAATTTACTTTGTGTCACATCCTGCTCCTGTGGAGGGGTTGGATAAATACATACACATATAAAAGGGACATTATTTATTAAGGGTAGTGTAGACATTTATTTAACCTGCATAGAGTATGTTTTTTTTTCGGGAAATTTCGTGGGGTTAAACTTTGACAATGTATTTTCTATGCAAGGGGACTATTGATAATAACCAACAACGTACTTCTTGATGGTAACCCTTCTCCCTCCAAAAACAAACAAACAAACAAACCAGGAATTGCAATGTATAGATAATAAAAAGTGTCATAAAAAAAAGTAAAATTGAAACTTTAAGCTTTAACACAGAGACACTACAAGTCTTCTTTTTTTTCTTTTTCATTTTTTCCCGCCTTCTTTTTCTTTTTTTTTTTTTCGTCGGAAGAGTTGCTCACCATGCGGCTGTTTCGGGGATATCAAAGTTAAATTACGAATTCACACATGATCCCATCCAACTGTGTTCATGACGCACCACCTTGCTTAAGATATTCTCAAGAACATTGACCAAAAAAAAAAAAAAAACCCATCAAGGAACTCTGATAAGAAACCATCAAGGAAAGTGGTTTTAATTTAGCCTACATAAAATATTCATTTTAACCGAGAAATATATGCGTTATTATAAAGTTTAAAAAAAACCCCGGAAAATATAAATGAAAATAGAATTTTGAAAGGTCACAAAAGGCTAATGCAGATATTGTTGACAAAAACTGGCAATCAAAGTTCGTCTGGTTAACACACACTGGTATATAGGGATAATTTAAAATATAACAAGTAGAAAATGTTCCATGCTTTATGTAATCCACTCAACATTAATTGGCGAAATGGAAAACCTGATTTGATTTGTTAAATGGAAGACGTTAATTAATTCTCTAGATGTTTATTCCAACACGTGACCCACCCAAAAGACTAAATCCCAGCTGAAATTACCCCCTACACCAACTGTTTGATATTGACTTGAAGACTTCTTTGACATCTGTCGATGCAGCGGAGGAAGTCGAACCCTGGTTGAACAAAAATAACAGGAAATGCACCTGGAACCTAAAGTAAACAGGACACAGGTGTTCTCGATGGAAATGCCGCGTAAATTACGTGTGGTATTCTAGAAGGGAGTATGATCCCGTGCATTGTCTTGGCGGCAGGGTGGAGTAGGTGTGACTACAGGAATTTGCATGGGTATCCGGGAAGTTTATAAGAAGAAAAATTTCGACTCGACACTAGAAGGAACATAAAAGGGGTTCCCAGAAAATTCGTACCCCGGCTCCTGGGTTGGCAGCTCAGCTGTACTCTATCCATTCGTACATTCTGAGTAATAAAAGGAAAAAATAAGCAGATTATATTTTCATAAAAGCAAGTAAAGTTGGCGACCGTAGTCGATGCTGACTCGAAGGCTCCCTTTTTAATAGCTACTACACCGAGGTGTAGGGGAGGGTGCTACTCCTTTCCCTTGATTGTTCCACTTTACCCTTGATCTAAACCTTATAATGCTGAGTGTTAAGCAAGGAGGCATCAAGGACCATTTTTTGAGTCTTTGGTATGACTCGACCTGTGGTTGAACCCCAATCTCCAGAGCCATTGACGGACACTTTAACCATTATGCCGATGGGCCGGGGTTTTTATACATCAGTGTTATCATCTTTCTCTGCTCTGCAACACTATAACCTCAGACAAAAATTGTCTTATAATCACGCGTTACTTTTAAGTAATAAGTAATAAATTATAACTAATAATATTCGTTTTGATTGTATAAGGTTCCATTAATAGTAAGAAAATCATGGTAGAAGAAAATTAGTTTTTTGTCCTTAAACATGTTCGGAGGGGGGCACTTATTTATGGACATTACTGTATATATAAGGGAAATTTGGGGATAGATAGATAGTGTGTGTGTGTGTGTGTGTGTGTGAGAGAGAGAGAGAGAGAGAGAGAGAGAGAGAGAGGGCGGGGAGGAATAGTAAACCACATTAGGGAATGCTGCAAACTTGCGTAGAATGAATGCAAGTGTAGGCACAACAGGGTGGGAAAGGTGATCCACTGGGAACAGTAGAAGCAACTAAAATTGGACCATACAGACAAATGCTATATGAATAAATCATAAACTGTCCCAGAAAATAAGACCCAGAAAATTCTCTTCGACTTTAATATAAAAACCGATCATCCAATCTCAGTCAGAAGACGAGATTTAGTTACAAGAAACGAACGTGTCAGTTTTTGGACTTCATCGTTTCTGCAGATCACAGAATTTAAATAAAGGAAAGAGAAAAATTTGACAAGTATTTTGATTTTTTTTAGCGAGTTAAAGAAAAGTTCTGAAATATTAAGGTGACAGTAATAGTAGTTACGGTACCCAGAAAAGAGATTAGGGAACTTGGAATAAAATAAAGAATTGAGACTGCCCATACCACTGCATTGTCGAGATCGTCAAGAATACTTAGGAGAGTCCTGGTGATCTGAGGAGACTTAGCTGTCATTTCGATTCAAGTGAAAACAACTGATCACAACAGCTGTGAAAAACTCACAAACACAATAATAACTACTTGGACTGATAAAAATTCCACAGAATCGTTATATAGAGAGTGTCTCAAAATAAATGCAACCCGTTAATATGATGAAGATTTCTTACTGAGACAAGGAAAATGGTGGTCATTTTACACGTCCTGTAAAAAAATGCATCGTTTGAGCTAGAGACATCAAATCAATTAAAAAAATTTTTTTTATCATATCAGTTTCCAGGACATGCAATGTTTTCTGAGTTTCTTGTCTCAGTAATGAATTATTATCTTATTAATGGGTTGCATCTGTTTTGAAACGGTTCTGAATTATTTTGTCTCCAAATAAGAAATGATGCAAAATATTTTTCCTCTCCATTTCAAGGCATTGTGATCGAGGATTTATTGTTGTTATAGTATACTATTTTCAAATCGGAAGCAAAAAAGAACACAATATTATTATTAGCAGTCACATTGGGCCAATGTATATTGAGACACCCTATATAAGAAGTTTTGTGTGTGTGTGTGTGTGTGTGTGTTTGAGAGAAAGACAGAGAGACAGAGAGAGGAAGGAAGGAAGGAAGGAAGGAAGGAAGGAATTCTATAGTATGACTTTAAATAAACTTTATCGATCCAAATAAAATGTACAAACATGGAAAGTCAATTTAAAGATAATCATAAAACGTTACACTTCACTTTGCAGAATTGATGAAGTTTTCATTTAATTATTACAACTGTCCCATAATAACTGCTACATTTACAGTATGAAATTTTTATACTGATGTAACAGCTTTTACGGTTGTTCTCGAACTTGTCTTTTTTATTGCAACGTTCAGGTCTTATTACATTTTTACGACCGTTGAATAAGCAAGTATTGATCGGAAAATAAAATAGCTGCCTTTGTCGAGATTTGAATTTGCATCTCGAATTTCTGGTAGCATGACTGATATGGACAGAGATTTATCGATTAGGCTACGGTAACTCCTGAGCTGGTGAGAGAGAAATTTATGGATACTCCATGGCCAGATTCTTTTTTTTTTTAAATTTTTTTTTACACATTGGATCAAGATTCGGACAGTTGACATATTGTAATTTCATATGAATTTTTTTTTTTGATTTTGGTCTGCTGAGCTTAAAAAATATTCTGAATTCTTCGAGAATTCTGTTGTTTTTTTTTATAGCAACAGTCAGGTTGTCTTCACATTCGACGATTTGCTTAACAGAAAACAGCGTAGCTTCTGACGAGAATTGAACTCGTGTATCGTGTTTTTAATCGCCTGTCTATTGTGGATGGCTTTTTATCGATTAGGTCACGATGGTCCATGCGCAGGAGAAATTGAAAGCTCTGGACATTGCCACTTTCTTTCTTATTCGATTTTTACTCCGCCATATTTGTTTAAACTAGCTCCAGTACAAACTCCACCAACCATCAAAACCTTCTCCCGCCACTACTATGACACAATTGCACAATTGCAAACAATAAATTGTAAAAAAAAAAAAAAAAAAAAAAAAGATGTAAGAATAATTTCATAATATATCTCGAAGTTTTTTCTCAACAAGTTTTCAAGTCCCGATAAAAGATTTTTTTCTTTTAAGCAGGAAAGATTCATCTTAAACGTTTGTAAATTTACTAATTAGATTTTGATTTGAGCGTTTCAAGGGGTGATCAGCAAACCTTATTTGTTATGAATATTGAACAGACTTCGTTATCAAGTGGTCTCTTTTTCGCAATATTACTCATAAATGAGTACACCGTTTACAATGTTTTTTTAAATTGCTAAAATGTTAATTTTCTTCAAAAACAAACATATTAGGATTTTATCATTTCAAGCGGAACGTTCGGTTACCTTTTTTTAATGAAGTCTTTGTCACCCATAAGTTGTTTTCTTTACAGTATATATATATATATATATATATATATATATATATATATATATATATATATATACACATTCATTTGAAAATATTTTTTTCCATGAAGTACTTTAAGATCTGCTTTTAATAGCCCTGAATATTTTTAACAAAACAAAACAAGAAAATAACCCCCTCCAAAAAAAAAACAAAAACAAAACAAAACAAGAAAACAAAAACAACAACAAAAAAAGCAAAAACAAAAACCAAACCCGAAACGTTGGCATATTATCATATGTATAAAGATACATCTTTTCAATATCTTATTTTTTTATCTATCTATCTATCTATCTATCTATCTATCTATCTATCTATCTATCAAATTATTGTGAAAATAGGACATTTTACCATAAAATTATCTATTATTTAGCCGGTGATGAATGTGAAATTGGTTTTGAATCGATTCAGTAAAATTATGAATGCTTTTCAGGTATTTCGCCTTGGAAAATTCTTTGATTTTACACACGCCACGGCAATTATCTTGCTTGCCTTTTACTCTCTCGAAATCAAATCATGATAGGAATAAGTAAGTTGTACGTTAATGTTGCATTGTTAAAATGGTGACAATTTAGACGAAAGAAAATAAAAAGTATTAAATTACATTCTCATATTTTTTTGTTTAAATAAACGAGACGAAACTCGATTTCGATATGAATTTTATTAAGATATACCTGTAAGTGAAAATGAACGAATGAAATAAATGAATAAATAAATGAATAAATTTAGAATAAATACACGATAGAACTAAATTCTTTATGTGGTCATATTACTGGTGTGACCACAAGCGTTTTTCGACTGCTTACTTTGTCAATGCTTTCTGCGCTCACACTGTGTTTTTAAAGATCCGCAGAACGGGAATTGATGCAACTTGGTCGAAACTTCTTGTGATTGGTCGGGAGGTTAACAGGAATGAGTTCCCAAAGATGCTGAAAACTCAAAAAACAAGACTACCCTCTGTTAATGATGATAAACTTAATTTTTTCATTGCAATATGATTATTCAATTATATACAATAGCATACAGAACTCTTCTTTTACTAAGTGTGAGAGAAAGACACAATGAGGAATTTGGATGGAGCTTTAGCTTTAGGCTAATTAGCATAGAGTCTTTAGGTGGAAAACGTTATGATGGGGCTGTCTTGAAGAACTTTGAAGGTCTGGAACTATGTTCCTATTTCTTTTATGGGAATTTTCTTCAAGTGGCAGAGATTTTTTTAATGGCGATAGTTTCAGAGTATTATCTACAGGATGCAGATTAGCTTCTTCCGAGTTCTCTCTGGTTAATCCCGTCTCAGAGCTCATTTTTTATAGAAGAAAATTGTAGGCCTAAACTGATTGGACAGTCAATTATGGATCATTTTGTATCACATTCTCATTGACCAACCAGTCGAGACTTAGCTACCTTTCACAGAGATTGATCGGAGGAGCAAAAAAAAAAAAAAAAAAAAAAAAGACCCCCCCCAACTCTTGAGCCCCTTTTTGATTAGAAACTGCGTTTTCATATCTCATAGATTAAAAGATCGAGCACAGAAATCCTTGAGCCCCTTTAGATTGATTATGGCATTTGACTTTTCGGTTTCGCCGGTTTCCCAGAATGCAATTCGGTGAGGTCATGTAAGTGCACGATTTGTTTTCATCGCTAGCTGCACAAGTGATTTTTGACAGCTTTGATATACTCATCAATTTAGTATATCTGGGGACTTCTGTTTAAATTTGTAAACTTAAACAGAATATCCTTAATAAAATCTTTTTTAAATTTGTTTTTCATTTTGACAAAATTATTTAACCTGATTTACGAACAAGCAAATAAAAAAGAATTTTCTTTTCTTGATTATAAATTTTGGACGACAATGGGATCCTCGTTGTGTTGTATTCCTTCTCGTCTATCCTGTGATAAAAAAAACCCCAAAATCTATAAAATGTAATTGAATAATTGTCACTCACTTTATATGTTAAGCAGATTAAAATGTCTATTTTCTTTTCATTAGCATATACTGATTTTTGATCCTGTAAAAAAAAAGATATTATCATACAGTAATTTGTTAAGTTAGATTCGCCTGCGGAAAGCCGTTCTAGTATATATATATATATATATATATATATATATATATATATATATATATATATTTTCCTTGCTTAACACTCAGCATTATAAGGTACGGATCAAGGGTAAAGTAGAGCAATCCAGGGAAGGAGTAGCGCCCTCCCCTACACCTTGGTGTAGTAGCTATCGAAAAGGGAGCCTTCGGGTTACCCTCGACTATGGTCGCCAACTTTACTTTTTACTTATATATATATACAACCCCATGTAGGTTAATTGCAAATGGCGGCTCCATGCAGGCAGATAAGACATCGAAAATCCCTTTGCATCGGGTAAATTTGAGCCTCCTGATTCCATTTAACCACAACGGGAAATCTAGAGTATATATCATCATCATCATGTCATGCCTCTAGCACGGATATCCCTGAACCTCTCTCGCCCTCCTCCCTATCGTTCATCGCTTCTGGTAGGCCCTCAGGGCTACATCCTGTATCCTCACAGAGCTGCTGTATGTAGGTTCAAGCTGGTCGTCCTGCTTTTGCTCAGCCATATGAGGGGGTCCATTGGAGAACATCACTTATGAGCTCGTCCCTGCTTCTTCAGCAATGTCCTGCATGTTTGGTTCGTCTAACTTTGATAGTTTTCGTGATGGGAGGTAGGTGGCCGTACTGTTGGGGCTTTGTGGGGTGTTGCCTCCAGGACTTGTTCAAAATTGTTCGCAGCATTCTTGTGTAGTTGCCGTCAAGCTTTTTCTCCATACGTTTAGTTAGCGTCCATGGAGTGCATCCATATAGCAGTATCGATACGATCTCTGCTTGGAAGAAACTGCGTTTCCTTTTATCGGTCAGTCTGATTTCCATATGACCGATAGTCTATCGATAGCTGTCCATACCTTTGTTAGCCGAGAGTCGATGTCTTTTTCGGTTGATGAGACACTGCTTCCTAGGTAGGTGAACTTGTCTACAAGTTTCAGTGAGCTACCGCCTAGTGTAGAAATGTCGCCTGTTTGATTAAAGCACATGTATTCCGTTTTGTGTGCATTGACATGGAGGCCAATGCCTGCGGCTTCTGGTTCCAGACTATGCAGTAGTGTTTCGGCTTGGGCAGATGTATTTGCCCGAATCACTATGTCATCGGCGTAGTTGGCGTCAGTAATTGTTTTTGCGGGGTTCCTTCTGCTTCTTTTCTTTGTCAGCTCGAGCCGTTTTCTTTGATTTTATCTATTGATGTTCTAAGCACGTAGTCTAGACAGATGATAAAGATGTATGGGGCAAGTGTGTCTCCTTGCAGTACTCCTGCTACTATGTCGAAGTAGTCTGTGTCTCTCTCCGGAGAACGTACTTTCACTTTGGTGTTTCTATAGAGAATCGTTATTGCTGCGACGGTCTCTTTTGGTATACCGTATGCTAGTAGAATTTGTTCTATCATCCCGCTGTGAATTGAATCAAAGGCCTTGGTAAAGTCGACAAATAGTATTGTCGCCAGTAGGTTTTTTGCCCGTACCCCTTCAAGGATTCTACGGATAGTCAAAATTTGTGAGGTTGTGGATCTATTTCTTCGGAAGCCATTTTGGTTTACCTAAGAATGTTGTCAGTTTTGGGTTCTATGCGGTTTCGTAGTAGGGCATTGTAAATTCTGGCTGCTATGGATGTAAGTGTTATACCTCGGTAGTTCTTGGCTAATCAGAGGTCACCCTTTTTAGGGAAAGGGAGGACGCATCTCTTCATCCATCTGTCTATCGGATTCTAATTATAAACTGTATTACAGTGTCGGAGCAGTATATCGTCGAATTGTCTGATCTTCCATACTTCAGGGGGAATTTCATCAAGCTCAGTGGCTTTCCTATTTTTAATTTTTCTGAGTACTGAGTCGAGTTCTTCAAGAGTAAACGGTCCTAGTTTAATAATTCTAGTGATTGGTTCATGTGTAACTTTCGGTGGGTTTCCTAGTAGATTCTCGAAATGCTGTTTCCACAGTTTTGTTCTTTCATGTTGGTTTGTAGCTTTCAATTTAGCTTTGGCTGTGCTCTTACTTCTGCTCACTTTGTTTATCGTTTGCCACGCTATCCTAGATTGCCTCTCTTCCACTGAGTCTCTAATCTTATCTATCTGACTTTGTACGTATTCTTTCTGTTTTTCTAGATATATGCTTGCTAATTCATTCTGTGCCTTTTTTTAGTTTCAGGGCATTTGTGTTCGTTTAGTTCTTCCTATTGCATTTGGAGGCTGTTTTCGCGTCTGCACATTTTTCTCTAACCGCTAATGTCTCCCATGGGACCCTAGATTTAGTTCTAAGTTTTGTTGGTGTGCATTTCGCTGCTGCCTCAAGGTGTGCGTTGAAGAAGTTCTCGTATTCGTCATTCGGGGTATGTATTTCTGTCTTCACCTGTAGTGCATCGAATTTGTTTCTCATTGCTAACACATATTTATCTCTAATATCCCTGTTGTTAAGAAGGGCCCAGTCATATTATTTGGTGGTCGCTGTTCGTGTGGCGTTTCTTCGTATGCTCAGTCGTATTTTTGCCGTAACAATTCTGTGGTCGGAGGACACACCATCGAAAGAAGAGTATGCCTCGCAATTTATTGCGCTATTTTCCCCTTTCTTGTTTATAAAGACGAAGTCTATATGTGCTTTAGTGTTGTTTGCGTATGTGTAGGTCCATAATTTCCCCTCCCCTTTTTGAAATTTTGTATTGAGGCATGTTAATCTATTTTCTATCGTGAAATCTGTTAGATGTTGTCCATTCCTGTTTGACGAGTTGTGTAGGCTGTATTTGTGGTTTCCGTTTTTTCCGATTCGGGCATTTATGTCACCGCCAATGACGAGAACGTTATATTTCAGAATGTTACGCTTTAGAGAGGATAGCTCATCGTTGAAGGCGATGAGTTCAGTTTCTTCACTTACATTGGTAGGGCTGAAGCAGGAGATTATTGTTGCTCTGGGGTTGCCATTAAAAGTAGCTACCCTCAAGCTAGGTTGTATTCTCTCAATGCTATTAAGTGATTTTAAAGCTGTAGGTCCTATAAGCATGCCTACACCTCCTACTGTGGCATTGACAGAATTTTTCCATGCTGATACAGTGGCTCGCGTTCATCCATTGCCAGTATCGTGATATTTAATATCCTCGCTATGTGTGTATCTGTGCTCTTGAATGCATATTATATCTATGTTATGTTCTACGGCTGATGCAGTCAGCTCTGGTAGTTGTCCTATTCTATTTAAGGTTCTAACGTTGAATGTCACTATTTGTATTGTTTTTTTGCATTTTAGTAATTTTTGTTTGAGCTCTGTAGCTGATTTTTCGAACACTGAGGCCAGGGATCCAACCTCAGCAGGATGCGCCCTTTTTTACCCGCTCGAAGAGTGATGCGGTTTTTACACGTGGTTTGAGTGTGGGTCATGGTTATCTTTTGATGGCTGTTTTAGTTCTCATCCATAGAAGCCAAACTTATAGACGAGCAGCAGTAGTTCCTCAATCGAACTAATTATCCTGACCGTTGAACCGTGAGATTCATATGCCCAGGACCAGGTTAGGCAATGCGTTAGGCCGTCAAAGGTTTTATCCGGTCCCCTTTACGTCCACCATGCTGCTTCACATGGGTACGTAAAAATCCTTTCTTCTTTTCTGTTAAGTTTTAACTTTGTTAAAGTCCAAGACTAATATATTGATAAAATAATTTTTTCTCCTTCTCTTCGTGTTCTATTTTAGTTCCTACCTTACTTTTGTTTGTTTGTTTGTTTGTTTGTTTGTTTCCCCCTGTCTTCTGAAAATTGGCACAAACACGTGTTATAGTTCTACATTTTTACTAAAATAGAATTTCACGGTCCTACAGTGAATCTTTTCTTTTAAGATTTATAGTCGGCCTATTAGTAAATTGTTCTTTCATTTAAGACACATAATAATATATACCAAAGATTTTTACTATGACAAAATTGAATAAAAATCATATATTCATTTTTAAATGATAGTTTAGTTGAGAACAATGTTACTAACCTTTTCAACAACTTTTTTTAGAAATGGACGTGCTTTTCATTCCTAGATTCTTTTAACAAATGGTCACTAGTATTATTTTTTCTAATATATATATATATATATATATATATATATATATATATATATATATATATACCTGCACGAGCAGAATGCAACATAAGGTTAATTTTAAGCGGAATTCAACAGGTTTGATTTTAAAGTTTTGATTCTCCCCTATCGGTTGCTATATCACACTTAAAGAGCCGAGTCTTCCCTAATTTTTACCGATAGCTGGAGAGAGAATAATTGGATTCATATTTTTCCCCAAGGGTATTTGCACTATATGAAATGCAAGCAACCCCGTTCAAGATTTGAACTCGGGTCACCGTGCCCATTTCTTACCACGGTAATCATTGCATCACGAACGCCTTATATATATATATATATATATATATATATATATATATATATATATATATATATATATATATATATATATATATATATATATATATATATATATATATATATATATATATATATATATATATATATATATAAGGTGTTCGTGATGCAAAATATATATATATATATATATATATATATATATATATGATAAGCATATCTAATTTCGAATGTTGGACAAACACCGGCGAGTCGTTTCTTGTATATCTTTAGTAACTTCTCTAACGGTTTTGCGAGAAGCCATGTATCAAAGGAAACATTATGATGAATAAGACATGCAGATTATTTGATTTATAACAAATAAAAAAAAAAAGAAATAAAACCATTTTTATCGATTCTTTACGCACAAGTTTTGCTAAAACAATTTTCACAAAACCTTTTTTTTCTTTTAAACTGAACCCGTCAAAAAAATAGATAGATAAATAAATGAATAAAAAAGAAAATAAATGAATAAATTAAAAAAAGGCAAAAACGCGATATCTTAAGACTGAATCTGATTTTAATTTGATCTTTTTTTTTCGTAGTTTTTTAGAGATGAGCAAATCTTATTTAATTAGAATATTGAGAAGACATCAAGGCATTTTTATTTATCTTTGGTAACCTCTAACGGTCTATCTTGTCAGTATGGCTTAGAAGAAGCCGACTGTATCCCTTGCAGAGGGGTGGTATAACCCCTCGTCAAAAGGGTGTAACCTCGATATGACACTAAATCGCACCTGATGGTGAGACTCCAGTTCTGAACGTTTTAGGCGTGTGGAATACCTCTTCATTGCCATTACTCAAAACTGAAGTGGCAGTACTTGTTAGGATCCATCGGCCAAATAGATTTGTTTAAAATTCGTTCTCATTAGACTGGACGATGTGAAAAAAAATGCCTAAGAAAAAGCTACACAAAAAATCTAAATATGAACGTACAATGAATGCGATTCCATAACCTCTTTGCATAAAACAACCGCAGACGGGTCGGCAAGCCGTTAAAATCAACAAATCAATTCTCCAATGGACTTGCAGGAAGCTATATACAAGGGTCGGCCGAAATTCTTATATGCTGACTTAGATAATCTCATGTAATGTGGCCAAATGAGGTCTTTTTTCGAGGTCTACATACTTCTTCCACTGGTGTTGCAGTGCTTGGATACCATTGGTAAAAAAGTCATCAACAGCAGATATGACGTCATCATATGAACTTTTCAGTCCACCCTGGTACAGTAAAGAAAATTTATGAGGTATCCTTGCTGTAATGGTCATCGTCGTAGGAAATGGACACGACGACACATGTTCAAATCCTGGACGAGTTTGATTGCATTTCACAAAACACTAATACCCTTTTATTCTCCCTCCAGCTATGGATGAATAGTAGGGCAGACTGGGTTCTTCAGCTTTGTTTCGACAACCAATCTAGAAGAAGGAAAGCTCTGAATCCAAACCTGTTAAACTCAGCTTAAAAATTGACCCTGTGTCACATCCTGCCTGTATGGAGAGGTTGGTGAATACATACATTAAAGAAAATCCTCTGATCCTTCTGACTTATAATAGAGTAATTGACAACCTGACTTCGACATCTTGGTTTCTTATATCCCCATGTAACAACTTGAAGTAGACTGTTCTACTCCTGTAAGCAGATTAAATGACGTGATCAGTTTAAAAAAAAAGGCTGAAGAAAAACTCTAAAGGATAATCGTATTTTTGGACCAATCAGCAGTCCACTTGAAAAACTTGAAAGTTTTTTTTTTCTCTAGGAGCCTATTTTTGGCGCTAATAAGAAGACAGACGACAGTTTCTTCTTCGTTGCAGGAAGAAACAGCTACTCAAAGATACACTACTGCCTGAGGGTAGAAACTAGTGAGAGAAAGAAAGAGAGAAAGAGAGAGAGAGAGAGAGTGAAAGAGAAAGAGAGAGAGAGAGAGACTGAGAGATATGAAGCGAAAATACTTATCATAATCAAGCACGTATTCCCTTGACTCTCTCTTTCGTCCTCGTCAGAAATTGCTCTTGGTATGTCCTTTAGACGGCGTACAGTATCCGCATATAACTGATGAATGTGAGTTTTTGCCAGCTGGCCAACACTGGTGTGCCCATATGTAGTTGTCCACTAGAGAACGTCACATATGAATTCGTTCTTACTCCCACCAGCAGTGACCAATACACCGTGAACGTCTTTCTTGGATGGTTTCTGAGATGGAAGAGAAATAGCACTACCGTTGCTGTTTTGAAGGCTGCTGCTCCTGCGTTTGTTCAAAACATTTCGCAGAATTCTTGCGTAGTTTTTATTTAGCTTTTTTCGCCAGACGTGTCGTTAAAGTCTAAGTGGTGCAACCGCACACTAGTACTGACGCAGTTACAGTTTTAAAAAATTCTCGTTTTATTTTATCAGAGAGATCATATTTTCAAAGTAAGCTTTATTTGATTTGTTAATTTTAACGGCATGTCAACCGGTATGTAATTATTTTATGCCTAGAGGTTAGAGAATAGCGTTTATTGTACTTTTATATTTATATTTTTTTGTGTAATTTCTTAAATTTTTTTGCACACGGTTATATGGTGTAAAGTATTCTCATCAAATGCAAATGAATTTCAAACAGATATTTTTTACCCATAGAGTTGATCTGGGAGTAATGGCAATGAAGGGGTACTCTATATTCTCCACTGCTCAAGAATGTAGCCTCACAACCAGATGCATTTTAGCGTTATGAACAGGGCACCCTTTTTAGTAGGGGATTGTGTCAGCGTATCCTAAGCCCTGCTAACTGAGGATCTGATTCAGTTGAATGGAAGTATGGGGGAGGAATGGACAAGAGAGAGAGAGAGAGAGAGAGAGAGAGAGAGAGAAAGAGAGAGGGGGAAAGAGATAGATAGATAGATTGATATGAGGAGAGAGGAGAGGAGAGAGATAAACGGAAGAGATAGATAGATAAATAAAGAGAGCGAAAGAGAGAGAGAAGTGGGGAGAGATAAATGGAATAGATAGATAGATTGAGAAAGAGAGAGAGAGAGAGAGAGAGAGAGAGAGAGAGTGTGTGTGTGTATGTCAGAAATGGAAGAGATTGTTGCGATTGAGATAGGTAGATTTATTGTGTGTGTGTGTGTGTGTGTGTGAGAGAGAGAGAGAGAGAGAGAGAGAGTCAGTAGATTGAGAGGTTATATATATATATATATAGAGAGAGAGAGAGAGAAAGAGGGAGGGAGGAAGGGAGGGAGAGAGAAATGAGTAAAAGAGAGAGGGAGAGAGAAAGAGGGAGGGAGGGAGAGAGAGAAACAGTATATATATATATATAGAGAGAGAGAGAAAAATGAGTAAAAGAAAGAAATGAAGAATATTTGTGAAAACTTTTTGATGTCCAGAAAAAAAATGACGCGATATTTTATAAAAGTCAACTAATTATTCAATTACATTTTCGGTATTTATTAATTGACCTTTACCTTTGAGAGGTGAGTGCTAAGCAAGGCGGCATCAAGTGCCATTTTTTGAGTCTGACTCGACCAGTCGCCCGGACCATTGGTGAATACTCTAACCATTATGCCAATTAGCCAGTTGTATGAATATTTCATGGTTGGAGGTTATTTACTCTTTTAAAAGGCTATACTGAGTAAAGATTTGGCAGCCATGTAACAGGAGTCTTTGACCAGAGGCGAACATGTAGTGCTCTAAATTACTACTAACCTATAGTTATTGAGGACGTTTATTGGAAGAGAGATAATGTATGAGACATACAGAGAAAAAGAATAATTTTGATGATATTTGTAAGTTCTATTGCACGTCTTTTAAAATCGTTTTTATAGTTTTTTTAAAAACTTTTTATTAACGGGATATGGATATATTAGAAGTAATTTAAGTCAGCAAAATGCCCATTTGCAAATGTAGCAAAGTTAACTGATTGTAATGTTACAAGGTTAACTTGCTTTTGAGAATATTGTTTTTCAAATTTTCTTCACAGGTATCTGGATTAATGTTATATAATTAAGGAATAATTTCTTATATCAATCATTTTTCGTTAATTATATTTTATCATTCAGTTTGGTAAGGCTTTTGTTGTATACTATAATCATAATCAATCACAACAGTAAATATACATATTCATATACAGTCAAATACAAATTCACAGGCAGACTCAGATACGAAAGGGTTTATTAATTTCTGACTTCGGTTCTTCGACACGAGGAGAGAGACACAATTCTTACTATGCTCACCATCCCTAACGCGCGGCGCATCTTATGATGTTTAAGATCTCTGTCGGTAGAGATCCGAAAAACTTAACTACATCTTTCAACGGTCAAAATTCAACTCTCTGTCTCAATGGCAGAAACTAAACTCGCGTCTTCCATGGTCCAATCTCAACTCTCAACTGACTCTTTTTCAAAATCCTCAAATTCTCAGGACCTGTCTGGGGTTTATTATGACAATGGGGATTGTCATATCCTTTGCGTGCAAGCGTAAAACTGTACCAAGTGACTATTCACTTCAACTCTTAACACGAATAGTTGAAAGCCCAACCAAACCGAGTGATAAAAATATAATTAACGAAAAATGATTAATATAAAAAAATCATTCCTTAATTATATAACACTTTGAACTATTCGAGTTTTTTTAAAGTCAAGGAGCATCGTCATTTGGTGCAGTTACGCTCGCGCGCAAAGGATATGACAATCACCATTGTCATAATAAATCTCCAGACGGGAATTGGGGCTGGAGTGTGGATGACGTCATGTCCAGAAGACATGGTCCAGAGAATCGAGAGTCGAGCGAAGGATACGCGGCCGATCAGAGGTGTTAGGTCGTCTCTGACGATACAGCGTGCAAGCGTAGGCATATCCTGGCCCCAGGAAGAAGATATGGGGCAAGAAGAAGTCCACTCTCTAAGTACATGTCTCTCCATCTCTCTCTCAAACTTACAACAAACTGTGTGTCCCTTTCGAGAATAAAATGAGAGAGAGAGAGAGAGAGAGAGAGAGAGAGAGAGAGAGAGAGAGAGAGAGAGAGAGAGATTTATAAAGAAGTGTGTTTCTTTCGTTCATTGAATATTGTTTTGAGTTGATAAGTGTTGAGGAAATGATTCTTGAATATAATTTGAACAATGGCTGATTTGGGATGTATTGCATCGGGGTAAGGAAAAGATACACAGTGAAATAAATTTAATTGTTTATTAACTCAAATAGTACAGTCCTATTAGTATTATAAGTCTCGCGCTGTTGGTGTTACGTCCGAAGTTGGTCTTACTACTGACCGACGTCCTTCAGAGCTATCTCGCTGTTTCTCTTTCTGCTTCTGCTTACGCTTTTGCTTCTCCCGTGATTAAGAGACACAGCGTCTTCTATAATTCCAAGATACCGGAAGTCACGTGGCACGAGCCACTATACAGGATGTATCTTCAGCATTGGAATAGATTTGAATTATGAAGAAATGCACATATAACGACAGAGTTATTATTATATAATGACAACTCACATACCTACACATTCATTAGTGAATGACTCCAACATTTCACTAAGTTGGAAAAGTTAACTTAAGACCGACACACCTTTAGTCAATTCAGAAGCTGTACCCTGTTTTGCATAACTATAAATGCCATACGATAGTTGATTGCATTTCATTTGATATCCTGTTATTAAACTATCATATTTAATTACTGGTGTCATTGTTTTTCCGAAGAAGGGATCATTTTATCCTGTTCAGAACATTCATCACTAAAGGAGATAACCACGGCTTATCAGTTTGTGAAACACATGTTTCTTGGCCTTTAAGAATCACAACACTTTTTGAATATCAAGCTAGACGATCGGCAGATGAAACTGTAATTTGGGACCGTTCGAATTGTAGACGCCCAGCAATTCTGACCGCTGTATATTTTTCACAACGGGGTTCGAACTGAGCTACGCGTCGATCAGAAATACGACTGCATTTACATTTTGAATTATTTGTTTTAATTGTTGTTTTTTAAACAATCTTCAAGGTTGACAACTCTCAAGCGATCCATGAGAATCATTATCATCATTATCTATTATAATATCGTGTTTTATCATAGTGTTCTGGCTGCACTTACGTAAATGAAGGATTTTCATTATCAACCCTTTGATACCTGAGCCATTACGTCCTTGACTCCTCCACCACATACCTTGTGTTCGTGGCTTAAAAAATTGTTATGCCTAGAAGTACGTGTACTTGAATACCGGTCAGCAAATCCTAATTTCTATATCGCTATTGCCTAGCTACTATTGTTGTATACTCGTATGCAGATGCATGCAGAATACATATTGACGCAATAATAAAGACGAGCGAAGACTTCTTTAAAAAATATACCTCTCACTTTATTTGAAAGGTTTGTGTGTGAGAGGGAGTTGGAGACCGAACAAAGACTGCAATATATTGACCCCCACTCTTATAGCCATCAGCGTTGTGTCTTTCTCGTTCTCCAGGGCTGCTCAACCGGAGGCCCGGGGGCCCCTTCTGCTGGATGCTGGCTTCCTCTGCCGCATCTTGTCACCAACGGGTCTGGTCTCCAAACTCACTGACTTCCTGTCTTCACTGAATTATATAATAGTTCAATCGCCAACTCAATATCTCTGGAATGGCATGTTTGATCGTCATCAAGCGAAAATAACTGTAATGCAGTTCACAGGTCACTCTCTTCCCGTGCATCAGTCTATGACTGTACCATGGGATTTTATCTTGTCCCATATTGTCAGCCAAGCCCGCCTACGCGATTTCTTCCAATAACTGCCATCGGAATGTGTCACTTCTGCTGTCTTTGCAATGGCATGTTTGGCCGGGTTGAAGGTCAATATACAACACTATATAGTCCCCAGGGTCATCAAAAAAGTTCATAGGTTAACCAATATATTCTCATAGAATGCGACTAAATTAGGTTTAGTTTCAACATTGTCCTTGTTATGGTCCATATGCCTCTTCCGTCGGTATTGCAGTGGTTTGATTAAAGCTGTTAGAAATGACATCAACAGCAGATATGACGTCATCATATGAACTTTTCAGTTTATAAACTTTTCTGCTCACCTTCGCTAACATGCTGTTAAATAACGTATTATAAGATTTTATAATTTGAAAAACATTTCAGCCAGGAACCTGAGGTATGTGTGTATGGAAGTGGGTAGGGACACTAGCATCGGGTTCAGGTGTCTAAGGTTTAATTATGAAAATCCTTCATTTACGTAAGTGTAGCATGAACATGATCTTAATGGATGATATTATGGTAGATGCTGCTGGTGTTGGTGATCATGATGATGAAAGTGATGATGATAAGTATGATAGTAACATATCGGCTGAGATGTGTAACATTTAATGGTAGGGTGGTATTCAATCTTGAAGATCTTTATAAAAAAACAACAATAAGGTGAAAAAAAAAGACAGGCAGAAATTCACAAAGAAGAAACCCGTCTCAGATTTTTGAATATTAAAAAAATTGAATTTAATACAATTATCTTCTCACAGTTTTCTTTGGCTGTCTATTCCTTTTGCAACGCACAGGGATACTAGGTTCCATGGAATCTGCATTGGAAATCACTCTACAGTCAATAAAACCCTTCCTATTTAATCTAAAGCGGAAGGACTGTTAAAAATTTATCATACTTATATATAAATTCATGATCCCAAAATACCTTATTAGTTCCTTAATTCATTCTTCTTATTGAATTCCGCAGTGTAAAAAACAAAACAGAAAGAATGAAATAGGAATTTAAAAAAGAAAAAAAAGAAAAATACCAAATGAGGAAGAAAATAAAGGAAAGAGGAAAGGATTAAAAAAAAGGAAAGAGGATAGGATAAAAAAGGAGAGGAGAGTTAAAATAAAATAGAAAAAAAAGAGGACGTAAGGGAGAAAAGGCGCCATTTTATCAATACAATGTTGCTGTTCGTTCTGCGCATGTCAGGTTGGCCTTTCGGCAATTGTAAATAATTCATGAAATGACAGTGGTCGGATAATCATGTTAGCTTTTTTTTTTAAGTCGTTGATATAAAGACAACCAACACCAAGGACTCCATCTGACCTTCCTTGACTCCATCACTCATATAAGGCCCGACATAATGATCACTGGTTTGGAACGTAAATGAAAAAAAAAAAATTGTTGCTCCTCACAAAACAGATATAGACAACCCAAACGCGTGCCCCAACAGTCAAATAAATGCAGAATATTGCATATTGGAACCTAAATAAAAAAGCAACATAGATTTTATTCAAAATTTAATATCTGTCATTTTGTTTTGTTATTGTCATCACTTTATGTTATTCAATGCTGAACTTAGTATTTTTATCAAACAATTTTATGGTTTAAAAAAACTAAATATTTGTAAACAGTTATAGCGTCAAGTAAGTATTCTTAAGACAGGATCAGGAAAAGTAATCTATTAGGTTTGGAATGTAAATAAAAAAAGGCGATATAGATCCAATTCAAAATTCGGTATTACTGCAATTTCATGGTGAATAAAATATTTCAGTTTGTCATTGATCTGCAGCCTACGTTTGAAGACTCGAGCTTTCGGGTATCTCCAGAGAAAGGGAGAGAGATTTGTGAAGTGATCTGGTGATGTTACAGTGACTGAATGAACATTTTGAAAATAATTTTGATTCACAAACGCACGATCTTCACCATTTCACGCTACGATGGCTACTAAAATGGCATGGTTTCTGCCACGCAAAGATATTATTGCTCTGTTGGCTTGGGCTGTAGAATACACCCACTACATCTCTTCAGACGAACATCCTTAATATGACACTAAACAATATGATAGTGAGGTTCCAGTGGTGATGGAGATTTGCATAATAAGGAACACCCCTTTATTGCCATCGATCCCAGGTCCACTATGACCCGGAGTGGTAGCACCTGATAGGGTCCTATATATGGGCTAAATCGAACTAAACTGCGTATTTATGCTAAACTGAATTGCTTGAAATAGAACTGCTTTGATATTTAAACCTCATACTTATGCTAAGCTGAATTGTTTGAAGTAGAATTGTTTTGGCATTTAACTGTGTATAAATATATATATATATATATATATATATATATATATATATACTTGCTTACACTAAACTGAATTATTTAAAATAAAACTGTTTTTGACATTTAAACTGTGTACTTTTGTTAAACTAAATTGTTTGAAATAGAACTGTTTTGACATTTAACTGTGTGTAAACAAAATCTATACTGATACTAAATTGAATTGTCAAATAGAACTAAACTGTAATTATGCTAAACTGAATCGTTTGAAATAGAACTGTTTTGACATTTAAACTGTGTACTTATGCTAAACTGAATTATTTGAAATAGAACTGTTTTGACATTTAACTGTATGTAAAGAAAAAAACTATACTTATATTTAACTTAATTGTTTGAAATAGAACTGTTTATGTGTATAAAAAATTATTTGACATTAATAACCTGCAATGGTTCATGTGCCATAAAACTGAATCAAAACCAAACCAAAGATATTCATTTCACCCACTCATCTCTGTGAACATCTTTGCGGCTGCAATTTTAAATATAAGTCGACTTATGGCAAAATTCACCTAATTCATAGAATGACTATCATATTATAAAATGTCTGGCAGAATGATCTTCATGGTTTAGAACAGTAATAAAAAAGGCAATATATATGCTTTTCAAAAGTTTATTTTACGATAAAAAGGAGCAATATTTTCCATTTTGTTTCCTCACTGTATTCTAAATATCATAAGTCTAAATGCTTATCCTCATAAACTATATGAAGCCTCATCCTGAAGTTCTGCTACATTCACCTCGTCGTTACTTCAAATATTGCTGCGTTATCACAATAAATAAAATCTTTCAGTTGGTCAGTTGTGTTCAGCTTGACTTGAGACTTCAAGTATCATCCGATACAACACAATAAAATATAATGTAGCTCTTCACCGGAATAAGACAACATAAGCACGTTCCTCCAATCACAAATAAATACAAGGTCCGGCAGAATGATCGAGTTGGCAACGTTAATGAAAAAAAAAGGAGAAAAAAAGGCAATCTAGCCCCTATAGAAAATTTAATTTTATTATAAAAAAGAACAATATTTATCATTTTGTTTTGTTTTTGTTGTCACTTTATTTTAAAGATTATATCGTCAGAATTCTTCCCCCTTTAGCTATATAATCCTAAAGCCTCATTCAAGAGTCCCGCAGCGCTCCCCTAGTCGTTGCTTCTAGTATTGCTATAATTTATGGCCTTAACTATGCGTTTGTTAGCAAGAGAGGCTCCGCCTAAAAATTGTCGCATCTTAGCCGAGGCAGAGGAGCTTGGTTAATGATAGGAGGTTCAAGACACTTAGCCTATTGTGTTAATGGCTCTTTTAAAAAGTGAAAAGAAAAAATAAAAGAAAAATCAATAAAAAGTGAAAACAAAAAATTGAAAAGCAAAGAAAAAGAAAAATCAATAAAAAGAAAAAGAAAAAGAAAAAGAAAAAGAAAAATCAACAAAGAGGGAAAAGAAAAGAAAAAGTGAAAAAGAAAAGCAAAAGAAAAATCAATAAAAAGTGAAAAGATAAGAAAAAGAAAAAGAAAACGAAAAAGTCAAATCAACAGAAAGTGAAAAGAAAAATCAGTTAAAAAAGTTGATTCTATTGTTTTGGCCGAGAACTTTTCAACACCAACGATATATCATCATCATCATCATCATTTCGCGCTGGTAGCACGGATATCCCTGACCCTCTCTCGCCACTCCTCCCTATCGTTCATCGCCCTAGGTAGGTCTTCAGGACAACATCCCGTATCCTCACATAGCTGCTGAATGTATGTTCGTGCTGGTCGTCCTGCTTTTGCACGGCCATGTGTGGGGGTCTATAAGAGTACATCTCTTATGAGTTCGTCTCTGCTTCTCCAGCAGTGTCCTGCATGTCAGGTTTGTCTAACTTGAATAGTTTTCGTGATAGGGGGCAGGTGGCCGTACAGTTGGTGTCTTGTGGGGTGTTGCCGCCAGGACTTGTTTAAGATTGCACGTAGCATTCTTGTGTAATTGCCGTCTAGCTTCTTCTCCAGCCGTTTTGTTAGCGTCCATGTAGTGCAGCCATATAGCAGTATCGATGTGACCGCTGCCTGGAAGAAACTGCGTTTCATTTTATCGGTTAGGTCTGATTTCCATATAATCGATAGCCTATTGATAGCTGTCCATGCTTTCGCTAACCTCGTTTTGATGTCCTTTTCGGTTGATTCGACGCTGCTTCCTAGGTAAGTGAATTTGTCTACTAGTTTAAGAAGGGTTCCTTCGAGAGTGGAGATGTCCCCCGTTTGATTATAGCACATATATTCCGTTTTGTGTGCATTAACATAGAGGCCTTTGCTTGCTGCTGCTCGTTCCAAACTATGCTGTAGTGTTTCGGCTTGGTCAGGTGTATTTGCCAGTATCGCTGTCATCGGCGTAGTCGGCGTCGGTAATTGTTGTTGCGGGGTACCTTCTGCTTCTTTTCTTTGTTAGTTCGACGCCATTCTCTCTGATTTTGTCAATCGATGTTCTAAGTACGTAGTCTAGACAAATGATAAAGAGGTACGGGGCCAGCGTGTCCCCTTGTAGTACTCCTGCTACAATGTCGAAGTATTCTGTGTCTCCATCTGGTGATCGTACTTTTACTTTAGTGTTTCTATAGAGAATCGTTATTGCCGCTACGGTTTCTTTAGGTATGACGTACGCTAGTAGGATTTGTTCCATATTTCCTCTGTGAATGGAATCGAAAGCCTTGGTAAAGTCAACAAATATTAATGTCGCTTGTAGGTTTTTTGCCCGTACACCTTCAAGGATTCTACAGATGGTTAATATTTGTGAGGTCGTGGATCTATTTCTTCGGAAGCCATTTTGGTTTTTTTCTAAGTATGTTGTCGATTTTGGGTTCTATGCGGTTTCGTAGTAGGGCATTGTAGATTTTGGCTGCTATGGATGTAAGTGTTATGCCTCGGTAGTTTTTGGCTAATCCGAGGTCCCTCTTTTTAGGGAATGGAAGTATGCATCCCTTCATCCATCTATCTATCGGATTTTGATTGTATACTGCGTTGCAGTGTCGGAGCAGTATGTCATCGAATTGTCTGGTCTTCCATACTTCCGGGGGAATTTCGTCCAGCCCTGCAGCTTTCCTATTTTTAATTTTTCTGAGAACCGAGTTGAGTTCTTCTTGTGTGAACGGTCCTAGTTTAATGTCTAATTGTTTGCTAATTATTCTGGTGATTGGTTCATGTGTTATTTTCGGTGGGTTTCCTAGTAAGTTTTCGAAGTGCTGTTTCCACAGTTTTATTCTTTCTTGTTGGTTTGCTGCTTTCAGTTTTGCTTTGGCTGTGTTCTTTCTTCTACTCACTTCGTTTATTGTTTGCCAGGCTATCCTAGATTGTCTATCTTCCACCGAGTCTCTAATCTTATCTATCTGATTTTGAATGTATTCTGTCTGTTCCTTTATATATATGCCTGCTATTTGATATTGTGCCGTTTTTAGTTTTAAGGCATTTGTGTTTGTTGGTTTTTTTCAATAGTTTTTGGAGGCTATTTTCACTAGTGCACGTTTTTCTCTCACCGCTAAAGTTTCCCATGGGACTCTATATTTAGTTTTGAGTTTTGTTGGAATGCATTTCGCTGCTGCCTCGAGGTGTGCATTGACGAAATTTTCATATTCGTCGTTTGGTGTACTTTTTTCCGTCTTTTCTTGTAGTGTTTCGAATCTGTTTCTTAATTCTAATACGTATTTATCTCTTATATCTCTGTTGTTCAATAGGGCCCAGTCATAGTGTTTGGTGGTCGCTGTTCGTTTGGCGTTTTTTCGTTGGCTTAACCGTATTTTCGCCGTGACTATTCGGTGATCGGTGGACACACCCTCAAAAGAGGAGTATGCCTCGCAATTCATTGCACTATTTTTCCATTTCTTGTTTATAACGACGTAGTCTATCGGAGCTTTAGTATTGTTTGCGTACGTGTATGTCCATAGTTTACCCTCCCTTTTTTGGTAGTTTGTATTGAGGCATGCTAATCTATTTTCTATCATGAAATCTGTTAGATGTTTCCCATTCTTATTTGACGTGTTCTGGAGGCTGTATTTGTTATTTCCGTTTTTCCCGATTTGGGCATTCATGTTTCCGCCAATGATTAACATGTTGTGTTTCAAGATGCTAGGCACTAATGAGGATAGCTCATCGTAGAAGGTGACTAGTTCAGTTTCTTCACTAACATTGGTAGGGCTGTAGCAGGAGATGATCGTTGCTCTGGGGTTGCCGTTAAAAGTAGCTGCCATCATTCGAGGTTGTATTTTCTCAATGCTATTTAGCGTTTGTAATGCTCTAGGTCCTATAAGTAATCCTACCCCTCCTACTGCGGCGTTGACAGAGTTTTTCCATGCGGATACAGTGACGAGCAACCATTGCCAGTTTCGTGATATTTGATATCTTCGGTGTGCGTGTATCTGTGTTCTTGTATGCATATTATGTCAATCTTATGTTCTTCGGCCGATGCGATTAGCTCTGGTAGTTGTCCTATTCTATTTAAGGTTCTTACGTTAAATGTGGCTATTTGTAGTGTTTGCTTGCATTTTAGTAGTTTTGATTGTTTGAGCTCTGTAGCTGATTTTTCGAACACTGAGGCCAGGGCTCCAACCTCAGCAGGACGCGCCCCTTTTTTACCCGCGCGAAGAGCGATGCGGTTTGTGTATGTGGTTTGAGTGTGGGTCATGGTTACCTTTCGATGGCTGTTTTATTCTCTTCTATAGAAGCCACTCTTATAGAGGAGCAGCAGTAGTTCCCCGATCGAACTAACGATCCTGAGCGTAAAGTCGTCAAACTAAAAAAAAAGGGGTTGGTTTAATTTTGATTTAAGTTTTCTTAAGTTTTAACTTACTTAAAGTCCAAGATTAAGGTACTTTCGTCAGACTTTTACTGGTACGGAATTTTTTTTCTTTCTTTGGCAGTATTGGGACATTTTCCTAGGCTTTTTAGTTTTTTCTTCTATACTACCGTTGGGAACCGAGGAGGCTTCAGGGATTATAGAGCTTTTACAAATGACTTTTTTTTGGGTGGTAGCATTGGGTGTTTTAGGCTTTTACTTTTTCTTCTAAACTTCTGTTAGGGCTTTCTTTAAGAATTTTTAAATTATATTATAGAAGAGATTCAAAAACGTTTTTCCGTGTTCGCTGACAATTGGACAGAGTCTTATAATCAATTTGGGTTTATAGTAGAGTAAGCGTGTCTTTACATTTAAAACGCATAGTTTAAGCATTATTTTACAAACAAAAATACAGCATAACATTTTGTAAAATTCAGCATTTTAAATTAATAGGACTTAAAGACATACTGACCAATATTGATACATTTTTCCTCTGTTTGCACGTGAGTTCAAATCCTTCCTCTCCCTTTTAACGTTTATTTACTACCGAATTTTTTGGTAGTTTTGGAGACGGTCTACTGTTCTAGTCAGGGGGTGGGGTGGGGATATTAATTTCATCATTTTTTTTCTTTTTCTTTTTCTTTTCTCTTTTTTTTGGGGGGAGGTTAGCATTGGGTGTTTTAGGCTTTTACTTTTTCTTCTAAACTACTGTTAGGGCTTTCTTTAAGATTTTTTAAATTATATTATAGAAGAGATTCAAAAACTTTACCAACCCCTCCGCTCGGGTAGGATATGACACGAGGTCAATTTTTAAGCGGACTTTAACAGGTTTGAATTCAGAGTTTTCCTTCTCCTCGACCAGTTGCCTCACTTTGGCTGAAGAAAAAAGTCTGCCCTACTATTTATTCAAACCTGTTAAACTCCGCTTAAAAAATTGACCTAGTGTCATATCCTGCCCGAGCGGAGGGGTTGGGTAAATAATTGGATTCATACCTTTCCCAATGGTATTTGTACAATGTGAAATGCAAACAGTCTCGTCCAGGATTTGAACTCGTGTCGCCATGTCCATTTCCTACGACGATAACCATTACACCACGGACACCTCCAACCAACTATATATATATATATATATATTTGTGTGTGTGTGAGAGAGGTAAAAAGAGAGCTATATAGAAATCAGATGGACATTCAAAAATACCTCAGCTCAAGCCGAATCTCTGCTACATAGCCAAGAATAAGCAACAGGAAGTATTGGCATCTACGTTAACTCAGATAAAACAGAATTGGTGTACTTTAAGCATCACCACACTAAATGGCAAACCTATGAAGTTTGTAGACTATTTCATATAACTTAGTAGAAATATTTCATTTACTAAAAGCAATATCAACATACGTATTGCAAAGACATAGACTGCTATTGAAAATATAGAAATCCAATCTCTCTGATGAGATAAAACGGGTATTCTTCCAAGCTATTGCCATCTCAGTACTAATGTATGGCTGCACTACCTGAACTTTAACGAAGCACTAGGAGGAAAAATTAATGGGTACTACTCAAGGATTCTGCGTGCAGTTTTGGAAGCAGTCCTCCGCAAGTAGTAGTTAGGATAGAATAGTCATTGACGTTTGATGACTGTCAGTTTCTCGCCAATGCGCTGACTCTGTGTCTACACTATGCAAACTTAGATATATATTTTCTATCACCGATATTGAATGCTCTATCAATACAGAAAATTGTATGAGAATTATATATATATATATATATATATATATATATATATATAAGAAAGAACAGGGGAAATAGAATCACAGATACACACACACAGAATTCTATTACTCCTGTTCTTCCTGTTTCTTTTGTATGGATGAAGGCTTGGCGTCTCTGTGTATATGATGTTGGCCCTTCCAGTAGGCTGTCTAACCTCTGTGATCAAGCGGCTTTTCTAATGATTGGCAGACAAAAGATTGATGCTTCAGTGCAACTCATGCTCCGACGCACAGACATTTACCGAGAAGATTTAGTTCAAGTAATGCGTAACCAACTCATTGGATCTTGAAGTCATTCTAAAGTCAGTTTGGACGAACCCAAAACTCTACTCTACGACGACAGCGATATGTGGCAAAAGAAGACATACTCTCAACGATTTGGACGTAGATAAATGAACACTAATTAAACAAGAAAAGGAGAGATGCAGACAGTCTACGAATTTCTTGACAGAAACATTGTCATTCTTATTCTTTGGTTGTATTAGAATATTTGTTTTTTACAGACATTTACACAAAAGTTTTTTTTTATTAACACATTGAAAGACTGACCTTCTTCTTCTTCTTCTTCTTCTTCTTCTTCTTCTTCTTCTTCTTCTTCTTCTTTTTCTTCTTCTTCTTCTTCTTCTTGTTTTTTTACTCTTTTGAGATTTTTTCACACCAGCATTAGCTTATGGTGTCTCACTTGAGTTTGAGTGACAGCGAATCTCCTCAAGTCTCCAGGACTCTTCTCAGTATTCTGGACGATTCTAATAATGCCGTAGTTTGGTTGATCTCAACTCGTCCTCTTAATTCCAAGTCCCTCAGTTCCTGCAGCAGTCCTTTGGTGACTGTGTATCATACCCATGATACGGATATGTGAAACGTACATTGAATGTTCATAACATATATACATAGAACATAGGAATCCCGAAACGCAAAAAACACTTACGACTTCTTAGTTCAGGTACGAAACATTTTATTACATTTGAGTTTAAAGGTTCTTCGACATAAGGAGAGAGATACACATTCTTTCTATTCTGACTTTTCCATCTGCTTCCCATTTCGTGCGGCGCCCGTAGCGCACAAATTCACCTGGCCTTTGCGAGCCCCGAAAGTCGATCCTTCTCGTTCGATTTCTAGTTCTCAACTCAACTGACTTTTTTCAAATCCCCCAAAATCCTCCGCGCGCGCTTCCGGTGCATGACGCCATTCACATTCCTCAGGGATTTTTATTTTGTCATCTGTGAACGACACATCCTCCCCGCATGCGCGTCAACACCTGTGCCCAAGTTTGCACCCAACTAACCCATGTGCTGAGCCGAAAGGTTCTCAGCCTCACTAAACCCAAAGGCAAGATATATGAAACGAAATCCCTCGGCCATTATATTACAACTGTACCGAGTGCACCAATTATAACTGGTATCACTGTCACTTTCATGATCCCTATTTTTTCAGTTCTTTAGCAAGATCTAGGTACTTATCTCTCTTTTCATTTTCTTTTAATTTTTCTCTGTGGTCTGCCATTATTTGGCAAGTTCTCTTTTTTTGTTAACTATCACTAAGTCTAGTCGTCTGGCCGAGATTAGATGATCCATTTGTATCTCAAAATCGCTGAGAAATTTGTGCATCTCATTCTTTAGGATGGATTCCGGGTTGTGAATATACCATTTGTTCGTATGGTCAAATTTCATTTCCTTGCACAGTTCCCAGGGGATAACCTTGCCCACCTTGTTGTATCTACTCTTATACCCTTTTTGTGCTAATTTGCTACATTCGCTTATTTTGTTCGCTTCGTCTCTATCACCACATAACCTACATTTGCTATTTTGTTGCGTCTGGTTAATTTTTAATTTGACATAGTCCTTATGGTGTTGTTTTGTGCTGCTATCAGAAGAAATTCAGTTTCTCTTTTAAGGTTTTGCTTTCTTAGCCATGTCGAAGTTTTCTCGCGTGAGATTTCAGTTGTTTGTTCCTTGAAATGTCCATACGTTTGTTTTTCTTCCTATTTTTATTTTCTCGTTATTTTTGTTCTGTTGATGCTTATGGTGTTTGTATTGTCTCTGGTCGCTGTAATCAGTCTTACTCCACGTTTATTATTATTATTATTATTCACTCATTAGAGCTTTTCACAGCAGCGTTAGCCGATGGTTTTTCACTGGAGTCTGAGTGACAGCAAGTCTCCTCAAGTCTCCAGGACTCTTCTTAGTATTCTGGCCGTTCTCAATAATGCTGTCGTTTGGATGGTCTCCACTCGTCCGCCAACTTCCAAGTCCTCCAGTCCCTTTAGTAATCCTTTTGTTACTGTTCCAAACGCACCAATTACAATTGGTATAATTGTCACCTGCATGTTCCACAGTTTTTTCAATTCCCTAGCAGGGTCGAGGTACTTATCCTTCTTTTCACATTCTTTCAGTTTTATTCTGTGGTCAGCCGGGACAGCAAAGTCGACTATTTTGCAAGTTCTCTTTTTTTTGTTGATTATTATTAAGTCTGGTCTTCTGGCCGGGATTAGGTGATCCGTTTGTATGTTAAAGTCCCATTGGAGTTTATGCATGGCATTTTCTATTATTATTATTATTATTATTATTATTATTATTATTATTATTATTATTATTCAATTTTCAGTTTTACTCTGCGTTTCTTACAATCCTTCCCCGGGTCTTTTCCCAAGACCTAGGATGAGGGAAGATAGTGTTTATATACATTTTATGTATTCATGTTTTTTGCTGCCTCTTTTGGGTGATATTTTTCCAATCGCCTTGATAGAAGTCTCCTAAGGAGACGAGCAGTTTCGTAAAGTGCAATTTTTTGTATTTCATATCGGCCAGCACGGATATCCCTGACCCTCTCTCTCCACGTCTCCCTATCATTCATCGCCTCTGGCAGGTCTTCAGGGTTACATCCCGTATCATCACATAGCTGCTGTATGTATGTTCGAGCTGGTCGTCCTGCTTTTGATTGGCTATATGCGGGGGTCCACAGGAGTACATCACTTACGAGCTCGTCCTTGCTTCTCCAGCAGTGTCCAGCATTTCTGGTTCGGCTAACTTGGATATTTTTCGTGATAGGTGGTAGGTAACCGTATAGTTGGTGCCTTGTGGGCTGTTGCTGCCAGGACTTGTTCAATATTGCTCTCAACATTCTTGTATAATTGCCGTCTAGCTTCTTCTCCAGCCGTTTAGTCAGCGTCCAAGTAGTGCATCCATATAGCAGTATCAACACGACCACAGCCTGGAAGAAACTGCGTTTCATCCCTTTCTTGGTCATACCTAGGGCACCCATTATTACGGGTACGGTGGTAGTTTTAAGGTGTTACGTTTTCTCAATTTCGATTTCTAGGTTGCGTATTTTCGATTTTTCGCTAAAATATAATTAGTCCATATGGCGTTGTTTTACGCTGATATTAGAAGAGATCCATTTTCTCTTTTAAGGTTTTACTTTGTATCTATATCCAGATCTTCATCCATATTTACCAACCCCACCGCTCAGGCAGGATATGACACAAGGTCAATTTTTAAGCGGAGTTTAACAGGTTTGAATTCAGAGTTTTCCTTCTCCTAGACTAGTTGCCTCACCAAGACCGAAGAACCCAGTCAGTCCTACTATTTACCCATAGCTGGAGGGAGAATAATTGGATTCATACCTATCCCAAGGGTATTAGTGTTATGTGAAATGCAATCAGCTTCGTCCAGGATTTGAACACGTGTCGCCGTGTCCATTTCCGATGACGATAACCATTACACCATGGGCACCTCCTAATTACACCACGGGTACCTCCTGAGAAGTTTGAAGTCACCTCTCCATTGCCATTACTCTCTGGTCCACTCTGATCTAGTTTGGTAGTACCTGTTCGGGTCCCGTCTACTCGTCAAATTCATCTGATTGAAAATTATCAGTATTTGATTGGAATACTTAATACCATATAACTTCAAAATATTTTTGGAGGTGCCCGTGGTGTAATGGTTATCGTCGCTGGAAATGGACACAGCGATACGAGTTCAAATCTTGGATGAAACTGATTGCATTTCACATAGCACTAATACCCTTGGGAATGGTATGAATCCAATTATTTTCCCTCCAGCTATGGGTAAATAGTAGGGCAGACTAGGTTCTTCAGCCTTGGTTAGGCAACTAGTCAAGGAGAAGGAAAACTCTGAATTGAAACCTGTTAAACTCCGCTTAAAAATTGACCTTGTGTCATATCCTGCCCGAGCGGAGGGGTTGGGTAAATATAATTACTTCAAATTATCTGCCTTGAAAATTGTTACTTGAAGCTTTAATTGCTTCCTGGGGATAATACTAATTACACTGGGCAACAATTGTTTACTTTTTGAATGTTGTCTAGATTTCTACAACCGATTTAGGGTATTTTTGCACAGGAAATGGCATCCGTTTCTCTCCATCAGGTCAGGCTTTTGTGCTAAGTTGATTTGAAAAAAATCAGATCTTGTGACAAAATCGATTACATTTTTGTGGCATTGTCAGCTGATTTTTGTCAGCACAGTTCATCCTAAATATGTTTTTAAGAGAAAAAAATGTTTTGCCAACAACATATATTGATTACCTGATAGAAACATCGATTACTGTAAACTGAATGGTGGGCATTGATAAAGGTAAGTACACGTAAATTGCATTTTGCTTCACCATTGTTCAAACTTCAGGGCTTGAAATTCCGTTTCTTCGAACTCCTAGAATACTTAGCGGCAGGGAGGTCTCTCATCAGATTCCAATAGTAGTCAGCCATCATGACTGCGTCCAAGCGACCCTGATACCTGGTCTCCATCTCTTTTAGGTCCTGATGGAATCTCTCCCCCTGCTCGTCACTCATTGAACCCAGGTTCCCAGGAAACCGGTCCATATGTGAAAATAGGTAGTGCATCTTGACGTTCATGTTGCAGCCCAGGTTTCTGAAAGCAGTCAGCATGTTGTTGACAAGTTCTGCGTAGTTTCTGGCCTTACTGTTGCCAAGAAAGTTCTTCACTACCAGAACAAATGCCTTCCACGCTTCCAGTTCCACATCGTTCATTGAGTTTTCGAACTATGGATCTCTGATGAGCTGCCGGATCCGAGGACTGTCAAAGATCCCAGCTTTTAACTTCTCTATGCTCAATCCTGGAAAAGCCTGGCATAAGTAAGTGAAGCAGTCACCATCCTTGTCCAGAGCCTTGGTGAACTGCTTGATTAAGCTGTGCTTGATGTGCAGTGGTGGGAAGAGTATGCTGCCTCTGTACACCAGAGGGTCGTTGATGACGTTCTTTTCTTTGCAAGGCACCAATTCCTCCCGCAAAGGCCAGCCCTTCTTCGTGTAATGCTGAGCATGGTCCCTACTATTCTACATGCACAGAAAACATGGGTACTTGGTGAAGCCAGATTGTTGTCCCAACATAAACTTCACCATCTTCAGGTCAACACAAATAAACCACTTATGCTGATTATAACCAATTTTCTCCAGCACATCCTTCACCGCTTCATACTTCTCCTTCAGTGTAGTCGAGTGAGCGATGGGTACAGAGGCAAACTGGTTGCCGTTGTGTAGCAGAAAACATTTTCGTGATCGCTTGCTGCTGTCAATGAACAGTCTCTAATCTTTGGGTTCGTACTATGGCACTCCAAGCTTGCTACGCAATATCTGCACCGTACACCAAGTCCTTCACTGTAGAGAAAAAACGGAGGTACTCTTGATGCCTGTTGCGGAAGAAGCTGATGCGAGCCCTGTCAGAGAGGATTTTTTCCCTTCAATCTAGATGCCAACAGTTCGGCAGAGTCCGTTGACAAGCTGAGGTCGCGAACTAGATCATTCAACTCCTTTTGGGAAAATGGATGTGGAGCATTATCTTCAAAAACCACTTCTTCGTCTTCATGTCCTTTAACACTGGAGGCATCTTCGTCACTAGTGTCAGGAAGTTCTCCGAAGATAGGCACAATGAGCTACGGGACGACGTGCTGATTGAAGATCAGGATACTTGAGGCTGTCCCGGTTCTTTCTGTTGATCCCAGTCACATCAACAGTGCAGAAGTAGCAGTCAGTGACATGATTTGTCGGCTCCCTCAAAACCATGGGAATTCTAAAGTTCAGACTCCTCTTGCCATTGGTCCACCCACGCAGAGTCTCGGTGCATGCCTTGCACACCATGTGTGGCGCCCAAGCTTTATCCTGGTCAGCAAGTTTAATACCAAAATAAGCATGGTAAGCACGCGTTTTGAAACTTGTGACAGGCTTCCTATAAGGAGCAATGGTGTATTCTCCACATATGTAGCAGAACACGTCGGGCTTACTCCCGCACGATCTTCTGGCTGAAGCCATCTCATTCACCTGCAAAACAAAAATAGGTACAAATTATTCATAAATTGTTGCCACCGCAGCCCACCGCGTTCCGTATTTGGCGCCACCAGCACGACAACGCAAATATTCCGCAACACACATGAAGCGAAAACACCCATATATGCGCGGGTGAAGTTTCCTATATACTTCCTAGAGCAGCTGCCCCATTAACTTTAGTTTTGATCCACCAACTTTATGCTTTGCCGCACCAATTTTTGGAAGATTTCGCGGTTTTATGACTTCAAACTGACAAAATCACCCAGAACTATCGAACCTGAATACTTCTTGTCATTAAAATAATCATTTCCAATGAAAACAATTATTCCACATGGCCTTTTATCCCCACCAACTTCTTCTAAAATTCTCCACACATGCGTACATGTAAACAAAAACGTAAAAGACGACATGTGGCCATAACTCAAAAACATGACCTGATTGAGCAAAAGCAATATAATTTTTGGATTCAGCGCATCAGATTCGTCCTAAATCAGCTAAAAAAACGCAGACAACAAATTTATTGTTGACCAGTGTTATTATTTGATACTCGAAACCGTATAACTGTATGTAAATAGATTATAATGATTATCAAATAGAAATAATTACTTGAAACCATATGTCTGCGTCCCCAAAACTCTTAAACAATTACACAAAAATGTAAATATAAACGTAATATGAATGTGATTCCTTACATACCGTTAAAATCAATCATATAAATCTACTACATTAATAAAATTATCATTATATACATAATAACGAGTATCAAAAGTATTTTCGTTTTTTACAGTCCTAATTGAGATCGAATCATCGGTGATCTGGCTAGCTGATAACGTATAAGTTATAGATATAAAATTCCTTCACTTACGTTGAGAATGACGATGGCTCTGGGCTAAGATGTCCGACTGACATAAAGTCAGCCGGGTTTTGATCCTAGCCAGAAGCATCACGCGGGTTTAGCCACACAGAAGAGTTGTGATACAATGAAACAGTCTGTCCGTGGATGACTATATATATATATATATATATATATTCATATATTCTAATCAGAATCTGTTCTGGAATCTAAAACACATAAAACTATCTGGGATTCTGAGATACAAACGATAAAACCAAATTAAGTTTAAATTAATGAATGAATTTGTGAACTTGTAGACTTCGCCATTCAAGCAGATCACGGAGTAAAAGTAAAGAAAAGAGAAAAATTAAATAAATACTTGGACTTAGCTCGAGAGCTGAAAAGGCCATGGAATGTGAAGGTGACAAAAATATAGATTATACTTATATTACTCGAGTAATAGTCATACAGTGTTAAAAATATTTTAACGCTGTCTGAATATTACTAATGTATTTCAAAAGTGATCTAAATCGCTACTTGTAACCCAATCTGGCAATCCCGTTTGACAATATCACAGAGAACTTTTAGCAGGTGTAATTAATTAGTCAGCATAATAATTTGGTTGGTTGTTTAGGTTTTATGGCATATCAACCTTCGTAATTTATTAAATCCCAAATACATCTTTATACAAATAATCAGTTCTATTTCAAACAATTCAGTTTAGCATAAGTACGCATTCTAAATATAAGTACAAAGTTTAATTGTCAAAAATATTTCTATTTCAAGATATTCAGTTTAGTCAAGTTTAAATCTAAATAATTCAGTTTAGTATAAGTAAAGTTTTTGTCTACACATAATTAAGTGTCAAGCAATTTAGTTTAGCATAAGTATGCAGTTTAGTTCTCTTTGACCCATAGATAGGACCCTATCAAGTGCTACCACTCCGGTCCAGAGTGGACCTGAGATCAATGCCAATGAAGGGGTACTCCACATTCCCCAAAGCTCCAGCATTACTGGAACCTCACCATCAGATAGTTTAGTATCCTATCCAGGACACTCGTTAGGGAAGTCTTACCCGTCTGCAGAGATGCACTGGGTATATTATACAGCCCCAACCGACAGGGCAAGTCAACATAATATTCTGTTTGTCTGTGTATTGGGTTGTTCGAAAAATAATGTCTGATTTTAGAATGAATTTTTATTCCAGAATTTATAAATTTAAACAATGTTTTAATCAGTCAAAATATGATCCCTGAACAATAAAATTCTAAAGGATTTGATGATAAAACCCCCTTTAAATGCAGTTTCTTCTCTCTTTTGAACGGAATGTTTTTGGGCGTAAAAATTGTTCGGGTGCTTGAAAAAATTGAGGTTGGTGGGTAAGATATCAGGAGAATATAGTAAAGTAATTTACTAAGCTTACATGTAGCACAAAGCTTTATGAATGGGGTATCCAGTTAGATTCGATCTCACTCATGAAGGTTAGCTAGTTCTAGCTTACTAACAATTACACCACCCGAGGTGAATATAGCGAACATGGTACTCCATGTCAAAGTCAGTGAGCTTCTGCAGTGTCATCTTGTCAGCATGAGCCTGAGCCGTGTCATCTTGTCAACATGTGGCTGAGCAGTATCATCTTGGCAACATGTCACTAAGCAGTGTCACCTTGACAACATGTCACTAAGCAGTATCATCTTGGTAACATGTGGCTGGGCATTGTCATCTTGGCAACATGTCACTAAGTAGTGTTATTTTGGTAACATGTGGCTGAGCAATGTTATCTTGGCAACATGTGGCTGAGCATTGTAAACTTGGCAACATGTGGCTGAGCATGAACATCTTGGCAACATGTCACTAAGCAGTGTTATCTTGTAAACATGTGGCTGAGCATTGTCATCTTGGCAACATGTGGCTGAGCATTGTCATCTTGTCAATATGTTGCTGAGCATTGTCATCTTGGCAACATGTGGCTGAGCATTGACATCTTGGCAACATGTGAGCATTGACATCTGGGCAACATGTGACTGAGCATTGTCATCTTGGTAACATGTGGCTGAGCATAGTCATCTTGGCAACATGTGGCTGAGCATTGTCATCTTGGTAACATGTGATTGAGCATTGACATCCTGGCAACATGTGACTAAGCATTGACATCTTGGTAACATGTGGCTGAGCATAGTCATTAGGACTCATCGATTACCCAATACTTGTTGTATTTTGCTTAACTGAACACGCATTTCTTCTATTTTCTAGCAGTAAACTTTTGCTGTAATTTTCTGGTTAGATTCGAGAAAGCTGTAATAGACAATACCAATGGCAGACTACTAGATGCTCACCATAATCCTTTGTTCATGCAATTTTGGTTTTTGAAAGTGTTTGGGTGCTTTGTCATTGATCCGATCATTAACGATTGTCATAAAGGATCCATATCTCGTCATTATTCGATCAAGAAGTGGATCATACGAGTTTCACTGAAACAGCATCGAACGTACTTCAAAACATCGACTTTCACTGACTTCATGTGGAACCTATTTATCGATTTTTTTCACCTTACCATTTTTTTAGATGATTTGATATTGTCGAAATGCTAACATTCATTGCTTGAGACATTTCTCTGATACTTTGACGTGGGTTTTTAGATGTTGGTTGTCAATTGCAGGTGGACGTTCTCTAATTTCTTGATGTCTAAGATTAGTATTTCACTTCGGAACTTTTGAAACCAGCACCATACTATCTGATCCCAAATGGATCTTGCTCCGTTGATATTAGCAGATGTTTGAGAGACTTTATGGCCAAACTTGAACCCATGTAAAAAGTAAACGCATCACTTCTTTTCTTCTGTTCCTGATTAGAAACATATAACTTTAAAATCAAATTCTGAAAGAAATGATAAAAATTAATAGGATACTTTAATTATTAGGAATGTGATCTTTTTTATACAGCTACAATTAATTTAACATGTTAGAACAGAATTTCAACAGTTTATATAAAAATCGGATAGCATTTTCCGAAAAATCTAATATCAATTAATGCCCTAAATTCTAGTGGTGAAAAATTAAACATAGCAAAAAAAAAAAAAAAAAAAAAAAAAAAAAGAAGAAAAAAAAAGACAAAAAGCTGAAAATAATTGAGTTAACAATCTTCATTGATGAATTTCAATGCATATCTAAGAACGATCTGATAAATATATATACTATTACAGCTAATAAAAGAATCAAAACACACATCTGTGTGTGCATATAAGTTTCTGTATTTGGAAGAGTAGTCACGTACTCAGCTTAACTTAGGTTGGCACAAGGCGAGAAATACTGAGCGCTCATTGAGAATCAAACTCAGTAGTACTAGTTATGAACTGTTAGCTTAGCTCACAAACATTTACATCATAGGAGGTGCATAGTGAATTAATAAGCTTAATTTGGCTCAAGGTAAGAGTAGGGCACAAATTTACTAGCAATGGTCTGCTAGTCTGGTTAGATAACCGTGACACCACGTGAGAATGAGTGTGGCTATATATACATATACATATTCCAACTCCTACACCCCAGTCAAGATGTGACACAAGGTTATTTTTTAAAGCGAAGTAAAGCTGGCTAGGATTTGTGGCGATTAATAGAATAAGAATATAAATAAATCAATTCAAAAGTGTAGCAGTTCCCAGAAGCCTCTGATAGGAAGTAGGAACCGCGCATGCCTTAAAAACAGACTTACTGGTTCTAAGAAAGAAACTTGTACTCAATCAGCAGCGCCCACTTGGACTTGAAAGAACCACGTATCTCCTGCTGCTGGTAGGGAAGACCACGTGTCTGCTTAACGGAATACTGGCTCACTCTCCCACCAGCCTTTGTTGAACATATCTATTGGACAACAGGACAGACCTTTAAACTCACAACTCACTTAAAAATGACTCTCCTGTTAATAGCCGTCTCTACTAACGTCTCACGAAAGACACGGGACATAATTATAAACTTCAAACTTTTACCGCTGAGAATGACAAATATATTTCAATACCTTGTTTGGGAGATGCGACTGTTTTCTAATAGTCCAGGACGACATCTCGCTAGAGAATTGCCGTATTAAACCCGAAAATAAAGTTGGAATATAAAAGGTATCTTTGTCACTTTTCTCCCTTCCTTCAGTAATTCTTTTGCGGCCTGACAAAGAAGACGTCAACAAGTTAAATGGCATTATGAAGAGAACAATGGATTCAGATACCAACTACAACAACCCACAAAAAACAAGAATAGAATAAACTTCTCGTACCCCATAAATTCTTCTCTTAGACTAATTGCCTAACCAAGGCTAAATAGCCCAGTCTGCCTGACTAATTTCTCATAGGTGGGGCAGAGGAAGGGGCTAAACATGGGTTTGCAACTATGAATAATAGAGAAAAAACTGTTCATGGGGAAGAGACACACTGACTCTTCAGTAAAGAAAAGGTTCCGGACGCAACGGTTAGTATAGAAGGTCATACTGATAGTCTTTTGGATAAAAAAGGTGGAACTACAAACAATGCTTTGTATTGCCAACTTCAGGTAAAATTCACACACACACACACACATACATATATATATATATATATGTGCGTATAGATTTTTTCTTTTTTTGTTCGTCCAAAGACAGAAAAAAGTAAATATTTTAAAATGAATAGGTTCACAAATAGATTTATTTTTTAAATTATTCATTTTGCTCTTACACGTATTTTGATGAAAGCAAAAACATAGAAACACGTGTAAGAAAAAATAATTAAAGCATATATCTCTTCGTGGACTTATTCATTTCAGTATATATATATATAAATTAACAAAGACATCATTGGTAATAAAAGAGGTGGAACTATAATAGAATAGTAAAATAAACGAGGGCCCTTTCGTCTGGCGCTTTTCAAGTTATATACACCGGAAATTGGTAAAAACGGGGGTATAAATTAAGTTAATTCTCAATCTTGCAGTCACTACAGATGTTTAAAGCTCTATAAGAAAGAATGGTCTTTTATTACCAATGATGTCTTTGTTAATTGGTATATATAAATTTGCTTGTACCAGAAATTTAATATATATATGTATATATATATATATATAGGGAGGAATAAACTGATTTCCATTCTAAAAACAGTTTAATTTTTGTGTAAAAAATCGGTTCGAGAAGCTGTAATTTTGTTTCTGTATTTTTGGATTATTGACCAATCAGCGTTTATGCAATAGTTTTAAAATTTCTTTGAGACTTCCAGACGACAATATTTCGCTTACCGCGAAAAATTTGAAGGATCTAAACCCAAAATAATTTTGCAAATCTTTTTCCGCCGAGATAAACAAAAATACATTTTTAGCCAATTAGTATCATAGTTAAGAAAATCAACTATCTAAATTTAATTTCGAGCCTACCTCAGTCTTATTATTCATAAGATAAAAAACTATACACCAACAGGTTTTATGGATTTATTCTCTAGCCTACTCAAACTTTTGGTTCTGTTTCTTTTAAGATAAAATTTAACATTCTTTTACTTCAAGATTGCACTTAATTTCAACATCTTGAATTGGACGAATATGTTATTGTTTACTTAAATATTCTTACTGCTATTACCGACGCTTTGATTGCTGAAAATTTTCGTTGCAGCCGCGTGCATGTTAAACACATAGATATATTTTCTATCTTACATAGTGACACACTCACACACAGATCTTTTACCCACACAAAATATATCCATTTAGATTAAGGCTAACAAAAACTGCTATATTTCATGCATGAAATTTCACTTTCTCTCTTAAAATATTTGCCGTCTGACTAATATTATATTTTCTTACAAGAAAAACTTTGTAACTTCTGTTTTTAAAAAAATTTTCACTCAATTTAAAGAAATAAAAATGAATTGATTAGTAAATAGGTGTTTTATTCATTTACACCTTTGTTCGCCACACACACACACACACATATATATATATATATATATATATATATATATATATATATATATATATATATATATATGTATATACATTTATGTTTGCCTTGTTTATCTGTGAGCCGTTGAAGTCTTCGTATAATTCAACTTCGAATATAGCAGCCACATCCTAAAATACCTATTGCACATTTCTCACCAATTCTTCCTTTTACCTCTAGTAAAAAACATATTTTGACAGATTAAAGACCATATGAAAATTTGATTTCTTCGATCTGCATGCCATCTAGATGACTTATCAAGAGAGATGGCCGATTGGGACGGATGGTGAAACTGAGTCAAGGGAATCCGAGCTATCAGAAACTCTTGATAATGATATATATACTATAGTTACTTATTAAGCCGAGTGGAACAAAAACAGAGGTATGGGACATCAAGTGAGATTCGAACTCTCGACTAATAGTCTGCCGGCTTTGCTCGCTAACTATTACTCAGTTCGAGCTGATAATTGGGATTCATTTTTTCCCGCGCGACTGTACTCTTGCAGAGGGGTCAGACCACCCCACAACGAGACTACCTATTGGCTGTGGTGGTGGTGACCTGTAAGGCTTCAGGACGAGGTTCTGGTAGATAAGCAGTCCATGACCCGGCAACCGAAGTGTTCACGTGACTTGCAACTGTCCACTTTTGTCTTTACAAGATTAGACGGGCGGTCGGAGACGCCCGACCCGATCAATTGGTTAGTCATGTCAAGATTTAGCTCCTATTTAATTGTCCCGATCGTATTCTTCAAATTACTCTTGTGATAAACAAGTATCCAACCCTTTATTTTTTTCTTAAAGATGTTAGAAGGTAGTGGCTGGGGGTCAATTGCGCTGAGATAGCAATGTTCGAAACCATTTTAACTGTGAGCAAATATAAGATTGATATCAAATAGAATTATCAGTGCTAAATAGCAATACTTGAAACCCTTCAACTGTGCAAACTAATGAACTCATAGAGTTACTTACAAACTAGTCGCAATCAAATCTATTTATCTATCAACAGGATTTGACATTAAATAACCACAAGGGTTTATATGTCATTAAACCAAATAACTAAATCAGACCAATCATTTTAGCTTCTTTTCTGATCAACAAAAATCGATTGAAAACATTTTTGTGATAAGCTATGAGGTATAAAAGGTATGTGTGTGTGTGGAGAGAGAGAGAGAGAGAGAGAGAGAGAGAGAGAGAGAGAGAGAGAGAGAGTTCGGAATCTGATTTCTTGTAACTAAATAAAACCTGATTTCAAGGAAATTGCCGACGGGAGGCGAAAAGGAAATTCCAGCGAGAAAAAAACCTCAAGTTTTCTCGGCTTGCGGGGTAGACGTAGATGCAACGGGTGAAAATCTAATAACGTTTTAAACACTTGAAGACATCAAACGATAAAATCTAAAACGTGGGATGCATTCAGTGCACATTTTGTTGCTAAATATTGTTATGTTATTAATAGCTTTGGTTTTTCTTTTTTCGTTTTTTGCAATTATGTTTAAATTGAAAATCGGCTCTTTTATCTTTACATTAAGACGATTAGAATATCGAGCTGCGGTATCTATCTATCTATCTATCTATCTATCTCAATTTCTTCATTTTTTATCTATCTATCTATCTATCTATCTATCTATCTCAATTTCTTCATTTTTTATCTATCTATCTATCTATCTATCTATCTATCTATCTCAATTTCTTCATTTTTTATCTATCTATCTATCTATCTATCTATCTCAATTTCTTCATTTTTTATCTATCTATCTATCTATCTATCTATCTATCTATCTATCTATCTCAATTTCTTCATTTTTTATCTATCTATCTATCTATCTCAATTTCTTCATTTTTTATCTATCTATCTATCTATCTATCTATCTATCTCAATTTCTTCATTTTTTATCTATCTATCTATCTATCTATCTATCTATCTATCTATCTATCTATCTATCTATCTATCTCAATTTCTTCATTTTTTATCTATCTATCTATCTATCTATCTATCTATCTATCTATCTATCTCAATTTCTTCATTTTTTATCTATCTATCTATCTATCTATCTATCTATCTATCTATCTCAATTTCTTCATTTTTTATCTATCTATCTATCTATCTATCTATCTATCTCAATTTCTTCATTTTTTATCTATCTATCTATCTATCTATCTATCTATCTCAATTTCTTCATTTTTTATCTATCTATCTATCTATCTATCTATCTATCTATCTATCTCAATTTCTTCATTTTTTTATCTATCTATCTATCTATCTATCTATCTATCTATCTATCTCAATTTCTTCATTTTTTATCTATCTATCTATCTATCTATCCCAATTTCTTCATTTTTTATCTATCTATCTATCTATCTCAATTTCTTCATTTTTTATCTATCTATCTATCTATCTATTTATCTATCTTGCAAATACATAAGCAGAGGAGGTCAAACATTAGAGGAGTCTCCTCAAAATGTTTAGCTCCTCCCTTCGACTGAATAACTTCGACTAATCAGCGCGGTTTGAAGTCTATGTGGCGTTGGAGTTGTTACGTATATTTATCAAGACAATAATTGAGTGTTGTTGGTGGGTTATAGTTACAGGGAGTTTACTTAAGTCTGCAACATGTCCCATATATGAGATTGCGGTCAATGGAGTTGACTCGTCTGTTTTTGGAATCCGTTTTGGGCTTATTCTTATTTCTATATCCGTATATCGAATTTTGAATCTGTTGTCAATAGGCATTTTTCTTGATCCGATTTAGCTGCTGAATAGTTTTTTTTGTTTCCTTTGATTTCAATGTCATCTGGGATCTAAAAAAGCAAGGTCTTGGTATTAGATATAATCTTAATCTTCATGGTTGTATAAAGGATTATCAAATTTTCTATTTTTCAATGCCATTAAGTCGGATAGTGAGCTGGAAAGAATAAAGAATTTGGTAAATTTTTGCATGGCACAGCTTTCAGCACTAAAAGTAGAGGTTTCTCTCGGAAGAAATTATTGGATTATTTTATTATTATAAACTGCTGTACATCCCCTTGTGCCTTTATATTTGGATTCGTCGGTTGAAAAAATGTTTATGATAGCGTTTTAGGATTTTATCTAGTTCTTCTTGGAAAATGGATCGATACGTGCCTATTTTATTGAGATTACTTGAGGTTAGCTTTTTGTTGTTTTATTTCCCAGGGTTAGATAGTTGATATGATGATATCATTGCCAACAGGTTTTCAAACTGGAATGTTGAGCAGTTTAAGTTGCTGTGATCGGGGTATTTCAGTGTTATCAAGCTTCAGAACTGGATCATTGTAGAGTTTATGTTGTTTTGATCGGGGTATTTCAGTGTTATCAAGCTTCAGAACTGGATCATTGTAGAGTTTATGTTGTTTTGATCGGGGTATTTCAGTGTTATCAAGCTTCAGAACTGGATCATTGTAGAGTTTATGTTGTTTTGATCGGGGTATTTCAGTGTTATCAAGCTTCAGAACTGGATCATTGTAGAGTTCATGTTGTTTTGATCGGGGTATTTCAGTGGTATCAAGCTTCTGAACTGAATCATTGTACAGTTCATGTTGTTATAATCGGGGTATTTCAGTGGTATCAAGCTTCAGAACTGGATCATTGTACAGTTAATTTTGTGATCGGGGTATTTCAATGGTATCATTGTGCAGTTTATTACGATCGGGGTATTTCAGGTCGGTAATTTATTGGATCTGAGGAGTCGTTTTGATATTCGGCTTGTTTCCTGAGGGTGGGTACATGGGTATTTTTTAACAAGAACTGATTTGACTTTTCAGGGTGATTTCTAATGAACTCATGACGGATCCTATACGACCCAATAACTGTTCTGAGCTTTTGCTAAGGATTCTTGTAGTTTGTTGATAATGAAGTATTGACTGCAATCTTCAGCGATTTTTGCTTGGAAATCAATTCTTTCTTTATTTTTTATTTGATGCTTCTAATTTTGCTGTTTAGCTGATAATTCTTAATAAATTTAAAGCAAATTTTTCTGTAGAAATGTTTGCTCTATTTTTATTTGCTTGTGGTTTTTGTGTAATTGTGGATGATGTATTTTAGAGTGTTACAGTTGTTTTTTGTTTGGTTTGGTTTCTTTGTTTAATGGCATATCAACCTTTGTAGGTTATTTTATGCCAAAGCTATTCCCCTAGAAGAACAGTAGTGGTACTATTTAACCCATATCTGGGAGGATAAGGGGGTTCATACCTTTCCCAAGGGTATTTGCCCGAAAGTGAATGTAATAGCGCGACTGGAGTTCGAACTCGCCAACTACGATTCCATAGTCCATCGCTTTAACAGTTGTTTTTTCCTTAATCATCTCCTATAACGTTTTGGATTTTGTATGAATGTTTATTTTAGGCATGTGATTTCTCCATGGTTTTCATTTAAATTATCTAAATGTTCGAGGGGATTCAGCCTAACAATTTTGGAAAGAATTAAGATTTTTTTCTTAATTGGATTTAACTTCAAAGGCTGCACGATTTGTCTTTAAAGCCTTTTTACACTTAAGTAAACGATCGCTCACTCAATTTTATGGAGGAGGAAGAATTTTTTTGAGGGGGGGGATGCTTTCTTTTTCTATAGATAAGAGTGTATCGGTGAAATATATGGCATGATCCTCAATGTTGGTCTTTGATTCCGGAACCAACTGTTATTGTCTGAAATTTCCCACTTGACTTCCTTGATAATCCAGTGTGGTGTCTGTGTCTCTAGTTGGCGGATCCAGTATTGTTAAAGATTTTCCAATTATAATCGGGGTATATAGTAGGTTCGCAGATGGTGTGGTCTTATAGGACTTTACACTCCTATAAATTATTTTGGGCGGTATGCCACTTGTTTCCACAACAAAGATGGCGTACGCTCACATATTCAGTCTCGGGAAACCATTGGCCAGGAGAACCACGTGACATGCGTAAAACTACGTCCGCGCGTAAATTTTGTCCTGCGTTTGGAGCCACCTCCAAGACGCGTATTTTCTATAAATACGTCGTCTTCAAACACTCTACCTCTCTTTCACATAATTTCTTCGCAGCGGCAACACACTCCCTCCAGTGTGACTCAACAGACGTCAAATAGCACAACATGGATGGGCCTCGCAGACATTCATATACATTGACTATGAGACTTTTTCCAGTCTCAGAGAAACCGCCCGTTTCCAACCATAAAAAGAAAGACATTTTGAATATGTAATCCTTTTGTAGTTTAGTTGTGTTAGACACACACACACACACACACACACACACACACACACACACACACACACACACACACACACACACACACACATATACTCACACTATTATTTTATTAATAGAATTAGCGATATTTTTAATGTATCAATGTAAGTTTTATAATAATATATAAATTTGTTTTGTTCGTCGCCTTGTTTTAAATGTTCCTTTTTTCCCACGCCGTTGCATATTCTTTACTCCTTCATTTACTAATATGCTTTATTCATTCATTCGTTTTTTCCATGCACCCATCATCATCAGCATCATGTCATGCCGCCAGCACGGATATCCCTGACCCTCTCTCGCCACTTCTTCCTCTGCCTCTGCCTCTGGCAGGCCTTCAGGGTTACATCCTGTGTCCTCACATAGCTGCTGTATGTAAGTTCGAGCTGGTCGTTCTGCTTTTGATTGGCCATATGTGGGGGTCCATAGGAGTACAACACTTATGAGCTCGTCCTTGCTTCTCCAGCAGTGTCCTGCGTGTCTGGTTCGTCTAACTTGTATAGTTTTCGTGATGGGAGGCAAGTGGCCGTATAGTTGGTGTCTTGTGGGGTGTTGTCGCCAGGACTTGTTCAATATTGCTCTCAACATTCTTGTGTAATTGCCGTCTAGTTTCTTCTCCAGCCGTTTAGTTAGCGTCCATGTAGTGTATCCATATCGCAGTATCGATACAACCGCTGCCTGGAAGAAGCTGCGTTTCATTTTATTGGTCAGGTCTGATTTCCATATGATCGAGAGCCTATCGATAGCTGTCCATGCTTTCGTTAGTCGTGAGTCGATCTCTTTTTCGGTTGATGAGACGCTACTTCCTAGGTAGGTGAATTTGTCTCAAACTTCAACATAAAATTGTCGGGAACATAAATACCAAAATACAGACCACCCCTTCAGTCTATTTCAAAGTAGGTGCTTGTTGGATAAAGATAGGTGTAGTATTTATACATAGACATAATTGTTTCATCGCATTCTTTGCCGGCTCATATTTAGCTATAATAATTGAGATCCACTATCAGAATTATGGGTTTTGGCAGAGGTTGCATTAGATTTTTTGACTCGGATTCTTTGATGAAAACGTTGAGTGGCATAAATATATTTAGGAGATAGTTATCTTCAAATAAAGGGTTGCTGATATAACTATTGCATGTGAGTCAGTTTGGAGTTTAATTTTACGGTTTTATTAGGCTCTATCAGTGTGATTATTTATGTAATTATGTTTATTGCATTGTTTTCTTTGGGGAAAGTTTCCTGTCAATAAAGAACTCCAGGTCAGTAAGTTGTAATGAGTAAGTTGTAATGAGGAGCTTAACTTCCTAGTGGTTATTAACTTTCGAGAAGCCTTTCGTATTTGTTTGGTCCAAGTCGAAGTAATCTTCCAAAAAGATTTGTTTGGTCGTAGTTGTCATCAACTTTCGACAGGTCATTCATATTTTTTGGTCCAAGTCGTTATCAACTTTCGAGAAGCCTTTCGTATTTGTTTACTCCAAGTCGAAGTAATCTTTCGAAAAGATTTGTTTGGTCGTAGTTGTCATCAACTTTCGACAGGTCATTCATATTTTTTTTGGTCCTAGTCGTTATCAACTTTCGAGAAGTCTTGCATATTAATTTGGTCCTTGTCGTTATCAATTTTTGAGAAGTATTTCGTATTTGCTTGGCCCTAGTTGTTATCAACTTTCGAGACGTCTTTTGTATTTGTTTAGTCCTAATCGTTGTGACCTTTCGAGAAGTCTTTGGTATTTGTAAGGTCCAAGTCATTATTAACTTTTTTGTAGTCTTGCGTATTTATTTGGTCCTTGTTGTAATCAACTTTCGAGAGGTCTTTCGTATTTGTTTGGTCCTAGTCGTTATTAACTTTCGAAAAGTTTTTGTATTTGTTTGGTCCTAATCATATATATCTTTCGAGAAGTCTTTCGTATTAGCTCTGGAGAAGTCTTTCGTATTTTTTTGGCCCTGGTTGTTATCAACTTTCGAGACGTTTTTTGTATTTGTTTAGTCCTAATCGTTGTAACCTTTCGAAAAGTCCTTCGTATTTGTTTGGTCCTAATCATTATCAACTTTCTAGAAGTCTTCCGTATTTATTTGGTCCTCGTTGTTATCAATTTTCGAGAAGTCTTTCGTATTTGTTTGGTCCAAGTCCTCATCAACTTTCGAGAATTCTTTCGTATTTGTTGGTCCGAGTCGTAATTATCTTTCCTGAAAACTTTCGTATTTGTTTGGTCCTAGTCGTAATTATTTTTGCAGAAGTCTTTCGTATTTTTTTGTTCATAATCGTAAGTATCTGTGGAGAAATCTTTCGTATTTGTTTAGTTATAGTCGTAATTATCTTTGGAGAAGTCTTTCGTATTTGTCTGGTCCTAGTCGTAATAAACTTTCGAAAAGTCTTTCATATCTGTTTGGTCCTAGTCTTAATCAACTTTCGAGAAGTCTATCATATCTGTTTGGTCCTAGTATTTATTTTTCGAGAAGTCTTTCGTATTTTTTGGTCTTAGTCGTAATCAACTTTTGAGAAGTCTTTGGTTCTAGTCTTGCTTTAATTTTTTTTTTAGCCGTGATATTTTTTTTTTTTTGCAATTTGAGGATTTTTCTCTCTCTCATTTAACCTTTCAAAATTTTACTGAAAGAAAACGTTTCGTACACGTTTGATGTTCATAACCTTTTTTTCTCTTTTTTCCATAATTTTCCTTCTCTAGCATTAGCTAGGTATTTTCCTCTGTAATTTTCATATTCACTTAGCCATTGGTCTAATGAGTAGAGTGATTGCCAATGGTCCGGTCGACCGGGGTTCCATCCATGGTTGAGTCATACCAAAGTCTCAGAAAATGTTACTCGATGCTTCTTTGATTAACACTCGACATTATAAGGTATAGATCAAGGTTAAAAGGGGTCAGTTCAGGAAATGGAGCAGCGCCCCCCCTACAGTCCGGTATAGTAGCTATTGAAAAGGATCCTTCGAGTCATCATCGACTTAGGTCGTCAACTTTATTCATGGCATAGTCTCGGTCTCTATGCCTGCATATTGTTTGTTTGTTACATTTATCTTCTTCGTGTCCAGACTTCTGACGATTGTAACAACATAGTAAATTCAGTAGAAATTGCTTTACTTTTTTTAAATATCATAGCTTATCTTAATTTCTTTAGGGATGGTTGGTATGTTAAAGGTCATAAAGTAGAGGTTTGTTTGAAGGGCTTTATTGTTCTTTTTAACGGAATCTTTTCTTGTATCAATGATTCCCTGGCCTTTCAGTTCTTTTTTTTATTTCTTCAGATGTGACCAAAATTGAGTTCCTCACTTCGTATCACACAGCTAGACGGGTTCGGTTTTTGATTCTTTTTTTTTCATGTTTTGAAAAGTGTCCATTTTTAGTAGAACTTTTGTAAACGTTTTTCTTTTTCACTTACACTATGATTGCTTTATTTCTTTGTTGAAAGAATTTTTTAATTAAAAAAGAGGATAGCCTTGTCAAAGTAGTCTCCCTCATTGATTCCAAGATTATGAAGCTTGGAAATAACATTTTCGCTTGTTCTGTATCAGAATCAGAGTCGGTGTGAGGTATCTTGGTTGCTTTATTTTGAGTCATGTGTCTTTTGGTAAACTTCGCCGTTCCAGCTCGGAGTCTAATTTAATGACGAATAAAAAAAAGGGGAAACTTATTCGCTTTGGTAAAACTGGGGTGCAGGAACGATAAGCTCGTATTTAAATGAGGTCACAAGCTGTTGTTTTCCTTTTGGTTTTGCACCCAAGAATTAGTGAAACGTCCGAAGTCTTACAGATATGCCATATCGATTGACCCTACAGCTACCTACCTTCTAATTCGAACCTTTCAGAGACATTATTCATGACGTATGTGATGAGAAAATATATTTTTCTTCCGAATAAGGGTTTGGCGTGACCATCCGATTGATCAGATAGAACTTTTCCGATCGCCTGTTCAGCCCCAATCTGGATCAGTTTATTCTGGGAACATGTATCACTCAGCTACCAGGATTTAGTCCTAAGGTATCAGGGGTCGTCATCAACAGGTGGCCCAATTTTTGTGGGGAGAGGAATTACCTGAGTACCGAAGATACAGTTGGTACATTTTAAGCTCCACTGACAAAACTACATTAAAATTGTATCGAGACTGGCTTCTTAATTTAAAAAAAAACCAATGGCACTAGTTCGTCTAGGCGTGTAGACATTATCATTCTATTAACAATCTAGATATCTGAACATCACCATTTTATTATATAAGTTGGTTAATTGTACGCACGTCTTCATTTAAATTTAGATTTTGAAATGAGATAAAAAAATTAAAACTCAAGTTTCATATTTAAGCATTTTACCCATAATCCTCAATTCATAAGCAAATCCCTTCCCCACACACACAAAAAAAAAGATTTAAAAGTTCAATTTTAATCATATTATTGGTTTAAAATTCAATACATTTACCGGTTGTTTTATTCTTTCTTTTTTTACCTAGATAAATTCTCAGGAATTTATATGCAATGAGTGAGTTTTTGGATCCTCTTGGAATCGTGAGCGTATTATGAGGTATTACTATTGTCTCTCTCTCTTTCTCTCTCTCTCTCTCTCTCTCTCTCTCTATATATATATATATATATATATATATATATATATATATTACTTCTGGCAGATGAGCTATCTATCGTAAAATCTATTTCTTCGGTCAGTTTAAAAATATTAAATTTGAATCAGTGTTCAAGTTATGAGAAATGTTGGGTTTCTTTGTTTAATGGTATATCAACCTTCATGGGTCATTTAATGCCAAAGCCATCCGTGCAGAAGAAGAGCAGTGATACTATTTAACCGATAGCTGGGGGGGGGGAATTAGAGGGTTCATACCTTTCCCAAAAGTATTAGCCTGAAAGTAAACGTATTAGGGTGACTGGAGTTCGAACTTGTTAACTTCGAGGTCGCTATCCAGCACGTTAGCCATAACACTACAGGAACTCCTCTGAAGGAAAAAGAAAAATGTCTTTATTTGTTATAAATGAAACACAAAAAACTGAAGCACTTTAAGAGGAGCGGGATCTTACTTTATAAGGTACTCTTTACACCCAACGCCACAAGAAATAAAGATTACAGAAAAAAATAAAACAAACCAAAGACAAAAAAAAAAAAAAAGAAAAGAAATGAAAAACAAGAATTATAAATAAAAATTATCCCATAAAATGATACCAATTCCAAAAAACTTCAGCATGCAGTATAGAGTTGGGAAATTATTAGACAATCTGCTGAATTATCAGACGTCATTAAAAGAAAAATTATACATATTGTCATCCACAGACAGACTATTTTGTTGTATAACAACTTTTCTGTGTGGATAGACATGCGAGATGCTTCAAGTTGGGACCGAAACCCGGTTGACTTTACGTCAGTCGGATATTTTACCATGGAACCACAGTCATTCTATACGTTAATAAAGGAATTTTTTCAAGTGTATTTTTTTACATATACATTATAGGCTACTGGGAATACTCAGTTCATGAGAATAGTTATTGCGTTTCAGCTTATGTGGTAGCCGGCAAATTCCCCACTAGAGCGCTCAACCCACGGGGTGTTTGGTATATTTAAAAATAAAGAATGCTCAATATCGGTTATAGAGCATATGCATCTAAGTTAGTATAGCGTAGACACAGAGTCAACTGACCTTGGTGATAAAGAAATAAGAATGAAATAAATAATAGATGAATAAACAAAATTAAGTAGATAAATGAATAACAATAATATACAGAAAGTTCACCCCCCCATGTTTCCAACGCTTGGAGAGAAGGAAAATTACAAGTGCTTGAGAATATTGGAAGTGAACAAAATCAAACAAACAGAAATAAAAGAAAAAAAAATAAGAAGAAAAGAATATTTAAGAAGAACAAGAAAACTTCTCGAAACCAAACTCTGCTGTAGAAATCTCATCCAAAAAATAAACAATTGGGCAATTGCCATTGTAAGAGACTCGGGACCATTTTTAAAATGGACACGGAAGGAACAAGAAAAGTAATGACTAACCAAAAGGCTATGTCATCTGAGAGATGACATAGCCAAACTCTATGTGTCAAGAAAATGAGGAAGAAGGAGACTCGCCAGCACTAACGTTTGAGTTGATGCGTCACGGTCTTGAGGAATACATTTAAAATGCAAAGAAAGACTGATTAAAGTAGCCAGTAACAGCAATAGCAGCATAAGAACAAACAGAAAAACAACATAACCTAGAAAACAGAAATAGAAAAAAGAAACGCCAACTGTATGGATATTTCAAGCGACAAACTGGCTAGATAGCACACAAGAAGACGTGGAGAAGGTTGAAAAAAGGAAACCTCAAGAGAGAAACTGAATCTCTTTTAATAGCAGCTCAAAACAACATCATAAGGACCAGTTATATTAAAGCGAAAATTGATAATATGCAACCCCTTAACTCATCTACTCAGCCCCCAACCTTACTCACACCCTCCCCACCTCAAATTCCTCCTAGTGGGGGCGGTAGTTGGGAATAGATGGTGGGGTTCTCTAAAATATAAGATTAGGGACTTCGCCATCAAATACGGCCGCAGATGGATTCGCATGCTGTATAACAGTCCTCAGGCAGTAGTGCAGATGAACGGGAAGCGCTCGAGGCCTTTCGTGATTGAGCACTTGATCCGGAATGGTCACCCCCAGTCCCCTCTTCTCTATGTCTTCACTTTGGAGCCCCTACTCCGGAGACTTGGGATGAGGGGGAAAATCCAGCCTTGTGGAGAGTTCTCTTTGTCGGTGATTAGCGGGCAAGTGTCTCCGCGTACACCGATGATATCAGTTTTTGAGACCCACCTTTCGGACATAGAGGCAGTGAAGAAGGCGATAGCAGGGACCAAGATAGACTTTGATGGGAGCGAAGGTCTGCAGTTAGGTACCAGGAGGGGTGGCGTTCCCCTACCTGGACCTTTCCGCTGCAGTGACGGACCCATCCGTATCCTTGGGGTGTGTGGTTTAGACACAGCCTCTAACTGGAGCAAAATTGGTCGGAGGTCCTGGCAAAGGTAAAAGCGCAGGTGGGTATCTAGCTTCGAAGGCGGTTGTCCATAAAGAGCCGGTTGGAGGTGTGCACTGTGTACGCCTTCCCCTTGATCATTTACCGGTTGTCTGTACTTCCCCGGCCTGAGAGCCATCGGCGACAATCACTCTCCATGTTACTGTGGATACGTGGAAAACCGATGGTCCTCATGCAGGTCTGTTATCAACGTCCCCACAATGGGGGCTTTGGAATGCTCGCTGAAAAGTTGGCTTTCCTGGGTCAATCCTTGATGGAAAGTGTGGAAGTGCAAGTTTGAGGTGGCTTTTCTCAATCTTGCGTGAAGCCGCCGTAGGCCTTGAGGCAAAGCACTTTTTTGCTGAGTGTCGTAAGACCCTTCGTAAGCTTCCTCGGTGCAGTGACATTTCTCGGTCTCGAAAGGAGCAGTATCGAGGAGCAGCGGCATGGCTGATCGTTGGAGTAGATTCGCTCCCAATAGAATTGGGCGCCAGGTTCGAGCTTCTTGAACAACTTTTACTTTTCGCTCACCTTGCGGCTTGGTTGGAACGCGTTGCTCCTTCGCGACTGGGCTTTAAAAGCGGGCCTGGCCGACATGCCCGATTCCCCTCGCTGCAGCAGCAGAGTAGAAGAAACGGCTTTGCATGCCTTCTACTACTGCGAACGGGTTCGCCTGTTTTGGAGTAACGTCGAGGAGTGGACGGCTCGCATCGATCCCAAACAGCTCGTGCTGCACGACGTTGGATAAGTCGTAGACAATGTTTTACCTCCGTGGAAGGGTGAGAAACGTGTGGTGTTTCTCGCGATCTAAGCCGTAACCAGAATGGGGATTTGGACGACGCAGAAGAAAGCGTATGACGGCGTAAACTTTTCCCATTGTGATCTGATTCTTTTCTTTCGGCATCGGATTAGAGTCAACATCAGATGTGATAGAAAACGCTTGGACTGTATAACATTCAACAAAAGGTGGATATATGCAGCAAGCCTGGTCGTTCGAAAGGGAGAAACAGTGGAGTCATCCTTTTCTCCTCTTCCTGTACAGGGAAGCGACGGACTGGGTCTTTCGGGACCCCACTCCGGGTAAGTCGTTGTTTACATCGTCACCATTTTTCCCCAGCAAGTGGAATGTTGTATCATGACCCTGTCATTTAGTTTATAGCAACTAAGATCCCCCCTCTCATTTGATTTTCATACCTAATCCTATATTGCTTCCCAGCCCCAGCTTGTCGGATGTTGGACTCATATAAATAATTCATATGATCAATCTCTGGCCGTCACTCCTGTCTTTGACTTCATTTTATCCTTTTTAGAATAGCTCCACTTCCTTCTTAGGGATAGTCCAGCTTGTTTCTGGCTTTAAAATACTAGAAAACAGTTGGCTGAGGGGACGACTAAAGGGTGTTTGTTCTGTTGCCTCCTTTAGGGTTTTTCTCCCACTCCCCTATTTTTATCCCCTCAATGTATATAAATCATTTCATTCTGGTTTTCAGTAGGCTTCACTGAGAAACTGCGGTATCATGGTAAATCTAGCGCGGAAGCTGATGAATATCTGTGAATTTGTTACGAGTGAATGGGTCGACGAATGTGACTAACTAGGACCTCAGTTATCGAAGACTGCTCCTTTTCCCCACTCCCATTTTAAACCTAGAGACCTATTGTCCCGCAGTATATGTATATATTGCAAATGAATAGTTGTCATCGTTCTTGCTGACTGTTGGATGAACGTGGTGACGCAGCGAGTGAGAAAAGAAAGTAAGAAAGACATGACTTGTGTGTCCGTGATTGCCCTCTGTGACAGTTGAGAAAGAGAATCCCGAAATCCCTTTCCTTGAAGCTACAAACGCGATTGAAAGAATTGCCGATTGGCACAGAAGGAGTACAAGGTGATCCACTGGGGAATGTGCAAGAAATTTAAATTTGACCATGCTAACAAATGGTATATGCACAACCCAGAACCTGCCCTAGAAAATGATACACACAAACTCCTGTGGGACTTTGATATACAAACGGATCACCTAATCTCGGCACGAAGACCAGATCTTAGAATAATCAAAAAAAAAAAAAAAAAAAAATAAAATCTGCAAAATTGTCGATTTTGCTGTCCCGGCAGACCACAGAATAAAACTAAAAGAACGTGAAAAGAGAGATAAGTACCTAGACCTTGCTAGAGAATTGAAAAAACTATGGAACGTGAAGGTGACAATTATATCAATTGTGATTGGTGCTTTTGGCACGGTAACTAAAGGATTATTAAAGGGCCTGGAAGATTTGGAAGTTGGCGACCGAGTGGAGACCATCCAAACAATAGTATTATTAAAAACGGCCAGAATGCTGAGAAGATTCCTGGAGACTTGAGGAGACTTGCTGTTACTCAATCTCCAGTGAAATACCATCAGCTTACGCTGATGTGAAAAACTCTAATGAGTAAATAATAAAATTAAATTAAAAGAACTTCGGTGGACGAAAGAGCGAAAATAAAAGAAAACGAAAAGATAGACAAATACTAAGACCTTGCCAGAGAACTAAAAAAAGCTGTGGAACGTGATGATGAGGTGATGCCAACTGTAGGTGACGCGCTTGGAACGGCCTCAAAGGCTTGGGAAAACACCGGAGGAATTGGTTTTTAGGAAGAATCGAGACAATCCAAATCACAGCATTGTGAAGATTGGTTAGAATACCCAGAAGTGCCCAGGGGATCCGAGGATACTTGCTATGATTTAAACTCCAGTGAAAGACCATCTGCTAACGTTGGTGTAAAAAATTCGTATGGAATAAAATTATAACAAAAGCATTGCTAAATTGAACTCAAAAGAGTAAATAAATTGATGAATCACAAATTTATTAGAATACAGCCACGTAAATAATCCTTCTATGTAAACTAGACAACCCTTCCCAGAATGCCTCACAAAATAGATCAACCTTCCCATCATTCCCCACACAAGAGTTTATAAAAGGCCAAGTACCATGTGGTGTATACGCTATCATAGATCTACATACATATATACGTGGTGCATTCAATAAGTTTCCAGACTTTTTTTGTACAGGCATTCAAAATTGTCGTAGACTTTTGAAAATTCACTATGTTATTGCTATACATCTTATAAGATGACTGACCAATTTTTATGATTTCAGCTTCCAATGAATAGCTACGGCAGCAATTGGAACACACCCTACTAAAGCCTGATTGTCACAGCTGGTGAATTTCAAAAATGCAATCTGGACGTGAGGACACTTTAGAAGAACGATATGCAATAAAATTCTGTTTTAAACTTGGAAAAAATACCAGAGAAACGTATGAAATGCTTCAGACTGCTTTTGGAACATCTTGCATGAATCGAGCATCAGTTTTTGAGTGGCATAAGAGATTCAAGGAAGCCAGGGAGTCTGTGAGGGATGATGAGAGGTGTGGGAGGAGTAAGGAAGTCAATAGACCAGAGTTGATTGGGCAAAGGGTAAGGGTTAGGGCTACTATGTTGAGGTTTTAAGGGAGTTCAGGAAGAGATTCCGTCGGAAGAGGCCAGCACTCTTCAAATCGGGTCAGTGGCATTTCCACCAGGATAATGCACCAGTCCACAACTCCATCCTTGTCACAGACTATTTGACTAAGATGGGCATCAAGACAGTTCCTCAGCCTCCCTATAGTCCAGACCTTGCTCCCTGTGACTTTTGGTTATTCCCTAAGCTGAGAGGCTGTCGTTATGAGACAATTGAGGAGATGAAAGAGGCTGTGACGAAGGTCATTGACACGCTCACACAAGAGGACTTCCATGGGGCGTTCCAGAAGTTGCTGGAACGGTACAACAAGTGCATTTCAGCTGGAGGAGATTACTTCGAAGGGGACTAGAGTTTCATGTGTGTACTATCAATAAAAGCGCCCATACAAAAAGGTATGGAAACTTATTTAATGATCCTCGTAAAAGTAAAAATAAGAAAAAAAACTCTTTCAAATGAAACTATCCCAAACTATCCAATTAGTCTACTGATAATTTGATAAGGGCGCCTCGGGTTGCGTAATGGTTAGCAAGCTAGACTAGCAAACCTACACGGGTGAGTTGGAGTCTCATTAGGTGCCCCATTCATATGGCCTTGTCCTGGGTTTGAACTTGGGTCGCCGTGTCCATTTCCTACGACGGGAATCATTACACTCTTCATTAAAAATCTCCTCTTTCTTTCTTCACTACATCGATTTTCAAGTCACTTTCCCCATGCGTTTTTTGCTTTCTAACCAATCTTTGAATAATCCAGTTACCTCCCCTGAGCTTTCACATGTTTCCTTTCACTAAGCAGTGCGATGCGATGGAAAATGTATAACTAACTTTATCGTTATTTTGCTCCATGTTGTTACTTGTTTTTCTTTTGGTTTCGTTCTTTAATTTTAATGCCATTCTCACTATTTGCTATTGGCTCCCACGTCAATATGTCAGCAAATTCTTATGCTGTATGTCGCGAACAGATGACGCCTGCATGAACAGGAAAATAGGCGATTGGACGCCATGTTTAAGCTACGAGGATAATTTTTTAATGCCCCATTTCCCTTTCGTTCTTTCTTTCTTTCTTTCTTTCTTATAAACTCTTTTTTTTCCATTTCTTTGCATTTTTCGCAACATATCTTTTACTTTTTTCTTTGTCTTTGATTCCATAATTCCTTCACCAACTTATTGTTTTTGTTCCTTCATTCGTTCTTTTATCTAGGCATTAAATTTCTTCCTCTTTCGTTCTTTTTTTATTACTGTGTTTTCTTCTTCTTTCTGTATTTCATTTCCCATTTCTTTCATTGAATTATTATTCTTTCTTTCTTTCTTTTCAACGTAACTTTGTTTTCTTTTTCTTTCGGGTATTTATTCATGATTTCTTTCACCCAGTTTATTTTACTCTTTTTATTACTCTTCTCTCTTCTTTTCCTTCTTCAAACTCGACTTTTTTTTTTCCTTTTAGTTTTTCTGTAGAAATCTCCGTGGCGCTATTCATTTTTTTCTGTTATTCATTTTCAAATTCCTTCCCGTTTTTTTATAACATTTCTCCTTTCTTTATTTCTTTATTTTATTCTTTCTTTCCTTCTTTCTTTGTAATAAACTCTTCCTTCATTTTGTGCATTGTTTCTGAACATATATCCATGTGGTCATTTTGTTTCTTTCTCTCATTGATTCACTCTCTTTTCTTTCTTTCTTTCTTTCTTTCTTTCTTTCTTTCTTATATAATACTTTTTATTTTATTTTCTCTTCTGCCCGCCAGTACAGCTGTATCCTCTACTTGACTAACATTTCTTTCTTTTTCAATTATGATAATTCCTAACATTCTAACTTGATGTCACGATCTCTTTGCAACTAAAAAGTAGATTAACTTTTTTGTTTGGGGCTGGAATAGATCCTTGCATAAGCCGATAGTTTAAAAAAAAATTTCTTTCATATTTTTTATGTGAATACATTTGAACCGTCCTTGCAAATAATAATAATCCTCATCTTAGATTTTACAAGACTGATATTAATAGTTAAGAAAAATATCCCCTCCCCCCAAAAAAACAGATAAACAAAACCCAGACTTTTTTTTGACTTTAAACCATAACTTTTTAACTTCTTTGTGAGGAAAGAAATAAATGGCAATTTGTCGGGATTTAAGTCATCTAGACGTCTAGACTACACAATGTTTATTCTCAGCACTTTTTGATCATCAGTTTCTGGTACTATAACCCTGTCAACCCAACCCTTCCGCCACGGGTAGGATGTGATACACGGTCAATGTTTAAGCAGAGTAAAGAGGTTTGAATTCATAGTTTTCTCTCTCCTAGAAGGGTTGCCTAACCAAGGGCAAATAATCCAGTCTTCCTTTCTGGTAACCCTGTTTCAAGACAAATCTTCCAGAGTAGTAGATCATTAACTGATATTTATGATATAAGTGAATATAGCCTTATAGATAATTCTTTTTCCTCTCTTAGAAGGCTTGAAAAACGGTTAAAATTCTTTATCTAGGGCGCCTCAGGCATCAGAAAGCTTTTGAGGGAGCAAACATGCTATTTTAGGGAGAGAGGCTAAGCTGATTAAATTGTACGACTTTGATTCTTTTACTAGGAGGGGTTTTGCCATTAGATAACCCACGAAGGTTGATATGCCATTAAACAAAGAAACTAAACCAAACCAAACGGATAAGAAGAGCTAGGATACTATCGTCTCTATTGCATCTCATCCCATCCTTATAAAAGGACAGACGTGATACTATTTAACCCAGTGATTCCCAACCGATTTTTGGCTATGACCCACTTTGGTATTTCTTAATTTCTGATGCCCCCCTGTCATATTTAATTCTTACATATTCAAAATTTTACTGCAATTCACGTGAAGGAACCTTAAAAGGCCATTAACTTGGTCTCTAAACAAACCCTCCCCCCAAATATTACCATGCCCCACCGGTGGGGTACGTGCCCTACGTTGAGAAATACTGATTTAACCCTTAGCTGGAGAGATAATGGGTTCATATATTCCCAATGAGTATAAGCCTGAAAGTTAACGCAATAGCGCAACTGGAGTTCGAACTCACTTATTACGATGTCTCAGTCGAGCACTTTAGCCACTAAGCTACAGGAACTTCCCACCAGAGCCATTTTATTTGGAATAAAAAGTTAGTATATACAGGAATCTATTGGATTAGTGTGGGAGAAATCGTTTGGAAGTCACGACTAGACAACCAAATATTAGTGGACAAATAATCACAGCTGAATGGCTGTATTGGCTTAAAACTTGGCTTGGATGAAAGAGGCACAATAATCATTAAAATGAGACAGAATAATAAAAAAAAAAATCACAGAACTAGCCGATGGATTCATTTGAAAACATTAATAAGTCATTCGACTTCCTGTAAACACCGGTTAGCATTTTAAGCAAGAGAGGGAAACGAAATGGATGTTTATCCTTGCAGAACAAAGGCGCGCTTGGTATAATGGTTATTGCCGTAGAAAAATGAACGAGAAGAGTTCAAGCCCTGGATGGGGTTGTTAACGTTTCGCTTCATATAAGAGATCACGGGAAAGAGCTATGGGTAAATAATAGGGCATATTAAACTCTCTAGCTTAGTAAGTAAGTAAACTGTCATAGGAGAAGGAAAAATATTATAGTAATAATCTTGGATTTTTCAAGATTCGGTTCCCTTTGGTTTCTTTGTTCAATCTTCGTGGGCTATTTAATGCAAAATCTATCCTTGTAGAACGATAGTGGTTCTATTTAATCCAAAGCTGTGGGGATAAGAGTTCGAATTCGATTACTATGAATTCACAGTCCAATGAGTTTGCCACAAGGCCAAGGGGACTCGTTTCCTTTACAAGACTCATATTGATAGTAAAAATATAAATGAGAATCTAGACTCTTACATTGGCTTTAAATCAGAATTTTTCATCTTCGGGGGTTGACAAATTAATCTTGCGTCTTGTCGGGTTTTGTGTCGTCTAGAAATCGAAACCCTGAGATTATTCATATAACATTTTCATCATCAGTCTTTGGCACCCTGCACATTTCCCAGGTCTTCTCATTTCCTAAACTGACTATTCATATCATGGGTTAGATTTGAGAACGTAAACGACATTAAAAGAAATACGGTTTGGTTAAGTTATTTTGTTTAATGGCATATCAATCTTAATGGGTTACTTAATGCCAAATCTTATTTTTATGTATAGATATATATGATTCGTAAACGAATCGTTTGTCGGTAGGTATTTTGTTTTTTTTAAACGAATTGTTAGTGTGCGAAATAGAAGTTAGTTGATAATTTTTCTTCACAGGGATATTTTGACTAGATGGTCTTGTTTCATCGCATATCTTATATATATATATAATAATATATATAATTCTATTTCTCTCAAGAAGGACAAAATGCCATCTATGTTGACGTTTTCAAATAGATTTTTCGTATTATTTACGTTGAAAAAGTATTTTTCTCAAGAGACCAAAAGCGTTCTATGTGAAGGTGTTTAATAGTGCAGGGTGCTTCTTTTATTTAAGTTTTTAAAAGTGAATGTCTTGTGAGGCCAACGCACAAATAGGTCAGGCCAGTATTACTTGTTCTTCTCAGGATTTTCTATATCCCAGCTTCCATTCGTCAAATGTTGGCTTAATTGATAATAATTTGATCGGTTCATTACAATTTCGATGTTGTTGCATTTTTTACCTGATGAATCTTTTTATTTGGTTCTTTAGGTCTGTGTATAGGGTCTAAAAGTTTGGGTCAAGTTTTTTTTTTATTCATGACATATTTTAGTGCTGAACTGGTTTTATCATTTCTGTTATTCAAACATAGCTTGGGACCAAACACATCAAAACCTCTTTTGACTCGGATATTGAATTAAGTTTGTATAGTACTTGTAAAAAGAATACCACGGCCCAGGTTCACATCATATCAAAAAAAGTGTCAGAGGTGGCTCGTTCAATTGAAAACTCGTTGGAGTAAGCGCTGATCAAAAAGTGTCAGAGGTGGCACGTTCAATTGAAAACTCGTTGGAGTAAGCGCTGATCAAAAAGTGTCAGAGGTGGCTCGTTCAATTGAAAACTTGTTGGAGTAAGCGCTGATCAAAAAGTGTCAGAGGTGGCTCGTTCAATTGAAAACTTGTTGGAGTAAGCGCTGATCAAAAAGTGTCAAGACTGGCTTGGATTCGTCTAGACTGTTGTCCGGATGTCTAGATATAATTCGTTTGATAATTTTTTTTTTTAGTTGTGCTCACGTTTTCATTTTAATTTAAGATATCAAAATATGATTTGCCCTGTCGCCTGAGGCGGTAGAATACACCCATTGCATCTCTGCAGAGAGGTGAGATTCCTCTAGCTTTGGGGAATGCAGAGTACCCCTTTATTACTATCACTCCCAGGTTCATTCAGGCCCGGAGTGGTAGCAACTGAGAGGCTCCTATCTGTAGGTGAAATAGAACTAAACTGCGTTCTTGTGCTAAACTGAATTGTTTGAAATGGAACTGTTTTTATATGCTGAACTGAATTGTTTGAAATAGAATTGTTTTGACATTTAACTGTGTGTAAACAAAAACTATGCTCATACTAAACCGAATTGTTTTAATTAGAACTGTTTGACTAAACTGAAAAGCTTAAAATAGAAATGTTTTTGACAATTAAACTGTGTATTTATGCTAAACTGACTTGTTTGAAATAAAACTGTTTATCTGTATAAACATGGATTTGGCATTAAATAACCTACAAAGGCTGATATGTCCTAAAACCCAAACAAACAAACAAACAAACAAAAACTTGGGGACATTAGGTTAGCAATTCCACATCATAAAAAATACATAATTTCTAATGAATGCGAAACTCTAACAGTGACGTGGTGTGACTTCAGCCAGATGCTTCTAAAGGAGTCTACAAGAGTCTACTACCTCCACAACCAACTCTCCTCCAAAGTAATCCCAAGAACGAATAAGAATTTAGGAGGAAAACATAAGAAAAAAAATGGATGCCTATCATTATTGAGTAAGTAAAGCCGATAATGAAGATTTAAGTGTTCATAGTAACTGGCTGAATGTGTGAAAAATCGATACAAACAGGCACCAATGATTAGAGTTCAATATGTCATATATATATATATATATATATATATATATATACATATATATATATATGACTAATGGTTATTTTACTAATGGTTATTGTTGTAGAAAATTAGGATGGCTACTTGAGTTCAAAACCGGGACGTGGCTGTTTTCATTTCATATAGCACTATTACCTTTGGAAAATCCAACTATTCTCCCTTCAGCTATGGGTAAAATAGTTGGGCAGACGTTGGTATGGCAACCGTTCTAGGAGAAGGAAAACTCTGAATTCAAAGCTGTTAGATTCCGCATAAGAATGGGCTCTATGCTGCATCCTAGTCGTGTGTGAGGGTGGGATATATATATATATATATATATATATATATATCATCATCATGTCACGCCGCCTGCGCGGATATCCCTGACCGTCTCTCGCCACTTCTCCCTATCACTCATCGCCTCCGGCAGGTCTTCAGGATTACAACCCGTGTCCTCACATAGCTGCTGTATGTAAGTTCGTGCTGGTCGTCCCACACTTGCACATCCATGAGTGGGGGTCCACAGGAGTACATCGCTTATGAGCTCGTCCTTGCTTCTCCAGCAGTGTCCCGCGTGTCTGGTTCGTCGAACTTGTATAGTTTTTGTGATGGGGGGCAAGTGTCCGTATAGTTGGAGTCTCGTGGGGTGTTGTCGCCAGGACTTGTTTAATACTGCTCTCAACATTCTTGTGTAATTTCCGTCCAGCCTCCTCTCCAGCCGCTTCGTAAGCGTCCATGTGGTGCATCCATATAGCAGTATCGACACAACCGCTGCCTGGAAGAAACTGCGTTTCATTTTATCTGTTAGGTCCGACTTCCATATGATCGAGAGCCTATCGATAGCTGTCCATGCCTTCGTCAGTCGTGTGTCGATGTCCTTCTCGGTTGATGAGACGCTGCTTCCTAGGTAGGTGAATTTGTCGACTAGTTTCAGAGAGGCTCCGTCTAGTGTGGCAATGTTGCCTGTTTGGTTGTAACACATATATTCGGTTTTGTTTGCATTGACATGTAGGCCAATGCCAGCTGCAGCTCGTTCCAGACTATGTAGTAGTGTCTCTGCTTGATTAGGCGTATTCGCTAGTAACGCCAAGTCATCAGCGTAGTCGGCGTCCGTGATTGTTTTTGCGGGGTACCTTTTGCTTCTTCTCTTAGTCAGCTCAAAGCCATTTTCTCTGATTTTGTCGATCGAAGTCCTAAGCACATAGTCTAGACAGATGATAAAGAGGTACGGGGCTAGTGTGTCTCCTTGTAGTACTCCTGCAACAATGTCGAAGTATTCCGTGTCTCCATCTGGTGAACGTACTTTTACTTTGGTGTTTCTGTAGAGAATCATTATCGCTGCTACGGTTTCTTTTGGTAGGCCGTAAGCTAGTAGGATTTGCTCCATCTTCCCTCTGTGTATGGAATCGAAGGCCTTGGTAAAGTCGACAAATAGTAATGTCGCCTGTAAGTTTTTTGCCCGAACGCCTTCCAGGATTCTACGGATGGTCAGTATTTGTGAGGTTGTGGATCTATTTCTCCGGAAGCCATTTTGGTTTTTCCTAAGGATGTTTTCCATTTTGGGTTCTATGCGGTTTCGTAGTAGGGCATTGTAGATTTTGGCTGCTATGGATGTAAGTGTTATCCCTCGGTAGTTCTTGGCTAGTCCGAGGTCGCCTTTTTTAGGGAATGGAAGGATGCATCCCTTCGTCCATCGTTCTATCCTATTTTGACTATAGACTGCGTTGCATTGCCGGAGCAGTATATCGTCGAATTGTCTCGTCTTCCACACTTCTGGGGGGATCTCGTCTAGCCCCGCCGCTTTCCTATTTTTAATTCTTCTGAGAACCGTGTCGAGTTCTTCTTTGGTGAAAGGACCTAGTTTTACGTCTAATTGCTTACTAATAATTCTGGTGATCGGTTCATCCGTTATTTCCGGTGGGTTTCCTAGTAGATCTTTGAAATGCTGTTCCCACAGTTTTATTCTCTCTTGTTGGCTTGCAGCTTTCAATTTTGCTTTGGCTGTGCTCTTTCTTCCACTTACTTCGTTTATTGTTTGCCAGGCTATCCTGGATTGCCTATCTTCCACCGAGTCTCTAATCTTATCTATCTGATTTTGTACGTATTCTGCCTGTTCTTTTAGGTATATTCCTGTTAATTGATGTTGCGCCTTTTCTAGTTCTCGTGCATTTGTATTTGTTGGGTTCTGTTGATAGTTTTTGGAGGCAGTCTTCACAAGTGCACGTTTTTCTCTAGCCGCTAGCGTTTCCCAAGGGACTCTATATTTAGTTCTAGGTTTTGTTGGAATACACTTTTCTGCCGCCTCCAGGTGCGCTTCTACAAAATTTTCATATTCACCATTTGGGGTGCCTATTTCTACCTTCTCTTGTAGTGCTTCGAATCTGTTTCTTAATTCTAATGCATATTTGTCTCTAATATCTCTGTTGTTGAGTAGGGCCCAGTCATAGTGCTTGGTCGTGGCTTTACGTGTGGCGTTTTTTCTTAGGCTTAGTCGTACTTTGGCCGTAACTATTCGATGATCGGAGGACACACCCTCGAAGGAGGAGTATGCCTCGCAATTCATCGCACTGTTTTTCCATTTCCTGTTTATAAGGACGTAGTCTATCTGTGCTTTACTCTTATTTGCGTATGTGTAGGTCCATAATTTCCCCTCCCTTTTTTGAAAGTTTGTATTGAGGCAGGTTAATCTATTTTCTATCATGAAATCTATTAAATGCTGTCCATTCCTGTTAGACGCGTAGTGTAGGCTGTATTTGTTGTGTCTGTTTTTCCCGATTTGTGCATTCATATCTCCGCCAATGACTAGCAGGTTGTGTTTCGGAATGCTACGTACTAGGGAGGATAGATCTTCGTAGAAGGTGGCTATTTCGTTTTCTTCGCTAACATTGGTAGGGCTGTAGCAGGAGATAATTGTTGCTTTGGGGTTGCCATTAAACGTTGCGGCCATCATCCTAGGTTGTATTCTCTCAATGCTGTTCAGTGTTTTTAACGCTCTCGGTCCTAGAAGTATTCCCACCCCTCCTACCGATGCATTGACAGAGTTTTTCCATGCCGATACAGTCACCAGCATCCATCCATTTCCAGTTTCGTGATACTTGATATCTTCGGTGTGCGTGTATCGGTGCTCTTGTATGCAAATTATATCTATCTTATGTTCTACGGCTGATGCAGTTAGCTCTGATAGTTGACCTATTCTATTAAGGGTTCTCACGTTAAATGTCGCTATCTGTATTGTTTGCTTGCATTTTAGTAGTTTATGTTTGTGTTTGAGCTCTGTAGCTGATTTTTCGAACACCGAGGCCAGGGCTCCAACCTCAGCAGGACGCGCCCCTTTTTTACCCGCGCGAAGAGCGATGCGGTTTATGGATCTGGTTTGAGTACTAGTCATGGTTATCTTTCGATGGCTGTTTTTGTTCTCATCTATAGAAGCCACTCTTATAGATGAGCAGCAGTAGTTCCCCGATCGAACTGGCAATCTTGAGCGTTAAGCCGCAAGACTCACACGTACAGCATGCTGCTTCCCATGTGTACGCGGTAGTAATAAAAAAAAAAAAAAAAAAAAAAAAAAAAATTCTTTTTTTTATCTTAAATCCTCATATATATATATATATATATATATATATATATATATATATATATTTAAGCAAGTTTTGTTCAAGACGATGGAACCCCGTTTGTTTATTATTCTTGTTTTGTTTTGTTTTGTTAAAGATGATGGAACACTGAATGTTTATTTTTTTTATTTTATTTTTTTAAGACTCCTTGTTATTTTTCTAGTGTCGAGATCTAGATGGTAAAGGAATTGTCCCATATCTTCCGCCAAAACCCTTTCAATCATACTTTTGGTCGTCGTCAGGTGTAGTGTTGAGTTGACTGTTGAGTTTTTATTGTTTTAATAATTTGTAGCGTTTTGTTTTGAAGTTGTCGGTTGGAACGTTTACAGCGCTTTGTTTTAAAATGTTCGGTTGGAAAAAGGTTTACCAATAGTGTTAATGTTTTTTTAATTATTAAAGATATTTAATATCTTGATGCTATTTCATTTAGTTTTATTTGGATATATTTTTTATGCATATTGCGCTTGGATAGAAGATATTTCTACCCTTGGGAAAGGTATGAATCCAATCATTCGCCTTCCAGTTATGGGTAAATAGTAGGACAGACTGTGTTCTTCAGCCTTGGTGAGGCAACTAGTCTAGGAGAAGGAAAACTCTGAATTCAAACCTGTTAAACTCCGCTTAAAAATTGACCTGAGCAGAGGGGGTTGGTAAATAGGATATCCAGGTCACTTGTTGGGGGAGTTTTACCCTCTGCAGAGATGCAGTCGGTGTATTCTACAGTCCCAGCGAACTAGGGCACTTTCCCAAGGGCATTAGCACGAAATGAAACGGACATAGTCTTGTCAAGGATTTGAATTCGGTTCATTGAGTCCACTTAGTACAACAATTAACACTACGCCACTCCTGCCTCAATCAGATAAACAGTGAAATGGATGCTTCTATGCTCTGATAGGCTGTCTGCAATGAAGGCAGATCGATAACTTTGGTATCAATCGACGCAATTATACGAGGCGCTATCCAAAACTTCAAAGAAATCAAAGTGTACTCAAACTAAATGTAGTTCGGATTTTTTCCCCATAGCCTTTGTGCAGAGTACCACCGAAAAGATTACGCATGAAGAAAAAATCGAGCCTGACTGTGAAAACTAGACGTTAGTTGGTTGATTGTGCTTTATGGAATATCAACCCTTGTAGGATATTTAATACCAAATCCAGTTTATACATATATATGAAATATGTATGATCTGTAAACGAATAGTTTGTTGGTAACAATCTTTAAACGAGCTTGAGCTCATTTGATTACACAGTTAAATGGTTTCAAGTATTGCTATCTAACACTAATAATTCTATTTAATATTGATAGCTTTTTTGAACACAGTTAACGGGTTTCAATTACGGCTGACAAAATAGTTTTATTTACACACAATTAAATGGTTTCAAGCTCTGCTATGTAGCACTAACAATTTGATTTAGCATCAGTTATTTGTTTGCACACAGTTGAAAGGTTAAGCAGATCTACTTGACCCCTTAATGGGAGCCTAACAATCACTACCTCACCGAGTCAGAGTTGACCTGGGAGTAATGGCAATAAATGGGTACTCAAATTCTCCAAAGCTTCAGGACTGAAGCCTCACTATCCGATAGTTAATGTCATATCCGGAACACTCAGGGGGGGGGGGTCTTACCCCTCTGTAGAGGAGCAGTGGGCATATTCTAAAGCCCCAGCCGACTGGGCATACTAGATGTTTGCGTGAGTAGTTTTATGGGCAGATTTTCTGGATTAATGGATAGTATCTCATATATTTAGCATGTATCAAATAAAATCCCTATATACATATTTGCTATTCCCATGAACGCTCCTATCCAACCCCAAACACAAAGATTGCAGTGAAAGTGATACCTTCATCTATATATCCAATCACTCCGCACAAGCCTATGTGACACAAGGTCAATTTTCAAGCAGAGTTTAACAGCTTTTACTTCAGAGATTTCGTTCTCCAAGTTCGGTTGCCATATCGATGTTAAAAAGAAACCATGACTAGAAATGGTCGGTGGATTTTACAGCATGTCAACGTCTGTTGGGTTATTTTATGCCGAAGTTAGTCTTTTTTTTTGCAAGCAGTTATATGGTTTCAATTAACTAATGCTGTTATATATTGACCCTTGATCGAGCCGCATATCAAGAGATGCACCTGTGTAAGTAAGCGGAAGAACAGCAGAAGCAGGTAGACGTTAAACAATAATATAACCAGGTGCACAGACGGTTTGAGTCAGTTGGTGACAAGATGCCGAAGTGTGAGCCAGCGGCAGACAGAGGGCTTTGGGCCCTCAGCGACCCACGGTTGAGCAACCCCAGCCAAGATGAGGAAGAAGTGCTGCTATGGTCGCGAGAAGAACTTGGGTCAATATAGCAGTCTGTCCCTGTCTCCAGGTCATATTTCACACACAAGAAACATCACCCTTTTGAGAATTAAGTGTGAGAGATACATATTTTTTATAAAGAAGTGTGTTCGTTCGTTCATTAAAGTTCGTATATTATGTTTGATTATGTTTCCACTTGTATTTGTATTATACATTTGTCATCATCATCATCATACATTTGTCATCATCATCATCATGTCGTGCCGCCAGCACGGATATCCCTGACCCTCTCTCGCCACTTCTTCCTATTATTCGTCGCCTCCGGCAGGTCTTCAGGGTTACATCCTATGTCTTCACATAGCTGCTGTATGTAAGTTCGAGCTGGTCATCCTGCTTTTGCTTGGCCATACGTGGGGGTCCATAGGAGTACATCACTTACGAGCTCGTCCTTGCTTCTCCAGCAGTGTCCTGCGTGTCTGGTTCGTCTAACTTGTATAGTTTTCGTGATGGGAGGCAAGTGGCCGTATACTTGGTGTCTCGTGGGGTGTTGTCGCCAGGACTTGTTCAATATTGCTCTCAACATTCTTGTGTAGTTGCCGTCTAGCTTCTTCTCCAGCCGTTTAGTTAGCGTCCATGTAGTGCATCCATATAGCAGTATCGATACAACCGCTGGCTGGAAGAAACTGCGTTTCATTTTATCGGTCAGGTCAAACAATTATAACTTCAAGGAATTATTCTTGATACAATTAATTGGCACATACTAACATAGTTTCAAGTAGTTATTCACTAAGCTTAACTTAGTTGTGGCACAACGCCGGATGAATGGGGTACCTAGTGAGACTTAAACTTATTACTAATAGTCTGTCAGTCGAACTTGCTAACCATTACACTTGGCAAGGAACCCACGTGGTTTCACATGTTCCTGGTAATTACTAATAATTTACACTTAGTTATATGGTTTCAACTAATACCCTTAGGAAAGGTATGAATCCAATTATTCTCCCTCCAGCTATGGGTAAATAGTAGGGCAGACTAGATTTTTCAGCCTTGCTGAGTGTTGTGGCTCTGGAAAAGGTCACTAATGAAAACGCAAACACGGATATTAGATAACAGATTATATTACACAAGAAAGATAGAGTTACATAGAAAAGGTAAGAAGTCTCGTACTGTTCGTATAACACCGATAGTGATCTGCCCTTCTGGCAGCGAAATCTCTGTACTAATAACAGTGAGAAGAGTCCATTATAGTCAGATGGGTAAGGTTCCCATAACATCCCTCCCCCAAGCCTTTTACTTCGTAAAAGTGCTGTTAATATTTTTTCTTTTTTGGTCGATCATCAACGGGTCGGTGAATTTCCTCTTTCAGGTGTTGGTTGGTGGGGGGGATCTAAATCGAACATGTCGAAAATGGTGTCCATTGGCTCTTCTTCTGTTTGTGGTACGTCGTTGGAGTGAGAAGAGTCCATTATAGTAAGATGGGTAAGGTTCCCACAACAGTTAGGAAACTAGTCTAGGAGAAAGAAAACTCTGAATTCAAACCTGTTAAATTTCGCTTAAAAATTGACCTTGTGTCATATCCCACCCGAACGGAGGGGCTTGTAAATATAAATATAGTTATATGGTTGCAAGAAATTATATGGCTTCAAGTAATCAATAATAATAATTTGTGAATAATCATATTGGATTGTGTCATAAATAATTTTCGTTTTTTAAAACAAGCTGTATTTACGCATTTAAAACTTCCACTGTTTTAAATGCAACCTGAAATTACTTGATTAAAGAGTGCATTCATTGGTCTTTTGTATTTCTACGGTGAAAGAGTACGCACCATGATTGAATCTTTAATCTCACGATCCTAAGATGGCGGAACTGAAAGTGCATATTTAACATGTAATGTTGTGGTAGTTTAAGAATAACAAGAACGCTACAGAAACAGCAAAGAAAATTTGTAGTGTTTACATCCACTGTTTCATTACAGACCGCCAATCCCGAAACTGGTTTTCAAAGTTTCGTTGCGGTGATACATCTTTAACAGATGGACTCAGACTAGAACTTTCTTTAGATCTCGATCAAGATGCTTCAAGAAAATTAGTGGAATGCTATCCGTGCCAATGTAATCAAGAATTAGCACTTGACTTCAACACATCCCAATCTACAATTTGCCGGCACCTGAAAAAAAAAAAAAATAGAAAAAGTGAGCAAGCTGGGTATGTAGGTTCCTCATATTCTTCAAGACAAGATAAAAGGAAGATCGAGTATACTTTGCGACGAGTATTTTTTCAACGCTGTTTTTCAAGAGTATCATTAAAGATGACGAAAAACGGCTCTTTTATGACAATGTCTAACGCAAAAGGAAGGGGATAGATAAGAATGAATCTCTACAACCAACCCCAAAGGCGGAGCCACATGGAAGAAAGGTTATGCTGTGTGTATGGTGGGATCACGGCGATATTATTCATTTTATGTTTTTAAACTGCAATCAGGCACTTAATGCAGGCATTCTCAACAGCTGCAATGTGTGCATGAAAATCTTTTAAGAAAACACCCTCCCCTTGTCAATCGAAGAAACATTGTACTTTTTAAAACACAAAACCATATTCGGCAAGAATTACGCAGGAGAAAAAATAATTGGATTTAGGTTGGCCTGTTCTATCGTTTCCACCATATTCATCAGACCTTGCACCAAATTATTTCTGTCTTTTTCGTTTTCAACAAAATACTCTGAATCGTAAAAAAAAATTTCTCAAGAAAATCAGGTGAAAATTTTTTTTGAAAAACTTGCTGTGTTCGAATACAGCTGAACGTTTATTTGAGAGGAATCAACAATTTACTAGGGGGTGTCCTCGTGGTGTAATGGTTAAAGCGATTGACTGCGGAATCGTAGTACGCGAGTTCGTACTCCAGTCGCGCTATTACGTTCACTTTCGGGTAAATACCCTTGGGAAAGGTATGAACCCCTTTATCCTCCCAGTTATGGGTTAAATAGCGCCACTACTGTTCTTCTAGGAGAATGGCTTTGGCATTAAATAACCTAAAAAGAGTTGATATGCTATTAAACAAAGAAACCAAACAACCTACTCGATAAATGGCAAGAAGTTGATAAAAATTTTGGCGAATATACTATTGATTAAAATCAATTCACTGTAAAATTATTCATGAATATTTTACAAAAACGGAAATTATCTATGAGACAATCCAAAAGCTCAAAGTTACCTATTTCGTGAACAGTATTATGGTTTCCTGTATTGCTATTAATAATTCTATTTAATAATAATCATTTATTTGCTCACAGTTATATGGTTTCACGAATTCTTATCGTTGCCCAGTCGGCTGGGACTGTAGAATACACCGATTGCATCTCTGCAAACGGGTAAGACCCCTCAACGAGTGTCCTGGATAAGACACGAAACAATCTGATGGTGAGGTACCAGTAATGCTGGAGTATTGGGAATGCAGAGTACCCCTTCATTGCTATCACTCCCAGGTTCACTGTGGCTCGGAGTGGTAGCGCCTGATAGGATCCTATCAATGGCTCAAATAGGACTAATCTGTATACATATGCTAAACAGAATTATAAACAGAAATGCTTGAAATAGAACTGTTTTAAATTTATACTGCGTACTTAGGCTAAACTGAATTGTTTGTAATAGAACTGTTTTAATATTTAACGCTGTGTATTGCCCATCGCTCCCAGGTCCATTCCGGCCCGGAGTGGTTGTACCTGAAAGGGTCATATTTATGGGTCAAATGGAACTAAACTGTATACTCATGCTAAACTGAATTGTTTGAAATGGAACTGTTTTTTGACATTGAAACTGTGTACTTATGAAACTATGTACTTATGCCAAAGTGAACTGTTTGGAATAGAACTGTTTTTAAATAGAACTTATCTGAAATGTTCGAAATAGAACGGTTTTGACATTTAACTGAAATGTTTTGACAATCAACTGTTGTTAAATCAAAACTATACTTGTACTTAACTGAATTGTTAGAAATTTAATTCAGCATTAAATGATCCGAAAAGGAGTAACGCCGTAAACCAACCAACCAACCAACGGTATTCTTATCGGATGGAGGGGGAGTTCCTGTGGCGTAGAGGCTAACGTGCTGGACTGTGATATCGTAGTAAGCGAGTTCGAACTTCCACCCCGCTAGTTCGTTCAATTTTGGTTTGGTTTAGTTTAAGGCTTATCGACCACTGTAGACCACTTCCTTTTTATACTTATATCAAATATATGATTTCTAAACACATTTTTAAACAAGTCTGAGCTCGTTTTTTGCACACAGTTAGTTTCACTTAATTTCAAACAATCCAGTTTAACATAATTACAGTCTTTTGTTTACACATGGTAAGTTATTGGTTTAAATGCAGTTTTTCGTTTACACAGTTAAATGTAAAAAAGTTCTACTTCAGACAATTCAGTTTAGTTCAAGTGCAATTTTTGTTTACATGGACGTGTTTCCATTTATCGTGCCACTCACTCAATTTCCACCGAGATCACATGCGACCTGTTTTCTTTAGGTACCAGGTGCATTTCCTGTTATTTTCGTTCAACCAAGATCCGACTTCCGTCACTGCATTGACAGATGTCAGAGGGGTTTTCAAGTCAATATCCAATATTACTCACTTCCGTTGGAATAAAGATCTGAAAAGTTGCGATAAAAAAACACCAAAATTAAGATGAAAAGAAATACTACTTAAAATGATTAATAATGATAGAGAATCTTTAAGTAAAAATTAAGTAAAGTAAAATTAAAGTAGGCGACTCTAGTCGAGGGTGACCCGAAAGCTCCCTTTTCAATAGCTACTACACCGAGGTGTAGGGAAGGGCGTCATTCCTTTCCTTGGATTGCTCCACTTTATCCTTGATCCGTACCTTATAATGCTGCGTGTTAAGCAAAGCAGCATCAAGTACAATTTTTTGAGTCTTTGGCATGACTCGACCTGGGATTGAACCCCGGTGTCCCGGACCATTGGCGAACATTGGCCCAGTAAAAATTAGATAAACAAAAATATGCTATTTTGCGCGTTCTAAACAAGAAATATGGAGCCAAAAATCGAAAACGAGGGTATTTAATGGATTCATAGTTGTAAATTGAATTTTTACATATCATAGGTTCTCGTAGCTTAGATAGAACAGCAGTTGGCTAAAAACCCAAAACTTTCTTGAAGCAAAAGAGAAAGAGAGTTCAAGTATTGTCAGGAGATTGTCATTAATTGTTTTTTTTTTCCGATACCCTTTGTTCCCTTTTGATGATGTTCAGTCGGAAGTGTGAAGAATAGAGGCTACTAAATAAATCCACAGCGGAGTCACTTGTCTCTAAGTGATAAATTATTTTTGGCGTAATTGGTTATCTGTCCGCGAAAAACTTCGTGACTTCTTTGACAGGAAGATCTGGTGTTTTTTTGTTTTTTTGAAATTATTATGGCAAAATCAATTGACTTCAAAAAAACTCGTCCATGCGTTTCTATACTTTTAAGTGAGCAATTGAATTTAGACATAGCAGGCTGGCAATTATTGACAAATGCTTCATTTGCCAGCAGATGAAAACGGAATAAATGGACAGCATTTGGTGATTTTAGCGGTTCGTTTAAAGGGCGTCGAGTCTTTGCTATTTAATTTAATTTGTGAATTGGTAGCAAAAAACTATCCTGGGGGATACAAATGCTTTAATACTTGGCTCATACAAACACAGACACACTCCTATATATATATATATATATATATATATGTATGTGTGTGTGTGTGTATAACGCTCATTGTATATATAGCGCTCAATTTATATATATATATATATATATATATATATATATATATATATATATATATTAAGCATGATATATATATATATATATATATATATGCTGCTTAAGAAAAATGATATAATTTTGTGATGTAATCCCTTGAGCAAATCTTGTTCAAATGATCATGAATTTTAACACCGAGTGTAGAAACATCTCACAATTTTATATTTTACCGTCTTTTTTTTTCAGCTAAAGAAATGCCACTCACTGGGAGAAAAAAGGTGTTTAAACATTAAGCATATAATTTTGAGTTGTTTCTACATATGTTGTTTGAATTTGATACCCTTTATATGAGAATTGGTTAATTTATTAGATAACGAAATAATATAAAATTTTCTTAAACATATCTCAACTGATATCGAATTTTTTGAAACAACACACACACACACACACACACACACACACACACACACACACACACACACACACATATATATATATATATATATATATATATATATATATATATATATATATATATATATATATATATATATCGTGGAATGAATAAACCATAAACAAATCGTTATTTCATGAATACGAAAAGTGTTGAAATACTGGTCGGCAGTGTTGTATAAAATCTAAAATAAATGTGTTCTCACCTCATGTCAGTTTTTGATTATAAGTTTCAAGTATTTGTAAATATATATATATATATATATATATATATATATATATATATATATATATATATATGAATCTTATAGTCCTGTGTTATTTCATCTGAAGATTGTATTTATTTTTTTACAAATATCTATAGAATATTAGTCATGAAACTGGCACTTGGCACTTGGAGGACCTCCATGACGATGGAAATACGAAATTACCAAGGGATTGGGTCCAACAGGGACAAAAAGGGTCAGATCGAGATTGAAATGCAATTGCAGTGTGGCTAACGATGTGGAAAACGTCAGTCAACCTGGCCAATAAGGTATAAGAAATAATTTATATATATATATATATATATATATATATATATATATATATATATATATATATATATATATATACATATGTGTGTGTGTGTGTGTGTGTGTGTGTGTGTGTATGTGTGTGAGAGAGATAGATAAGTGGAAAGTGCATAAACCAAAACACTGACAACGGATTTAACAATATCTTGTCTTTATTTCAGAAAGAATTCATCAGAATCTGATGATGAAATAACATTGTTAAATTCGCTGTCAGTGTTTTGATTTATCCACTTTTACACTTATTTTCTCATCTGGTCAGATTTACCAAAATCTACCATTCCTCCATATATATATATATATATATACTTCATTTCGTTCTTTTGAAGACCGCTGAGTATTTTCTTTTAAGGATCTTTAAGTGAAGACGTTCAAGTATTCTTATTGTTTTTCTTATGTCTCGGTCGAGGGGGTGAAGAAAGTGCCCCATACTACCCCAAATAAAATAGCATTCAACGCATATTAGATAACTAACCCTACAATCCCTCCAAACAGAATGAGCCAACTATATATCATTAAAAAAAACAACATTCCATATGAATATAAAAAGTCACAGCAACTTACAGCAACAAACAACTCCTTAGGACAGCCAGGGAAATGGTCGAAAGCCATTGGGCTTCAACAAAACTATATATATATATATATATATATATATATATATATATATATATATATATAGTAACGCAAAAGACACTTATCATTTGAAAAAATATATGAGGAATACTAGGATTCTATTCCACAATTAATTCAAAGTTATTTCCAAAAATCAAAATGAATATAATTGAAAGAAAAACTTCTTAATCTTTTTTATTCAAAAGTTCAACATTTAAAATTGTAAGCAGGTTTTGTTTTGTTTTGTTTTGTTTTGTTTTTATGACACATCAATCATTGTTGGTTATTTAATGCCAAATCCATTTTTATTCATATAATCAGTTCTATTTCAAATAATTCAGTTTAGCATATGTACACTGCTTAGTTCTATTTCACCCATAGACAAGACCCTATAAGGTAATACCACTCCGTGCCAGAGTGGACCTGGTAGCGATGGTAATAAAGGGGTACTCTGCATTCCCCAAAGCTCCAGTATTTCTGGAAGTACAACATCAGATTGTTTAGTGTCATATATCCAGGACACTCGTTGGGGGAGTCTTACTCCTCTGTAGAGATGTAGTCGGT